>JARDYH010000001.1:295291819-296510986 GCA_029215795.1 Anniella stebbinsi | reverse complement strand
CATGAAAGATGTTACCAAGGTTCTCAGCTGCACTGTTATTTTTTTTAGGTATGCTTCATGCACCTCAACTCTGAAGTTTCCATTTTTGCCCTGGAAGGCTTGCCAGGATCAGCCAGGACAAGAAAATTGTAATTTACTCTTCCTCATCTCTAACCTCATCATATCATTAAGAGCAATCCTCACAGGTATAACTTGCACGTAACCTTGTGATTTCTGTGTCACTATTCCAACCAAACTATCCAAAGTACATCCTGAATTGACCTGTCCAGAGACCTGCAGGGAAAATAATGCCATGACTGCTGCTAAACAAGTTTGCTGTCGTTTACAGCCTCCACCCAACATTTACACACAAATGTTTATTGCATTTGAGAATCCCTACACCAATGCACAAACAGCTCCCTGTGTTCCAGTGATAAAAGACCAACTCACCTTAGTTATCTATTCAATTCTGCACAGCACACCAAAGGTCAAGTTCAACCTGGAACCCATTTTGTTCTTTTAAAATTCTTCTACAACAGCCTGCCCAACAAGGAACCAGAAAGCTCATTCCCTGGCTTGTCCCAACTCAAGTTACCTTCATTCAAGTAGCCAATCACACCTATCTTTAACTGAAGAAGGTTCAGGAACACCAGGGGTGGGTGGGGAGGCAGTTGTTTGTCACACTGTGCAGCGTTCAAGGGGACCTATCAAGGAGTTGAATTCAATGTTGCATTAGCTAATTTCCACTAGCATGATAAAACTTTTTCCCTCTCTCCTGTACACCCCCCCCCCCCCCGGATGTGCTTGAAATCTGCTTCAGAGGATTCTCGACCCTTATGAGTAGATTTTGAGGACACGTGGTGGGGGGATCACTCCTCTCTTGGTTTCACTGATAGAACTGTTTCCATCAATGGAGCAACAACACCGGATCCAACCCAAGGTGTGCCAGCTCTCTGTCCACCATCACAGCCTTTGTCTTTATGGGAACAAAACACAATTCCTTTTGGAGAGGAAGGGTGATTTGTTCCCATCATTACTTTATGAAACACCAATCTCCTCTTAATTAATTCCTAGATCAAGACTGTCCTTAGACCCCTTTTCCTCTGCAACAGATCAAGTATCTGCACTTTAATCCTCTTACTTTTTCATTTTCTCTATAAAGTCTCCATCTTATTCCTCAAGTTGTCCAACTTTGTAATTTAGTTTTCAAGTTTGCCCCATTGTGTCTAGGTCTCCAACATTGCCTGCCAAATCCCTATCATCATCCTCACTTCCTAACTTGGCAACCATAATTTCTCTGCCTCCGTTGCTCTTTTTTCTATCTGATTCTTGGTTCTACATACCTAGTGTGATAGCTGCCAATCCAATCTTAACTAGATTGATCTAACCAACTTCCCCATTCTGTATCAAAGCCACATCTTGGGTAATCTCATATATTTTGTAATAAAGACTATATTCTTTGATGCAAGTCTCCGTTGAATGGTTAATATCACCTTGGGTTTAAGTGTAAACTTCTCATGGCGCACCTCATCTCTAAGCCTAAATTCTATATTTACACACTTTAGTTGATTACACATGTGCACTCTGTGTTGGGTGTAATATGTGACTAAGGTCACATATATGTCAAGGCATGCATTTGGGAACGTCAATGGCCAGTCAGCTACATTAATCTGTAGTTTGACATCACAATATGCATTCAGTTTATATCTATGGTTACCATCATTGTAAGTAGCATGCACACACAAGCCCACTTAAACACAGATTTTCTTGGCTAAATTGTGGCATTTAGCTTTGCAGTATTTTCAAGCTTCAAGAGAACTTTCTCAAGAATGTAAGAGCTCGATAATGAAAGGGAAGAGACTGCAAGTCCAAAGTTACCTGGTTGGACACATATATTTTTATTTATTTGACTTAAGCAAGGACCTTTTGAAGCATGGAATGGATTTAGGCATATGCAGATAGAAATATTTAATAGAATTTCTCTTGAAGCTGAAGAGTGAGACAATTTATTTCAGCTTCCTGATTGATACTTATTATGAACATCGAAGGCATCCCCTTTGAACATGCATCACTGCTACTTTTGAAAAGTAATTTTAGTATTACTGAAACTACAGAAGCACTCGCTAAAGAATGACAGTGCTTTGGGGGAAAATGCTTTTAAGAACACAAGAAGAGCTGTGTCAGATCAGAAAAAGGGGCCATTTAGTCCAGCATTCTGTTCCCATAGTAACCAACCAGCTGCCCACAGGAAGCCACAAGTAGGACATGAGTAAAACAGCACCCTCTTGTCCATGTTCCCCAGCAACTGGTGTATATAGGCATACTGCCTCTGATACTGGAGGTAGCATATAGCCATATAGTCACTGCAAGCTCAGATCTCATTAGCATATACTTGAAGTTGGGTCCCCCTCATGTACATCCCTTTCACTTGCTTACACTGAACTGCCACTATCTGATTCATCCATTGAGACTCCTCAGCTTCCCTTGTCTAGTTGGCCCTGAGTCTGGAACAGGTAGCATTTCAGAGGAAGCCACTTCGGTGGTCCTGGATTTCAACCTCCTACCTAGCAACCTAAATTCAGCTTCCAGGACCTCATGATTACATTTCCCAACATCATCAGAACCAACATGAACCACGACAATTGACTCCACCCCTGCAATATTTACAAAGCTATCTAGATGGTGTATGATATGCACAACTTCTACACCAGGGAGGCAATTTATCATGAGGTCTACACATCCATCACAAACCCAGCTGTCTGTGTCTAATGATTGGTTTTCCCACTACTACAAGCCCCCCCCCCCCCGCCTCGGAGGCATATCCTTGGCATAAGAGAATATTTGTTCATCTTCCGAAGAATGGATCCCTTCTAAGGGATCATTTCTGTCTTCTTCAGAATGATGCCCTCCTTCCTCAGGAACCCCATTCTCCATGAAGGAAGAAGAACTGTCACCCAGGGATTTGAATAACACTATTAGGACTCCAAAGGTCTTGTCCACCAACTTCTCTATCTCTCTTAGCTTCACAGGTCAGCAACCTTGGCTTGAAGGGAGCTCATTACACGCAGCACACACCCACAACTTCTGTCCAGTTGGCAAATAATCATACATGTTGCATTCAGTCTAATACACTGGACAGCTCCCACACCTCTACTGGCTTTTTACTTTCATAACTGGGTTGTTGTTTTTTAATTAAAAATGCTGTTATTGAATTTGTTTACTTAAAAAATAATGTTATTTACTAGGAGAAAGTAGGGAATAAATTTATGATTTTTAAAAATATTTATAGTTATTTATTTAGAGTCGTTTACTATGAGAAGGCAAAGAAGAGCCAACTGCCTGGCCTCTCTGCCCTGTTGCTAAACTCACATGGATGCTTATATCACTTATGTGCTGATACTTTGTCACTGAGAATGAGACACTTTTTCACTGGAACTCCTCATGCTCGGAGAGCTGGCTCTCTCACAAGTCTGCCTCCTTATATAACTTTTGCTTGCTTGCCCCAACTGCTGCTGCAGCCAATCTGATTAGAGGGCCTTGTTTAAAAAGCAGGGATGCTGTGGCTCAGCTACTGGTCTGGTCTAACTTCCAGTGAGTGGAAATGTAGGTCAGTTGAGCCCTCTGTGAGTGGAGGTTTTCTTCTCACATTGGTGCTTAATTCACTTTTCCAATGCAAAAGCTTTGAATATATTACTGAAAAATTATAGTACTAATGGATGAATGGATTTAAATGAGCTTCCCAGCGCCTTCTGACGCCATATTGGAGACAGTCATTTGTCTGAGGGTACTTCTTAGATTCACACCAGATGCAAAGAGCAGAACCATGTGTCAGTCTACTGCTTGCAGATGCTTTACATACTTTTCTTTAATTACAGTTCTGGCTTTGTCCTTACAGACAAAAATAAGCATATCTCCATGCTCTTCTGAGAACATAGGGATGCACTGACTTAATTTCTATAGTACATTTCAGCATATGTACTTTGTTATTATAGCAGTATACCAAGATCTTCAATTCTATATTGTTTAAAGGCACCAATATGGAGAATAGGTATTCACTACCAAAGAAAAGCCATTAAAGATGATGATTTAAACAGTAAACTGAAGAATTCTTTCTGGCATACTTAACATGCATTCAGTTTTCCATCACACTCTAGCATTAAATCTCACCCATTACAATGGAATGGGGGCTATTTAAAAATGCTTAAACTAATACAATAGCTAATGCTTATACAAGCTAGAATTCTATAACAGCTGATGTAAAACTTTCAGCAACACCACAGGATCCTTCATAACCATAGATCCTTCATAAATCAGGATTGTCACTGCCAATGTAATGTTTAAAAATGCCAATGGGGAGAGGCAGGAGCACACAACTCTGTGAGGCACCGCAAAATGCTTCGACCTAGGTTAAATACAGAGATAAAAGAGCAGACGAGAAATGGATGAAAAGTGACTTTCCCATCACATCCTCTCCTGGTAGCCTCTGCCAAAGTCTCTCCCAAGAGTAAGAGGACCCTGTTTAATGGAGCAGGTCTAAAGGGGAATTCCCTTTAGAGACATCTTTGATGAGCAGAATTAAGCCATAGTCTATTGTTGTGGAATGTGCATAGATTACACTTTCAAATTCACATCTGACAGCACAGTAGAAAGCTGTATTTTAAAACTACTAATTTCTCTACCCACCCACCCCCTGGAGACCAAGGTTCAAATCCTTATTCCACCGTGAAGCTCACTAGGTTTGGACGGTTCACACACTTAGCCTAACCTTTGTTATATGGTTGTGTGCAACAATAAAATTAGCAAAGTGGGAAGAACTATGTACACTGCTGCTCCTTGGGGAAAGAGCAGAATAATATATATATAATAAAATGCATTCCAATTATTTTAAAGTTAATGTCATTGTTTCAAAATAGCTGCAATCTTATGCACACTTACCTTGAAATAAGTTCCATTGAACATAATGGGAATTACTTCCAAGTAAACATGAATAGGATTACACTGAACAGCTGCTATCTAATTTGGCTTTTGCAATTAGCATAACTATCAAAACTGTTGTATGAGTATCTTCTTTGTTCTCATAAAATTAATGCTTTAAAAATATTTGACCATTTTTTGACCTATCAAACAGAAGACTCTTGTTTTATCTGATGTGACTCGTATTTTTTCATAAATCTTATCACCACATCTATAATATTATGAGAAAGCTTACCACTAAATGCCAGTGGCAACTGCATTTCACCATATGAATGCCCTCTAGAAACAAGAATGATTTGCATTTTCTAGCGGCCTACATTTGACTTTTCAACACCAAGAATTCTGTATTTCTCATTAATACTTTTTTTCCACAGCTCCCCTGAGTCAAGTCCAATAGTCTCAGGGACTTTGGAGAAAAACTTGCCAGGATTTCACAAAAGGAACATTCATTCCCCTATAGTGTGTTTTGGTTGGCAACTGATTGCATAAGGCTGTGTTATCTTTAGGCATTTATATGCAGTACTCATAGAGGAGGGGGAGCCTTTCCCTAAATCACCTCTCTTCTTGATGCATATTGTAAAGTCGAAGGCAATTTTTAATTAAAAGAAAAATCCTGTACTTCCAGTTCAGCAGGTTTTCAGGAGAACCCCCCCCCCCTGCAATTTTCAATGAATCTTTGAAGTTGTTACAAGTGTTAACTACATTTCACTCCTAGCTGACAACACTGAAATTAAGTATTCTGGGACAGCATGTGTTAATGGCTCCTGATATCTTTTCCTCCTTCCTTCTGTGCCTCTTGTTTAAGAATTAATTTATTCAGATCCAATTAGAATTCTTGCAAAGACATCACATCAAAAGTCAGCAAGCATATCTATGGATATTGAAGACTAAATTCTTTCAAGGCAATCTTGCTGAACTGTAAGCACTGTAAGCTTCTTTAGGCAAAAACCAAGTTCATGTTTTTTTGTGGAATACCAAGCACACACCAGTCAATAAAATAATGCTAACTGACAGTATGCTATGAAACATTTGGACATTCTGCAAAGTTAACACTTGCCAACTACAATAACATTTCCAAGCAGTTTTTAAGTGTTTGGTGGTATATGCATTATTCTTTCTGATCTTGCTCCTTTTGTGTCTACATTTCCTAGGTAACATCTACTATCAAGCACATAAAACAACCGACATCTACAGGAAAAATGGAGCAGCTGACATGATACTTTGAGAGGCATAGAATTAACTAGGGGTGTGCACGGACCCCCCGGATCGGATCGGGACCCGGATCGGGACCTCCAATTTTGTCCCGGACCGGTTCGGACAAAATCGGAGGCCCCCCGGACCGGATCGAGTCCGATCCCGACCCAAAAATCGTACATTTTTGGATCGGCCGCCATTTTTTTCCCCATAGACTTGCATTGCAATGCAAGTCTATGAGGAAAAAATGGCGGCGGGTGGGTAAGGGGGGGCCTAACTCCCTCCCCCCCCCGGGGCCGTCCGCTGTGGACGGCCCCGGCAGGTAAACCCCCTCCCCCGCGCTCCCTACCCCCCCTGGGGCCGCCTGCTTCCATCCGCTGGCGCCCGCGGGCGCCAGCGGATAGAAGCGGACGGCTCCAGGGGGGGGGGGTAAGCCCCCTTCCCCGCCACTTACCTTCTCGGCACGTCCGGCGCCGGCGGCTACTACCAGCGGGCTCCGCGGCCTACTCTCAAGTAGCGCGCCGGGTGATGACATCACCCGGCGCGCCACCCTGGAGCAGGCCGCGGAGCCTGCTGGTAGTAGTAGGCGCCGGCGCCGGACGGGAGCCGCCGGGCCGGGCAGGTAAGGGCCCCCCTCCCCCCTCCGCGCGCCCCCTCCTCCCCTCCACGCACCCCCTCCTTACCTTTCCGGCCCGGCGGCTCCCGTCCGGCGCCGGCGCCTACTACTTCCAGCAGGCTCCGCGGCCTGCTCTAGAGTAGCGCGCCGGGTGATGACATCACCCGGCGCGCCATCCTAGAGCAGGCCGCGGAGCCTGCTGGGAATAGTAGGCGCCGGCGCCGGACGGGAGCCGCCGGGCCGGAAAGGTAAGGGCCCCCCTCCCCCCTCCGCGCGCCCCCTCCTCCCCTCCACGCACCCCCTCCTTACCTTCCCGGCCCGGTGGCTCCTGTCCGGCGCCGGCGCCTACTACTACCAGCAGGCTCCGCGGCCTGCTCTAGAGTAGCGCGCCGGGTGATGACATCACCCGGCGCGCCACCCTAGAGCAGGCCGCGGAGCCTGCTAGTAGTAGTAGGCGCCGGCGCCGGACGGGAGCCACCGGGCCGAGAAGGTAAGTGCCCCCCTCCTCCCCCCCCCCCGCTGTCCACTTTCATCGGCGGGCGCCCGCTGGCGCCCGCCAATGGAAGCGGCGGTGGGCGCCAGTGGGCGCCCGCCGATCCGCCGAACCGGTTCGGAGCTTTTTCGGACCGGTTCGGATTGGATCGGCCGATCCAGCTGCGGGATCGGAAATCGGATAATTTATCCGATTTCCCACTGGACCGGACTCGGATCGTGGATCGGGTCCGATCCAGTGCACATCCCTAGAATTAACAAGAATTCTGCTGTTACTTTTAAAATCGTATTAATACAGAAGCCTTGACAAGACCAAACTATTCCAAACAAAATATGCTTTCCATAAGCAGAGTTTGAAAAGAAACAATAATACTTCAAATTATTTACATTCCAAGCTGCTCATGAATTGTTGCAAAGTGCAATGAATTGGAGACATCAATTTGATAGAAGCAAAGATCTAGAATTCTGCTACTGGAATCTGAGGCTATAGTCTAGATTATGCAATATGACATCTGATTAACGTATTAAACCAGTAAAATAAATAAAATAAATATTGAACTGATGAAGTTTCAAATTTGGCGAACCAGCTACACTTCACTGAGGAAATATACTTCAAATATTGTAATTAGGAGCTGACATCCAATATTATTAAAATGGTTACTGAAAAAGCTTAGCCACTTTATAGGTTTAATATTTCCTTCTATATTTACAGCTTGCAAAGTTCGATACTGGCTGGTATGCAAATGAAAATTTGGTAACCTCCAGTTTCATAAGTCTTTCAGTCATAGCTTACATGGCAATTTAATATGCACTCATTTAAGCATTAACCTCATATCCCAACCTACTTGTCAGCAAGAAAGAGCTCTTACTATGAACATTTTCTGAAATGAGCTGTCTTTTGGGTTTTATAGTTTAGTCTGTTCATAATCACAAGTACCACTTGAATCAGTTTAAATTTACCATGTCTAATATAAATGCAATTCCTATACTAGCTACAATGTTGTTTAAACAGACCCTTCCCCAGTGCTTCACAGATGGCGGAGCCACAGTTTTTTTCACTCCAGAATTTAAACTGGGAGGCACACTCCTCTTTCAAAACACTCAAAAAAGTTTGTCTTTTAGAAGAATTACACATCTTCAGTGGAACCCAGTCCAGGTACATTCCTGCATGAGTCACTATTCTGGGATTACAATCTGACATACCCAGTACATAACTCGCGCAGAGATGCAATACTGCATCTCCACATTGGGAGCACCTGAATTAACCAAAAGCAGAAATGTGCTAGATTAACTCAACTCCCATGGAGGCTGATTGGAAGGAGGCAAGGCTAAAGCAGCGAATTATGCAGAGATTGGGTGGCTGGGTTATTTGGGCTTATTGGAGTAATTAGTTTCTCACAGTACACAAACTAGACTCTCACAGCGCACTAATGCACCCTGGCACTGTGGGAATTATTGCACTCTTCATGAACAACATCTGCATGTACTCACAAAAGTGGGAGAGGCTCAAATCTCTATGAAAGTGTCCTTTCTCTTGAACAAAGAAAGGAGTACTATTCCAGAACTGTTTCTAATTGGGTGCATCAACAACAGCTGAAACATGAAAGCACACCTCAAAATCAAAAGGTAGGTAGAGAAGTAAAAAATAAAATATAGCAGGGAGCTCCATTCATGCTTCCCTGGGGCATCATGTCAGAACATAGGCAGAATGGTTCCAGAAGTGGGTAAAGGCTGCCTGTGTTGTATATCAATGCTCACAGCTTGATTGGCATGGTGCAGGTCTAACAGGAAATATTTTAGGATTGTTGCTTGCTGATGGATGGAGGGTATGGGATGTTGACAGAAGAACCTTCTTCTACATCAGTTTGTGGATAAGGGGACAGAAGTTTAAAAAATTTAAAGATGTATGGCATAGAGGCCAATCCAGAATGAATATCTATACTTAAAAACCTTACAGAGATGGTTTAATGATCTCTTCTTCACTAAGGATACTAAAACACAAAGCAAAACTTAACATGAGACACTCTAAATACAACTGCCTGAAAAACACTTAACTACCAAAAGTTTTCAGTATAGGATGTTATGCTTTTTATATTATGTTTATTTTACTGTTATAAATTCCAAAGGCTATTCGCTTGATGCAAATAAAATTTGATTTGATTTGATGTTAGAGGTGATTAACTATTTGTCCATTTTATGTTTCCAGAATAACATGAAGTGACTTTGACAAAAGGGACAATCAAGGCTTTTAAATTTTAACATTCTTCTCTGCAGAGTTCATGCTATTTGTCACAAACTAAATCACTATAATCAGACATGTAACAGCAATTATGACAATTTCTTCTACGGCTTAATCAAGATTGCGTGAACTTACTCATCTTGTGATTTTCTAACAGCAGGTCTATAAAACTGTGCAACTTCTTATAGCTGCAAATTCAAACAAGATGTTTTACAAATTCTGAAAGCTATTTTAGTCACTGTACATCTACAAGATAATTATGGCTGCAATTCTACCCACACTTACCTTGGAGGCAATCTCATTGAACTCAATGGGATTTACTTCTAAGTTGACAAATATAGAATTGCACAGTAACATTAACAACAACAACAATAATAATAATAATAACAATAATAACAATTTATTTCTTACCCGCCTCTCCGTCTGGATCGAGGCGGGGAACAACAACATGCTAAAATACATAAAACTGATTAAAACATAACACATATTATTAAAACTGCATAAAAAATCCTAAAACATCCTAAAAACATCCTAAAAACACCCTTAAAACATTCTAAAATTCCACTGGATATGCCTGCCGGAAGAGAACAGTCTTTATAGCTTTCTTAAATTCTAAAAGACTGTTAAGTTGACGAGTCTCCTCTGGCAGGTCATTCCACAGTCTGGGAGCGGCAGAAGAGAAGGTCCTCTGGGTAACGGTTGTCAGCCAATCTTGGCCGACTGCAGTAAGTTCTTCCCAGAGGACCTGAGCGTGCGGGGCGGATTGTATGGGAGAAGGCGATCCCGCAGGTAACCTGGACCCAAACCATGTAGGGCTTTAAAGGTAATAACCAACACTTTATACTTCGCCCCTTCCTAGAGTTGGAAGACCTAAAGATGGTGGTGCACGCGCTGGTAACTTCGAGGCTCGACTTCTGCAATGCGCTGTACATAGGGCTACCTTTGTGCCTAGTCCGGAAACTTCAACTAGTTCAAAATATTGTTCAAATACAACAATAAAAACCAGAAAATACATAAAAAAGATAGCTCACATCAACCAGCTTAAGGTAAACCAGCTTAAAATGCCTGGGCAAGCAAACAGCTTTGCTGAAAAGAACATAACATTGTACTTTCATCGGTGGGTGTTTCACAATCAAGGCACCAAAACAGAGAAATATCTTCCTACTTGTTATCACATAATGTGCTAATGTTACTTGAAGAAAAGCCTTCCCTGACGATCTTATATGAGGGCATGCTGATCTAGGGAGAGGTTCTCCTGCAGACATTTGGGTCCCAGGCTATTTAGAACTTTAATAGTAAGCACCAATCTATGCTTTTTCAGAATCTATGCAATGATTCTGCTTGGCTATACCAGTTACAAATCTGATTGCTGCCTTCTCATTAGTTGAAGACCCATGTACAACAGATTACATTAATCCAGTCAGGAAATTTCTAGACCATGAATCACTGTAGCCAGGATTGGTCATAGATGACCAGAGGCACCCCTGGTCACTAAGTAACAATGCTGGATCAAGGCATGCCCCCAAGCTATGTACTTCTCTTCCAGGGGGAGTGAAACTCCATCTACAACAGGTAGTATACACTAATTCCTAGACATGACAAGCACCAACACTGCAGGGTAGGAGTGGAAGTGCGTAACAATCTTATCAAAAGTGCCTAGCAAATTTACCATATCCCCACCTAGTTCTGATTTACACAACCTCATTTGTGCTCAATCATATTCACTGTGAGATTTATGTCATCTGCAATCTAATCACAATCCTTGCGTTACACAAGCTCTAGCTACCCAGTAAACCAGGGAGCTAGTTGGGCTCCACAGAACTGAAGAAGATTTGTTGGGACTGACTGTGTCAATAGCCTCTTCCATCTCATTGTACCATAATGAATTTAGGTCCCTGACAGGAGTGTCAGCCATATTAATCAGAAACTCCCTAAGGGCATTCAGGAATTCCTTGGATTCCAGAAGTTTCCTAGGGCAGACTTGAATGGGCCTACCTGTGGAGGGTAACTAATTAAAATGAGTGCCACAAGAAAATAATTCATTTTAATAAGATAGATCAAAGTTTATAAAGTGAATAGTCAACAACTTGCTAGGTTAGTATTCAGCTCCACTTTTGCATTGCAAGAGTATCCTCAGAGCCCAATTCCAACATCAATTTTTCCACTAAGGAGTCTGTCTATATACACCAACAGTGATATACAAACTGCTGACAGATCTTATCTAAGGACAAATCTTTAAAGTTCTAGAATTCAAAAAGGATATGGATCAAACCATGAACAAAATCGTTTTGTCAACAACTAGCATTCAAACTAGAGTGGATGTTCGTTTCTATACTATTGGCAAACTGCAAAAACTGAAGCGATACAATGTTTAGTTGCAGCCACAAGCAAAAGGAAAATTAGTTATTAACTGCATTTCTATACTGCCCAATAGCCGAAATTTAATCAAAACATGTAACTTCACTTGCATCAAATTTTATGAAGTATATATTTGATTACAAAAATGTTAAATATTGTTAACACAAATACAGTTATCACAAATACTGGATGGAGACACAGTGATGCCTAGAGTAGACCCACTGAAATAAATAGGACAAGCTAGTCATGATAAACTTAAGTTCCATTGATTTCAGAATGTCTGCTTTAAGTATGACCCAGTTTGCATGTAATGGCATTCCTTGGTTGTTTAACCCAGCAGTTGCTGTGCCAAGCAGAAGTGAGTGCTCGAAGCTTCCATTTTTCAATTAACAAGCCAGGAACACCCTGTTTAGGAGCTAAACACCCAGAATTCCTGGGTTTGGACATTATGTTAACAACCAGTAACAAGCAAACGTGCTGCCTCCATTATACCCATCACTAGTTGATTGAAAGTGGAAGTGACAAGGGCCCATGGGAGATTGTGGCGTGTGCCAGTGGCCATTTTGAATATTCAAACAGTGGAGTTGGGTGCCGTGACTTATTGTGAACCGGTGAAGGGTGGGTTGTTGACATGGTTAACAAAACACCTACAATCATAAAACAGCCCATTGTGTGGGTGGTTTATTAACCACATCAACAACCCACAGTGCCCAGGTTCAGACATTACAATTAGCTGCAGCACTTGCTTGTGGCTTGAATATTCACAATATCCGCCAACATGTGCTGCAACCCAGTGGGCTGTGGTGATCCTGCAAACCAGGTCAATGTCTCCAACAAGTAACTGATCATAAGATAGCATCAGACTACTGAGCTCTGGAGCCTCATGTTATAGGACCTAAGACTAGCTCCTAATCCTTTAACATATTGACTGGGTTCGGATGTCACGATAAACCATGATGGGTTAATTAAACCATCATGAGTTATCATATCGGCTGGTGGAAGTTTAACTCATGATGGCTTATTTGGCCAAAATAATCCATTCTGATAACCCACGGTCAACAGAGTGCGTTATTTAACCCATCATGGGTTATCACGTTGTGTGGTGGTCACCATGGATTATTTTGGCTGGCTACAGAGCTGTGTAGCAAGACAGGTCAAAACAACTGCCCCTATGCTCTTTGCTGGCTTACTACTTAGAAACACGCTAAAGTGACCAAGCCATCAATGTAGAGGAGGCAACTATGAGGTTTGGTCCCAGTCCTGCAAACCCCAAGGTGTTACAGGCATATCCTGCTTTTTAATGCACCTGGGATTTCCGCTGCTTTCACACTTAGTGCTGGGTTTTCATAGTGCATTGGATGCCTCCTTAGTAGAGGAGGCGAGCTATGAGGTTTGGTCCTGATCCTGCAAAATCCTCAAGGTGTTATAGGCATCTCACCCTTTGGGGGGAAATTGAGATTTCTGTTCCTCCAGAGTAAATGCACAGGGAGTTGATGTTGGACTTAGGGACTCCTGACTAGGAGAGGTTGTGTGTGGAGTTTTGTCCCAATCCTGCAAACCCCCAAGGTTTTCTAGGCATCTCCCTCTTTTTGGTGCACTTGGGATTTTTGCTCCTTTGGAGTAAATGCACAGAGGTTTGATGGTGGAGCAGGTGCCGCCTGACTAGGAGAGGCTGTGTGTGGAGTTTGGTCCCAATTCTGCAAACCCCCAAGGTTTTCTAGCCACTTCTTCCTTTTTGGGGCACTCAGGATTTTCTCTCCTTGGTGAGTTATTGTGCAGGGGGTTAGTGGTGGATCGGGTGCCTCCTGACTGGGGGAGGCTGTGTATGAAGTTTTGTCTTGATCCTGCAAATGTCCAGCGCTTCAGAGATGAAACTTCACCACTGCTCGGGTGGGAGGACTGCAACAAGACTGGGGAGGGGGGGGAGGGTTGAGTCAAATTACATACAATAGCTTAATAAACTACTCATAGTAGCTTATTAGCCTGTTCGTGTAGTGGGGGATCATAGGCCATTTTTAAAAATAGTGAGTAGCTTATTAACCCATTATAAGCTATCATGATGTTCGAACGCAGACATCATATGGAATTCAATCCCACTGATGTCAGCCGAATACACTTTGCCATGTTTTTAGTTTTAGAGATGTTGTAGCTTACTTTTCAGTACGTGTCACTAGTTTAACTAGAGAATGAAATAATGTCCTTTAAACACCCTACAGAAGACATAAGCCCTCTCTAACTTTACACGTTGGTGCATTTGTGTGTTGTGCTTGCTCTTAATATTCCTCTTCCACAGGATTAACGAAGTTAATATAAATTTTAAAACTTAACGTACATTCCAAAATTACACAATTTCACAATCCATTCTATAGATCACTATATTCTATTTTGCAAACAATTTCAGTTTAGACAAAAGGATAATTGTTTGTATTAAGCACATTAAATTACATATACTGGATTGTCAGAACAAGCCCCTTAGTTAGGGCTGCATTTAAAGTAAGCCTTTTCTGAAAATATTCAACTAAGAAGGCTGTTTCTCAAATTCTCAAAACATAAATAGAATTAGCCAAAATATTAGAGTTTAACCTGAAGGAATGAAACCAGAAATACTCCAAAAAATACCTGAAATGTTACATTTTGCTAGATTAGAAGCACAGGAAGTATAAGATCAGTCATTAACTTATTTAGAATGTTCTTCCTTGGGAAGAGGGGAGGATTTCAATAGTTAACTCTACACATCCTCAATTGTAATAAGACTGTCATATTCATACACAAACAAGTCCAATGCCAGAGTCGGGCAAACAATATATCAATGTTCTTAATCTAACTCAATTAATTATGAAAGTGCTCATTTGGTGTCTCTCCCACTTTACACAACTCTGTTGTAGACAGCATCTTCAATAAACAAGAATACCAAGGAACTCTATTACATCATTCCTTTCTCACACTCAATTACTGTTCATACTCTAAATACAACAGGCCTTAGGTTCAATCTTCAACATCTAGTTAGGAACAATGAAACTGGATTTGAGACTCATTTGACAGGGGATATTAATTCTCTGATCTGATCCAACTCTAGGAATTTTTTTATTTTTTCCTTGTTTTTTTCCAGTGATATTTAGGGTATTTAATAATCAGCACAGACAATTGCATGCATTTCATCAAGAAATTAAATTCCATCTCCTGAGGCTTGAATTCAGACAAAAAAATCTTATGTGCATTAATTGGCCTACTCAGTGCCAGGATGTTTGTGTTATTAGCAACAACTGTTTTTAGAATAGCCACTGTTAATAATGTGATTGTCGCTATTTTGAAGTTCCTGCATTTCCTTTCCTTTTGACCAACTATTTACGATTCACACACACACACACACACACACACACACAAAGAGGCAGAGAGAGGGAGTGTGATCATCAGACACACACCTACCTCTAATTCAGAATAACATGTCATACATAGGATGAAGTGGACTGTAATCCATGAAAGCTTATGCCACAATAAATCACGCCATAGGAACCTTGATTTGATTTTTTGTTAAATGTGGCATTATATAGTCTCATGCAGATTATTGGCGTGGTATGTTCTTACATACAGCAGAACAAAATTGTGGCAGGCTTGCCAAAATGTTGCCCTTCATTCATCTACTTGAGAGAGTTTGGATCATATACTTTTACCTGGCTTTTCTTCTTGTCAATACTTAAGAATAGTGCACATTCACATCCCCCACAACCTTTTATAAATGAAGATATCCCTGAAAAATAGTGTTAAGTTCCTCTGCTTCAACAACAATGCATAGTGTTCTCATTTAATACCACTACCAAAATAAGGAGCTTTTCTCCACAGACTCTGCATTCCATTAAAGCTCTTGACACATATGTCACTATTTAAGTGGCAGCTTAAAAACATACACACAAAGATACTGTGAAGAGACCTAATACTGGAGCAGTACAATGAATCAAGGAGTTACCCATAGTCACATCTCAAAAGCAGCTGTGATGGATCAATTAAGATAGAAAATATTAGAGAGCAATAATCTGTATTTCACCTAGCATTCATTGGAGAAATGCTATATTGCTTAATTGTAAATTTACTATGATTTTGCCAGCTGGTGACTCTATTATGTTTGATGACAAGAAACCCAGTTCAAACCTCCACTCAGCTGTGAAGTTCACTGGGTGTCCTTGGGCCAGTTACTCTTTCAGGTAGGTTAGGCCTTTTCTTTTCCATTAGAAAGACAGAATACACACTTATGCTTGAGTGCCTCATTATTCTCCCAGCCAACGTAACAGAACAGCATACTATGGCTGCTAATATGGAAGTTCAGTCTCTCTGGCAAGAGAAAAAGAAGCACACTAAGTGCAGGGACAGGCCCACACTATGCTGTGTTTTCTCATATATAGAAACATGAATGTGAGTTAGAGCTACTACTCCATCTCTTTCCTAACACAGAGACTGACCATGGTGACAAAGTACCACTGCGTTCCTTAACGTGAGGAAGAGCACTGAGCCACCACAGCCGCTGCCTCTGCAGACTCTCTCTCTCTATTTCTCATCCCAAGAAAGAGTTGGGCACAACTGGAATTGCCATTCTATTAGCATTCATTTTTTTTGTTTTTACTTTTTTAAAAAATGCTATTTCTCCTGTTGCTGTTTATGTACTTAATCCCATCAGTGTAAATATGATTCTTAGCTACTGTAGCTATTTTACCTTTAATTCACCAAGACCACATAAAGGTTTTGATTATACAAGCCTTAGAATCTTGTTCCCCACTTTGATTAGCAGCTGTTACTTCAACAGAGGAAGATTAGATCCACCTAAAACAAATTTTGCAAGTGTCTGAGAGACTACCCTGTAACGTCAATGCAGCATGAAGCAACCATCTGGGATTTGCCACTCACATTAAATGTTTGACCTAGAAAATTTCATTAAACAAAAAAGAAATCACTCTGGACTAGCTATTCTATAAGCTCTCTACACTGTTTTATTCCTATCACATGTTAGAAAATATCTCATTCAAAAAAGTCATACCTGGGGAAGAGCAGTATTCAGCTGTCGTTGTAGAGAATCCCTTTCATGACCAACTTCATGCAATTTACCCTGGGTTAATGCTAGTGTCTCTTGAGTCTCTCGCAGTGTGTCCAGGAGGCGATCTCGTTCCTCCAACATGGATACCATTAATTGCTCAAAATGGGAATCCGTATCCGGCTGTAGGGGAGAACTTGAACCATGGCTTCCACTTCCTCCTGAGGGAATCTCTGCCTCACTGATGGTTGGCATCACCTCGCACATCATCTTGAAATGAAGTATAAGACTTATTGAGTTATACTTTTAAAAAGACAGAGGCTCAGTTCAAACACGTTAGTCAACACAGTGTGAAAACTCCACTCAATAGTTAAGTTTTTAGGGTGTACTCCCCACACAACATGTTCTAACTCCACCGTGGTGTGACTATGGGCTATTGTGGAGCTGAGTAAAATCCATTGCAACGTTTGATTGACAGTTCTTCCGCCCTCTCTCCTCTCAGGTCCCCTAATGGTATTCCGTCAGCCATTGCTGCGAAAAACCAACCCAGCAGCTCTCCTAGAGCTGCACTTGGTCCTTTCGCCGCTCTTGCCATGGAACTCTGTAGCCAGTGGGAAAAATCAACTCAAAGTAACGGAAAACTCCACGGAGCCCGCCACACAACAAGCCACACAACAAGCCACAGGAACTCTCCTCTGCACAGCGTTGATATTCTGCATGGAGTGTTTTCCAAAAAAACCCTCCACCGTTGCGTGACGTTTTCCCACCAGACAGCACATTTCTCAATGGTGGTGTAAAAACTCCAAACCAAATAACAGAGCTTTTATGTGGTGTGCCCAACTCCATAATAAAAGCCCCCAAATCTCACTTAAGATTATCAAAATGTGCCACTGTGACAGCACAGGTACATCACTGTTTTTACATCTATGTTATGCCACAACTGAAATTTATAAGCTAAGTTTCAACTAAAGAGGCATTAGAAGTACTTACCGCTAACCTGAGACTTTGATTTCTTGCAAAATAGTATTGTGTATCATAAAAGAGTTCTGTCCATAATGTATAACTTGACAAAACTAACTCTAGTGTCCCAAGCTCAAATTCACTTAACATGGATTAGTATTTAACAAATTAACTATCCTGTCAGAGAGGAGGAAGATGAATCTTTCTTCTCTTTCCAATACATTCTTATGGATGAGAACAAGAATTCTAATCTGGGTTTGTAATTGCAAGTACAGAACCACAGGCAGTATCTATTGATCAATGCAAATACATTTATTCAGAGTTATACTGTATGTGGAACTAGACTCAAAAACAAGCAGACCCACTTATTTATATGATATATTATAAACCAACCATTAATAATCTACTGCAACTCTACAGTGATATGGAAGAAAAGGCACCTGCAAATTCTTAAAACTGCACTCTGCATCATGAAAGTTGGCTGAATTTATTGTCTGCATCCAGTACTCTGGACTTACTATGGTGGCTAAAACATCTCCGTTAGCAATTTGTCATTACAAAAGTAGACAAAAAGGCACATTAGAGCCTTTTTGCTGCTGGACACAGCCAATGATTAATAAGAAGAAACACCTTAGGAAGTATAAGACAAAAAGCAAACTTGAGAAAGTGCAGCTGATCAAAGCAGTTACACTAAAGCATAATTAGGCCCTACAATGTATTACAAGGGGCTACCGCAGGACCTGAACACAAGGCCCCTGAAGACAGACGTTGGACTTGCTTACTAATGCTCTGTGATAAAAACAATACAGTGATTATGTAGCTCTCTAAACTTGAATTAAGATGTATATGGATTTGTACATTTCTGTTCAGCGCTAGAGACTTAAGAAAAAACATGAATAAATCTGTCAGCCATAAAAACTGAACAGCTATTTTCTATTAAAGCCAACCAAATTAAACAATTCTTCTTATAGTTATTTACCCTTCTTTAGATGTTCAGAATTATTCAGTTAAACATAAGCAAATAATTTTCTCAACAGCATTGCGATGGGACCAACTCCACTTTCCATAAGTTTATGATTATATATAATAAAATGAGCTTCATACACATAACCCTTAACATCAAGCAACATAATCAGAGTTGACCCAACAGACTCAAAGTAGAATGCATTTCAAGTTATTTTTCTAGTAATCTCTGGTGTTTTATAGCTGTAAACGTAACATAAATATTTTATAAACTTCCACTGTTTAATTTACCTTGCTGATTAAATAAATGGCTTTGCCAGAGGCCAACGTTTTCCAGCAATATCAGCTCTTTTCAGTAACTTTGCATGGTAATTTCCAAAAACATTTCAAGTGGTAGAGCAGCCATCCAGCTTGACTACATTGTCCATTCATTAAATAATCCGCAGCATAGAAACTCACAGGAGATAATCTTGCGGAGAAAAGGAGATGGTCCAACAGGAGCAGCAACTAGTCAAGTTCTTCTGAGCAGACAAATGGTACAAACAACCCAGTCTCCAGTACCCTTCCTATTTAATCCTGGTTCACAGGTCTTTCAAAAGCCAAGTCCGGAGAAACATGTGCAAAAAGGCCAACTAGTTTCAGTGCCTCTCGGCAGACAATCAACAGTGCATGCTGTAGAAAACTCACTTTAGGTCAGGATAACATTACTTTAAAAAAAAAGAGAGAAAAACAAGTTGAGAATATTACTCTTCTCTCGGAGGAGCTGGGACACACTCCCCTTTTTCGCCTCTTTTTCGGCAGTGTAGGATCTTTTACTTCCTTCAGTTTCTCGGGTCTTCTCTCGCGCATTTATAATTCCGGTTATACGAGGGGTTTTACGGAAGGTTGATGCGGGAGGAGGGGAATCTTCAGGGGACTACAAAGCCTGTTCGTGGGATCTGGGGGCTAACCATCCTCATTCCCTAGAGAAAAACAGGAGAACCCTACTGCCACCCTCCCTCCCTCTCCCTCTCTCTCACACACACACACACACACCTTCCCCGTAACAGAGGCCGGATAACGACACCTAAAAGACCAGAAGGAGTTGAGAAGTTGAGGAAGGGGGTGCGGGGACCCTGAAGGTGGGCTCCTTGCAGTTCCCCCTCACCGGAGAGCCGGCCGACGAAAGTAGGTGGAACTCCAATTCCCGGAGGCCTCAGGGGACAGACAGCGCGAGTGTGGGGCTTTGCTCCCCGCTTTTCGCTCTCACGGTCGGCCTTCCCAGCCCAGGTCGCTCCGCCTCCAGCTCCTGCCGCCGCCACCTCCACATACGAGGTGGCCAGTAAGGCGGCGCTCTCAAATGCTGCTCACTCGGGGCTTCCCTATCCCGCGGCGGCGACCTGGGCCCGGTAGAGTCCCGCAGTACTCCTGAGGAGGTGGGTCTCGCTGAAACTGAATGAGTCTGGCCGCCTCTGCCTCCAGCCGGGCCCTCAGCCGCCGCTCGGAGTTTCGTCGCCGCCTCCCGTTGTTCCCGGCAGCCTCTGCGGCCTGTGCATACAACAGTGCGTGGCCCACAATGCACCGCGGCAGGCCCTTGGCCGGTGTCTCCCTTCCTCTCCCTCCTCAACCCCCTTACCCAGAACGTGGAATTGCAAGTTCTGGACTCTAATCACTACCTCTGTGTACAGCCCGGCGCAATAAAATCATGTTCTGGCGGCTGCCGGGCTTTAAAGCTCTCCTTGCGGGCTAGTATTTCCTCTTCAGAGAATAGAAATGGAGTTGAGAAGAACAGCGAGTTCCCCCTCATTCGGGAAAGGGACCAGACTGCAGTCCTTATACGCGCTTACCTGGGAGTAAGCACCATAGAACACAATGGGACTTTTTTCCGAGTTAACATGCATACACGTCATACAGATGGTATTCCACTGTTACGCGGTCAGGTGTGGTGCTGGGTGCGTGATCCGTTCCCTATTGCTATTTGTTGATGGGCATGCGGTGCAGTTGTACAATACTCCGCTGCGAATAATAATATTCCTCTGGTGAGTTTGAGAAGCTAAAACCAGAGAGACTAGCAAGTATTTAGGCTAAGAAGAGAAAATAAAACATACTCCCTAGCAGGGGTTTCTGAGAGCTTAGCTTTAGGGGATTAACATTTTTGAGAAGGGAGAAGAAGGGGGGAAAGGAAATTTTACCTGTTAATGAATTACAGTCTTCAGCTGTCCCAGTGCCTTTCATGTTTCTTACTTGCAAATAACTTTAATCTTGCGATAACAAATCGTGAATTTTAAGATGTCATGTTTGTATGTATATGTGTATTGCAAGCATGTAAAAAGACTTAAAAAAAAAGGATTGTTCCCCCTGCTATGCCGAGAGAGGGACGAGATTAGAAGGAATAGTGGGACGTATTTCTGAGTATGTATACATGCAACTGTGTGAGTAGTCCAACCAGTAATATATGGCTCAGGAGTACATGGCTTAGTGTTTTTGTTTTTCCCTTAAACACTTTGGAAAATTTGTCGTTTGGAAACATTATTGAGCCTTTGCTGATTTCATGAAAGAGAATATTTACAGAAGTCCATGTTTACTGTTGCTTTTAAACAAGCACTGTGAATCTTGCTGCTACAGAAGGATTCCAGGTTTAGATTAAATAGACAAGGGGTGCCTCTACAAGAGCGATTTAAAGCTCTTTCGAGGCACATTACAGATTTTACCTCTACAAGAGTGGAGCGCAAATCGGGGGTTGAGGTGCTCTTTATCTCTGCTTATGCGCATTATCGAATGTGCGTTAAACAGCGACTTAAAATTTACCACGGGAGTTAAAGCGCCTTATGGCCATGTAAACATGCGATTCTCCACATGTAAACAACTTTAAAGTGTGTTTCATACAGCCCATAATGCACTTTACCACCTCTCGTGAATAGGTATTAGGAGTAAATGCGCTTATCTGTATATGTGCATAATCAGGCAACCGGGCGTCAAAGCGAAATCTTGTAGAGGGGACCAAGGTTGGGGTCAATAGATGGGGGTAAGACAGAGATTGTCAGTGCCTAATGGGAGTGAATGGTGAGGGAAGAAGATCGAGACTGGGTTGGCCAATTAGGACCAAATTAGACATCGCTTTAAATCTGTGTCTAGGGCACAGGGAAAATACAGCAATGCCTCTTTTGGGCCTTAGATGACAAGCTCCATCACATCAGCGATTTATCGCACTCTTGCCATGCCTGGTATGTGTTTTTGCAGTGCAGTGCTCACATGACGTCATCCCTGTCCTGCCTCTTCCCCTCCATTTTCCATCTTATTTTGGAGTGGGGAAAGTCTGAGATTTCCCCCCTCTGTGCGCAATAAAGCCACTCTGCCATGTGTTGCTGTCCTTGCGCTATATTGGACCATCCTGTTTTCTGTTGGGGGCGTGTGTGTCAAAGGGCAGTCTCGCTGACAAAAGAGGGCTGAACCGTGAAGGGGGAGGGAGAGAGGGCACCCAAACACCCTGCAGAGAAGGTGAGCGAGGCTGCCGCCGCCCGTGCCCAGGACTCGGTCCCATTTAACTCTATGGCATGTCTAGGTTTCCTGACCAGAACAATGTCAGCTTCCCCTTGCCATGCCAACATTGACCAAAAACGTCTCCCAAAACTAATTGTAATACTTTCTCTTCACTTATCCTGTTTAATATGATCTTAGGGGAAAGCATAGTGTGTTGTTTTACCATAATTGCGCAGTTTCAAGCACTGAAATATATATATAAAATATATTAAAAATTAACTGCCGGGGGAAAGAGAACGTAGGGGATGGGTGGCATAGTAGCGATACAGGTGAAAAGATACATGAGCGCAACAACACACAGATGTGAAAGTGCCCAGTGTTCGACTCACTAAGGAAACAGAGGGGAAAAACTGCAGACGCAAACCAGGGGGAAAAAGTAGGTGTGATGAAGCCCAACATTGAGAGACGAGGTAAGAGGTGGTTAAGTGGTGGTGAGTGATGTAGGTTGCAATCCTATACCACTTGTGTAGAGGTAAGCCCCATTGAACATAGTGGGACTTACATCCAATTAATCATGCATAGTATTGTTAGATAAAGAAGTGGGTCTCCTTGAGAATTTACTTTGAAAAGAGGAAAATGGGTCAATAAATAAGAGGAAGCTGTTCTAAGCATAAGAAGCAGCATGGCAGAATGCACAAAGAGAAGAGCAAAAGGACACACAATAGGTGAAATTATGGGGATAGAAAAAAATGACAACTGAAACAAGGAAGGAAATTGCACATCGAATAGCCATTTTCATACAGGCTATTTTCAGCAGCAGTTCTGTGCAGAATTTGAGCCTGCTTAAGTCTATTGATATCAAAGTGCCGAAGTGCACATAACTGCATAGGAATGAACTGTATAGTTGCTCCCCATTTATGTGCAGGGATAACCACATGATTCAGGCAATTTTCTTCATACCACCAGATCTTTTCCACTTGCAGAGCAGGGTGATGTGGTCATAGTAACAGGAAAGAAAGATTAGTTTAGCAGAATCTTATTTATTATTTATTTTATTTCTAACCCGCCTCTCCATCCAGATTGAGGCAGGGAACATGTATTCATTCTCTGCATATTCTATACCTGTAAAAATCTAGCAAATGCATTTTTTCTTTTTAATAACTAGATCCTCAACACCAGAGAGGATGTCATTGTCAGTTATATTAAATACCTTTTAACCGAGTAATGGGAAACAATTACAGGAAACCTACAATATGGCAAAATAATTATGGTGTTGAAGTAATCATTACCTAATGGGATAGCTCTTATGGTCTGAATACTCCTATGGTATTCAGAGAGCTTGTCCAGGAAAGAATAGCAGTAGTGTTGTGAGCTGAACATCTGTTCAAAGTGTTCTAATAAAAATAAAGGGAAACGGGATGATGGTGGTGGGGAAGAGTGACATAATGATGAGGAATCTGTTATAGACCACCCAATTAGGAGAAATAGTTAAGCAGATCAATCTGTAGTTTTAAAACTGTGTTCCAGAACACTGTGGTATTCCCTGGAAGCTTATCTGAGTTTCCTCTATAAGAAGATCAATAAGAGAGGACAGGTTTCTTAGAAGACCACCTTGCCCACTATTGTTGATGTTCCCTGTGATGGAGATTACAGAGAAATTTTGGGTATATTCTGGGGCAATCTCTTGGGGCACCATCATACCAGTGTTTTATCGCACTCTCATTCCGCCTGGTTTGCCATTTTGAAACGCGATACTCACATGACGTCGCACCTGTCCTGCAGTCACCTCGTCTCTTCCTCTCCATTTCCGTCTTTTTTTAGGGCGGGGAAAGTACGATTTATTTTCTCCACGCGAAGTAAAAGCACCCTTCTGTCCTGTACATTGCCGTCCTCACGCTATGTTGCTTTTGTTGGAGGCAATCCTGCTGACGAAAGAAGAGGGCAGGGTGGTTCTCCAGTTTGCTGAGTCTGTCAGTCGAACGAATGGACTAGTGCTGAGCTGGTGAATGGACTTTTGCTGCTCCAGCCCCAACCTCATTCCCCGCAGAAACGGTGCCCAGCCGATTAAACGCTGAATTGGTAAAACCCTAGACAACAAAACCAGAGCGAGTGGGGAAAGGCAACCATGTCCATCACCCGACAAGAACCAATGAACTGGAGGGGGGAAGAGAAGGGGCAGGGCAGGGTGGGGTGGGCGCAATAGCAGGAGAGCAAACAACACTGGCAATCGTGAAACGGACCAGTGCTTGCCGTTGTAATAGAATGGAAGTCAAAATCACGGGTGCATACCAGGAAAAAAAGTAGGTGTGATGGAGCCCTTGGTTCACTCAAGCCAATGATGAAACCCAACAGATCCAGGTAGATAGAGGAACCCTGCTTAAGTGGAGTGATTCCCAAGAAAAGGGCAGTGTTTTGTATTGGAAACTTAGAAGAACAAAATAAAGGGATCATTTTGGGGGGGTTGATGTGACAAAAAAGGAAGAATTAGTTTATAACATGAAGATGAAATTGCCCAAGTTAAGGTCTGAAAGCAGCAGAACAAAAATATATTTTTAAAAAAATACACAGCAGATTTCAACTGGGGATTTGTAAGGATATTCACTGAAGGGGCGAAAACTCTTAAGGTAGAAACGTGTCTAAACTGACAGTTGCTCTAGAAGGAGATTTTATCAGAAGCACAACTTCAGGCTATTCTGATCCAAAGGAAAGATAACAAGGGCTCATAAGAAAGCCAGCTGGATGAATAAGGAGCTGTCGGATGTCCTGAAAACCAGAAAGGAAACATACAGGAAACAGCAGGGCACATGATTACTGAAGTACATAAAGGCTTTTGTCACAGTTTCACTAGAAATTCTTATATGTCCGTAGTAAGTAGACATTTGGCCCAGTTCACATATCACAACAACCCATATCATTTTAAAATTGTGATTTGTTGTGAGTGAGGGAGTGTGCTGGTGGGTTCCTTCCCTGGCTTGTCAGGGAAAAGACAAGCTAGAGGTCCAGGTTTGGACTCAATGCAACAGAAGTGTTCAGGAGCACCCACTATTTGTATAACTAGTGGGGGTTGTGATGTGTGAGCTGGGCAATTGCCCCATGAAGGAATGCCCAGTTGATTGAAAAACCTTGTTCAAATAAATTGATCCAGAGTTATTTGTGTACTTCATGGCTCACACATATGGGCTTTCTTATTTCCTGTTTCCTGAAGAATAATCAAGCAACATGCCATACAATTCTGCTCCTCAGCATTTGCATTAATGACATTAATTATTTCATTTAGCCCTATCAAGGTGCACAGCATTTTACAGAGTACAAGAGAAGTCCCTACTTGAAGGAGCTTACAACACGTGGGAAACGAGAGAAAGGAGAAGGAAGTGGACATATAAATATAGAAGGAATATGCAATTATTTCAGTTTCACATGCTTAAGCTTAGTGTCATGCTAAGACTCAGGCAGGCATGGGAATGAGGATGTGAATAGTAGGTTCAGCATTTTGCATATGAAGCAAAATATATAAATAAATGCAGCATCTATACAGGAGAGGCTAATAAATCAACATAATTTTAAGATAAAGCAAAACAACATAATTTTAATATAAAGCACCACATACAGACACACACACACCAAAAGGAAGTGGATAGCTAGTCTTTAACACGGCTGAGAGGATTTATGGATTATAATGCATTGCTCTCATGCGTTGAAGTGGAGCTGGGATGACTGAATCATGGTAATGTTCCCCCCCCCCCCCCAAGAAATAACTAAGATATCACCTTATATCTAGTTCTGGTCAGTTGGCTTTCTGCTGCCTTATCCATAGTAGAGCATTTGTGTACTGCAAGATGTTCTTTATATTTAAGAATTGCTAAAGTAGGTCTTAAATGGGTAAAAAAATCATTCTGGTCTAATGTGAGACAGCTTTATCATTTCACACATGACTAATTCCAATTGGTCTCAGGGCTGTTTTCTCTTTCTCTCTGGAGCTATAGAATCTCCTGCCTCATATACCACTGTTTTCCTGACAAATTTAAAGGCTACAGTGTGCAGTCTTTCCTGCCCTTTCCTATAGTATTGCAGCATGGACTATCTAATGTTGTAGTTGTACTGGGTAGAGGCCAATCAAGGCTCTAAAGCATGTTGGCACACCTGGCAATTTGAAAACTGTTCTGGGCACCACCACAAAATGGCTGCCAAGAGAGATGTGGCTAGTCACAAAGACTGCCCAAAAGACTGAGTATAAGGTAGAGTTGGGGTCTGAGCCCCAAGACACTAAACAGCTTCCTTGAACCCACTGTTTTCAACACCAACGAAAGCCTATTTCTCCCTTGCCCCTTCTGCCAGCCAACTCATTTCTCTCATCTCTTTTTCACTGAGATGTGCTCTCTCTCACCCACACAAACACACCCACACACCATGAATACATCAAGAAAGATGTCTGGGGGTACATTGGCGCCCACAGGCATCATGTTGCCCACCCTGCTCTAAAGCCTGCAGTAGCTCAATCAATAGGTTCACTTGCGTCCCTTTAATATGATTTTCATATCATGGTAGAATGCAAAAGATGCATTCCTTAACAGCCTGTGCATAATTCTATGTTTTTGTTGGTTTCTTTTAGTGGAAGAAAATGTGACAAGGTTAATTTTAGTGAATATTATGTTATGAGCCAAGTAATAAAAGTTAAGGGAAGGGCTGTAGCTCAGTGATAGAGCACTTGCTTTACATGCAGAAGGTCTGAACAAATTCCAGCATCTCCAGTTCGGGCTTGGAAAGAATCCTGCGTGAAACTCTGGAGAGCTGCTGCCAGTCAGTGTCAGCAATACCGTAGTACGCAAACTGACACGGGCAGGATCTACTCTACTGCTTTAAAACAGTTTATAACAGTGGTGACAACTGTTGGCGCCCAGGACACACTCCATATACAGTTTTCAAACCATTTTCAGAGTGTCATATCCTGCTTGGTGTAGATGTGGCCTTGGTAAAAGGCAGCTTCCTATGTAACTGTGACAATGTATATGGGCATATCATTTACCTTGTGAGGATCCCCAGTACAAGAAATCCCAGTCATCATCATCATCATCATCATCATCATCATCACCACCATCTAACTTTTTGTATAATTTGGAAATCCTCTTAGTGCTACTATGCCAGATGGGGCCATAATGGGATACTCCTGGGAGTGACGATGGCATGGGATTATCAATGGCTCTACAATGCAGCAGTATGAAGTCTTTGTCCTCGTTGGAGCTGTGTATTCGGGCACCACTTTGGCACCCACAGTGTTTTCAGCAGTAAATGCTTGGGCAGACCAGTGAATCGACGGACAGCTTTGCTTCTTTGCCGGGCCTAAGATGCCACACCAGCTCAACTGGAAAGAGCTGCTATTCTTCAAAGCAGCTAGAAGATTGTAAGTGCAGACAGTAGAAGTGCTCGACCTATTTTGTAAGAATGAAGTACGAAAAGGTGGACAGTACACTTGAAAAAGAAATACTTTAAAGAGATGCTCAGAGGATGATTATAGGGGCAGATGCAGAGGATGTCGGGCTTTGGATATCCTCAGCACATCTACAACATGTTTTAAGAATAGGTTATTTTCACTTATGCACACTGCTTTCCCTCCTCCTCTACCAGCTTTTGTTTGATTGTTTGTTTTACTTTAGTTTGTCTTTGCCGTAATGATTATGTTTGTGTTTGCGACATACTAAAATCAAAATAGAAATATTAATAAATGAAAAATAATAGGTCATTTTACTCTCTTGAAAGAAAAATCTCTCTCTGGTTGTATTACAGAATAAAAAGAATAATGCCTAAGTAATAGCTTGCAAGCTGATAAGAGGTTTTACGATGCTTTGTTATTTTCATTTCTGCCATGCAAAATTCATTAAAAGATTGCTCTTGTATACAGATTGTTCTTTGTATACGGATTATAAGATGACGTGATAGTTTTAGCTACAATCACATGTAACCACACTCTATGTCATGGGCAGCAATCATCAGCACCTATCATTCAGCACAACAAGGTCCAATGTATAAATATCTAAGACAATAACCCAATAATAGAAATGAATAGAAAGCTACAAAAGCTCTTTTTTCTTGATCTCTTGACATAAGAATATAGTAAGAGCCATGCTGGATCAGACCAAGGGGCCATCCAAGTCCAGCACTCCACCCACACATGTTCGCACTCAGATTTTTAAAGCCCAGGAAAAGATAATAGCCTTTTTAACTGTTTTTACATTTATTGCTTCTTTTATGTAATCTTGGACTGGATTGTGCTCAGCCGCATCCACATTATTCTTATTCTCTCTCTCTCTCTCTCTCTCTCTCACCACACACACACACTCGTTGCTTTCTTTTATGAGGAGAGGTACTTAACAGAAACAGGATTTTAATTTAAGTATTAATTCAGGTTCTAAAGTTGGTTTATTCATGCTAGTATACATTGAGAACAGTGTAGATGAGTGGCTAGTGCAGTGAGCTGGGAAAATCCCAGTTCAGAGATTGCTTCATCGAAGTGTCTGCTCTGCAAAATGGCCATTGCATGCAAACGTGAATAATTTGAGAAGCAAAGAAAGAGGTTTTTTATTTTTGTTTTTTGGTGGGACAGGGTGTTTGCCAGTGGCACTCACTTTTCTTTTCTTTTCTTAGTTCAATCATGTGACCTAAATGCGGCTCTTCCCCTTAGATTAGAAGATGCAGGTTAAAAGAGAGATCATACTCTACAAAGACAGAAGACAGCCCTGAGGCTTGTCCAGAGACAAGAGGACAGATATATGTTAAGGGTAATACGCATTTGTTTTATGTATGTGCATTCAAATGTATATCACCCCCTTGGTTATGGAAGTAAAGATTTCTAGAAGCTACAGCATGAAATGACTTTCTGTTTTCTATAAAATGTAATAGAGTGCATAAGCCCCACTGTATTCAATAAAGATTGCTCCAAGGTAAGTGTCAATAGGATTGTAATCTCAGTCCTTATTTGTCCTGGGTTTACTAAATAAATCTTAACACATTATTGGATTAATGATACATTTTTATGTAAGGATAAAACTCTCTCTCTGTGTGTGTGTGTGTGTGTGTGTGTTTGTTTTTAAATGAACATCCATATATTACATGTAGTGAATTTTAATTTTGGGAGATTCAGGACAGACTGGGGGTGCCTCTACAAGAGCGATTTAAAGCTCTTTCAAAGCACAGTACCGATTTTACCTCCACATGAACAGAGCGCAAATCGGGGGTTGAGGTGCTTTTTCTGTCCGATTATACGCATTATCGAATGCGCGTTAAATAGCGAGTTTTAATTTTCCACGGGAGTTAAAGCGTATTATGACCATGTAAACAAGCGATTGTCCGCATTTCAACTACTTTAAAGCGTGTTTCATACTGCCAGCAATACGCTTCACCGCTTGTTGTTTATAGGAATTAGGTGCAAAAGCAATGGTGAGAAGATGTGCATAATCGGGCAACCGGGCGTCAAGCCGAATTCTTGTAGAGGGGGCCAAAGGGAAGTACTTCATACAACACATCTGTCAAACTATCAAATTCATTTCCTCAAGAGTTGGTGATGGCCAGCAGCATTAAAAGGGGTTTTGACAATTTAATTGTGGATAAGGTTATCAATACTTAGAGTTTTCATGTCCTTTTTGTGTGTTTTCATGGACGTCTAATTAGCCACTATGATATAATTGGATGCTGGACTAGATAGACCTTTGGTCTGATAATGATGCTTTGCATATGTTATTTTGCATCCACTTTGCAAGCAAATACAGACAACTGGTTTTGTTAGATTTGCACACCCCAGAAATGTCCTGGATGTTTGTTGTTTTTCTTCTTTAAACATTCTGAAGAACCTTTGTAGTTAAAGCATTGCATGTGATTGTAGTCATTGTTTCACTGAAAGTCATGAGGACTCTTTGGATTATGTTTTGTTTTTTCATCATACTGCTGTGGCCCTATTGTTTCCTGTCATGTCTGTGTGATTCATACTTATGTACAACAAAGTTTTAATACAAACATTTGAAGCTCATTCACACAAGCCCTACGTTTAAAACAGAAGGGAATTGCCATTTAAATGTTTGAGATAACTGCTAATTTAAATGAATTAATGTCATTTATTTATGTATTGCCTTTTTTAACCACTCAATAACTGCAGCTCTCTGGACAATATACAAAATAGATTAAAATAATAAAATACAAGTGAAATTAAGAAAGCTAAAACAGCACAGGATATAACAAAAGTAAAACTAGCAGTAAAAGATAAACAGTGCAAATATCACTAAACAGTCGAAAATGCTTGGGAAAACTGTCTGGTGCCACAAGAACCTCAACATAGGCACCAGTTGAACCTCTCTGGGGAGGGCTTTCTATAGCAGGGCATCACCACTGAAAAGTCCCTTTCTCTTGTAGCCACCTGCAAGATAGCCATATGGTGCAGTGTTGTTTTTTTAATAACCTTCATTGAAATGAACTAAGTATGTGAAAGGATATGTAAAATGATCACTGTGAACTGCCTCTCCCAAATCTTTGTTTCAAAACAAAATGCATTATTATTAATATAATTTTATCCCACCCTTCTTTTAAGGACCTTTGGTTAATGTACATTCCTTCCCCCCATAGGCTGAGAAATAAGGGCTGTTTAAATGATCTCTCCATGTATTTGTGTAACAGATAGAGCAGGGATGGGAAGCTCTGACCTGTAGGCACTTGGATTCCCTCCACCCCTTCCTCCCCAGCCCCCCCCCCCCCCAGAGTCCAGCGGAGACTTGGGAAGGGGTGGGAAGAGGAATCCCCACTGTTATCACTCATTAGAAACTGGAGACAACTGCAGGGATTCCCTTTGAGAGGGGTAGCAGCAGGCTAAGTGCTTTGCTCATCCTGTCCTCCCCAATGAGGGAAGGTGCAGGACAGACAAAACCATCTCGACTGAAGCATGGAGTGGAGGAGTGCTTTTTAATGGTGTATTTTTTCTTGTTTTTAATTTTTTTAACTGTTTTGTGATTCTTGTGTTTTATATTGTTGTTGTTCCCCACCTCAATCCGGAGGGAGAGGCGGGTTATAAATAACAATCATCATCATCATCATCATCATCTACCCAGCACACACCAAAGCTGAATGTCATCAAGCCGTGTGGCTCCACTCCCAGATATCATTCAGCCCGCACAGGGGTTTGGGGGAAGGGGAGGAATGTGGAACCCTGTCCTATTTCAGGTGAGACCAAGGCAGGGGAGCAAGCCATCAGAAAAGGTCCAATTCCAAAGAAAGGTCAGAAGATAATCTGAGCAAGCAGAGAACAAGGTATCAGGGCAAAGTGAAGTCCATTGGCAAGACAATCCAAGTTTCCAAGCACAGGGGAGTCCAGTAAAGGGAGCTAGGCAGGCAGACGGACAGGCACACACACAAGGACTGGTGCACAGACATTATTCCAGCAACTCTCTGCCTCAAGCTGAGAGCTTTAAGCCTGAGCTCCCAGAGCCCACTGAAAGCTCAGTTGCAGCTCATCAAAGGTACTCTGGAATAGGGGTGGGCCAAAGGTAGATCTACAAATAGTTTGGACTTCAGTTCCGGGAAGTCATTGTACCAGAGTCAATAAGCCGATATATACACCAGTTGCTGAGTGTGAGGGTGTTATAGCAACTGTGTCCTGCTTGTGGGTTCCTGGTTGACAGCTGGCTGGCCACTGTGTGAACAGAGCGCTGGACTAGATGGACCCTTGGTCTGATCCAACATGGCTGCTATTATGTTCTTATTGTCAGCATGACCAACTGTCAGGAATGTTGAGAGCTGTAGCTGGCTGGGGAATGCTGGGCATTATAGGACTTATTCTGTCTCAAGGGGCATAAGGTTGTGCCTTAAAAGTGCTTCACTTTGCTGGTTCATGCCCCAACTTTCTATCCCTTAAAATCCTTACTACAACACTTTTTATGCCTCATTTTCCTTTTCTCTCTTGCGTGCAAGCCCCATCTCCATTATCTGTATCTGTATGCCTATTATCTATATATGTTTTTCCCATGGTGGGTCTGCATAGGCAGATTTGATGGGTTAGTGAAATCTTTAGGGGCATTTCCTTTACTTCTGATTTTGTGCTAAAGTGTCAAACCAAAACCACATACCCTTTATGTGACTGTCTAGTCCTTTATCACTGTATTCAAAAAAGAGAGAATTGTCTCAGGATGCTGGACAAGGTTTTATTCTTGATACTCTCTTTTTTAGGTTCACCTTGGATGTTCACCTGCTTTTGCACCTCCTTTATCTCTGTATGCCTGTTTGCATGTTCATTCAAAAGTAAGTAGTATGCTAACATCTGGAGCATGATTAGCAGGCATTGACTAGCACTATGTCTACTTAGTGAGCATAGTAGCCCACTATCTCCTTTCTCTTTCAGTCTTTGTGTGTGTGTGTGGGAAGAGGGGGTATCTGTAGAAGGCTTATGTCCTTTAAGCTGAAAGACTGGAGGTGTTTAATACAGGCAGAGCCACAACTTAGTGATCAAACACACATATTACATGTATATGGTATCATGTTCAATCCTTTACCTTTCTAGTTAACGGCTCTTGGGTATCAGGCCTAGGAAACTGCTCTGCCAGAGACGCTAGAAAGCACTATATTATTTATTATGAAAGCTTTACCCTTTCTATATTTAACACTGGGATATAAAAGAGACCTTTGGGCTAGAATGCAGCCTAGTATTTGAACTGATCCTACAAGAGCTACTGCTAGATTTATATTAAGTAACATTCTTAACAGTATCACCCACAAACTACTCAGTTTGGCATACTCCTTAAACTAGTTTCGTCCATTGGTTTCAAGGATATTTAAACTTTTAAAATCATTGAAGTTAGCATAATATATTCTGGTTTATGAAACATGCCCTTCACATGTCATTCTTTAACTTTCAAAATAATACACAACTGCTAAGCAACATTTCCATTATCTCAATCTGTGTGAATTATAACCATGAAAGTATCCCAATGAAACAAGCCACCTAATTTGCAACAGTAGTAATGTACTTGATTGGAAGTGATGTATGTTCCAGATCTTTATGTTTCCTAATAAAATTAGCTGCCAAAAATGCTTTGTCTTTTGTTATGTTGTTCACTCCTTCCTTGCATTATTTTTTGTGCTGATCAATAGCAAAAAAAAATTGTATGGCTAAGTTCTAGGTATTGCCTTTAAATCTGTACGTTTCCATGGGCATTGTGCCCCCACAAAGGACAGCAACATGTCAGGATCTGACATGAAGTGCTAATATGAATGACATCTGTGTGAAATGAAGAGTAGGTCTATCTAACAGTTGCACTAAGCAGATATGTACCGCTTTTAGAGAGTTAAAGCCAGGTTCAAACCTGCAGAGACAGCAACTGAAAAACCGAGAAACAACAGATTCATAGCCAGTAGAGCTAGAAAATGAGAGCTCTGAGAATGTTTATGTGAATCTAAAGCAGATATGAAAGGCAAGGGATGAAGGAAATATATATTTTACAAAGGAGAAGTGTAACAACATAATTTGGCAGCCATAGGAAATTCCTGCATGTGCTTGACCACCACGCCAAGACTTACATTTTTGCTGTGCTGCTGCAAACGTTGCTTTTTGTGTATATGCAGTGGTATGCCAAAAACAATACTGCACATGGCAGAGCAAGTATACAGCCTGCTGGCCATAGGGTGGGAACTGGCATGCACACAAGTTTCAAACATTCTTCTGATGACTATTGCACCCCTAGGGCTGGTTACCAAACATGCATGAGCGCCTGATTTTTCAGATTTTCCTGTTGCTTTGATAAAGAGTTGAAGGTGATGTACATGGACGTACCACTCATTGTATTCTCACAACAACCCTGTGAGGTTGGTTAGGCTGAGAGATGGTGAGTAGCCCTAGGTCATGCAGTGAGCTGCATGGCTGGGTGAGAATTTGAACCCAGTTTCCTCTGGTCCTAGTCTAACAAAGAGCCAGATCTTTGTATGTAAAGCAATATTTACACAAAGCTGGAGCCCTCACTGAAATGAATAAAGAAGCTCTTTCATTCAGAGGCTGGGCTTTTTCTGCACTGCATACCCCATACTTTCAAAAGGTAATGAATTGGAATATAAATCTACAAGCGTAAGTGACCAGGAAAGGTAGAACGATATCCATGGAAATATCCAATTACGTTCTAATATACAAATACATTGCATTAAAGTATTTGGGAAATTATTTTTTTCATCTGGAAGGCTTGGATGTGTTAGAGGTGGGACTCTGCTTTTGATTTAATTTAAGCAGTTAAACTAGGAACACTTTATTTATTTATTTATTTATTTTAAAAAACCATTTAAAAAAATAATCCACAGACAGAAACTTTCACCCAAGCTACACAGAGAGCAATATAGGAAATGTCTGTGGCAGCCCTGGAGAAACAAACAGACAAGAGTATAAACAAAACTATACCTATGCCCCTCTGGTCACAAAGCCCACCAAACAGCATTATCTCAAGCAGGTTGGTATCTCACCCATTTGCTTGCTTGTACTTGCATACTTGTTACAGCCAGGAAATGAGCAAATACTGAATGTTGATTTAAATGTGAAAAGCTTTTCCACAGGGCCACAATCCACCCAGCAGGCATAATGTTTAAGAACTCTTCCCTGTATGTGTTGCCCAAATCACATATTGAGTCTATATATATTTCTGCCACTTGTGACACTAGTTTGCAAATTCTGCATGTGATTGCAGTGCTGCATGTGATTGCAGCACTGTAATACTCACAGTGTTAGCAGGCTGCTTGGCAGGAAAGCCTGTAATACACTCTGTCCCAGTGTTGAGTAAAACCAAAAGGAGGACAGCATACAGTAGGTCAAAAAAGGAGAGAAGTGGTTCTCGGAATACTGAGATACTTTATTAATTCACGCCCAACGCGTTTCGGCCTATGTGGTTTTTAAAGGTCTTCTTCAGAGGGTTGGTAAGAGAAGTCTGCAGAAAACTCTTAACAGAATGATAGTCTCTCATGATATTCACGGGCGACTGAATATGCAGAAACACATTGGGCATGAATTAATAAAGTATCTCAGCATTCTGAGAACCGCTTCTCTCTCCTTTTTTGACCAGTGTTTTGTGTGACATGGTGCTGTCACTTAACAATGGCAGCGGGTGTAAAGGCACGCCTGAGGGGTCTTCTTCATCTGGAAGAGGTCAAAAGCAAGCAATCGTGCATTGAAGCCATTAGAATCTAGTGACATTCTCAAGACAGAAATTCAGCACTATGACTCAAGTCACTCCAAGTCAATGGATCACAAATAAATCAGGCACTTAATAGTAATAAGGAACTAAGCATGAATACAGCCCAGGTAGAATCACATACCTCCAAGGTGTTTCATTAATTAGTGGGCTGCATGATGGTAGAGCAAAGGTTCACCCACGCTTAAGCACTGCAATCCCAGAGAAGAACTGCCTTGATTGGATTTAGCCCATCCTGAATCCACTCTATAAAGGCTATTGTCAGTTCTGACAACCTCCCCTCTTTTGTCTGCTTGATTTAAGTTAGACCCAGAGCTTTTTTCCGTTTGGCCAAAGCTAAGTGTTCTGCCATGCGTGCTAGCTTTTTTTTTTTTTTTACTTCTATGTCAGCAGGCAGGGACCCAATTTGGATTGGGTCTGTGGTGCTCTGGGAGGGGTGGTTTTAAACCTTTCAACCCCACCCATTTTTTTGTGAAATTCCACACACCCAATGTGTGTGTATGTGTGTGCATGTGTGTGAACACCCCCCCCCTCTGGTTCCATTGAAGTCAATAGAGTATTTTTCCTCTTTTGTTTTGGTGGAATTTTTTTAAAAAACACAGGTGGGGTGGAAAGGTTTCATCTCCCTGCTGTAAGTGCTACTGTACACAGGAATAAGCCGTAGTGTGTTTAGTGAGTGGGGCCTGCATAGAATTGTGGTAGGGTGACCAGATAAAATCCAGGTCAGGGCTTATGTAACTTTAACAGTTGTAGAGAAAAAGGAATTTCAGCCAGTGTCATTTGTATGCAATTAGTTCCTGGTGATATTCCCTCTTCATCACAACAGTTAAAGGTGCAGGCACTATACTAGAGTGACCATATACAAAAGAAGGCAGGGCCCCTCTCTTAAAAGACTCTCTTAAAATGATTTGGGAAGATGACTTAAAGGAACTAATTGACGAATATGACTGGGGGAGGATATGGGATGCAAGAATGTTAAAGCTTTTGTTGATTAGAATTAAGGAGAATTATTATAAGACAGTATGGAGATGGTATTTAACGCCGGTAAGATTTCATCAGATAGATCAAAAAGTGTCCAAGAATTGTTGGAGGGGGTGTCAGGAGGTTGGAACTTATTTTCATATTTGGTGGAGCTGTGAACATGTACAAAAAATTTGGGAAAGGGTGGTCAAAGAAATGTGAAATAATTGGAAGTAAACTGGAATTAAGCCCAAAGCTGGCTCTACTAGCAATATGGGATAAAGGAAATGAGAATATAAACAAGAGAGAATTGATAAACAACCTCCTGGCTCCCGTCAGAATAATGATTGCTAAAAACTGGAAAGGGCAAGGGATATATACTATAGAAGAATGGCACTTAATGATAAGCTAACATGTAAAATGAAAATAAAGAGGGGAATGTCCAGTAAGAATGATTTTGGAGATATATGGAGCCCATTTTTGGAATATGTATTAAGAACGGGGAAGGGGCAAATACCTTCAAAAGAGTCTTTACAATTTTGGAAAGAAGGATAATGAATAATTGAAGGTCTCCTGGGGGGAGGGGAGCACGGGGGGTATGTAGGTTATGTATTGTATTTTATGTTGTTTTTATGTTGTATTATGTTGAAAAATAATTTAAAAAAAGAAAAAAAGAAAAAAGAAAATTTATCCCCCTTTCCTGATTGACTAAGAAGAGGCATACGATTTCAGAAATCATACAGCTCTGGCCCATTTCCTTTCATATTATTAATACTGCCATACCTTGTACAAATGTTTGCTCTAAAATTAAATTTATCCTGCTGTAAAAAAATGACAGGGAGGGAAGAGCAAATGGACAACAGCAGTTTTACATATGACAGGAAGTGAAAAGTCACGATGGAAAGAAATAATTTATAATGCAATAAATGAAGAAGTTTAAGTATTTTTGAATGGAGGGGGAAATGGTAATTTACAGAAAACTGTGGTTTTATCAAATATGTGCAAGAAATATTAAGAAAAGCTTAAAACATCAAAATCTGCATAGAAAATGTTTGAGAATAACGTTTTGGACCATTTCATTTCAGGCTTTTTAAAAGCATCACACAGGCTGAGTTTATGACAATGTATTACTGCAGTTTCCCAATGTTCCTATTGATTATTCTGAATTGTTGTTTCCGTTATCTACATCTTGAACTTGTACCACTCTCCAGCAGAATGCATATTTTATAGTTTGGGGCAAATTGACAGATAAAATGCAAGCAAGCACTCCCTCTGCAGGTTGCTACAAGCCACACTTTTTTTTTTTTTTTTTTTTTTAGAAACCCTATCAAATGCCAAACATGGCAGCTTTAAGACCCTGGTAACTAATTTTTAACAGAGGCCATAGTTGGGGTGGAGCTAGGGCTGTAGGCCTATCAACATTGACTCTGCTTACTGACTCACACCCAAGAGCGAAAGGTTTTGCTCTATCTCTTCCCTTGTGCACATCAGCTTCTCACTCCCATTTGTGTATATTGGGTCACACATAAGAAAAGAATCCAGTCCTATTTATACTTCAGGGATGAGCCTTTTCCCTGTGTCTAGAATTAAAAACTAACATTCTCCTCCAAAGAGAAGAGGGTTAAATAGCCACATGCCAGTGTGTAGCGGCTAAAGTGTTGGACTGAGTCTAGGAGTCCTGAGTTCTGGTCCCCACTGGGCCATGAAGCTCACTGGGTGACTTTGGGCCACTCACTGACTCTCAGCCTGACCTACCTCACAGAGTTGTTGTGGAGATAAAATGGAGAGAAGGGTTATGTATGCCACCTTGGGCTTTTTGGAGGAAAGGTAGGCTATAAATGTAACAAATAAATAAATTCGCTCACATGGAGACAGGACTGAAGCTCAAGATAAAGGGTGTCCTTGGAATTAGAGAATATGCTGGCATTGGATCAGTCTTCTTGAATGTCTGTTGCCTCTCCTTAAGACGGTGGCAGAGATAACTCATTCAGGAAGACCTTACACTAATTTAACAACAACAACAAAAAACCCAAAGACAACCCTGCTGGTTTATGAGGGAAAAAATATATCCAAAATCCATAGTTGGGCAATACCCTTATTAGGATTAAACAAAATCCCACAAAAATGTGCAAACGTTTGAGTTCTATAGAACTCAGCATCTGGCTGGCTGGTACAAAAGCAAAGATGAGGAAAGCAACCGAAAAGTTTTTTAAAATGCCCAGATGTTGTTGTGGCCATGTGGTCTGCAGTTTAGATAGATCTCATCTCAAAATGGAGAGTTGAGAATTTTGTGTGTGTACCAGAATTGAATGGAGCTCATAATCCCTCCACACAAAAATCCACTCCTGGTTACTTAAAGTTCTCTTCAAGTCAGCAGTATAATTTACGGCAGGAGGGGAGTCATTTTTTTGCTGCTATTGTTAAAACGATTGGGAATCCGAAATCCTTGCCAATTTAGTGCAAATCTCCTAGAGATCTACCAACAAATCATAATCTACCTCTTGCCCACTTCTGCTCTACAGCATGCAAAGGACAAAAAAAAGTTTCCATGAGACTGGAAACTTTCCCAGCTTCTTTCAAAAAGTAACTCCTTGTTTTGGCAAGGAAGCCTACAGAAGATCAGACTGCAAGCTGGGCCTGAACTTCAGTTAAAAAATTAATAATGTGTAAATTACATGGAATTTGATTTTGTCTTTGAACAGATGATGCATGGAATTCTAATCCAGGCTACCTGTTGCTCATTAAAGAGTTTATATGAAAATAAGGTATCATAGCCAAGAATTATCTTGTGTAATTAACGTGATATACAATGCTGTAAACAGCCTTAAGGGATACCATACAGCACATAGCGTTTAATGCCAGCTTTTATAGACATGCATCTACATCAGTATTCACATGCGCAAACATGCACTTATGTACACAAAATTTGGTTTACGAGTTCACGTGTAGAATTTGGATAAGGGAGTATTATCAAGTATTTACTATCAAACAATGTTCGTTTATCATTCAACAGGTAATTTCAAACAAAGGTGGGGAAAACTTTTGGAAAGGTTCATCATGGAACTTGATTGGTAGCAAACCTTAACTAAAGGCTCTGTAAATTTGGTTTGCAAAAATATAAACTAAGAATAATTTTAAAATGTTTTATTATTGGCATTAAATATTATATAGACTGGATAAAATATCTAGAAATAGCACACTCAAGCGTTGGGGGCTATAATAAAATGTCAGCAATATTTTACACATGCCCACATTAGTCTGAAGATACCGATATCTTATTTAAGGATATTTTTAAAAATTAACAGCACAATCCCATACATGCCTATTCAGAAGTAGGTCCCACTGAGTTCAATGAGGCTTGTTCCCAGGTGAGTGTAGGATTGGAACCTAACATCCTATCCATCTCAATTGCTATCCATCTCAATTGCTAAGTTGAAGCCATCTTGACTTCTTTGGGAGTTACTTCTAAGTGTGTGGCTTAGTTCGGACGACACGATAATCAACAGAGGGGGAGGGATTGTGTCAGTGGTGTTAATTATTGTGTCATGTGTCAGACAACACACAATGGACACACAACTGACAGTACGCTATTTTGGTACATTAAACAATGGGGGGGGAACAATGGGCTGCTCAGTTGTTTATCCCGAAACCAGTTGCTTAAAATGTCGTGTGTCAGGATCTCCCCTCTCTCTGTGTACTGTTCCAGTCGGTCATAGAGTTCTCTGGCAGGAGTGACCGCAACCCCCGGCTGCTCCTATACAGCCGGCAGAACTTGAAGTGTATGATGGGATAGGGCTGGAGGACTGAGGGAGGGGGAGGGAGGGAGGAGCTCCAGCAGTCCAGAAGGGCGCTGGGCCTTCCCGTGACATGGGGAGGGGCAACATGTTGTGTGTCAGGCACTGGGAAAATAATGCACTGTGTGTTATTTCCCCCTCTGTTGCCTAATGTGTCGTCCGAACTCTCCCTGTTTGCATGAAAGGGAAACCTCTATTCCAAGCCTAATAAGATCTAGGGGGTGTCCCTATGTAGTCAAGCAGCTTTTTCCCCTGGCCCCGTCCCCTCTATCACAGAGGAAAAAGCTCTTACCTTTGATTAGCAGTGAGAAAGGGAGCAGGTTTCAGTGTTTAGCAGGGGAAATATAATTGCCAGTGACTGCCAGACAATGAAATTACTTTCATTTAAGGAATAGATCCAAAATGCATGGCTTCTTCTATTATTATTATTATTATTATTATTATTATTATTGTTGTTGTTGTTGTTGTTGTTGTTGTTGTTGTTGTTATTGTTATTAAATTTTATGTGTCACTTCCCATTGCAAAAAGCCATCTCAAACTGACTTACACATGCAATACAGAAATCCATGATTAATATAACGGGAGGGGGGTGTTTCAGTGTAAACCATAATCAGCCAATAATACAAATAAAAATAACATAAAAACATAATTTTAAAACAATACAATTTGAAAAGTGTACATCCACAAATACACAAAATCTCCCCCCCCCCACTCACAGCCAAAAATGATCATCATAAAAGCAGCCTGAAATATTTGGGCCATGTCCAAATGCCTGGCAAAATAAGTACATCTTTGGCTAGGGTTGAAAAGATGGCTGTGTTGCTTCTATGTCAAAGATAACAGAAATTGTTAGACTTAAAGAAAGAAGAGAAGGGGCATGGAATTTTGTAGATACAGTTCTGGAAATGAATAATGGTATTGAATTAAACTTATCTATTGTTTAGTTTTGTAATACTTAAATTTTAAAATATTACTACTGATGCTATGACTAACAAAGAAAAAGAATTGGAAACATCATTTTAACATTTTAAAATATTTTAATATGGAGATAAAATAATGCAGAAAATGAAAAATACTTCAGGAATGTGTAATCTGTGCCTATATTCTTTATATCAGTTGAAGAGATTGTTCATTTCTGGGGAATTTCGTACAACTGTGATCTTTGCCTTTACCTTTTTTAACAATGAAACAAGAAAGGCTGCTTGTTAGGATTTGATTCTTGTATTCTCCATTAACAACACAAACTTTGCTTTGAGGGGGAAAAAAACTTGAGAAAAGGAGGGAGCAGGATGAAGGAAGAGTTCAGGTATGTTAATTGCCTCCAATTATATAAACACTGCTCTAAACAGGGTGTGTTTGTGTGTGTGTTTACAGAGCATAATACAGCTTACAAATGTGAGAGCTATAGACCAGTGTTCTTCAAATGGTCCAGACCAGAGACCCACCTCGGAGTCCCAACCTGCAACATGGGACCCACTTTCCCAATTTCCCAATGTGGCAGCAACAGCTTTGCCACAACCCATCTGGATTGATCTTGCAAGCCACTTTTGGGTTGCGACCCACCAGTTGAAGACCACTGCTATAGGCAGTGGCAACAAATAATTAGGAAATGCTGTGGAGACGAGTTATAGGGAGATTCTTTATGACTTAATTTATTCTAGTGAAGGTTGAAGTTTGCCCTTGATTATTTTTCACAGTCCTTTCTTGCTTCACTATCAAGATTGCTAACGTTTTCCTGCTAGAATCCCTGTGCTTTTAACAGACATGTGACAAAGCCTAAGTTCAGCAGGTGCTTTTTCCAGCAAACGTATACAACAAAAGTAAAAGTTCCACTTGTTGAACTGCCTCCTTTTAAAGGCATATAAGCCAAGCCAGGGTTCCTCAACCTTTTTGAACCTATGGGATTTCATTGCCAGTGAAGCAGTACTATTGAAATTGGCAGAGCTGCATGCATGCCTGGCCACCCCCAGTGAAGTAGTGGAGGCAAGGAGAATCATGATGGGCTCATTCTCTGTCTCAAGGGTCTGGCTGGCCTGGCGGTGGCAGCAAATATAAACTGCTAAGTCAACACCATGCATCTAGCTGCCTTTGACATAAGGTTCCCAGTTACATACATAGCCTATGTGGTGCTGGTGTATTATGGGTGAGGGATAAATGTCCTATATCTGAGTTCACAGGGGCCCTCTATGTGCACAATATAGGCTCTAGTCCTGTCTGTTCCTTTTCCTTCACCTCTTGACAGGACCGTTGCTGGCTAGGCATACAACAGGGGACCTACTGTTCTACATGATCTGGCTTGAAATTGCACCTCCTGGTATACCAGTTGGTGTGCTTCGTGCCTATAGAGGTTGATCTGAGCATGCAGTTGTGGCTTCCCTTGTTGTCTGTCATGGGTATTACCCTCGCAATCTCTCAAAGGAAATTAAGGAACTACTTGGGTGGTCTGCTGTACTGCCTGCCTTTCCTTCTTTGTGCTATGCAGTTACAAGGATGCTTACTAGCAGCCTGGATGTGGGTGGCATAAGGGGAGATGAACCTGCGTGCAGGGATTCCTACAGTTGCTCAGTTATTGCAGCAGGCCACAGTGGCTCATGCAGCACGGGAATGTAGTGTCTCTGACTGGCAGGCTGTTTATGGTGGGATAGGGTGATATCATGTGGGTGTCTTCCGGTTGCTGTATATAAATTAGCTCCATACGTGCCTGACCCATGTGAGTGAGTTACTGGCATACCACTCCAGAATTGCTGGGTGTTGCAATGCCTGCGGTGTGTGTGTGTTTGTGGAATGTCTGTCAGGTTTGCTATGCTGTGTGTGTGTGTGTGTGTATGTGTATTCTGGAGTGCTTGGGCTAAGAGTGCATCAGGTCCCGACTAAGTCATGCTGATGTTTAGCTGGTGTAAACTAGTCCCTGGCTTGTCAAGACTTTAAAATTGCCCTGTAAATCAATCTCAAAGCAAAGGACAGAATTGAAAATCACTGAAGCAGCCTTAACTCTTGAGTTAAAAGCAAGCAAGTGTGCAAAGGCAATAGTGTAGGTGGATTGTATATTGCAGTCAAATGTCCCAAGTTTTCTATGACAACTAAACAGACTCTTTCCCCACTGATATTGTTGAGTTTCAGACTTATGATTACAAATCTTTTTCGATGTCGTCCGCCACTAGTTTCATACTGCAGTCCTTGAGGGCTTTTATTACATTGTAAACCTTTGCTTCTTTCCCTTTTAATCTACGCCATTCCAGAAGTGATTGCATCAATTGTTCTCGCAAGTTAAGTGGATTGGCAGCTATGATTCTATCCATTTGGGTGTCAGAAATTCCAAGTTTTCGAACCAGCATTTTCCAGTTTTTTCCAACTTGTTCACATATAATTTCAAAAGCTCTGTCCAGCTTACCTAGAAGAGAAATCATTGTTTGAGTCAAATCACTGACTCACAGCAGGACATGTTGTGCTCCAGAGAATGTTTGGGGTGACCGTCCAAAACACTTGGTTGTAACACTCACTCAAACTGGAGCAAGACTCCAATGTGGGTGCTGCTCTCAGGATCCGCCACCACTCAAACCTCTTCTTTACAGTGAGGTGGGTAGAGTCCCTGGGTAACCACAAACTCCACCAGAAGTTAACCAATCTCAGCCTATACTTAAGGACTGTCAACTAGCAGCCTGTAGGCTGTCTTTAGTCCCTACCAGTTGCCAGCCCTCCCTCCCATCAAAGCTCCCATGGTTCAAAAGGAAGAAAATATAAAGTTATGCTATAGAGAAAAGGATGGAGTGGGCATCACTGGAGGTGAGCAAGGAGCCTCCCATTTCATTTTAGTTCCTCTTCCTTTACAGTTTCCCTAGACAGCCTGCTGGGGAGAAGGGAAAAATCCAAACTGGATTAACTGCAAGAAAACTTATCCCCTCACTCATGCCTCCAGTCCTCCAAATTGTTTCAAGAAGCTCGGAGGTTCTTCCAACTTGCTTCCGGTTTATCAGCATAGTAAGTATTATCACAGTAAATAATTGTTCTTATTCTGATATCTGAAATATGAATACAGCAGCCACACTTTTCTCTTCTTATAAGAATTTTAACAGGCTGGAGGTTGTTTTGGAATGCAGGTGATATTGTGGTAAATGACATGCCTATTCCTGACAGTCATAAGTAGTTAAAGACAGGAAAACTGTGCCACTAGGACTGCCAACAGTTTATCCACCCTAGCTTCTGTGTCTTTTTTTAAAAAATAGCAGCTTGATCTAGATCAAGTTTAATCAGAGACAGAACCATGATTGACCCTGCCATGCAGCCAGTTTAAGCAATTGAGGTGGAGACAGATGACGGCAAGAACTAGGCATCAAGGTGCAGCAAAGTTTTTAAGTGTTAGCCTAAGCTAGAGGGAATTTAGGCTTTGCTTCATGCAGCAAAATATTTTGAACCAGCACTATGCAGAATTCAGAGATTATTGCTAGTATACATTCCTATATGTATAATTTAGATTTATAATCCCATGCACCTTTTCCTGGAAGTAAAACCCACTGAATACACCAAGACTTACATCTGAGTAAAGATGCACATGACTGCATGTTAGAGGATCTTACTGTTTGATTGAACCCCATTCCTTCCCCAAAATTTCCAGTAATTACATTTCTATCAAAGTAATGAGTTAGATCCAGCAAAGTGTGCCTAGAGTTCTGTATGTGAAATGGAACTTTCACATCTCTCTCATCCCCACAGCAGCTCTCTGAATCCCCCCCAATGTGCCCTTGATGGTTGGGGGAAATCTCCAGAACAGCAGGATATGGGGCCTGGGGGTTGGGAATTGCTAGAATTCAGGGGACACCCTCCTGTGTTTTCCCACCACTTCTTCCTTTCTTTCTGACCACAGGAAAATCCATTAACGAAGAAAAGACAGAATAGCTACACAGTGTTTTTTAATTGCTAGTGCTTGGCAGCCTGGATGCATCCCATGTGTCAAGATGCTATTTCGCCACACAGAAACGAGTCCTGTGGCTCCTTGAAAACTAACAGCTTGACAGCATTCTATTCTATGTGTGTTTACTCTGAAGTAAGTCTTGCTATGTTCTATGGGGCTTATTGCCAAGTAGTGTGCTCTTTTTATCAAGTCACTTACGTTTTTCTTGAATATCCAGCTGATTAACTGGATCGCCGACTGCACCTTCATCAAACTGTTCCAGCTGGGTTAGTAGATCTTCTCTTTTCAGGGTTCTTAGCATCTGTCTTAAGAACTCTAAATCATTACGTGTAATTTTTTGCTGTTCTAGGAGGTAGATAAAGAGCTCATGGCCACTTTTCACAGCCTCCAGCTTTTTTTTACCAATGAGGTCCTGGCACAAAAACTTGAGAGCAGAAAGCTCGTCTGGAGTAAGGGCTCTTGAAAACGAATTCAGCAGATCCAAAAATGGATCCATTACTGGAAAATCTAGGAAGAGGAAGCGTTAGAATAGTGTAGTAGACATGATAGTATTTAGGGAAGTTCGTCACGTTCAACTGTTTCTATCTCTTTAAGTACGCACATTCTTTTTGGCATAGAAACTTCTGACCAAGCAATATTAAAAAAAATTAACGGTATACGCGAAATAAATAACACTCTAGCACGATCTCTTCCTTGTAGGAAACAGAATGCCAAAGATCTGACTTCATCGTTCACAATGCACCCGGAACTCAGTGTTAACAAGATTATTTTCTAAACGACTCCAGACAAACTCCCAAGTAAAGTTCTGCGCAATTGATCTGAATGATTGTTAGGAAACCGGAGGAAAGACAACCTTGTTTTAGAAAACTCTACTTACTTCCTGGTTTAAACTTTCCGTCTCAGGAGGCCGTAACGCGAGGAACAGAGAGGTCTCTCTGCTGCCTTTGGGACACTCCGCCCACTAGTTTTGACTATTTCCAGAGTGTAGCCGGATCGGCCCCTCTCCGGAAATCGCCTGCAACGAGAGAACTCCAAGACGCTCCCTCGACGCCAGGTGGCAGCGTTTAGTCAGCTTTTGCAGCGATCGCCAAGAGGAGTCAAGCAGGATTAAAACTGTTCCAATCCAAAGCCGGTCGAGTTTAACAAACTGTATACAGAAAGCACAAAGAAGATAAATGTATTGCTTTTCTAGTTAAATGCAACTTAAATGAAAAAATATAAAAAATAAATATGCTAAACATGCTACATTAAACTCCTGTTTTTATTGGAAATCCTAATTGCATCCATTGGGAAAAATAGCAGATAAGTGATGCAAACAGCGATGCAGCTAGGTAACTTTAGACGCTTCGCTTCATGATCGGGGGTACGCGTTTTACGGGGTCATCTCTATTCAGTTGTAAAGCTGGCAACTAAAGTGACTCATCTCCATATCCTACTTTACAAATGCCTTTACATTCCTCATATCTTAGAACAAAAAGAAACCTGTTTGCCAATCTTGATTAAAAAAAAGAAGTACTCTGAGCATGTACAGTTTTGCATTTTAAACTTGCATCATGACACCATAATGACTGGAATAAAATGGTGCTTGCTTCTGCTGACCTCATACTAAACACATTTTACTTGGGAATAAGCACCATTTTGTTTCAGAAAAAAATAATACATATTTTCAAGTAAAAATAATAAAATGGGCATCCGGAACATGCCTGGTTAAGTTTCATCACACCTACTTCTCCCCCCTGATATGCACCTCGATTTTGACCACTGTTTCATTAGCGCAGCAAACTCTGGTCACTTTTCATGTGCCTGCATTGTTGCGCTGTTTCATCTAGTTGCTTATTGGCCTTCCCTCTCCACCCGGCCCCACCCTGCCCTGCCCTTTCTCCTTTCCCCTTTCCCCTCTAGTTCATTGGTTCATTGGTGCCCCCTCTGCGTCACTTGGGAAACACATCCAAAGGAAATCAAAGCAGGTCATAAACCTGTATTAGGAATCGCCTTTCTCATTCTTTCTTCCCACAAGCGCCTTGCCAAGCGAATCAGGGGCTCATCTTGACGATGGCGTATGGTGTCGCAGGCCCCCAGGCCCCCGCATTTGTGCTCCATCACAAAGGTGTGAATGCGGGGCTTTGCATGTGAGGAGGAGCGCTCTTGCACTGGAGCGCCCATGCCTTCTCACATTCCTGTTTTATTCTTCTCCTTTTCTTTGGAAGAGGCGTTGCCCATGCACGGGGCACCATCACCTCCTCGCATCTTGCGCCTCCTCGCAGCCCCGCAAACGTGTTTGTTCAGAGCAGTCTCTTCTCCCCTCTCAAGTGTAGGAGATCAGTGCTCATCTTTTATTGCCAGAAGATTGAGCCTGCTTAGATGGAATCATTTATTCATTTCCTTTACTATGATTAGCCTAATGGTTTTGACTGTCAGGAATCAGAAGCATTTTAGAGACAGCTTCCAATTCCCCCTGCCAGTGGTGGGTGGAGGGGGGGGAAGAGGAAGGAACACAACACTCTTGGTTGCTCCTGCCCCTCTGGTTAGGAAGAGCCACCTTGCTGTCTAGGGCCAAAGGATGTTTGGAGCTGGAAATACTTTCATTCCTATCCAGCCTTCCAGGTCCAACTGGGCAGCAGGGCTCCATTCGTGTGCTGGAGAAGGAGAACTGCCCTGCCCTCCTCTTTCATCAGCAAGACCTCCCTTCAAAGCACATGCTCCTAACAAAGGACATAGTGCACTGAAGGAATTACATGGGGTGGGGTGGTGGGGTGGGGAAATGGCGCTTCAATCTTGCATGGAGGAAATAAACCAGACTTTCCCCACTCCAAAATAAGACCGAAAATGGGGCAGAAGAGATGAGATGAGTGCAGAACAGTGACGACATCATGTTGCAAAACGACAAACCAGGCATGACATGCGATAAAACACTGGTGTGATGGAGCTTGTTAAGTATTATAATCAGTGTGTTTCTTTGTTGATCTTGCTAAATTGTTATGTGTGTTCTTTGTTGCCCTATTTCAAAATAAAATTTCCATGTGGAAGGGGAAAGAATGGAACCAGTGTCTTGTATAAATATTATGTAGTGATCATATGTGTATCTTTTGGGTGTGTTTTTCTTGCCATGTAATGTGTAACTTGCCTCTCTATGTAGATCTGACAGCTGGAGCCATGCGCTGTTAGTTCCTGCTTCTTGTGGCAACATTGAGTCTGGATTGTGATGGTCCCACCACTGTTTAGCAGGCCATGCCACGGGACTTTGCCCAGGGCACCACCACTTATGCTCAATAAATGTTAGGCTGCAGTGTATCTGTTCTATATGGACCTGCAGCTCCTTGGAATAGCACAGACTTAGTACATAGGGGATCCCAGTGCTCACCAGACAAGGCTGGGGAAATTTAAACCATACCAGAGGCAGCAGGGAAGTGTAATTCAATTCAAGTGAGTGGGACATGGATCAGTAGCCCTAGTCAGCTAAATACTAAGTTGTGCCCCAAAATGCCTGTCACTTTGCTTGACGTCATCATCTGATCCAGCCACACACACTGATGTTTGATCCTTACCGTCCCAGCAGGCCTTTCTTCTCTTATCTCTCCCTTGCTTGGTTTATCACATCAGTGGGGATTAGGGGGAGCCAGGAGGAAGGTTAGTTCCTTCTGTTTATTATGTGAAATATTTCTAGGCTGTATTTCAGGACAAAAGCTCTTCCAAGGTGGTTTACACAATAAAACAGCAAAAATTAATAAAACCAAACACCAGCAGGAAAGCATCTAGTCCAGATGGTACTAAAATCTAAAACACAATTGCAGCAAAAAATCTAGGATGGTCCAATGAAATATACTCAGGAAAGGTCTTCCTAAAACTTTTCATCTCCAGGGCCTTCCTAAACGTTTTCAATGATCCCCCGGCAACCCATTCCAGAGGTGTAAGGCTACTATAGAAAAATACTTTCTCTTGTGTACTTGCCCACTTATCTACCTTCAAAGATTGTCAAGTAAGAAGAGCCTCTGTTGCTGGTCTTTAATTCATAGAATAGTAGAGTTGGGAGGAGCATATAAGGCCATTGAGTCCACCGCATAGGTGAAGGCAGTCCTTCAAGTAATACGGTCTCAAACTGTTTAAGGCTTTAAAGGTAAAAACCATCACTTTAAACTGGGCTTGGAAACACACCGGTAAGCAGTACAGCTGGTAATGCTCGTCATGTGATTCATGCTTGTTAGGCGATGCCACCACCTCACCCGTCAGCACTTGGGGGGCCATATTTCGCATCTTCAAAGGCATCCCCTGGTATAACACGTTACAGTTGTCCAGCCTGGACATCAGTGGTGCATGGATAACCAAGGCACAATCTGGCCTCTTAAACTGCTAAAGCATACTCCAGGACACTGCAGCTGCTTGAACTTCCCCAATTAGTGCAGAATCCAGGAGGATTCCGAACTATGTACTTACACTTCCAGGAAAAGTACAGCCCCATCTAAGGCCTGTTGCAAGCTTCCCATCTGGAGTATCTGGGTTCCTAACCCAGAGTACCTGTCTTATCTGGATTAAATCTCACCTTGTTCACCCTTACCCACCTTGAAAACTGGTTCAAGAGTTCCATAGCCTTCCCGCGATTTGTAGATGGAAAGGAGAGAAAAAGTTGAGTACCATCTGCCTACTGATGACACTTCAGCCAAAAACTTTTTTTTTACTTTTGTTAGGCTGACCATATGAAAAGGAGGACAGGGCTCATGTAACTTTAACAGTTGTAGAGAAAAGGGAATTTCAGCCAGTGTCATTTGTATGCAATTAGTTCCTGGTGAAATCCCCTCTTCATCACAACAGTCAAAGTTGCAGGCACTATACTAGAGTGACCATATACAAAAGAAGGCAGGGCCCCTGCAACTTTAACTGTTGTGATGAAGAGGGGATTTCACCAGGAACTAATTGCATACAAATGACACTGGCTGAAATTCCCTTTTCTCTACAACTGTTAAAGTTACATGAGCCCTGTCCTCCTTTTCATATGGTCAGCCTAACTTTTGTGTAACAGCCTGTGGTCCCAGTTCAGATTGAGAACATGGCACTTCAGGAGAGGTGGGGTAAATCTTCCATCCCACCTGTTTCCCCCGCAAAATCCCACCCCACCACCCATGGGACAAGGGGATTTAGAAAGAAGCAAAGTCTCCATTGATTACAGTTGAAACTTTTTTCTCAATTGTGTAGAATTTGGGGGTGAAACGGGTGGGGGGAAGCGTAAATCTTCCTCCTCTGAAGCATCATGGTCCCAGTGCAGCTTGGGATCACATGCGCTTACACAAGAGAAAAGAAAAATAGTCTAGAATGCACCAATGTGATAGGAGAATGCGTAGTTTGGCCCTGAGATCACTGTCCAGGAAGGACTGCATTAATAATGTTCAAACAGTTAAAAACAAAACAGTTGTGTGGTATTCCAGTGCAGGGAACTGCATATAGGGTTTTTTTGGTCCTTGATCCTTGCAGCACGAGTAGGAGTGATTTTGAGGGAGCAGTTCTCAGCAGGGACGCCTGAAAGAAAAAGCTGAGGACTTTTTAGTTGTTATTACATATTTTAATAACTTGTGTTTTCCTTCAACTCCTGAAGGATTTTATCCAAAACGTGTTGAGCTGATTAAAGAAGAATGTATTAAAGAAAAGATTGTTTTTACTAGCATCAGGGCTTATCCCTCTTTCTGCATTTGTATTGTGGCATTTCCCTCCTATTTTCTACGCTTGTTGGATGAGAATGTATACTTTTTAAAGACCTCTTCATATTAGTCAAGAAAGCATACAGGTTTTAATGGAGGGAATTTTGGAGCCAGAGTGTGATCCTGTTTCATAAGAAAATAAAGTCTAGTTTTTAATTAACAATATCAGTTGAAATCCAATAGAGGGAGCTCAAAGAATTAGAGATGACAGGAACTTTAGTCCGTTTGTTCTGTATTCAGAATACCCATAGTAAAACTAAGCAAACTCTTGTCTCCTTATATTTTCTACAGTATGTTTGGGTTTTGTTTTTTCTTATGTGGAAAAAACTGTTGTGCCAGGGGGCAACCCCCTCCCCCCCCCCCCAGCATGAGAACTAGTAGTCGAGTGGTATTTCTTAAATTACAGAGAACAGCCTCTATTCCAAGGGCTGTCCAATCGAAGTTCGGTTTAGGGATAATTGTTGTAGATCACAAGCTGAATATGAGCCAACAGTGTGATGTGGCTGCAAGAAAAGCAAATGCTATTTTAGGCTGTGTTAATAGAACTATAGCTTCCAAATGGTGCGAAGTAGTGGTTCCCCTAAGAAGGGGAGAAGGAGAGAGCAAGCGGAGTGTCATCTGCATATTGGTGACACCAAACCCACAAACTAAGATGACTCTACTCAGTGATTTCAAGTAGATGTTGAAAAACATAGGATGAAACTGTGCTGGATCCCATTGTGTAAAGCATAAGTGCTGTGGGGTCAAGCAGACGTCCCACAGCACTACCATTTCATATAGACCTTCTAGGTAGGAGTGGAACCACTAAGCCCCAGCGTTTCAAGTACAGTTAGCACGGGTGCACTCAGTGGAGGCTGGTGGCTCTGATGTGAGTGGGCCAGTGAATCTGCTCCAGGTTTCGATCTGATAGTCCTTTAGACTATCCAAGATGCTTGGACCCTGGCTTTTCCAGTCTCCTTCCCTCCCTGCTCACGTAAATATCCCCCCTTTCCTCTCTCCAAGATTGTTTTTCCAACCTCAGAGGGAAGCTGGCGTGGTTCTTTCTGAGCCGGGCATGAGGGGGCAGGGGCAGGGGGGGGGCAGATCTCCAACTCCTCCTTCTGTGGTAGAGAACTGTCTCTGACCTTGGAGGAGATACTCCGAACAATACTATGGCCCCTCAGATGCTGTATAGGGCGGCTTAGGATTGTTCCCGGTGAGGATAAACAATCCAGAGTTAATCAATTGTAAGTTAACTCTGGGTTGTTTAACCCATAAACAACCCAGAGTGTACAGGTTTAGACATCATGCTAATAACCTATGAATGGGGCATTCATAGGTTATTTATGAAAATTGGAATTGGCTTATAAGCGATGCACGTCCCCACAAATCATGGGTTAATTAACCCAAGATTTGCCCTGGTGACATGTAGACCGGATCCTAAACATCTGAAACTTGGCATATACTAATGGGTCCTAGGGCTGTGCACCTCAAGGTGTTTGTTTTGAATTTTAATTAATTTCAATTAATTTAAATGTGTCCATGTGGCTGAAGTCTGCAGTAACATCTTCACCCACTATTTATTTATTTATTTTATTCCATTTATATACTGCCCCATAGCCGAAGCTCTCTGGGCGGTTTACAAAAATTAAAAACATTGAACATTAAAAACACCGATATACAAAATTTTAAACCATAAAGCATAAAAACAAGTTTAAATTACAATATCCTTCTGGGTCAAAGCACAACAACAACACAACAACACAAAACCCTCATCATATGCTGTTAAATGCCTTGGAGAAGAGGAAAGTCTTGACCTGGTGCCGAAAAGATAACAATGTTGGTGCCAGGCGAGCCTCCTCGGGGAGATCATTCCATAATTGGGGGGCCCTTAAGCAGCACATAGCTTTGCAGCCCACACAAATAGAAACGGGGAATCTCTTTCAGCTCAAGGGTGGAATTCAATTTTGGAAAACCTCTCAAGAGCAGCATTCCAGTGGTGGGTGGGGCCTAAAGCAAAGGGGGTAGAGCCAAAAATACAAAACCTACCCGCATATTGTTGCTCAACGTTCCTAAGGTAATGAAGAGGAGAGGCATTTCAACTTTTTAGAATGAGGGAAAAAACTTTACAAAAGCTGAGAAGCCACAAAATGTTAGGTGGTTAGGGAAAAGTGGATAGGACCTGGGGAAGGGTGTGTTGCCATCTGAGGAACCATGGAGGGCTGAATTTGACCCACGGGCCTGAGGTTCCCCACCCTGCCATACAATGTGAATCCATGGGAGATTAGTAGGACAAGGGACACAGTATACACCTGCCCTGTAGGGGGCTATAGGGGTGCATCAAGGCAGGGGCTGTGCCTAGGAGTAATTCAGACCTTTGTGGATGTACTGCTTATGGTTCGGATTTTTAATTATGAGTATTTAAAATGTTTTTAAATTTTTTAAATGTTTTACAATTGTACTATGTTTAATTATATTTTAAATTTTTGTATATCACCATTTGTTTTAACTGTACATGTTTTAATTTGTAAGCCGCCTTGAGTCCCATTATTGGGAAAAAGGTGGGATATAAATATAATAATAATAATAATAATAATAATAATAATAATAATAGGGGTGCCAGCAGGCGTGGCTTCACTCAGACGGGGTAGGTGCAATGCGTCTAACTCTGACAGCTGTGTACATTTACTTAAAGGCTTCACCGTGAAGGATTATTCCAACTTATGTGAATTCACTAGTATTGCATATTACAACACTGATAAACATATTTTAATTGTTTTAGCATTGGTAGGGGTCTTTCTCCACCTCCCTTAGTGACAAAAGCAGCCTACCTGTTGAGAAGGAAATATCATTGAACCAGAGAATGGAAGGCATCCAATTCTGGTTTTAATGTGTGTTAGAATTATATGCATGCTACAGTGTATGAACAGAATCTAATACAAGTAAATACCAGAAAAGCCTTTCTCTCCTTTGTTATGATTCATCACCTCTCCCTTCCAGGAAATGGGAAGATTTGTGCTTTGTTAACATTTTGCAAGAAAGGGAGTTGCCCAACCTTTTCATAAGCTGTGTGTTATCTTCCGTCTTGACAATAAAACAGAACAGGATATGACTAGGCTGATTACTCAAGCAAAATCAGAAGTAATGAATAAGAAAACAATTATTCTTTCATAGTACATTTTCTATTTAACATTCTCTTAAAAAAAAAAAAAAGTGGAAATAATTTGTCTGTTTAGCCAACAAGTTCGAACTTCATATTGAAACCCAGCCTGTGTTCCAAACTTGCATTCCAAGCTTATGTTGAAAACAGCCAATGAATGTATGTGCTCACCTATCCTTGCTACCAGTTTCAGTACAACTAATCATAGAGCTCCATCAGGTGAGCATTTTATTGCGTGCTCATTATTGGGCACTCAAAGATTTTCACAGGTCCCTCTCCCGACCTTGTCTGCCTCCCAAGTGCCTCCCACCCCTTCTAGCCTTCTTTGCACAACAAAAAAACACCCCAGTCAGTCTGATTTATTTTTAAAGATGGAAGTTGCTGTTACTACTGTGTGCAGGACAAGCAGCGGGATCAAAACAGCCCACTGAATGGGCCACATGCAAGTTGTTTACTTCCTCTTTTAAAAGAGGAAGTAATGAGGGACAAACACGCGGGCGGAGAAGTGACTGTAAGCAAACACGATTTCCCCCAGTGCAATGGCACTTATAGTTAGAATGTGAAAGATCTGCATGGCTTCTAGGGCAAACTTCCCCCACCTGTGTCTTCCAAATGCATTAGACTGCAACTCCCATCATTCCCAGCCAGCATGGCCAATTCTATCATTCTGTGTGGATAGTATTGGTTGCCAGTTGTGGACTTGAAACATGGAATGTTAGCTTCAGGTGCATGATAGCTTCAGTTGCATAGGGCTTTTTCATACAAGCAAAATAAAGCACGCTCGTGACTGGCCACTCATGAAAGTTCACAGGTCCTTTTTACAATGTTGGCAACAGCTAGGACATCTCCCGCTATTTCCTCCCTTGTTCTTTTTAAAAATTGATCAGAGAAAAGCTGGAATAAACCCTAATGGCACAAAATCGGCAGTGTAAAAAGCTGGCATTGCACTATGAAGTTGAGGAGGAAGGACTTTCTGTGCCTGTGATCTAGGGAGAAGAGGGTAAAATGCCTCCCTGCAACACCCCACCAAGAGGATTGCTTTAAGTTCAAGGGGCTTACTCCCAAGTAGTGTGCCAAGGGTTGCAAACTTACAGTGAGATCTTATGTCTACTCAGAAGTCCTGGCTTTCCTGGGGGCTGTGAGGAAACAGTACAGTACAAGTTAATCTACGAAAAGAAGACCTCCCCTCCTTTGCACACATGCCAGGGAGGGGGGGAGGCGCTCCCTCAATTCAAATCTTTAAAGGAGCCTGGAAACAGCAGAATCTTCCGCCTTGTCACCCCTTTCGTCCCATGCAATCAGCTCATATCAGTCGTGCCAAAGAAGCAGGAAGCACAACAGCCCCAGTAAACAATGTGAATTCCTTCAGCGTAGAATACTCATAGATTCCATGTGTCTTAGGGCGCATTACCAAATTTACCTCTACAAGAGCGAAGTGCAAATGAGGAGTACAGGTGCTTTTTATCTCCTATTACGCACATTTTTGAATGCACGTTAAATAGCGACTTTTAATTTACCGCTGGAGTAAGAGCACCTTATGTCCATGTAAACAATTTTCTGAGGAGGCGCATTAACAATCAGAGTGGGCGGACTGTGATCTTGATGTCATGCATAGAACTGCCCCTTCGCTGGGAAAACCTCCCACTTTTTCATTTAGTTTTATTTCCTGTCTGCTCCTGGCAACTTCATCCTTGTTCTCCGTCTCTCTGGATGGAAGCTCCAGGAAGAGGAGACCCAACATGAACCGAAAATAAAGTTTCTTTGAAGTACCCTGATGGAATATTTTTTACATGGAGACACGGGGCCAGATGGAGGTGGTTTCACAAGAAGCAAAGGGGATAGGAAGGATGAGTGGATGTGTGCATAATTAGTGATCAGCTTAGACATATCGTCCCCTTGCTTCTTGCTGGGTTCCTGGCATGAGTTGTGTGTGTGCGTGTGTATGTTTTACAATGGTTGAGCTCGCTGGGAAGAGGAGGGGGAAGGAATGAAGCAGCATCCCGTTTGTTTTGCTGTGTGTGTGTACGAGGCACATTCCCATTTACTCCTGAGCAATTCACTTGAAATGCCAATTGGGTGAAGGGGGGGAGAGAGAGGCAGCCCTGACTAAAAATAAGTTTTCAAAGGGTGCTGGAGGGGGAAACTTATGACGCACATTCCCATTTACTCCTGAGCAGTACACTTGAAATGGCAATCAGGCGAAGGGGGGAGAGAGGTAGCAGAACAGGTTTACCAGGTGATTACTGGCAGGTAACCCAGGAAACCAAAGGCGGGAGATTCTGGTGGGCGGGGAGAATAAAGGGAGGGAAACCTGTTTGGCCAGTTCCCTGGGACAAAGCGCATTACTTTCAGCAACATTTGCATGCGATTCTCAGCATGTAAATAACTTTAAAGCGTGTTTCATACAGCCAGTAATACGCTTCAATGCCTCTCATATATAGGTATAAGGCGTAAATGCGCTTATTAGGAAATGCGCATAATCGGGCAACTGGGCGTCAAAGCGAAATCTTGTAGTGGGGGCCTTATTCTGGTAAATGGATAAATCTGGGACTTGGGTCCACCACTCTGCCACTGACAGCCAACCAGTTCTAGCGAGAGCTAACCACAGGATAGGATACCGTGCCATATGCAGATTGCCTAAATAATGTGTCTGCTACGGGTGTGGCCCTTAACAACCGTAATTTTCTGGCATTTTGGAGCTTGAGTGAACATGGAAAGCCCGTAACATGACATGTTAAACTGAAAGGTTTGTCATTTATTGAATCTAGTCCTAGATCTATGATCCTGCTGAGGTGCTTGCAGTCTGATTTATAGCAGGATTTAAAATTTTCCCTGTGGTTCTTTCCCAGTATTACTTTCACTGAGAATATTCGTTTTCTTATTTTCATACAATTCAGCAAATGCTGAGAATGCAAGAAAAAAAAATACCTGAAGACACTCTGCACTAACAGCAGAGATGGCTAAGGCATTTTTCTGTCTGAGGTGGAGCAGCAAATGGTACCTGCCCTGTAATAATAAGTAACTGACAATGTATTGTCCTTTCATGTCCCCCCAAATCAACTGCTTGAGGCAGCTTTCTCACTCTGCCTAACAGTAGGCCAGTCGTGACTGACAGAGCACTCAAAAGTGTTAGAACCAAAATCAGGAAATGGATGTGTTATCTTCCTTTTATTCTTATATTGTAAGCTACTTTGGGTACAATAGCTGAAGAATGGCTTCTTCTTATTATTATTATTATTATTATTATTATTATTTTATTCAATGATTTAAAAAACCTTGCTGATTTAAAAGACCAGCGTTAAGGCTATCTCATGTTAGTCCAAGCTCCAAAAAGCCAAGAAACAGCCTTAACTGATGTGCCCCATTATCAGCAATGCTGTGCAATGTCACAAATTGTCTTGGTTGCAACTTACCCTCCATGCACTCACACTTTCCCTTGGTCTTTCAGGCCCAAATCCAGATGGTGAGGATGGAATACCTGGGACCAGCAAATCTGGCTCACATTGTTTTGGTCTTCTATTGCCTTGTGACACATCTGAGCCTTACTGTAATGGTAGAGGAATCCTCCAGTGAGTTCATCCATACCGTTACCCTGTGAGTTGACAGAGGAAGATGGGGCTTTCCTTGGATGCTGATTTTAACCTTTAAAACCCCTAAATGTATAGAAATGGGAATTTCAGCAGGTGTCATTTGTATGCAGGAAGCACTTGGTGAAATTACCTCATCACAACAGATAAAGCTGTAGGAGCTATAGTAGAGTGACCAGATACAGCTTTAACAGTTGTATAGAAAAGGGAATTTCAGCAAGTGTCATTTGTATGCATGCAGCACCTGCTGAAATTCCCTCTTCATTGCAACAGTTAAAGCTGTATCAGGTCACTCTACTATAGCTTCTGCAGCTTTAACTGTTGTGATGAGGTAATTTCACCAGGTGTTGCATGCATACAAATGACACCTGCTAAAATTCCCTTTTCTATACAACTGTTAAAGATACAGGAGCCCAGTCTTCCTTTCCATATGGTCACTCTACTTTATGATGTCGTAATGGTTTTATTCTTTGCTGCTAGTTTTATTTTGGTTCTGTGCTGTTTAATTTTTTTCATTTAGTTTTGTTTTAAAGTTTCTACTGCATGTTTTTAGTGTGTTGTATACTGCCCAGACAATTTCAGTTATTTGGCGGTTTAAAAGCATAGCAAATAAATAAATATATAAATAACATACCGTGCTTCAGAGAAGGGTTAAACATGTTGGCATATTTGTGTTGAATTGAGTCTATTTACTCTCAAACAATTTAAGGCTGCCAATTATTTGTAGAGCCGTATCTTAGAAACACAGTGCTATGGAAATCAAATAGGATTAGCTAAGCAGTGCCAACATAATAGGGTGTGTGACTGCTTTTCGTGTCAAACAGCCAAACAGAAGGCAATGCCTTTCCCACAGTCCTGGCGTAAGTTAACATATATTTGGTATCGTTTGTTCAGTCAAATGTTCCAGTTAGACATTTCCATCCATAACCTCCCACATTGTCAAGTTCTGCTTGGCACAACTGTTTTACCAAAGAAACCAGCATACCTCATCCTTTCCATTTTGCAAATTCACTTTTTAGTTTGCTCTCAGATTGTCTGGTTTTTATATTATAGTTGTTGCATGGACTTTGATAGCCCTGCAGACAGCACCCTTTAGATGAGAAGTTCCACTGGACAGACCCTGTGAAGAGGATAGCAAGTTCTTGCCTCTATCAGAGCTTAAAGTTTGTTCCTCTGTTAGCAGTTTTTTTAAGCTGAATTGGTTTAAATTTATTTTGCTGAGTAATAGTTTGTAAAACAAACCAGTCTTCAGACTATCACTTGGAAGGTGCAACAACAAAACATGCCTCCACTTGAAGGGGAAGATTAACTGAAGCCTATCTGAAGAATACTTTCTATCACTTTATCCTCAGTCTTCTAATAGCAACAGTGCCAGCACTATAACTATCAGCTTATCAGTGCTTTGATTCTTTAAAAAATCATTCCTCTTGGCTGTGGCATGAAAATGGAACAATAGTGTTAGCACAGGGTGTTTTTTTGTTGTTCTTAGCAATGCATATTTTGTATTAAGAAGCTTTGAAGGCTTAGTTTTATCTAAACATAGTTTGGTAACCGTGGTTGTTTAATCCACCATTAATCCATAGTGTCTGGGTTCAGATGTCACAGAGCAACCCCCAATCCAGCTGATTGGAGGTCGCCTATTTAAAATGGTGGTGGTACATGCAGCATGTGCCACAGCAAATCAAGGGTTAATTGACCCACAATTTGCCACCGTTACGTGCAAACCAAGGTCAGGAAAGCATTGTAAAGAACCAGAGTGACTTCATATTCCTTTTTGCTTGTGGTATTCATTTTATGTTGTGTGACTTACTGGTTGTTGGTCTGTGAGGGGCCCAACAAGGGAGGACGCTGGCATGAAGACATTGTGGCATCTGAGGAGTGGATGAGTCTGCACTATCTCCAAGTATATGGCTCTGCTGTCTCCAGGCAAATTGTCTCCAGCCTCAAGGTCATAAACTACTTGGGGCCTAAGGGAGGGGAGAATGCTTACAGTTGGGTTGGTGTGAATCACACCACAACTCCCTTTGGCCCTTCTTGCATGGATATAGAATGAATCCGGGGAAGGCTTTTTGCCACTGTCCATTGTTCTCATCCTGTCTCAAGGTTTCAGGTTGGGTGCAGCTGATGACCTTTACGACCAATAAGTAGCATAGGCCAGTTAGTGTGTTTTTATTTTGTCTGTATGTGGGTTTCCAACTACTTGATGTAGTGTAGATCTTTTTGTAATTCACTTGTTATTGTATACTTTACATACCCCCTTTCCCTCACTTGCAATAAACTATCTACCTCTAAGAATTGTGCTGCTATTTCCATCAGTACTGCACCCATTGTAGTTTGTGGTTGGTGCTACTAAGCTTTCTGTATGGACTCAAGGAACTGGGAGAACCGGTTTTGGTCTCTCTTCCTTGTGTTCATCTTCCCTCCATCGTCAGGTTGAGGCTAGTGGAGGGTGGTGGCAATGGACCAAGCTTCAGGGAATCATGTTGCCCCCTGCCTTCCTTTACGACATGAAACGATCTTGGCAAGTGCAAGATATTTTTATATTTTTTCACTCTGAATTACACTTTCATTAATAATCAAACCTAAAATGGCTAAATTATATCGTTGGATGAACAGCATGACGAAATGTATATATTTCACTTGACAGGACTGATTTATGACTTACTAGCTGGTTTACTTGTGACTGCAAAAGGACATGCCCCAAATTCAAAACGCCACCCTCTTGGCACAGAATACTTGAACAGAAACCTTCCATGGTTAAGTTGAATGTATCCTGAAAGTGAGGTTAAAAATGGATTAACTGAACTTGGTTTGTAAGCATACAACATATCTTTTTACTATAGATTTGACATGATCTTTAATGGCAATAGAGGGTGGGGGAGAAAAATTGTCTTTTTGGAATTTATGATTATCATGCTGGAAAATAAAAGGCACGTTGTTTTTCAGAAGTGAACTATTTCTTGGGTTGCTGTTGTTGTTTCTGCTGCTTTTTTACTCTGCTCCAGATCTGTAATATTGCTGGAACAGAGTCAAAACTGTGTAATATTTTTGAGGAGAAAAGGGGGAATTCCCTTATGTGTGAGTACCGTATCCTCATGATAAGAGCATGATAAGAGCAGCAGCATTTGAGGAAGGTTGTCGTCACTTGCTACAAATGTTTGCATTCTTGAGTGATAGATTTTCAGTGTTAGGATGCAGGGGCAGGGGCATGCAGCAGGATCTATGCCTCTCATTCTGGGAGGACCCCCCCCCCCCATTTTTTTTTAGCACCGGAACAGCATGGGACAAAACCAAGAAATGAATGAAATATGAGGTATTGGTATGTATCCTCACTTTGTTCAGATCTTTGATCAATGACAAAGACTCCTGTTCCTTTCAACTCAGAAACGTTCCCTCCAGAATTTCCAGAGGGAAACCATGACGTTGCAGCAAAAACAACAAATTTATTCTAGTGTGTGCTTTCATTAACTATGAACACTTATGCCAGAATAAATTTGTTTAACCTTAAGGTGTCATAATACTTTCTAATTATTTTCCCTGGGGTGCTTCCAGACTGATGGGTCCTAATGCTATCAATCAAAAGGCATTGTGCAGCTGTTCTGTCTTTTCCTCCTTAACAATTTTTGTGTGGAAAGAAAAATGATGGAAGAAGTCACGGGACAACATGGGAGTGTTATAAATGGACTATGACATTGCCTGGCCCCGCTGTAAAATTTGGTGATGGAGGCAGGGCGATGGCACAATAAAAGCCTTGTCTGGAGGTACCCCAAAGAGCAACAGAAAAATCAAATGAAGTACTGGGATTTCCAGAATCCCAAAACATAGTGGGATGTAGCATTCCTTCTGAAGCTAACTCAATTTTAAAACATACAGTCAATTTCAATTGACTTATTAGATATCTCAAGTCCAACAACACTTTTTTCTTTAGATACTTATAGAGCGCTGTGAATGACATTTGTCTGGAAGGGAAAATCAATGAACATTAGTTATACAAAGAAATATTCAACAAAAAATTAAAGCAGCTTTATATGCATTTACTTTTCTTAAAAAAAAAGATTCCATGAAAAGGAGCATTATATAATTTTCTAGGTAGTAATACAACATATACAAATCCCTTTTTCAAAAAATGTAGTACAAAAGAAACTATAAAACAAGCATAAGCCTTTGTTATTATTTAATGATCTCAGAAAATAATGAACATTTTTAAGTATATACTTTTAATATTTACAGGAATGTCAGTATTAGGCCAACATTTCAAGATAATTCTTTACAATTTCTTTATTTCTCATTTTTTTTTCAGAGTACGTGGCCACATTGGGCCATCCATCCACTTTTAAAATTGCAAGTTGATCAAGCATGAAATGGACTATACAATTTTTATGGTTGTGTAGTACATTCATCTGGTAAAAATAAGTGGGGTATAACAGCTAAGTATACATTTTACATAAATGTAAACTAGCTAGGGAGAACAACAATAAGATGAAAATTACAACGGGATTAACTTTGTGAAAACAAGAGGCAATTGCCTCCTTCTTTTCCCTCATATTCATCCAAATCCAACAAGCATAATCTATACATAGAAACAAGCTTCCGTATGTTGGTTGCGCTAAATACTGCCCTACCTATGCAGGGGGCGGAATGCATCCAGGTCTTGCTCTGTGAATCAGGGGTGGGCAGAAACTAGATTTCCAGATGTTTTGGACTTCCGTTCCCACCATTCCTGACCATAAACTATGCTGGCAAGGGCTTCTGGAAGTTGAAGTCCTAAAATCTGGAGATCTACCATCTGCCTAACCCTGCTGTACATGTACCACTGAACAGATGGTCAATGATATCAGCCACTCAGATGTAAATGAAAACAGAACTGGTACAGGTTGCTCTGCTGCAGGGTCAATTCTGCTTCTCCTGTCTGTTCCTCAAAGAACACACGTACAGCCTCTAGATCTAATGTTATCCTATTGGCCCAGCTCCATGTTTCAAGAGTGCTTTTTTGTTGTTTTTCAAGCATTTTGCAGCATATTCATTTGTTTGGTGCATTATTATTATTATAATACTTTTTTTACACTTTCAGGGAGTTGGCTTGGTGATTGACACAAGGGTCATTCAATCAGCTTTGTGCAAAACTGCCTTCCGCTGAAAAACAGAAGATCAGGTTTCCCCTAAGTTTTTTTCCATGGGAAAAGGTCGTACATGTGCCCAAAATGCAAGGACATAGCAGGCACACCGCTAAAATTTGCATCTGTATGCATCCTAAAAATACTGACCATTTGCTGGGGGCTGATGGAATGGATTCTCAGGCATTCCCTCTCAATCTAAGAGATGATCAACACTGTCAAAGGTGACATTGCTAATCATCAGTTTGGTGGGAAGTTCTGCGTATGTTGCTACCTGTAAGGATCTCTGGACTAGGGATTTTGAGTGGACAGTCCTAGCATAATTTGGACTGTGTAGTCTAAGTGAGAGTTTAGGAGGCATCTTTATTTACATCAAGCAAACTAATTGCTAATAATATACAATGAAAAATGGCATGTAATGTCCCAAATGGCATATGGAGATGCATTTCAAGTGACAGATGGGAATGTTGACTTTCGCCAACATTATACAATGTCCTCAAATGGGCCATATCTGCATTTGATCTGCATATTTACATACAAATCCATGCATACAGGTTGATAGAAGGTCCAACCTACATGTCCAGAAGCTGTCCCATAATGTAAAAAAACTCCTACCACTGCCAAGGGGAATTGTTGGATCAGGTAAAATAAAACTACATTTTACTGTCTTACGTTAATTTTGATGTCAGAAATGACAGATAAGGCTTACTACAATGATAATAAAAGACTTCTAAGTATTGTGTTGTTAAAAGTGACATTCCTGCAATTCAATATATAAGAAGCAGTTATAAACAAAATAAGCCCTTTATTAAGAACAATCTTTGGTTAGATTGATATTTTAAACATGTTTGGACAATATTTTGCTAACATAATTCACTTCCACATAAAGTGTTTTTGGACAAATTATATTAAAAGGATTGAATACATTACATACTTTATATTAACACAAATATTTTTAAAAAACTACATGGTGATTTTGCTTTTATTTTAAATTATTTTGCAGCAAAAGTTCTTTACTGATATATAACAGTCTTGGACATTTGGTTTTGTAACAAACCGTACAGTAGGTTAACTTGCAATATATTGCTAGAGAGTGGCAGTTGTGAATGAAATTAAGTTTAATTTCACTCCCTGTTAAAATTAAACTTCATCTTCAACTTATACAACGCATGAATAATTTGGTATATGATATTATGTGCTGTAGTTCATAACTAGGCAGATAGTTAACTAAACCATACTATACATTAAATTTGCATTGAATGAAGTCACAGGCTTTTCTCTAGTTACAGCTGCGTAGAAGATGTAAGTAAGTTGGAACTGATGCATTATTAGGAACACACACATAAGCAAAATTGGTTTTAACAAAGATTTTTTAACTGGATCTCCCCCAGGATTCTTGGCATTTTGATTTTATTTTCACTTGTGTGTCCATCTACATCACTGGGCTTAATTCTCTGTAATGCCATATTGTTCCAGCAACTAGTAACTCTTATCCTAAGCAATAGGCCTGACATTAGAGGTAACTGGGGTTCTGGCAGGGATGTTCTAGGTCTAGAACTTGTAATCCAGATCCTTCTTCTTGGGTTACATTTCCTGGGTTACATTTCCTGGATACAGACACTGGAAGGAATGTTGTCATGTGCCTTGGCTGCCCAAAACCTGTCACCAGTGCCAGCTGCTGCCAAATGCTTTGCAATAGCAGGGAGTGTACAGGGATGGTTGCCTAGCAAATCCTAAACTGATTTTTCCTGCTCTTTCCTCCCCCATCTCAGAAACTGGATATATGATGCCTAAAAACACCAAAGTAAGTTCTTAGTTCCTTGGCCTGTATGAAGCAGTAAGTGTTACCTGCTGGCTAGTGCCATCATTTACATTTTGCACAGATACCTGTGTACAAAATACACTTGCTTCTCATCATTGCTTTCAACAAGGTAATATATCTGAACTCTGAACACTCAAAAGTGCTATATCAATGGTGATGATGATGATTTGTATAAATCTTGACCTGATCTGATCTCAGTTTGCAGTTTTCAAATATTTTAAGGAGGCACGCATTACATTTTACACATACATGCTCTTCAGATTTGATGAGAGGCATGCCTATTGTGTACTTGGCTATCCATATCCCAGGACAAAATGTAAACTGAAAATCAACTTTGAGAGCTATGTAGGTGTGTCCCTAGCCAGGCTTTTGTTCCTGGTTTGCCGGACATGGAAGTTACCAGAGCAAAGCTACTAGGTGCTGTTGTAATAAGTCTGAGATATGCATATGGAAACTGGATCTTTTTTCATGGTACTCTATTTGGTCATAAGAGAAATTGCACCCACTTTTTTAAAACAACAACAACAACAACAAGGGATGCAATACAAAGCATTTATATACTAAAGTTAGAAACCTCCAGGCCAAGATGAGGGAACTGGAACACCTGGTACTAAAAAACAAGATATATTTGAAACCACTGGAATGGATAGAACTGGTGAGATACCAGTATTCCTGAATATATAGTAAATAGAAAAGCCAGGGAAGGGTAGATTGGGGTAGTGTTGTTTGATATGTCGAAGAGGGCATATAATCCAATGAACTAGAAAAATCAAGAGAAATACTCCATCACAGAATAACCTGATCCAAAATATAATTTCATAATTTAATACAGGGGACATCCCTCATTTACCAAAACTTTGAAGGTCATCATTATTTTCCTTCTGATAAAAGAAGAACAACCAACCCTTAAGGATTCTCAAATCTTCAGGAATAACTCCATCCCAGAATCTATAAAATACTTACAGGTGGGAGGGTGCTGCCCACCACGTTTTCCAGTGTGATCTCCTCCCCCCAAACCTCAGCCTGTTGCTTTTTCTTACTTATTCTCTTCAGGCTTTCTGCAATTAATATCCACTCTTTCCACACTCCCTCTCCTTGTGTTGTCCTCCTGCTTTCTGACAGGGATCGGGAAGGATCACCAACTGCGACTATATTTTACTCAGTGACCCCTGAAATGAAGTCTTAATGCCAATTTAGGGCTTTTAGCTCTAGCTATTCAAAGAGGAAAAATACATGCGAAGCCAGGATCAACCAGAAGTCCACATGGCTCCCCTTTTTCATTACCATTTTTGGGGCCCCTGTTTACAAATCCAGCTGCAGGTGATGAGCCCAGAGGAACCTCACCCTGTAGACAAGCTGTAATGGTTCTTAGTTCTATTGGGTCATTTCACGTTCTTATTTTCAACTTGATATAAATGGAATTAGAAAGGCAGATAATAAAGGTTTCTTAATTTTTTTAAGAGGACAAATGGCCAGAGTAGCCAGGGGCTTACTCTGATCTTCCCCTTACACAGATTCTGCAGGTGCCCTTAAAACGCTGAGTTACCACCTTGCTGGATCAGACCTAGAGTTCACATAGTCGAGCATCTTGATCCCAATGGTGGCCAGCCTATACCCAGTGCATAAAAGTAATGGCCCTTCCCTGTTGACTATCCCAAGCACCTAGAATTCAGAGCTATACCACCTCTGAACATGGATGTTTCATTTAGTTATCATAGCTAACAGCCACTGAAAGATTTGTCAAACCTGTTTTAAAAATCAACTAAACTAGTGGTTGTCACCATATCTTGTGGCAGTAGATTCTATAAGGGCGCAATACTATGCATGTTTAGACAGAAAAAAATTGTTGGACTTTCTGCTGTCTAAACGTGCATAGGATTGCACCCTAAGTGCAGTACTTATCGTGTAAATTAGCACTTTCTTTTGTCTGTTCTGAACTTACTGCCAATCAATTTTACAGGCTGACCTTGAGTTCTAGTATAATGAGAAAGGGAGAAGAAACTCTCTGTATTCATGTGCCACTCATAACTGTATAAACCTGTATAACTTTTAAAATTTCTTTTTAGAAAAAAGTAAAACACTCCATATGCTCATTGGGAAGGTGCTCCAGCCCTTTAATAGTTTTTGCTGTGAAAGAGAGTGAGAGAGATGAATAAAAAAAGGAAGGGGCAGGGAGGATGTAAAAATGGCAGAGAACAACATCTGGATGGTTTTATTGGGGAATTGGGCTGCTGGGTCATAACTGTTGAACTGAAGGATGCTGGGAGCTATGATGGTGCTCTGATCAGTGAAATGATAGTGTTCTATGGTATGTCCTCCAATTTGGCTATAATTGGCGGGGATGGCATGTGAGCATGACCGCTTAGAGAATACGATTATCCAGTGTATTCCAAGGTTTCTAGGTTTGTGGTGGGCAGTGTGATTTGCTAGTAGCTCTGTGTGTGCTCTTTAGTTCAGGGCACTTTTCAAAAAGGCCCCTCAGTGCTTGGGGAAGTTTGTGCTGTTACTAATATTCCTTCTTGTCTTCTTGACCCCCTCTGGAATGTGCACTAGACACACCCTGGATTACAAAACTAAATGGCCTTCCACAAATCCTCCATCTTTTGTGTTGAGAAGAAATGAAAGATATTCAAGTGAACCCCTCTCCGTAGCACTGGGATGAAGGTAGCAACTCTACCCCAATTGTTTTGTTCATTAGACTGAGTAAAGTGCAGCCGAAGTGATGAACGGAATTCTACCAAGGCGAGAGCCCCAAATGAAAAAATAAAAAGTTCTTGCCACTGCTTTCACTTAAGAGAAAATATAGTGTGTTCACTAGATAGCCAAGGAGATTCAGGATTTCTGCTTTCAAAAAATTCAGCAGATTTAAGTCCAGAGCTTTTCAGCCAGAGCTTTTCAAGGAAGCACATTGTGGGTTAGTTTTGCATATTGTAAGGCTCCCATATAGCTTCTTAGGAATGGGGAGCCCATAATTATACCAATACTTGTAATTTGATTCTTACCTCTGTCATTTTTTCAATAAATAAACTAAAATAAAAATTCTCTGATAACAGCCTACAGAATCCTACCTGCTTTTAAAATAAAAAACAGTGAGAGTTATAAGCGAACAATGTGATATCTATCTATATATACGTGTGTAAAAAAATCCCTGCATTACTTTTTGTGCAAAAAAAATTATCTCTAGTCAGAAATAAAATATGGTCCACATTTTTGTGAGAACATTTCTCACATATATAAGCAAAATGGCTGCATATGCTTAAACATGCACCAGATTATTAAAGAATTAAGTTCTATCATTTAAGAAATGGCTTGTTTATGAATGGAATGCCCAAGCATAAAATGACTTCCTCTTCTACACATCAATGTGGCATGAATGACAGGAAGACACACTCCCTCTATGGCTCATTGATGACCGGGGGCTGTGGTTGTTACAGTTTTCACCTTTCCTTTTATCCTTGTCCCTCCAAGTTTCTATTAGCTGCAGCTTTCCTTGTTCTTCTTTCATGAAGACTTCCACCATCAGAACTTTCTCCTTATGAATTTGCTGACTAATGTCCTTAGGAATGTCTGGGATAATCCAGTCCACAAAGTCACTCATAAACATGACCAAGTTCTGAAAAATAAGAATGTTTGGAAAAAAATGTTACCAAAGTCAAAATCAAGGCCAGTCAAAACTAAGCACACCAAAGTTCCATTGTTTTCGATGGAGAATTTCGTTCGGTCACAAATTTGGTCCACAGAAATCAATGGAACTTTAAAAGTGCTTTAACTTTGGCTAGAGAACGACCTGGTTCACATGTCACACCAGTTCCTCGTTTGTTTAACCCAGGAATTGGTGGGGCTGCATAGCAGCCTGCGAGTGAGTGCACTGCCTCCCACGCACTTGTCGCTTCGGCTTTCAATCCACTGTAATCAACTTCCCAACAACACCCCTTTCCTGGATGGTTATCATGACATGGGAACTCGGCACTCTAGGTTGTTCAGAGTTTGTTGCTGGGTTGTGCACTCATAAACAACACATGGTTTGTTAAGCATAGGTTATTTGATTGCATGAGCCAGGTCATTTTATCCTAAATTTATATTCCTAAACAAACTTGCTTTGAAAAATGCTCTACTGAAATCAATGAGTTACTTCCAAGATTATGACTAATGTATAAGAAACAATTTTTAGAAACCACAGTTGTGTGAAATTAATGTGTGATTTACATCTCTCTGCATAATGTACATGAACACAGATTTTAAGGCCCCTGATAAAACTAGCTGATGTATTTGTACACAACTCTACTTTCTATATGTTACTTTTTCATATATGAAGGTTAATCAAGATGAAAATAAAAAAGTGTATTTTGTAACAAGTTAAGAGCACAAACAATTTTCAACTGTGGATTCATGATGTGGGAAGCTGATGCAGGCAGATCTATGTATCTTCATATGTTATAAAATATGTGCCTTTTCTTATACAGAGATTAATCTCCATGTGAGAAGAGGGGTTTTATGAAGTGGCCTTCAGATTACATGCATATGTGAAAAACATTGGTTGAAAGATGCTGTTATTGAAGGGGTATTAATTTTCTTAATATTTTAAGTACTGAGGAACAAGCCTCATCACCAGCTCACACCAGAGTGCCTTGGATATAAGCCGAGCTCTTTTCCTATAGATTTCCAGAGCAATGTATTTTACTTGGTAGATAGCCCTGGTATCCACAAGATTAAATGGAGGTTTAAATATATTTTAATAAATGTATTCCTGCATTGAGCAGGCCCCTTCCAACTCTACTATTCTATGATGCTATGAAATAAAAATGAGCCCTGAAATGCCTCCCCACACCACAGTGGGGGCTGGCATAGCATGGAGTGGAAAGGATAAAAAAGTAGTTCTCTTCTCCCCTCTATGGCATAAGGCTACACAAAGCCTCTGGGAAATGTAGTTACTTTATGTGGCCAGTTGTCACACCGAGGACAAGTGAGAGAACTTCCTCCCCTTTCTTTCCCTGTCGCTTGCTGACCCCACTGAAGTGCCACACAGCTTGCTAGGTTAGCCTAAGAAGTGGGTTTGAAGAGAAGGGAAAAAGTGGGTTTGAATCCAGGCTGGGTGGGAAGGGATTGGAAGGGAATTCTTCTCTAGGTCAGATTAATACCTGAGCCAGTGAAAATGAAGGCATCATTATACTTGCCTCGTGGTTGAGATGAGTGTTATGTGAACCCTAAAACTAAACTTCTGGACCCAGATGTACAAACTCAGTGATAATACTAGTCATATGGCTCAATTAGGTAATGTGGATTTATGGATCCATCCAGCCCAGTATTGTCGACACTGATTGGCAGTGGCACTCCAGGCTTTCAGCCAGGGTTTTGCCAATCCTAAAAGCTGGGGATTGAACTTGGGGCCTTCTGCATGCAAAGCATATGCTCTCCCAATGAGCTATGGACCCTTCCTGGATTTGAACTGGGGAGCCCCTTCTCCAGCATCTGGGAAGAACTGTACTTTGATTTTAATGATAATGATAATAATTTAGTAAATATATTCCCTTAAAGGTCAAAAAGTCTAGACTGAAAGAATAGCAAAACCTAAAATTACACTGATCACTTTGAGTCACCCCTGGAAGGAGGAAAAATTAATTTACCTTCATTTCTGAAATATTATGATAATTGTAGATTAGCAAATGTATGACTGGATTAAATTTAAAAGGATGCTGAAATATTTCCATGCTTAGGACAGGCATTATGATATTGGAAACAAAAGGTATAGATACCACCCTTTCAGTTAAAAACAATAATAAAAAAAACCTTAAGGAATAAAAAAGAATCAGGAGTTAGTCATTGACCTTATAATGGCAGCAAAAATCTCCATTGCTTCATTTTGGAAAGAGGAAACCCTTGTCTCATTGGTTCTTTAGAATCTGAGATGCTATGACAATCATGAAATTAATTTAGTACATAAAAGCAAGAGAACATCAAATGTTTGAAAATGTTTGTGAAGGGTTGTAGTGTTTTGCTATTTTATGGAGTGATAACTTTTGTGATAATGTCAGCGCTGATTCTTTGTTTGCTTTGATTTGAATTTTTGTTGTGATGAACAATGGATATTGTATGGAATATGTAATTTCTTAACACAGCAATCCTATGGTCCTTGGGAGAGTGCAACAGGTCCCCCTCCTGAAGCTGTAGATTGCTTTCCGAGGTTGGAAGATTTCATAGAGTTCAAAGGGGAAGGGAGAGGAGAGGCCTGGGTCTGTTGCCTGTGGCCATTCCAGCCCTGGACTGCCCCTGGCAGCACAACCTCCCTAGACGGGCTCAGAGGTTCATCTAGAGGGGGAAAAGGAGGATGGAAAGGGGAAAATCACCTACATTACTCCTCTAGCATACTTGGAACCCTCTAAGATTGGAGGCTTCAGTCGGGCAGCAATCTTATAGGATTGTGTCTTAAATGACATATATGTATGTATGTATAACAACCCTAAACAGCTCAGGACCAGGTTGTGTCTTTTTTCGCTGCAGGCTTTATGTCCTGAGGGGGAGGGCTTGCTGACCATACCACAGCCTACTGAAGCTTATCTGGCTGTGGTACAAAAGAGGGCCTTCTCAATTGCGGCATCCACCATGTGGAATGATCTCCCCAGTGAGATCAGGAGGGCTTCTAGTGTGGAGCATTTCCACTGACAACTGAAGACACTTGTTTGCTCAGGTGTTTCCCTGACCGGTAATATTGTCAGCTACCTCTAGTTATTTTAATTGAGGTTTAATTTATTTTTTTGTCTTTGTTTATTGTTTTAATGATTGGCTTTATTGTATTTCACCATGATTTTATATTGTAAACTGCTTTGGGATTTTTTTTTAAAAAAAATGAAAAGTGATATAGAATTTTAAAACAAAAGCTCACATTTCAGCCAAAGTGGCTCCCACATATGATCAATAAAAATAAGGCCGTCCCCACCCACAGGTTTACAATCTAAATGACACAGCACAGAAGGAAAATGTAGCGGGGAGGGAGAGGAAATAAAGTAAACACCAGATCTTAGTTAAATAGTAGTTCTTATAATAACCAGTTGGAATGGAAAAGTTCAGGGTGAGGAGGGGCCAGCTGGTTTCTGAGCAGTGCTGATAGAATGGCCATGCCTCCCTTCTCTCCTGCTGCTGCAGCCTGCCATGCGACAATAATAATGAAGTACTTCTCGCTTCCCCCCAAATTGGGAAACAGCTTGGTTTACTTCCGAAGCCATTTTAATTCGACCTACCTGATCATGCTCCCACCCCTGTGAACACATTTATATAGTGCTTTGGAGTGTTGATGTCCCTTCATACACATATTGTCTTGATAATCTTTAGAACGACTCTTTGAAGTCGCTTAAGGTAATTACCCCCACAGTTTAGCCAAGTGCCCATTCTGAAAGATAGTAGCTTGATTAAAGGTGGTGAGGTCTGATATCTGTTTGCCTCCTCTACCTGGTAACATTTAAAGCAATATATGTCATCAGATCCCTGCCCCCACCACACACTATTGGTGTTGGATGTGAAACACAGAGATGTACAGTACATAATAATGCTGTATTATATTAGATGCTACCAGGAAGATGGGGGAAATACGGAGTGACATGAGCATGTCTCTTGCGCTCTACGGCCACCTAATGAGCATCACAGAGACCTGATCTGAACTGGGAACTTCTCTTTTTAAAGCCCCATATGTTAAGACACCATACACTCCTAAATATAACATTCCATTTTAAAAATTGTTTACATTGTGTTATAGACAGCCAAATCAATGGGCTTTGGTCATACTTTACCTGGAAAACTATTACAAATGCTAATCTTGCTGCGAGCACAGCCCAGAAATCTTTGGCAATGTCATATTTAACTTCAGACCATGGGGGCTCTCTGTAATCTTTGTACCTGAAAAAACAGGACATAATTGAGAATCAGTAGCTTTTGGCTGGGAGTCGTGATTATATGAAACATTAAAAGGCTGTATCAGGGGTGCAGAACCTCAGGCCTGGGAGCAAAATAGGCCCCTCTGTGTTTCCACAGAAGGCAATGACCCCTTCCCTGGACCCATGCTTTTCCCACAGCTACCGGTCATTCGGTGGTTTCCAGGCTTTCCTGTAGCCCCCCTTTTTCTAAAAGATTGAAATGCCTCCCTTAAGGCATAGTTACTGGCAGGAAGAGTTTGAAACTCAAATATGTTGGTATTTTTGGCATTTTGCCCAACCCTTTGGCCCCTCCCTTTTTACCGTTGGCCCCGGCCACCACAGGAATGCAGCCCCCCCCCCAAACTTCTCCAAAATGGAATTTGGCCCTCAAGTTGAAAGTAGTTCAGCACCCTGGGCTATATCAACATCAGATATATCCTATATAGAGAATAGGTTCTTGCAGAAAGATTAAATGTTTGCCAAGATATATGGGTTTGATCCAATTTAAAATGATGCTGTCCAGGAAAAAATGAAAAACAGGACAACAGCCAGACACTTGGTAAGTTGAATTCACTGCTGACAATATTATCTTGCTGCTTTCTTGCACTCTTGTCATATACTAGTGTCTCCTTTTATTTCAGTTATAAATGTTTTAGAGATAGGATGTGTGTGTGTGAGAGAGAAAGAGAGAGAGAGAATGTGTTGTTTGTGCATACGTCTGTTCTTCTACACTAAACCCATGAAGGGATAGTGTTGGGCTGAAGTCTTAAAATATCATCTTTAAAATCAAGTATGTATGTAATGATGTTGGCTACTTCCATAAAAAAAGAAGAAAAAGAATCATTGTTAGATTCTTTAAAAGAGTACTTGGTTGGAAATTAAGACTGCTTCTGGACAGAGAGTTCCAAACGCTACCAATCAGAAGACACTGAGCATCTTTTCCTCCTGAATTGATCTTTTGTGGCAGGGAAAATGACAGATGTAGTGGAGAAACATGGCAGGGTTACATGTGGAAGACAACCTCATCTGGACACTTGGGGGCTGGCTTCACGGCGCTGAGTTGGTGCCGCGTTCCCACTAAACCCAGCGGTTTTGCTTACGCAGGGTGGCGTCAGGTAATCCCCATGCCAAGGAAAGAGTGTGAGGTTTCCAGCAGTCAACTGGGTACTGGAGCCACCTGCCCACCCTATTTCTGGCTTCCAATCACCGGTCACCATCCTCCAAGACCGCCCCCCAGATTGGCCACAAAGTGAGGTCAGACGGTGGAAGAGCTGGGGTGACTTCACTCCCACCAAAGGAGTCAGAGTAAGTCCCTGACTTTTTCACAGCACAGCTTCATGGAAAAGCCTCGTGGTGGCTGCGAATCTGCAGCTGCATCATATAACTGACACAGCGCAGATTTGCAGCCACTGCAGGGCTTTGAGTGCATATAGACAGACCTCTGGTAAAATTCTGTGAATGAGGGAGGATGAGGGTGCCAAAAAGCCATCTCTGGAAGCCTCCTATGCATTGTTATCCTGTTGGTTATGCACAATAATTAGACATTATCTCCTCCTATCTATTGTATCTTAGTGTGAGAAGAGGAAAGGTTGCTGGATATGGGAGGTACAAATGAGGAACATTTGTTGAGTCTTGCAAGCCTTATGCGGTTATCAGCCAAAGTTTCACAATACCCAGGCTTAGCTTGGCTCCTGGAGTCTCATGAGACTTTCAAACAGAGAAAGGCACAGAGCCTTTAATTGTTTTTCTTTAAAATATTTCTGAATCGCCCCACCACTCAATGAGTGTTTAAGGCGATTTACAATAACACCACAAACATAGCAAATTTAAATAATTCCCAACAGAACTAAAACAAAACTGATTAAAAGCTTAACAATAAAATGGAATGTTCTAAAATTAAAGAGCTGCCTTAATCAGTAAAATATTGATGAAGCTATATAATTTTTCCTGCTGTCCAAAGGCTAATAACACACAAGCTGCCTGAGCAGAACTACTATGTCTTTTGAGAGTGTTGCAATGGCAGTTTTGCTGAGGCAATCTTTTTTTTCTTATTCAGTAGCACAGCTAACTGTGCTTGGCCTCACTAACTTAGGCTGTGGCTGGCTGCATACATCTGGGTTAAAGGGCAATACAGGAATGATAGGTCACACATAGGCTGAATTTGGACGACACATTAAGCAACTGGGGGGGTGGAAACAATTGTCAGTTGTGTTGACTATCATGTCGTCCGAATGCTGCCATAGTCAACTCAGCGCTGATCCTAATCCACACCACATTTGATTACTTATTACCATGTTGTGTGGGGAGTACCCCCTAGATGAACAACTGTAAAGTTTATTATTACCCCACCATTGACTATCGTGTTGTCCGAATTCAGCCATAGATTCTGCTCTGCCTTTTGAGAGGTGGGGAGAACGTAGACCATTTTTGTGTGTGGGGGGGTTGTAACAAGTCTCTACAAATGATTTTTAGTAGCTGCAGTCGTCTTACTCTAATTGTGCTTCGTTGCTCCATTTGGGAGGGCTAAAAGATAAACATGTAAGAAAACAAACAAACCCTCCCCCATTTTGCAATTGGAAGAGCTGGGTCTGACTGGAATTCTTATCTAGGAAAAGACTTGTTTGGGGCAAAGTGGGTGCCAGCTTTGGGCTGACTATGGGGCTTACTTTTAATCTGAGAGGCAAAATTAGGAATGCTTATGGAAGGAGATTTTATTTGCATTTGGGACCCAGGAAATATCAAGGATTTACACGATGGTCTACAAGTGTAGATTAGTACTGGACATAGAGGAAGGTTATGCAATCAGTTCATGAATCTATTCTATCATATGTAGAGCTGTTATATTTACAACTGGACATGTTTCTGGGATAACAGATGGGATAGCAAGGTTCAGTTTCAAGTTTAGTTCTTCAGGTTCCAGTCTTTAGACCAAAGGGAAAAAGATACCCAGCTGTAGTAGCTAAAGACTTATGGAGCCCAGGAGTGTAGAAGTTGACTGGACGTCTACACTCCTGACTATGGCCACCTAACCAAGAGGCTTTTCCTGACATTGCGTAATCACACGGGTTGATTCTGGCTTAGCCATGGAGTCTGGAGTAACTGTATTTAGTATTTGAAAGGCTCAGGAAAAAAAATCACAGTAATGGACATAGGATAGCAGCATCAGTTTTCTATGCAGTGGCTTTGGGTAGGTGGATCCTTCTACAGATCTCCGCGTTAGGTGGGTATTAGACAAATGGTCTAAGGGAATCCTGGGGGTAATGATGTTTATGGCTTTTGTCCCCTATCATACTGGATTTGTTGGTGTGGATGTTACAAGCTCTGCACTTTATGGTGAAGTGAAATGGCTTCTTTATTATTCTCTTTGGGGTGTGATGGGAGTACATTGATTGGCATTAAGATCCTTTTGGGACATCTCAGGTGGAATCCTCAAGAGATGATATTTCGTGGGTGCCTGAGAAGCTTAAAAGCTCAACACTTTCAACTTTTGAGAAAGGTGTCAAAGAAAAAAAAGTCCTCTCTCCAAAAACAGAGGTTCTCATTGGCTGAGGTTTCACACCCTTGGTGTGGCTCACGCTGTGATGGTTAGGACGAAACCGTGTCTGCACAGGAGATGGAGGTATGAGAAGGAAGATTCAGCTACAGATGGAAGATGGCAGCAGCAAGGCTATATTCAAATACATACAGAGCCTAGGACCAGTACATGGAAACTTACATATGCAACCTTGTGAGATGCATGTATGTGTCAACATCCAGGAAATGACCTAAGGAAAAACTATTTCAAAGAAATAACTTTATGTACCTGCATATTTGGACTGGGTAGCCAAGCTCCATAGCTTCATTTGGAGCTGTTCCTTCTTGAAAATCGCTGACATTAAAATAGGATAGCGTATGGTTCACGAAGCCATGCATGGTGCCATTCGCACTGTACATATACAGGTACACGAGGCGTGGAATGAAGTCAGATGTGAATGAGATCACAAATGCCTAAGCCATAAGAGTAAAGAATGAGCGCAATATTCAGGCAATGCTTGATTGATTATATAACCAGAATCAAATATCTTCTCCCCCAGTAGGGCTCATGAGTAGACGGACTGCTGTGAATCCGGCTGGTTCAGGCCATATCACTAGATCTGTAGCTAGTGGTTTTCTTCACATTATGGGAGTTTGATACTCAAGCTCTAGAACTGCAGCAAATTAAGAACAAACAGCTGAGGTTCACTGGGGAGATAACATCACATGGACAAATACAGACCCTTCAGAAAATCCTGATAATACTTTTCTAATCATAGTATGCTTTCAGTGGAAGTGCAATGCTTGATACATTGTTTATCTCTGGTTTTGGGTCCACATGCACATTTTTATTGTCCTAATGCGCTTGGGGGACTGAATGGTTAAGAACCACCCCCTGCTTGTCATGTGCACAGTGAATAATTTTGAACTACCTTGCATCTATTGGTTTGAAAGCTATGGCAGTTTGAGGCTGTCTATGCAGATGCTCCAATTAGATAACTTCATCAAGGGCACCTATATTTGTTATGCTTTTGCCTCATATATATTTCAGGTTTGACCATAACATAAAAGGGACAAGAAACTTCACATAGTGGAAGACAAGAAAAAAATAATTTCAGGCACAAATGTTAAAAAAATTGCCAATATTTTTTGTCTTTTATAATTAAAATAAATCTTATATAATAGGATTTGCTGGTGTGAGCAGGGCAAGAACCACCAGAAAGTTGAGAGGGTGGGGGACAGAATACTCTGTGTTTGGGAAACCTATGAACACTCACCTGGAGGCTCAAATAATCCATTTCCATTGTAATCTCATAGGAGAATATTACTTGTTTTCTCCTGCTTTAGAGAGCCATCAGTGCATTTATGACATCAGCAGCCAACATACCAATCCCAACCCCCATCTCAGCCCTAGTTGCATGCCTAACAACTAACACACATCACATTAAGGAAAGGGACAAAGAATGCCATGCTTAACAGGCCTGGAAGCAAAAAAGTCAAGAATGAATGTGGGTATACAGAGGTGAGCAACAACCAGCACAGCTACTGTCTAGAAACACAACTGAGAGACAGTGCAGGAGTTGCAGAAGCAGGGGCACATTCTCCACTGTTTAACAAAGACTCACCTATCTCTATTCCACATTTCCATATACCTTCCCACCATTTAGTAAGCATCTTGCTAACAAGGCCACAGAGATGGGCTACACCTGAAGGGAAAAGGGGAAGGAGGCAAGGGCCTCAGATAAGGATGCAAATGAGGCAGTGGGCAGAGATGAGGGTCCCTTAAGAATCAGAGAGAGGGAAGAAGCAGGAACCAAGGGGGAAAAGCCAGTTGGGAGAAGGACTTGAGGCTGGCGCTTCCTTTAGCTGAAATCTATTTTTTTGGCTACTTTTCCAAACATAGTCCCACTATTTGCTGGGCATCTCACTACTAAGTTATGAAATTATTACATGGTGATCTCTTTGATTTTATGTAACAACAACAACAACATTAATAATTTTCTGTGATTACTAAAAAAGCTAGCAAAGTCACCGCAGTGCTTTCTTCTACTTCAACAAGTCCCAGCTGGGTTGTGTGAACCCTGACAAGAGTCTTTGGATGTACTTCTAAGCGCTGCAAAATCAGTGAAGAACAACCAGCTCCTTCAATAAACAACCACTGCATTACATGAAAACATCCATTTTAACAGGGTATTAAATGCATCAAGATAAAAGCACCTAACCTACTCGGTCATATGACATTTTAGAAATAATATATGCTTAAGGATTTTTACCAGTTTTGTTGAGAGGTTTTGAAATAAGCAAGACACATAATACAGAAAAAATAACCTAGGTCAGTTGTGTTTTCACCAGTTTCCCCCCCTTTTAATTGTCATTGTGTTTAAGAAGGGAGCATTAGGCATGGGATGAAAATACTATTGTGAGTCACGCCATTGTATTTAGAAAAGCAGAGATGTGCTTCTGCTTCTCTTTAAGCTTGTTGCTGTCAGGTTGTTGTTGTTGTTGATGGAGAACAATGGTCGCTACTGTGCAGTTTGTTGTTGCAGGTTTCTAGAATGAGACTCACATTCACCTGAAAGGGTAAGGGATGAAATATGCTTTGCCTGATTTGGTATATGACCAAGGCGTTTGTGGGGAGGTTAGTGGCTCTGTGGAAATTGGTGTTGATTTGGGGTCTTCAACGCAGAGCCCATGGGCACCATGGCACCCTTGGACATTCCCTGGACTTCGTTTCATGTGTTTGTTTGCGTTTTTCCTTGTGCGGTTCTAGAAAGAAAAACACTGGCTTTCAGTTGCCCCACTATCTGGAGACTGGTGTGAGCTTGCCCAGCTCACCAGCTAAAACTTCCTTTGAAGGGGAAAAAAGGGATGCCACTGCTGTCTAGTAAGCTTGAAGGAATGGGGGGAACGTGGAGCAACCTGGGTGGCAATTCTCTGATGGGGGCAGTGGGGAGAGGCCTGCGGGCTTTGGAAAGTGACCTTGGGAAGGAGGAGCAGTGGGAAGTGGCCTGGGGATGTTTTGTCTGGTGCTTGTGTGTGTGTGTGTGTGTGTGTGTGTGTGTGTGAGTGAGTGTATCTTGTGTGTGAGAGTGAGAGAGAGCGCTATTTTTTGGTGCATTTGTTCATGTCTTTCTTCAGGCTGTGTATGTCTAAGCATCATTTGTACAACTTGTGTGAAATGGATATCTTGTTTGTTTTGTGTGTGGGGTGGGGGAATATGTGGTTTGGTATTTGGGGATCAAACCCATCCTCTGCCTTGAACTTAGTTTCTTGGACAAGTCACTTGTCTTTTGTAGATATTGAACTCACCACGACAGCCATTTTGTGATTAGGCAACCCCTCCATGGCAGCTATTTTGTGGTGACAACTAGCATAGTTTCTCAAATCTTCAAATGTGCCTACAGGCCTCCTGGTCTACCACTACTCGCATGTGTACACTTGACTGTTTCTGCAATGCCTACTCACCATATACATTCACAAATACAACGAATAGTACAACAAGACAACCATGTTGCCTTTTTTCAAAAGAAACTGAGCTTGTAAAGCTAGGGTGACCAGATAAAATCCAGGTCAGGGCTCCTGTAACTTTAGCAGTTGTAGAGCAAAGGGAATTTCAGCCAATGTCATTTGTATGCAATTAGTTCCTGGTGAAATTCCCTCTTCATCACAACTGTTAAAGTTGCAGGGGCCCTGCCTTCTTTTGTATATGGTCACTCTAGTATAGTGCCTGCACCTTTAACTGTTGTGATGAAGAGGGAATATCACCAGGAACTAATTGCATACAAATGACACTGGCTAAAATTCCCTTTTCTCTACAACTGTTAAAGTTACAGGAGCCCTGACCTGGATTTTATCTGGTCAGCCTATTAAAGCCTGCTCTGAAATTCTTGTGCCTGGGAAAGGGGTATGTGAGACAATATGCAGAACAATGCATGTTTAATTTGTTCCATGAAAGCAAAATAAGAGGAGGGTGACTCAGAGGAACAAAAACACTATTGTCATAGTTGAACAGTTTGTTGCAATAAATATGGATGAGCAGGAAAAACATCCTAAGGGAGCAAAAAAGAGAAGGGGGGAGAGAAAGATAAATGGCTCATATTTGCTCTAAATCCTATTGACTGGGAGGCATCCAGTTGACATTCTGCAGTCAAGAACAAAAACTGGGTTGGGAGGTGTCCAGGCGCATCTCTAGTTTCTCATAGCAACTTCCTACCTGTCCTGAAGAACTTGCTTCATGTGGAAAAACTTATGTGTTCTCTTACTTTCTGTGTGAATGGGAAGATGTCTGGAAAACCATTCCCTTTGCTGACAAATAATCCTTTACTTATGAAAGTGTTAAAAAGTCCTTTGCAACAGATGACAACTTATATTTGGGATTTTAAAAATTTAAAATAAAAGTTTGTTTTAATTAGAATTTTGTCATTCTCTCGTTCCAAGTTGCTTAGAGTGGGGTTTTAGCCTCACAACAACTTTGTGAGATAGGTCGGCTTAGGAGTTAGTGAGCTGTTGAACGAGCATCATAGCTCAGTGAGAATCTGATTTCTGCATCTGTACCCAACACTCAAGCCTCCGCATCACATGAGCTCTTGCAATGTAACATTTAAAATTAGCTGAAAAGAAAACGTGAACTATTGTGATTACCATTTGCAAAATAAATACTTACATTTATTATCACAGCAAGTTTTCCTACACCTCTGAGGATATTATACCATATTCCTGGGAAAAGACAAGTAAGATGTTAAAGATGTTTAGATTGCTAGAATAAGCACTGATGACTATAAATAATATCATCTATTTTATCCTTTGTGTAGCAAAGGTTCAAGATGCTTGTTCTCATCTTTAAAGCCTAAACAGCCTGGGACCTGGGTACCTTAAGAATGACCTTCTACCATGATCCTGTACACTCCATGCTATATCTGAGATCCTACTTCAGTCTCCTGTTGACTGAGGTTTGGTAGGCACAAGAAGCAAGGTCTTTTTGGTTGTGGCGCTGATACTCTGACGGAAGCTCCTCCCTAAAGAAGCCTATACAGCCTCTTATAGTACCTTGTGAACACCTGGCTCTTTAAGGCAAAGTTGAACCAATAGTTTGTCCTGCTTTCTGATTCTGTTATTATAATATATGATCATGTTGATTGAAACTGTGTTGGTTATTTGAAACTCTTTGTTGTTAACTGCTTTGAGTTTCTTTAGTTGCAAGAAAAAAGGAATGGAAATAATAACATCCTCTTCTCTTGTCACTGAGATTACAGTGGCATAAGTATGGAATAGCAGATTGCATCCAACAGTGGCTTTGCATTAGCAAAATACTTCTGCAAATCCTGGCACCCAATTTTCCCCTTACCCACTGCAGCCCCTCTGCACCATTCCATTTCAGAGAGACTCCCAACCCTCAAGAACAGGTTTGGTGGTAGCAGTGGTGAGTTAACTAAGTCGGGGGCATTGGTGAAAGTTGGATGTCCCAACTTGTGCAAGTAAAAGTACTTTCTGCCAAGACAAAGCCTCCATTGGATATAATCCAATATCAGCTAAATGACTGTGCCATTAGTGGACTACTTACCTATGTCTTTTGCTCTAACTGCAACCGGCCTCCTTAGTTCAGTAACAAACTTCTTTGCATCTAGACGTATTTCAATGATGTTGTTCAGCAGTGCAAACAAAGGAGCCAGTGGAAAGGATGCAACAAACAGGGTTACAAACCCAAACTGGATAACTGAAAATTTAAAGAAGAAATTAGTGTAATCAGCATATTATACTGTTCTAGATAGAATGTTTTGGAAACTAGCATCCACAAATAGCCAAAAACAACTACTGAAACTCTATATGGTTTTATATATGATAACACTTCATGTAATAGGAACTTTGGGGGAGTATAATATATTTTGTTTCAGTGCAAAAGTATTAGTCATATATTTCATAAGGAAAGGACTTCAGACCTAGCTACTTGGCAAAGTTTTAAGAAATAAAAATCTGTACTTAATAATTGCAAAAGCATCAAGCTGATCAGTATAGAGAAGGGAATGGCATCTAGTTAGAAAATGATCTCTCAAATCAGGGATTTATTTAATAAATGTCTTAGCTGCGTTTCAAGGCTACAGTCTTCCCAATGTACCTTTCTATCTTGGATGATGTCCATTTGAGTTTGCCTCCCTCTCTACCCTCTGTCAAGGTCAAATGCCACATTGACACCTTGCAAAAACCTTTTGCATAATATGCAGATTAAATGCCCCACCCCCATGATGGAAATAGCTAGCTTCCTGAAAGCATTTAGTTGGCTACCATTAGACACAAAATGCTGGACTAGGTAGCCTTTTGCTCAGAAGTAGCACCTGTAGTTCTTCTGTTCTACATGGATCACTGCGTATGCAAAATTTCCATGGCAGTAGCAGCTACCACCAGAAGGTGTGGTGTGGATGTGGGAACTTTTCATATGATAGTGCTGATCCAGACAGCAACAACTTTACAAACATTATGGCAACTGCACTGAGCACTAGGTGCACAGAAGCATTATTTGGGGTGAAGGACAACCCTGCTGCTGTGGCAGTTCAATACTCCACTGAAGTATACTGCTTCATCATTATCTGCTATAACCAAAATGTACAGCATATAGAACAGCTCTGCAGGGCAGCTGTTTTGGTTTGGCAAGTTCATATGGGGAACATCAAAGATTGCTATTCTTTCCACAATTTAGCCACTTTGGCCAGTGTAAACTTATATATATAGAGAAAATATATATATAGTTTTAAGACAACCCATATTTAATTGTTCGCAGCAGACCGTTTCACCTGGACACATGTTTCTAACGTAAGCTGGAGCTTTCAATTGATTAAAGAAGTTTTGGCTGATTTGCTTTTTAACCAATTAAATAATTTTACGTAATTCTGCATATTATCAGAAGCTCAATAAAGGTGTCCCTTTGAGATGCTAAAAGCACATGATATCTGGATTAACCACTATAGCCATGGCCCAATGTCTCAGGTGGCCCACTAGCTAGGCCAGATCCTTAGCTTTCAAAAAAGAAAAGAAAAAAGAGCAGATCTCTATCCCTCGTAAAACCTGAGATATCAGGCAAAATGTTCAGGCACGTTCCAAATAGACAATCATTTTGTCCAATGGTTTTATGAGAAATGAGCTTGCTACCATTTTTAAGTGTGAAGTAGCTGCTATGATCAACATTTGGCCATAGGGATTACAGGATGAAAACCAGTCTGTAGGAAGGATTTCCGGGTCCATTTGAACCCCTCCTTTTTTGTTGTTTCTCTCATGGAATAGTGATAACTGCCCATAGAAAACAACTGGGAAATCCAGGATTTTAGTGTAGCTGTGCTTGGGCAGTCACAGTGGATAGAAGGGATGACAGGAATTCATGTTCTTTCTAGCTTTCATGCACACAGATGAGGCATATGAGAAGCAAGACGATGTTTTTCAAATTTTGAACGTTTAATATGAATAACAAGCGCTGGTGTCAGTTTTCAGGATCCCTTTCCAGGGTATCTTTAAGATAAAATTCCAAGTGCAGTATTTGATGTAGCTTGTCTCTACTGCACAAGCATGTAAATGAGTTCACACAGAAATGCAATGCATAAATGGCCATTTTACATAGTAGGGAGGCTTATTATGAACCTATTGTACAACTATTATATTTTTCCAGTATAGAATTATTTACTTTATTTTATTACATTTCTGCTTTGCCTGTTCTCCAGGAACTAAAGTCCTCCCCTTTTTTATTTTCATAACAATCTTGTGATGTAAGTTAAGCTGAGAGGTAGTGTCTGGCCAAGATCATCACGGAGAAAGGGAGGCATTTGCTGGCCCTCCTCAGGCAGCAAAATATCCTGGGCCCGTCTTGGCTTTTAATGTGTGTCCCCTGCCTGGCTGTTGTGTCGGAATGAGGCACTGGGTCAGCATATGTCTCTTACTTGAGTGTGTGTGTGTGTGTGTGTGTGTGAGTCATATATATATATATATATATATATATTCAATGTCTGTTTATGTTTTCTATGTCTGTATGCTGTAAAAGGGGAAGTTTGTTTCTATTTCAGTTCTCTACCAGGGAAGAGATATTAATCTTTTGCTTCCAGGAAAGCTTGGAAGATTACATACACTAAACTATGTAGTGAAATATGTTTTTGCATTATTATTCTACTGTTGACTGTGTGTCTAGTGTATACACAAATGACATGTGTGAATTTACTATCGGGGCAGAATAGGGGGGCTACTGCAGATGGCTAGTCCTGGAGCCCATCATGGCTTTGATCCAGTGCAATAAAAACCCGAATGATTATTCACTCTTAGAAGGCTGTGTCTCTTTGTCATTCCGTTTTTTTGTAACATATATTCGAAATAGCTATCAATAAACAAGCCAGGTCTCACCACTCAGTCGATTGACTAAAAATGTCTTCAACCAATTAAAACTGGCCTTATAATCAGTGATTAGGGGAATTAAAGTTTGGAACCCTAGTTTAAACTCTTGAAGCCTCACTTACTCATTTCCATGTATTCTGGAGTAAGGCCAGCAAAAGGCTCCAGATTATAATCTACTTCATAACGTTGTTTTTTCTTGAAATGTTCCTCATGGTCTACAGGCCTCCGTCGTTTCAATTTCAAGTATCGTATTAATTTTTTCATTTTTCTAACAGGAATAACAAAAAAAAAAAAAAACTTATTTAGACGTCTTACAGGTATCATAACAGCATTTGGAGGCTTGAAAATACCTACTTTAATCATACTTTATGATTTGTAAGAGATTTATTTATTTACTGCATTTCTATACCGCCCAATAGCCAAAGCTCTCTGGGCCATTTTCAAAAATTAAAACCATGAAAACCATTCAAAATATAAAACAAACAACAGTATAAAAACAAAATATAAAATACAGGATAAAACCCCAACCAGGATAAAACCGAGCAGCCATGCAGAAATTAATACAGATTTAAAATACCAATTTAAACAGCAAAGTTAAAAATTAAGCTGATGAACTGTTAAAATAATGAGAAAATAAAAAGGTCACCTGGCATCTAAAAGATTATAATGTAGGTGCCAGGCGAACCTCTCTAGGGAGCTCATTCCACAGCCGGGGTGCCACAGCAGAGAAGGCTCTACTATGAGAACAATACCTCCTTGGATCCCAGTCTATATATTTGCAAGATTCTTAAGAAAACCTAAATGCAGTGGAGGCTGGTGGCTCTGATGTTAGCTGGGTAGTGAATCTGCTCTGGGTTTCAGTCAGAACCAGGCAGAACACTAAAGGAGCTATCCAAGGTGCTCTGCCCCACTGACATCGAAGCCAGCAGCCTCCACTGCATAAATGGGATCGAACCAATACATTTTTTTCACAATATTTCCTAAAGATGGTAAAGGCAGAGTTTATTATTATTATTATTATTATTATTAATAATAATAATAATAATGTATTTATTTATAAGCCACCTCTCCCTCCGGATCGAGGAGGGGAACAACAATAAAAATAAACACAAGGACTATTTTGTGTTGGACAATTTTGAAAAAGCAGGATTGGGGAGCCTGGGGCTGTTCACGTCTTGGTGGATTCTAATTTCCATCAGTCCAGTCAGCATGGCTAATGGTCAGGTATTATGGGAGAGGTAGTCCAGCAACATCTGGAGGGTTACAACTAGGCCTTCATTTCTTTCTGTAATTAAATTTATTTTGAGCTTTCGCTTCTGTTTACCTAAAATTTGACTGAATCTGCTCAGAATTCTTATTTAAGATTTGTTGTACACCACCATATGTCTGAAAAGCAGCATATACATTGAAATATAATAAATCTGTATGATATTATAGCATTGTAATAAAGCAAATGCATGTTATTTTAGGGCAGGGGTCTCCATCATGGCGCCCACGAGGCCAGGCTAAGGCACCCACCAAGCCATTTACCCCCTCTGAAAGTGAATAGAGCGATTCCTTCATTCACCTGTATGGGGGGGGAAAGTCCTTCCTGCTGAAAATAGCCTGGAGGGGGCAAAGTCCACCACTCTCAAGGATCCTTGGGGCAAGAGGGTCCTTAGTGTGTGTGTGGGTGACCTCTGCCCCCCTTCCAGCTGATTTTTGGCAGGTTTTTTCCCCTCTTCCCTATTCAAGCCATCCATTAACTTAAACAGGAGGGGGAAAAGTTTTTTCCTGCCAAAACATGACTGTGGGGGGGGGCAAGCCCACTCCCCACCAAGGACCCTTGGGACAACAGGGTCCTTAGTGTGTGGGTTGACCTTCGTCTCTCCCTCCAGCCAATTTTCAGCAGGGCAACAGGATGGGGAGACAAGGGGAGAGAAGGAAAGCGGGAGAGAGGAGCCAAAAAGAGTGAAAGAGGGGTGAGAAAAGAGCCAGGGAGAGAGATAGGGAAGAGGGAGGGGGGCAGAGAGAGAGAGAGAATCCAGAGAGACAGAAGGAAGAGGGGAAAGAAGGAAGGAAGGAAAGCTGAGCCCGAGAAAGAAAGAAACAAAGTAACAAAGAAGAGTGTGTGCGTGTGAGAGAGAAGTAGAAGGGAAAGAGGCCAGTATCCAAGCAGGGCAATGCACCAATGGGGCCCACCATTGATTCTGTTCCGCTAGCCGTATCCACCACTTGTGCAATGGGGATTTAGTACTTCTCCTAGGAACTGGAAACAAGTGGAAGTGCTCATTTCTGGAACCAGACAAGTTGGCTGAACTTGCGACCTGCCCAGTTGCGACCCGCTTGTGGAATGTCCCACTTGGATACTACCCAGAGACAGAGAGAAAGAGAAGCCAGAATGAGCAGCACACACGCAGGGTGCACAATCATGCACACAAACACAGATAAGGCATTGGGGGGTGGGAGACTCAGATCATTTTTGTGACTGCTCCTCCCCCACCCCTCGTTTGGCATCCTATTTGTGGAGGTGCCCAGCACACTCTTTCAAAATGCCAAACGTGCCCCAGGAGGTTGGAAACCTCTGTTTAGGGTATCTGTGGCACAGCTTTATTCTGATCATTTCTTACATTCTGTCTTTATATCAGACAAGAAAAAAGACACTATTTTCTCTATCAAGAGTGGATATGCAAACATTTTTGCAGAAGATACTCAATATATTCGAATTTCTTTGCTACTTACGGGATGCCAATTTCAAAAAGATTGTTCTGGATCAGCTGTTTGCCCAACATAATAATGCTGAGCTGTATGCACAATTCCATTAAGCAACCACCAGGAGCACACTAAAGTACAAAAAGACAAATTAGGTGCTGCCATATAACTTGAAGTTTTAGTTGTTTTCTAGACTGGAAATAAACATGCACAAAATAAATTGGAGTTACCTCTTCCATTCGAAAAGAATGAAAAATGTAGACATAATCTCCTGGGCGTCCAACAAATCTAGGACAATTTTGAAACAATGGTTAGAGCTGTGTCCTTCCTATTCTATAGATTCATGCTCTTGCTGAAACTTTCCCCATGCATTCCAAATGTCCATGGATACACATTTTACAATCAGCTAATAATTTGCTATCATATAGGAAAGCGTAGAAAAGCAGATCTAGGCAACGGGGGTTGGGATATTTTCTCCTTTTTCAAAACAAAAGCCATCACCGATATTTCTTGAAAGAAGTAACATCTGAGCTAGCTTTATAAATGTTTAATAAAGATACAAAGAATCTTGTGGGCATATTCACCCTTCCCTATTTCCCATTCTGATTGCAGCTCTCTATATTAGCAGTCACCTTTTAAAGTTTCCTGAGTGTCAAGAGACCTGGGGGCTGTCTACACGTGACCAAAACCCCGCAGTGGCTGCAAATCTGTTATATGATGCAGCAGCAGATTCTCAGCCACCACAGGGCTTACCTTGACTTCTTCTGTGGAGGTGAGGTCAGTACGGCTCTTCCGCTGTCTGACCTTGCTCCATGGCCGATCTGGGGACCGGTCCTGGTGGAAAGCGATCAGCGATTGCTTGCTGTAAACCAGGAAGAGGGCGGGGCGGTGCCTCCAGTACCCAAATAACTGCCAGAAACCCCCCTCTCTCTCCTTGGTATCGGGATTACCCGACACCTCCCCGGGTAAGTAAAACCACAGGATTTGGGGGGAAGGTGGCACCTTCAATTGCACTTTCCTGAGCCTGAATGGAAAGAGGGGTCAGGAGAATTCCATTTCCTACTTTTTAAAAAATCTCCAGACGAATATGTCTTAAGATCGGGGAAGGGACAAACACCTTCAAAAGAGTCGATAAATTTCTGGATAGAATAAAAGATTAAGAGAAGGTCTCATGGAGTGGGGGTGCACGGGGGGATTGTCGAGGGTTATGTATGTATTTTATGTTATTATTATGTTGAAAATAATAAAATTATTCCAAAAAAAAAAAAAAAAAATCTCCAGACCAGTATAGGTTTAATGAGTTTAAAAGCTGCTTGCGCCCAAATGACCGTTATTTCCATGAAGAAAGGCTGTACACAAGAAGAGATATTGGCTAAACATGTCTACTTGGAAATGACTCATTCTCTTCCATTGTACTTCACTGAGCATGAGAGTGAGGAGAGGGGCGGGGCAGAAGCCTCTGCTCCTCCAATGCAGTTGATGATCTTCAGTTCTACTTGTGGGATTCTGCCCACCCAACCCCCAACTAATGCAGCTTCAGGGGCCCTTTGCCCCATGAAGGCTATATTTACTGGCCACGTTTGCCGTGGGAGGAGCAAACCTGATTTCATGACAATCTGGAGTTAAACAGAATTGCCTCAGAAAGTGTCTCTGTGTAGATGGGCCACAAGTTTGTCCCTTTTTAGTTAAAACATCGCATGCATCTGTTTTCAACTGTATGATAAGCCAGTTTTATGCCATTATGCAGGAAAGGTGTTTCTAATTGAATCATAATACAATATATTGTGTGAATACTCTGCTAACGCCACAGTATGAGTGATAGTCTTACGCAACTCACCGGCCCTTGAAGAAAGCAACGTAGAAAATAGGAGTATAGGCATTGACAAATTTCAAAAGGAAGGCCTTGAAGATAAGACGTTCTTCGAAACTCTTGTCTGTTTTTGGTACCTCTGATATAAATAACATTAAGGTAAATGTGATTGAAAGGTGCATTCAAATTACTGTACATTTTAGAGTCTTGTTAAGTTGTAAGATCTTGGATGACTTTCTGTGATTTGTATACTTTTTAAAAATAAGGGTATATCTATTTTCAAGATGAAAATGGGAGAAAACATGGTTCCCTCAAAAAGTACAGGGGGAAAAATGAAAATGGAACAACCATGAAACAAATACGTGTATACAAAATCAATATACCAATGAAGCTGAAGAAGCATAATGGCATAACATGTATGTATATGTTTCTCAATGGTTTTTCATGTTACTATATATCTGTTCTATTTAAATAACTAGGTCAAACTGTGATTAAATTTTAATCAGTTAGCACAAACTCACTAATGTGAATAAGCCGTTCTGTGCAAGCTCTGCACTGATCTCCATGCAATCTCTATGATAGCTGTACATATGTATCTAGAGACCAAACTGCTAAGCTAATAGGTCTCTAGATGATAAGATATAATTGACTGGAAAAGAAGGATAGTCTCTCCATATGATACCGAATATTCAGAAGCCAACACCTAGATCCTATGAGCTACTGTGTGGGGCATGATGGTCTTGATGCCAGTCCCTGTGACAGCACTGCAGCATTTGTTAGTGCTACTGGTCCAGCAGCTGTCTGCAGCTGTTGCATGGCTATGCTCTTCCATTACAGTGGTGGGGCAAGAAATTCATGCAGATAGCCATCCCAGAAGTTTTTTGGCCTCTATAGACAAAGATGACTTGGCATAATCAAATGTATTATTTTCTGAGTAAGCAGGGGCATACTGGGGTCCCCCTACCAAAGTTGGATTACTCTACTCTGAATGCCTAGAATCGCATGCTACATTTGTTGCAAAAAATGAACATTGCTTTTTGCGCTTTAAGATTGGGAGGCAACTCCACAGAAGAGGTAATCCCATGAATAGGCATATCGTGCTTGCTGGAATAATCTGTTTAAGTACAAGTATATCTTTCCATGAAGTTGACATTTGCTGAGTAAATTCTGATCCCTCTTGTTTTCTGTAGGTTGCGCAATATACTGTAGTAGAGTATATAGACTGATGCTTTGTATGTTTAGGATATGGATGATGTTGTTTGCATAATGAAGGTGGAACCAGAAAGCCTCTAATTCCCAGTAAACCCCTACAATTACATGACTAGGGAGGCATGCATTACAGTGGCTATACGTGGACTGCATGTATCTGAGATGCCAGTCTTGCCAGATCACTTGAAGTCTATTTTGAAGAACATTCTTATTCTGTTAGATGATTCTACAAGGCACTCACGCTCAGCAATGTCTGGACAACTATTTTTCAGCTTTGGATTTATATTCCCATGAAGTAAGCAAAGATTAGACATGAAGATAAATTATGTTTCTCAGCTTTTTGAAAAAGCTTTAGTTCTCCAAAGTAAAGAGGCTCTTGATTAATTTACATAAATTCCCCCATTTATAATTAAACCAATATTAGTTGTTGAAAGATGTCCATGTAATAGTGCCAAGTGATATTTTACATTATTGACCAGAGGTTCATTGTTGTGTAGTTTTGCTTACATGTCCAAAATTGAATTATTCTGCTCTTTGGACAGTTTACTTAACGAAACCACAACTTTAAGTCAAGTAACTTGTGGATTTGTACCTACCAATCTGGGTTAGCCATCTGGCTATGCAGCCATATACTTCATCCAAGATTATTATCACCACCAGATTAATAATCACTGCAGTTGCAGTGACAGTCACTCTAACATTAGATCGGCCACCTGGAGAGGAATTGATGGCTAAAGCTGCTGCAGTGGAGATTCGGTATATGATAACCCCAAAAACAATAGCAAATGTCAGCCCAATCTGGAAAGAAGAAAGAATGTAACCTGTTAGAAAAAGATCCACTCGCTAATAATTTTAAAAAGGGTAGCAAGATCTAGATTATAAGGAAGTACAGTCCAGCAAAATATGGCAGTAGAATTATTCCCTTCCTATCAAAGGCCCAATTTTTACAATATACTACTGCAAAAATTTCAGTGGCTGTACAGTTCTCATGTGTAGGCACCAGTTTATACATATTTATTAACTATGTAATTATTTAATTTATACCCCATCTTTCTACCAATGAAATCGTGCTCCAGGCAACTAATAGGAACTAAAATTTAAAATAAAATAATAATTAAAACAGTCATTAAAATACATTAAAAACCCAACAATGAAAGAATAAAAACAACACCCAACCCAACAGACCAGCTTGTACATCAAAGGCCTGCTTAAATAAAAACGTATTTGCCTGCCAGAGGAAGGATAACAGAAGGAGAGCCAACCTAGCTTCTCTTGGCAGGGAGTTCAAGTCTGGGCGCAACCACTGAGAAGGCCCTCTCTCAGGTCCCCACCAAACATGCCTCTACTGGTTGCAGTACCAAGAGAAAAACTTCTCCCCAAAAGTCTTAAAACCTGGGCAAGTTTGTATGGGAAAAGGCAGTCTTTCAGGTGGCCTGGTATGCTCAGAAACAAACCAGAGGCCAGTGAAGCAACAAGGGAGTCATGTGCTCCTTGTAATATACAGTATTAATGTACACATCAGCACTCACCAGCCGCAAACCTGGTGGCGGCCCCTGTACTGCCAAAGTACTTGCACACTGCCACAACCTTGGTGGGAACCAGCCTTTAGTTTTTTTAAAAAAAATGCTGCTCCTAATTTATATTACTATTATTGTTGTTGTTGTATCTCTTTCTCGCTTGTGGCGGGTTTTCTAGACGAGCTTTGCCAAGTCATGCTGTCTTTTACAGACTCAGGAATTTCCTGACAATTGAGCATTTTTAAATATGACTGCTTTCTGAAGTTCGGTATCTTGATGCTATTGTTTTGAGTTGTGTGCTTTTATAGTAACAACGCATAACATTACAGTTAATTTCATCTGGCCAAGCTATGTGTTGCCTTGAGTGTCCCGCCTTGGTTGTTGTCTGTGGAACAGGCAAAACACGTCTGGGGCAGTTTGGGTGGCTATGCTTTTCCTTGTTCATTGCCTGTTGGTTTCCGTTTTGGCCGACTGTTAGGTTCGTGCAGCGTTCTCGGCCTTGACGCTGCCTATTTGAGACTTTTTTCCTGCTTTCTGGAACCATTTTTTTCACGCTTGCAGGGTGGTTAGCCCTGACTAGCAGTGGTTGGCTAGGGTCCGCGGGTTTGCCGTGCCCGTGTAACCTTATTATTATTATTATTATTAATATCCCGCCTCTTGCCCAAAGGCTGGGCAAATATTCCATTCTTTAGGCATTTTCTGAATTCTGTTATATCACTGTCCTAAGGTATTGTAAATAAATCAGTACTGAAACTAAAGGCAGTGTAAATATAGAGAATTTTGGATTGCCAAAGAAATATCCTTAAATGATGGCTGTGAACTATGCTGCCATTTAGGTCACATGATCAGCTATGGAATGCAACGAACTGCAGGCATATGTTGCTTCACTGAGGCCAGATCTACACCAAGCAGGATATAACAGTATGAAAGTGGTATATAAAAGGCAGGAGCCACACCAAGCAGGATATAGCGGTATATGGTATGTGTCAATGGGTCCCAGCTATAAAGCTGCTGTGTGGCTCCTGCCTTTTATATACCACTTTCATACTGCTATATCCTGCTTGGTGTAGATCTGGCCTGAATGTGCTCAATAACTAAAGTTCTGTGAAATTTCATAGGTTGGGTGGAGAGGTGTTTTTTCTTTGGAGGGGGGGGAGTTTGCTTCAACCCTCTCAAAATGTTACTTTTGCAAAGTGAAATGAGGAGTTCAGATAGCATAGCTGTGATGGGCAGGCAAGTCAAGGGAGGGAGAAAAGACATATGGACAAACTGAAGATCTTATGATTCCTAAAGGAGGACTATGGCAAGGAAAGGGGAAAACCAGCAAAAAATAAGGGGATGCTATACGGATCACTTGCACCACCATACCTTGATGCATTAATCAAAAGAAACCAAATAACAAATGTTTCAATTCCTGAACCAATTAAAGTAATAGCCAAAAACAACTAGGAGAGCTCATAGGAAAGATGGCTACTTTTCTAATGTTTTAAGGAAGCTTTCCTCGCCATTGGAAAAATCTGGCAGTACAATTAAATGTTTCATATTTATTACGTGATGCTTACCATGAAAATAATGCTCACAAAATTTGTGAAGTATGCTGGAAAACGGTCTTTCCAGGTCAGTTTTTCTTTTTCAGTCTAAGAAAATACAACAGTGCAATTTAATACATCACTATACAGCAGCTTAAGCATTCTCATTTGTGCTTGTCATCCAAACTTTGATGTGTAGCAAGGCAATCAGGTGCATAACTTGATAGGAGTGCAAAGACACAGGAACGGAAGTAAACATTTTAAAAAGACGTAAACATCAGAACACGGTGGGATCAGTGACATTCACTGAATTCTAGCTGTACCAAGGGAGTCAGTAAATCGCTGTATTTCCAAATAGAACTAATTTGTGTATCGTTTCAAGTAAGCTGCACCTGCCCAGTCCAAAGCCTACATCCAATATTATATGAGCAGACTTCCACTTGCACAAGGCGATTTCCCCTTCCCTTCGTCCCCTCTGCAGCCCCTGCAATCTGCTCCAGGGGCTCCTCCAACCGTCCATAGCAGATTTTGGGAGGGTGCAAGTGGGGGGGGGGAGGGAGAGAGAAATCTTCAGAGGCCAAGCAGTTTTTTAAAAACAGGTGAAAATAAATTGTTTACAGGATGCTAATATGGAGTGTACTATGTGCCATTTTCCTCATTCCAAGACAGAGGAACTGTGGCTGCTTTCCCAGATGTAGCAAAACTTCAGAAAATGGTAGTCTGGCTAGCATGAGAAGTATCTGTACCGCAGAAGATTTCAGGGGCAGGCAGCACAGACTGGCCAAACATGAAGATAATGCCTAGATATGTGTGTTTCTGTGTTTGGAAATGCCAGCAGAGAACAAAACATCCAGTTTTGCCTGTTCTGGCAACAGTCGCCTGATCTCATACCAGAGTTTGCTGCTGTTCCATTAATAGTTCTGAGGCAAAAAGACAGAATGCAACCACTGCTTCTCCCACCCTTTTTGTCCACGTCCTCCATCTTCTTCCCCTGCAGTGAAAAGGAATCTAGTTGTCCCCGACAGCTAGCAAGGAAGGACGGTGAGAAAAGAGACTGGTGGAGAAACAGAATGGGAAGTGCAGCAGCTGCACCCTCTCTTGATGTTCCAGGACTTTTAAAGGCATTGGCAGCATCTCTGGACTCAGTTATAGGAACAGGAATATTTGATCATATGTTTATTTATTTTCATGGTCCATTGAGTGATCCCCATTTTATTTCAATATATTGTCATTAAGAACATAAGAAGTGCCATGCTGGATTAGACCGTGGGTCCATCTAGTTCAGCACTCTGTTCACACAGTGGCCGACCAGCTGTCGACCAGGGACCAACAAAGCAGGACATGGTGCAACAGCACCCTCCCACCCATGTTCCCCAGCAACTGGTGTGTATAGGCTTACTTCCTCTGATCCTGGAGGTAGCACATAGCCATCAGGGCTAGTAGCCATTGCTAGCCATAAAGATGATTTTATTTGTAAAGCCTGAATGTAGGGAATGATCTGTTAATAATGTAATGGCATGACATGTATAAAGCCACTGTAAGAACAACAAGCATTAAATTTTACATGCGTATCACATGCATGTTGTCTGGGGTAAAAAACAGCAGGCACATGCACCACTGCAAAACTGGCACACAGACAATAGGCAAAGATTAACCGTGCAGTGCCATTCCAAACGGAGGCAAAAACCAGACTCAACAAGAGTGCTGAAGAAACGGGAGGGTGGGGAAAGGAAAAGACGTATATGTGAATATTAAAAAACAAACAGACACGGTTTGGGGGGAAATCACTTTGTGTTTTCCATAGTGATTCATAGTTCAGAAAGTTTCCACAAATTTGAATGAAATGTACCAATTTCACCCCAGCCATGACTCTCTTAACTCTTTCTCGCCATTTGTTTGCTGCCTCTTCTGGCAATTGCGGGCCCTTCTGATGGCATTTGAAGAAACAGAAAAGGATCATGCAATATGGTTGTTACAAAGCATTGACTCATTTAGGTAAATAAATCAATATCCTCAGCAGAACATGGACAAGCTACAGCTTAAAAATAAATAAAAGCTGCCTGTTACTTGTTATGGGCCAATGCTATGACTTCATATATGAAGTAAATTACTATAATGGAGAAAATATAAAGTAAAATCGCAGGAAAATGACCAGTATTATCTAGCAAAACAACAACAACAATGCAAGGGATTATATAAAAAAAAAGGATTTGTAGCATTCTACATGTTCGCAATATGTAAAAGATCTTCACAATGGAAGAAAGTAAGCTGTGAGGTCTCACAAGATCCTACAGTGGGATGACTAGAGCTATTTAACTAATTTTGGCAATGATTTGGAGTCACGGTGAGCAGTGAGGTGGTCATGTTTGCAGGTGAAACCAAAGCAGTAGCATGATGAAACACAAAGCACTGTGAAGAAATCAAGATCAATCTGTCTGGGAGATCAGCCCTTTACTCCCCCAGCCCTTTTCTTGAGCTCAACGATATCCTTTTTGAGATGGGTTAAGCACAACTGTACACAAAAAGAGTAGAGATTTATATAAAGGTATTAACCTCCAATAAGACAAGGAAGCCCTTTGCAGAAGCCACGTTGACTCTTCTTGGAAGTAGATCCCATTGATTACTCTCTCACGTCTCCAGAATATTCTGCTAGCTCAAGTGCTACTGAACTGAAAGGGGCTTGTACTGGCAAATATTGCGCTGGAGCGAAACTTTGCTGATACGGCACATCTATCTCATTTCCTCTGGCTTTTACAAATCCAGCAACAAATCATAATTATGTAGCTCTTACAGCTTCTTTCTGCACTTTTGGGGATACCATGGAGCATTTGCCAAGCCATTTATCACACAGAGGAAACAAATGTCAAATGTCTGTCCTTTTTCCAGCACACCAGGGCTGCTCCAAAAGCTTGTATTTCTATCGCAGGAGTTTGATTTCAACTTGGTCTGGAGATCTTTGGGCAGGTGAAGCACCTAAATGTGATAGGTACTTCTTTTGTATATAAAATGCATATCTTCCAGTTCCACTTTTTACATTGGTGAAACTGGAAGACTTCTTCTAAAAAGATATAAGGAGCACTTGGCTGATATTCAGCATAAGAAAACACTTGCTAGACCTTGGCCCCTTCATACGAGGGAAAAACATGCTGGTAGAGCAACTTTAGTGAAGATCTCTGTGCTAGTAGTGGAACAGAGCCTCCAAAGGAGAAAGATTAAGGAGGCAATATTTATTGATAAGCTGAAACCCGGTATCAATGTAAAAGATGAGATGAAGCAACCCACAATGTTTATTAATGTGGCACAATTAGCTGTTGAATACAGGTGCTGATTGTTAATCCCTGTTCCCTCATTGAGCTTTGGCCTGTTCCTGATTGGTTCTGGCTTAGCTTATAAGTGGTACTGTAGCATAGGCTCCCTCTACATGAGCGATTTAAGGCTCCTTCAAGGCGCATTACAGATTTTACCTCTATAAGAGCGGAGCGCAAATCAGGGGTCCAGGTGCCTTTTATCTGCTATTATGCACATTTTCGAATTAGCGCTAAATAGCGACTTTTAATTTACTGTGGGAGTAAGAGCGCCTTATTTATGTCCACGTAAACAATTTCTGTGCGGTCGCATTAACGATCAGAGTGGGCGGACTGTGGTCGTGATCTCATGAATGAATAGTACTGCCCCTTCGCTGGGAATACCTCCCGGTTTTTCTTTTAGTTTTATTTCCTGTCTCCTCCTGGCCACTTCCTCCTTGTTCTCCGTCTCTCAGGATGGAAGATCCAGGAATAGGTGACCTAGCGTCTACTGAAAATAAAGTTGCTTTTAACTCCCCTGCTGGAATATTTTGTTCATGGAGACACGGGGCCAGATAGAGGTGGTTCCACAGAAAGCAAGGTGGTTGTAAGATGTGCGTATGTGCAGATAATTAGCTATCCGCTTTGACAAATCATCCCTTCCCTTGCTGGGTTCCTGACATTGAGCTGCGTGTGTGTGTGTGTGTGTGTGTGTAAAAAGAGAAGTTATTACTGAGACGGGAAGCAGGGAAAGGGGGGCAGACTGGAGGGAGAGGGTTTTCATGCTTTTAACTTTGCCGGAGTCACTGCACACCCTCTTCACGCCTGCCTGCCTGCCTGCGTCCATTCACACATACACACTCGTTCACTCACTTCTTCTCTCATTCCTCTCTCTCTCTCTGGCCCCCAGAGGATTTGTGCCTGGGAGCCCGCGAGAGCGAGCCAGAGAGGCAGCAGATCTGCCTAGCAGGAGGAGGTTGGAAAGTATTTCTTTACTCCTGAGCAGTTCTGGGAGGGGGGACAACTTCAGATGGCGATCGGGCAAAAGGGAGGGGGAGAGGCAGCCGAACAGGTTAACCAGGTGATTACTGGCAGGTAACCCAGGTAACCAAAGGTGGGAGATTCTGGTGGGCGGGGAGAAGAAACGGCGGGAACCTGAGTGGGCAGTTCCTCTGAGAAAAAGCGCATTACTTCCAGCAACATTTTCTTGTTCGAGCCCCAATTTATTCTGCGATTCTCCGTATGTAAACAACTTTAAATTGCCTTCCAGAGAGCCCGTCATTCGCTTTGATGGCTCTCGTGTATAGGTATTAGGCGTAAACGCGCTTATCAGGAAATGCGCATAATCGGGGAACCAGGCGTCAAAGCGAACTCTTGTAGAGGGAGCCATACTCTTGTTTGTGACTGAAGCTGGTGTTTTATACCAAAAACGTTTCACATTTTAACATCTGCATATATATGTATATGATAAAAAAAATGAAGCTACAAAATCTAGAATTTTTAAATCTATAAAAACTTACAAACTGGATGCACTACTAGTGGCTGCTTGCTTTGTTTTTGGAATATATACAGGCGTTTCACGTCTGACAAGTGGCCCATATCTATCAATTTTAACATCTTACTATCAAAATGCTAAGTGCATAAATTTGTTTGCACCAATGAAGCTAGCTCAGTGATAGCAGAAAAGCTTTTAAGTGTAGGTGACTGGTGAGTAGCCCCAAACTTAATCCCAACATGCTTCGTCTTCACCCACGTCTGCAACATGTAATAGTTGGATATGGTAGTGAAAAAAAGTGTTACGCCTGGTCATGGCTGTCTCCAGTATATGTTGCATCGCTAATGTGGCTTGATAGGACAGAGTGTGGCACTAGTTAGATGCCCATGTCCCATTCTAACTGTTCCTTTCCTGATGCAGTGACTCAAAGGATTAAGTCTTAGGTATTATAAATCTGAAAAACTGATAGATTAGGATTTTGATTCTTGAATTACAATCCAGGCACATGATATTCCAATCAGAACATCCCTTCGACGTATACAGATCAACTGAAAATGGTATTTCAGGTAGACTTTAACCTGGAAAATGAAGTAAGAAAAGCTAATGTCTAAACAGAAAATTGCCTGTAAATTGGACTTTTATGACTGGTATGTGCAGCTAAACAGAGGAGAGGCTTCCTTAGAACTCACTGAACTGAGTATTGTGGGAATAGGAGAGAAAACCATAATTAACCACATGCAGTTCCTCTAGTCTGCTATTCTCTGCCAAGGAGAATTTGGGCTCTTCTACACATTACCCAGAGGCAAGCTCTTATCTATCACTGTACACTCAACAGGCAGCTGCAGCTAATCACAAGTCTTCCTGTGTGATACACAATTTGCTGCAGTCACACTTTACATTTTTAGGTGTACACCTAAAACCGTCATGCATGAAGCGACCTTGAAGGCAGAATTGGACTTGCACTAACTATGAAGTTCAAACAGGTCTGAGCTGACTTTCATGGAGGTGATTGTCCACAAGTATTGTGAGGTCAAGGTTTGGCAAGGTGTTATGAGTCAACTTTTGTATGTGTGTTTTTTGTAATCCAAAAAAACACATAGGCATTCAAAATTTTATCAAATATATTTATATACTGATGAAAAGTAATAACCATGTAAGTTGTCAGATATGTTTTTTTTTAGGATCCTATCTTGGGAGTGCAGTATTTAAGCAAACAGAGGTCACACTGCCTTGCTGATATATATAATTCTGAGCTCTTTCCCCTATCTCTGCCTGTCCACCGAGAATCTACCTTATCAGAAATGCCTGCCTCCATTCTAATCTTACTTTGCTCTTACCTTCGTTTGACTTTTGGGCCTGAATCCAGCATATATACTAAATAAGATCTGGATTATAATTTTGAGTTTATAAAAAATATAAAAACTGCTTAAGACTTTGAAGTAAAAAAATACAAAGACATGCCTGATCACAATATCCTGCTAAATTATCTGTGTGTGTTTATACCAGAAGTCAGTAAATCTGCATTCCTGGTAACATTTTGTTCTCAGGAAACTGAATGTGAGGGGTTACCTGCTGCTTCAGGACCAGCTAAATACTGAACTCTCATCTCATACAATCCCCAGATCAGGACAAATTAGTCGCAGTTAGCATCTTTCTTATTTTCTCCTTCCTCTGACCAAGACCACGATCCTAAGCCCCACATCAGACACAAATGAACACTTCTAATTAAATATACACAGGATTGTGCTGTAGATGTTCTATAGATACCAACTCACTTTATTTAATAAGCACAGTTCAGACTCCAAAATTCCTACTAAAAAACGCTTCTTTAAAGGAAATAAACATGAAACTCATGTACAAACAGATAGTGGTATGAAAGCGGTATATAAAAGGCAGGAGCCACACCAAGCAGGATATAGCGGTGTATGTGTCTATGGGTTCCAACAGTTGTCAGTGCACTTCAATACCGCTATAAAGCAGTAGTGTGGCTCCTGCCTTTTATATACCGTTTTCATACTGCCATATCCTGCTTGATGTAGATCTTGCCTGTGTGTTACAAACTCACATGTGTGTAAATGTAAAGATGCAATAAACTATTCACAGGTTTCATGTGAATTTTCCTACAGTGAAATCCATGTAGTGGTGCTTGTAGCAGCTTAGTGAAAGAATTAATGCATTTTTTAATATGTGCAAGCGAAATAGAAAAAATGTCCTCTGCTGCACTAACTGACCTTCCTTGCAACCCCCCCCCCCCCAACTACTATTTATGTTTTTGTCAGAACTGCAGCCAACTAAAGGGTCTGATTGATCACTTTGGGGAACATGACTGAATGCACAGGTAAGCCAGATCACAGCGCAGAATTAGCTTTTAGAAGTCAAAGTGACAAGGTATGTTTGCGTCCAGTAGGTCCAAGTAACTGTTCAGAAGGTTAATTTGCAAATTATGTGCTGCATGAGAAATGCGTCTATTCAATAAAAGTGCCTGTGACCCTAAAGTATCCATCCACAGAGGAGACTGCCCACTGAGTCACTGTTCCTCTAATCATGTAGGCAGGGTCACACGGGTGGTCTCTTCACGGAAAAGTCTTTCTTACTCTTTCACAATCTAATAGTAAATATTTTGGGATGAGAGAACACATTTAGTTTTAAAAACATGTGCCTCACTGTTTCTACAGGCTTCCACAATCGTACCAGCTTTGAAGACATTATTTACTTTCTACTTATCTGTTCAGAAGCAACTCACTTCACAGCTTCTAATTTAAATTACTAAGGCACAAACCCACTTTCTTGGGAATAAACTGCCTTGAACTTATTTGTGACTTACTTTTGAGAATAAGCACTGAATAAGGCTGTAATGAGTCACTGTTCCTCCAATCAATGATGTAGGCAAGGTCACATGGGTGGGCTCTTCACGTTCTAAAAAATTACTGGGAACTTAAAACAACTCATAGGGTCACTGCATTTGTGAAGAACTCACATCTGCATAGGACTCAGAGTTTTTAAACTGTGGCTGCCCTATCTTCCTCTTCTGTCCTTCCTCTCCTGTCTTATGCCTGGGGGGGTCTGCCCCCTCCATTTTAACCCTTTATTCTTTGTATGTGGTTAAGGAATGGTAATAGGGTGGGAAGGAGCTGCTGGTTATTGCATTATGATTAATATAAAGGGAAAACCCTTAACTATGAATGTTAAAAATATATTGTTAGCTTACCTCTTTATTTCTATATTCTTTCCTTAGTGATTTTTCTAATACTTTAGCTTCATACTCAGCCCTTGGATGATCCTGCAAATAAGTCATACATGCAAGTGAGCCATGAAACCCATTGTCTATTAGTTCAAATGTAGAGGAACAGATCTAAGTCAATGTTCTGCTATCATTTTAATTTAATTTTTCCTCGTGGCATTAATATCTATTGCGAATGCCAATGTTGTCTGTTGGCATTCTATTAAAACTAGGGGCCTAAAGTTATTCTGGCACCACAGATGGAGAAACTGCTGCTGTGCTGGAAGTTGTTTTTGTCTCCAATGTGGCACCACATTGCACCTCACTGCTAGGGATGGGAAGGAACAAATCAAATCAGGCATAGTCTGCAAAACTTTTATCTAGCAGTAAAGGGGCTTCAGATGATAGAATATTCTTTTCAGGTATTTCATAGGGGCAATATCAGTTAGTGTTCCAAAATATACTGCACATGTCTCAGGAAGAGGGGTAGCAATAAGATCATCTGAGTTTAAATATCCAGTTCATGGATATCTTAGATGCGCCTCCTATAAATTAACCTGATCTATCTTGCCAAAAGCTTGTATTTCAGATTAGCCAAACACATTGGAAAAACAAGTGGAAAATAATCAGAAATTGAAGGAATGAGACAGCCAAAAGAGTCAGAAAATACTTTAAAAATGCATTGGATGAAGATGGGAATGGATATGAAAAAGTCCCATCACAGGGAGATGTATATCTATATCTATATAAATATAGGAAGAAAGAATCGTTGCAGTGTAAGTTCTATAGAAAATCAGATACTAGGGAAAAAAAGAATGAGGTGAGATCAAAAGGCATCTTTCACCACCAGATAGATAAAAAGGTAGAGAAATTAGAAAAAAAAATTCCAAACCTTGACTGCCTCCTTCAGGAAACCATAAAAAACACAAAAAAAATTAAAATTAAAATTACTTCACTGTTGCAAAATTGCACATTGGATACAATTGTTTTTGTTCATTTGAATGTAGATGAAAGAATTAGAAGATACATGTCTGTATCTTTTGGGAAATTGTTGTCCTTTGTATTTATACTGAGAATGTACAGATAGCATGGTAAGAAACATCTTATTTTACCAAGATCCAGAATATTATATATGATTTTATGTAGTATGATGGTCAACAATCCTGATTGTGTCATGTAATTAAGGGTGTTATCCCTTCTTGCACAACACTCACTGAAATAAATAACTACATGAAAGAACAGTTGTGTGGCAATATTCCAGCATATCAAGTTGTGTGGCAGTATTCCAGAACATCATTAATTCATTCCAATGGGACTTGACCCCAGAGATGTTCCTGGGGATTTTAGCTCATAGTATTAAGCCCCTTCCAATCTACAGTAGGATTTAAATACATGCTCAAGTGCTTTGCTCACAGGACTGAATTAATAGGACTGGAGCAAGTGAAGTGAAAAATAAAATACATTCTATTAACAGCAGTTATCTCAGGTCACAGGCTGTTATCACTACAGAGAACACTGAACATAACCCTGAAAGATATTTGCCACTAGAAGGATACAGTTAATCCTTCCCACTTTCATGTAAGCTAACAACAAGGTACCAAAAATAAAAGAACAGTTGTCTTATGGTATCCATAAAAGCATTCTACTATTGTTATCCAGCAGGTTAGGCCTCAATCCTAGATATGTAGTTCATGTTAGCACAATGTCATGTGAGCAGACAGCAGGATCAGGGCCTTAGAACAGTTACATGCTGCTGAAGGACATTTAAGACAATGGGCAAAAAATATTAGAGTGCAATATTTAATAAATTAATGAGTTAGATCAATCAATTAAGAAACCTTTGATTGATGAAAATGGTACCCCATAATTGGTCAGAATATTTTAATAATAATAATAATAATAATAATAATAACAACAACTTATTACATTTCCATAATGCCCAATAACTGAAACTCTACTTAAACTGCAGATGGCAAACACCATCTAAACGGGAGAGTATTTCCGTTCTCTCTCACCAAGGAGGGAATGCCTTTTCTAAGATGATGTGTACTACACCATACACATGGATCATCCTAAAACAATGTTTTTTGTTTGTTTGTTTCAGTACTCTTGTTTTTATTCATACGCAAATGTGTGCAATGTGCTATATTACACTTGCTGTGACATATGCTAGCAGTACATAGCTCCTCACAAGGGTTGGATGAACACCCTTGCTGCCAAGGGATTTCCTGTTTTCCAGTGTTTTAAAATCACGATGCATATGCAGTCTAATACTAGAGGGTAGAGCATAGCGTCTAAAACTAAATTTAAAAAAAAAGCCAAAGGAACAGTAGATTCAGAAAACTGGAACAACTGTTTACAGAGGAAAGGGTAGCCCGAGGGAAATGATTAAGCAGCCTCTCCCTATCCACCCTTCTTCTCCAGTGATGGTGTAAGTTGTTGTATTTTTTAAATGTTCTGTATCATACACAGTGTGACCCTAATATTGAATGTGAGTAAAACCCACCAACTGAATCTTCCAAAAATAAATTTGGAGGAAGTTGTGGCAGCTCAGAAAAGGGGGAAGACCTTAGGTTCATATGCCTTTCCTAACTGTAACAAGCAATGACTGAGGTATCCAAACAGAAATCACAAGATATCCCTCATCTGTCTTAAATCTGGTGCAGCCCTTTGATCTTATACCCATTTCGTTTTTCACTTAAAAAAAAAAAAGTAAAAACTTTTTTTGGCTGAATAACGTAACTCTGCGTAACTTCTCTTAATGTTCTCCCTCCCTCCCCCACCTCTCTCTCTCTCAAGGCAATCCTAATTTTCAAGCCCACAAGTGACTTTATAAATAAAAGCTCACAACTTCAACTGAGCAGCTACTTGATATGTTCCTCATTAAACTTTTAACAGCAGTATTTTAAGTAGCATGTACATATTTTTTTTTTTAGAAAACCATAATGAACAAATTGTACAGGCATGGCTTGATTCGCAAACCATTTCCTGGGAATTGTCCATTTAAAAAAGAATAGCATAAATGAACCTTTTTTTTAAAAAAAGAAAGATATTAAAACCCATACTTTCAGAATGATGGACTCTTTCCTTATTTGTATTTCTTAAGTATGCCAGTGCTAATATTTTGTTAATAATTTGGTGGCTTGAGTTATTTCACCTTTTAATCAACACGCTGGATATACGTTACATTAAAGAAAGTTGGATTTGCGTGGCAAGAACAATTTGCATGGCAAGAACAATTTGACTACTTGTGAAGTCTGCATTCATGGGAGTATTATCTTCAAAATTGAACAAATTACAAAGTTCTTTCTTACATGTTTCCTCCATCCCTTTTAATGAGTGGGCTCACTTAGCATGTTTTCAACATCAAGGGAGTCATTTGTGAACTATATATATTTTAATGCCTACAGCACTAGGTGTGACCTTAATTTTGTAACTCTGACATTATGCTTCCATGGTAACATGACATGCTATTAACACACCCTTCCAAAACTTAGAAATGGTGTATGTGCAGGATTTTCCTTTCCAGTGGGTCAACAACTGGAAATGAAAGATCATTCAACAGATGTAACAATCAATGAAACAGCATATGATAAAATTAACTTACTTCCTCTTCTTCAAACCCAGTGAGATCCCATTTGTAGTTCAGACGCATCTGTTTTCTCTTCCAGTGTTCCATGAATGTAGCAGCTGGATGGTAAAAAATAAACAAATCCCAAAACCTTAGAAGAGAGGCTAATTCCATCACTTTCATTTCGTTATGGCTTTCAAATTAGCTGGGTTAAATACAACAGTACTTTCTATTCTGCCCAAAGATAAATCCGAAAGATTCTTAGAAAGCTCAAAATGACATAGCACCTACTGCCTACAACACTGCCGGTTCTAAAGAAATCCTAAATACCAATAATTGATTTGAGAAAGGCAAGTTACTAGTAAATTCAAATATGGGCCAGGCTTCACATTTTCTGCACACCTCGAAATCCAGTTAACAACAACAACAACAAAATCATCCCAGTTCAGGAAAGTACTGGATAATCCCAATGTAAACTGTTGTGTTTATCGCTATCAATACGGATAAAAATAGCTGATATAGTTAGTCGTCCCATGGAGGGTTTTTTTAAAAAAAATGTGAAAAGCAGCTTTGGGGAACTGGAAGTCAATTCATATTGGCATCATATTCATTCATTTATTCTTCCATCCATGGGATTTATACCCTTCAAGAGATTCCCAGGGCAGTTTACAAAATGCTAAAATTACAAGAAAACACACTAAAACATAAAAAGAACTGCTATCAGGGAGGAGACCCGCCCCTACATATCAGACTGCCAGAGAACGGATCTGAACTCCCAAGATGCCTTCAGTCGACTCACCACTCCTCTGCTGCTTCCACACACTCTGGCTGCTCCCCTTGGCTGTGCAAGAGTGCCTCACTTTTCCCACACTCTGATGGGTATTCCATTTAACCCAAGAGATCCCCGTTAGTACCCGTTGAAGAAAAGTCGCCTACCCATTCTGGGCACAGGAATGGTCTGCCAGAAGCTGCAATAATACGTTTGGGCCCTTTGAAACCTCTGCATTAATCCTCTCCCCAAATATGTGATAGCACAGAGTTATGCAGATTTGCATAAGATGAAATCATCATGTCAAAGCCAAGCACTTTAATTTAACTGGACAAGTGAGTTACAGTAAGAGTATAGGAGGAGGTTTGAAGGAGCAATTGGAATGGAGCAGTTTTCAATAGGGAAACTACTGTAAGAAAGGATCATAGCGAGAACTCTTAAGTTGCAATAAATACAGTTTGTGTACATCAGTCTATCTGCCACTGAGGTTGTGGGAGGCCATAGGGACATGGATTTGAATACTGGGAACAAACCAGCACTACAAAGTAAATAAGTAATTGTGAAAGAAGCAAGCGTACTGAGAAAGCTTAACCCCATGAGAATAGTTCTGAAGTGACTGCTAACAGATGTGATCAACAAGCTGTACTGTGGTCTTCCGTAAGCCCCTGGAGACAGGGAAAATGGGAGGAACTAGGCAAGGTCACCATGTATCTTAATTATGTAGCAACAATGGAAAATTGCCAACTGTTTTTAGCATTAATCATTTGTATACGTGTTTTATTCAGTTCTGTTATGCTATTCTGTATCTCCTGTATATAAATCTTAAATTCTCCTTATAAACTGACATCATAATTATATATAATAATCCTTAAAATACCTCTTTTGGCTTTCTGTAGCTTGTTGATAGCTCTTTTGGTACTCTGCATATCTGCTCAATGTACTCTGGATATACAGACTGAGAGTTATGGAAAATGAAATAATTATTTTCTTTCTCATTTGTGACCAGGATTCCTTTTTTACAGCATCAGCTCACAGAATCATAAAGGGAATATATCGTCATTGCATATGCAAACATACTAGACAGGTCCTCCTGAGGGGAACATACGAAGCTGCCTTATACTGCCACACTGCTGGTTCATCTAGCCAATATTGTCAGTACTGACTGGCAGCAGTTCTCCAGGGTTTAAGTCAAGATTTTTTCCTAGGCCTATCTGGAAATACCAGGGATTGAACTTGGGGCCTTTTACATGAAAAACATGTGCTCTATCACTGAGTTTCAGCCAATAACTTTAGTGGAACTCCTGACACATGCAGGGTTGTTTTTAAAAACCCTCTCAAACCAATGGAGACTAAAGCTTGCGCAGGCACGCTGCCCTTGTGCTGCCATGTGACCCTGGCAGAACAGGCCATAGTTTAGTCATAGGGCACATGCTTTGCATGCAGAAGGTACAAGGTCTAATCCCTGGTATCTTTAGGTAAAAGGGGCAGCTAGTAGCAGGTGATGTGAAAGACCTGTGATTGATATACTGGGGTGCCGCACATCAGGCACATCAGTGTTGACAATACTGCACATCAGTGTTGACAATACTGGGCTAGATGAATAAATGGTCTGACTCAGTATAAGGCAGCTTCCTATGTTCCCTTCAGGAATGCCTGTTTTGGTACCTAGTGTATTTGTATGCTGGATAGTGTTACATTTTCTTTGTGAGTTTGTGAGTTGGTGCTGTAAAAAGGATTTCTGAAAGCAAATGAGGAAAAATAAATCTTTCATTTCCCATCATTCTCACTCTACATTCTACACACAGCAATGGTATTTTAAATGTATTTTAATGTGCACTAGGATGGCAGCAACAGGCTCAAAGGATGCTGGATTTCACAATTAGAGATTGTTGTTGTTTTCAGTATTTAAAATTAGGGTCCAATCTTATATACATTTACCTATGAGTAGGCTCTTTTAGCTGAATGGGCCTTACATGTCAGCAGATATGTATAGAACTGCATTGTTAATATACATTCACATACACATCAGTTCAGAGCAAACAGGACTGAAAAAAGAGAAAGTCTAAGTAATATTTTTTGAAGTAAAAAAACAACAACACACCAAGGCTACAAAACGTCATGCGAAAAATAGCAGCCATCAGGCACAGAAAAAAAATTCCAAAAGTGTGGAAGGGTAATATTTTTAGGAGTGGGTAGGTAGGGAAGTAATCCAAAAGACCCATGGAATTAGTTTGAGAACCCATGAGATTTTGTTCAGGAGCTGGAGGTAACTAGATGTGATCCTTGCCCAACAAACTCATTTTTACAGAGCTGTCAGAGATATAATAACCATCATATGGAACTCAGAATGGGAGCACCAAGTATTACACCATTTATCTCCTGGCTTCAATAAAGATCTAAACCCATCCAGCAGCCAGGTCCCTGATCTCTGATCAAAGTTGGGTGATCAGATGCAAAAGAGGACAAGGCTGCTGCACCATTTAACAGCTGTGTAAAAGAGGGAATTTCAGCAAGTGTAGCTTTTCATGCAAATTACACCTGCTAGAATCCCCTCTTTTGCATCTGAAAACCCAAGGTCTAATCTAGGGTTTCAGAGATCAAGTTTGCTTTGTTATGTTCCTTACCCAATCAAGCCTCCTGATTATTCCCAGAATATGCCCATCTGTCTTGTCTTGTGCAAGTCAGCTGCCTATAGAGCTGAGTCATATCATATTTCAGCAAATCAGCTGTGTACATGCACCACACTAGGCCTGTGTTCTCTAAGTTGTAGTCCAATACATCTGGAGGATACTAGATTGGGGAAGGCTGCACTAGGCTTTTTCAGGAAGTGTGACAGCCTATTGGATATTATATTTTGAAAGTACCATGGTATAAGTGTATTAGTGAAAACAGGATCTACAGGACTGTTTTGAGTGATAGGGCGAGTTTGCATGTCATGCTAAGCAACCATGGGTTGGTTGGTTGGTTGCTTGCTAACCTGATAGATAATCAGGCAGTCTGTGGTTTGCCATGGCTTGTTTTCCCCCTCAGTACCCCTCAGCCCTCCTGCCAGTGCCGGCATGTATCCCAGTCACCTTTGTGGCAGAACATCTCATTGCCTCAGCCCCTATGTCAGCACCTCCTCTGCAATTGGTCTGCTGAGGTTGCCAGCTCATGAGGAAAACCTGCCTCTCCGTATCAGATTGCTAAATGGAGTTAATTTTCGGAACCCTTATGGAAGTAGTAACACATTCACAAGGGGGGGGGGTATTGAGCAAATGTGTAAGAGTGCAAGACTGCTGGTCTGCTATTTAGCCAAGCATAGCAATATCCCCCTCTTGCCAATGTCCCCTTTTAGTGTATGTTGCTTCCCTCCACTGGCCTCCGTTGTTAGCTGTCAGATGTACATGTTCTTAAATTCTTATGTAAAGCTGAGGGGGAAATTACGCAAATTTCATAGTGGTAGACTTTCACATCTGTGCACTTGTGCAAGACCCCCACCCCCAATTGTGAACGTGTTTGAGGACACTCCCCAGTGACCTTTCTTCTTGGTTTTTAGGAGCATGGGGAGGAGGGCACTGACAAGGCATGAGGGAGGATGGTGGTGGCCTTAGTGAAATAATGTGGAGCAGCATAGTCGTTTTTGCTGTTCTTGCCAGGCAGCTCTCCAGCCATTCCTGACAACCCATGATGAAGTCACCCTGCCGGGTTTGGATGTCACAAGAAGCCACCCTGAACAACACAACAACAAGCCATGGTTTCTCAAGTGGTTTGTTCCTGAAAAATAAGCTACCCTTCAGAACTGCGCTTGGTTATGGACATCATGACAACCCATGGTGAATTGTTGTGTCATGCAAACCAGATCGTAGACTAGGATGGGCAGAAGGCAGATCTCTTGACATATTGCTTTTTTATTTTTACTACAGGCCATGTTGGTAGGGGTTTCTGGGAGTTGAAGGCCAAAACATCTGGAGATCTACCTTCTGTCCATCTCTGGGTTAGGAAATAACTGATTCAGTGGAAGGAGTGTTGTTTTCAGTGTATCATACATTTGAGTTGTTCAAGACCAGTTTAAAGGACTTGAAACTGTATACTAAAAAAAGGAGGATGGTAGTGGTGGTTGGAAGAGAGAGAGTGGATATTTGATTGTCTGGATGAGGAGATGAGACTATTTTAAGACATGACATTGGGCTTTGGCTTATATATCACATTTCTCAATGCATGTAATGTGACAAGGCACTCTACATGATAACAAATAATCTATCTCAGTGGCATAGGTTGTTTTTCTCAGATTAATCTTCCTTCTTTCTTGGCATCCCTGCTGCTGACTGCACTATAAAATTAAATCTAAACTCAATCACTCTGCTTTTCAATCTGTCATTACTACAGCCCCCTCCCCAAATACCCCCCTTATATTAGAAAAAATAAAAAGTGATGATTTAGTGAAAAAAAGCCATGTGATGAACTCTCACAGAAGCTGTCTCAACTGGAATTTATTTTAGTAGAAAAAAATTGATTATCTATATAGCTGAGTAAATGGAAACTTGAACTGTATTTTGCTTATCAAATGGCATAATGTGACATCAATAATGAAAACTTTTTCTATGTGGCAGACAATTATCTTAATTTTTAAAATGCCACAATAGGATTTCATGCAGGAGGTCAGATTAGTAAGAATAATTGTTACAAGTTCTATTGTTTAAGAAGTACATAAGTAAAGGCTACTTCATTCTTCATAAATCTATTCCGAAAGTGTTTCCTTTTCTAGTCTAATCTCAGATTTTTTTCTGGATGGTCTCTGGGACACAGTTGACAATTTGCCCATGTGGGCATACTACGATCTTTTCAAGGGCAGAAAAAAGTCTTCCAGCCTGTGGGAGAATTTATCCCACTAACGTATATTAGAGGTGATGTTAATATATAATAAGGGGGTATAATAGAAGTTGCTCCCATTGTTCCTTGAAGACATAGGCGGCTGCCTTAGACTGCGTCAGACTATTGGTCCATCTACCCCAGAACTGTCTGGCACTGACTGGCGGTGGCTCTCCAGGTTTTCAGACAGTGGTATTTCCCAGCCCTACATGGAGATGCGGTGGGTTGAACCTGGGACCTTTTTGCATGCAAAAGCTTGTGCTCTACCACTGACACATCTGTGACTGATGATAGACGTGAACGTATGAAAGAAGAACATAAATGACATGCAAAAGCTGCTTCACATGGCATTTTTCCAAATTAGATATGGGGGCAGGGAGGGGTGTACACCTGTTTATATCATCCCATGGGAAAAATAATGGAGAAATTACAGAGTGCTTTAGATTAAATTATTTCTTGGCGCATTTTTAGAAGTTAAGTTTCAATTTGCTATGTTTGGGGTAGGCTCTTCTCATATCTATTTCATTTTTACTCTCTGATCCTCACAGCCAGCGGAGTGCAAGCCTGAGCACATGGATTCCTGCCATGAGGTATGCCGGAGCAGGTCTGAGTCACTGAGCTTGGAATTCATTTCACAGAAATTGTCTCTTCTGAAATTATGGTTTATTGCCTTGGCCAGACTATATACCAAAATTCCTGAGGAAAGGCAAATTGTAGGGAGCTGTGTGTATGAAACTATAGTTTCATACACATGGCAAAGCAGACGACTGCACAATTTTCCTCCCACACATGAATACATATATTGAAAAATACGTCATGGGAAAAGTGGACCTGTTTGGCACCTCTGATTCTGAAGTTCCAACATCTGTAGGCAACGCCATACTGTCTTTTTTTCCTGAACATTCACGTAGAACAGCTTTCCGGTACACAGCTTTAAGAACTACTAGGTACCTCCCCATTTAAAAATATGACAATAAACCCTCCAAATGTATTCTTTGCCACCTCAGAATCAAGTGTGTGAATCATGCCTTAGAAAGCACCTCTGGGGTTTATGGATCGTCACAGAATAGTTAAAAGGTGAGATCCAATTGGTGTCCCTCCACTATCAGGAGATGGAATGGGGAGGGCAGAAATTTTAATCAGTCCCCGTCCCCCGTTGCAGACTTCTACACTGCTTGCCACATTGTTCCCAAGGCCCCCACAACCCTCCAGAACACTGGCTGCAGGGGAGATCACTGAAAATCCCTCCCCTCCTCGTTGCACTGATGGATGCCCTCCATCAGCACAAAATCACTAATTGGATAACAACCACAGATTTTAGACTAATTTTGCATGTCTCAAAGGCTAAGAGGAACAAGAGTAAATGAAAACAGGGTTTTCCTTCTGCATTGGATTTTGTGCAGTGTATGCTCAAACAAGCGCTACTAGAGGCCATAGCTGGAAAAGTGCTGAGCATATGGAACACGGATGGGTTCACATTCTTTCATTCTTCCTCTAAAGCAAGGGTAGGCCAACCAGGTCCCCCCAGATGTTTGGACTACAACTCACATAATTCCTGACTATTGGCTATGCTGGCTGGGGTTTGCTGTAGTCCAAAACATCTGGAAGTCACCAGGTTGCCTACCCTTGCTCTAAAGCAATGGAAGCAATCTCAGAACAACTGGACCATGACATTTTTTGAGTTTTGGTTCTATGTGCAAATTATTGCACTGCCTACCGCTTATGTGATAATCTGAACATTGTCCAACTGCCCCACTATGTTACAAATTCAATTAAAACAATAAAACAACAATATACCATCAAAGGAAATATAATAACCCATTAACTACAAAAACAAAATGAAAAATTAAAATACAAATTTTACAAAACCAAACAAAAAACAAAAAATAAAAATAAAATCTGCAGGCAAACAAAAATTACAAAGTAGATTAAACCAATAAAAATGAGGTATTGTTCAAGCATAGGTGAACACAACCGATTTAGCCTTACATCTAAAAGACAGTAACAACAATGCCAGGTAAACATGTAAGAGAAGGAAATTCCACAACCATGGTAATGTCATTACAGAAAAGGTGTTCTGTTCAGTAGCTACCTGACTAACATCTAAAGGTAGGGACATGTGGAGAAGGTACCTCATCCCAGACTATTTAGGTCCTTATAGGTCAAAACCAGCACTTTCGGTTATTATTATTAATTCTGTATGAATTCTATATATGAACTGTATCAAATATGGTCTCCAAATTGAACATAGATGGTGCCTATCTAGTCCAGCATTCTGTTCCAACACAGGCCAACCAAATGTCGATAGGAAGTCCACAAGTAGGATATAAGTGCAACAGTGCCCACCTGCTCACGTAGTGGTATTAAGAGGCATACTCCCTCTGATACTGAAAGTAATGTATAGCCATCACGACTAGAAGTCACTGATCACCTTGGAATAGATGCAAGTGATTTTACTATGAGCTCTTTCAGATGGGGTGGGTGGGAAATCACATTTTCTTACCGTCGCTCTTGCTTCCTGCTTCTCTTCCATGATAGGGAGGAGAAGAATCACATGGGGGAGAAAGGGGAAGAAAGCAGCGACCACATGGCCCATTCAGTGTAGTGGGACAGCGCCCTCTAGTGGGCATTTTATAGAGAAACTTAAGCATACAGCAGGACATAGTGACAAATGCTGCTATAGCTCAGAAGAGTCGTGTTTTTTGAGGATTATTTTACAACAAAAAAATGCTGGAAGGAGTGGGAGACCAGCAGGAGATGCACAAGAAGGATATGGCATCGTCAAAATGACCCACGAAGATCCGTGAGTGGCCAGTTGAGAGCGTGCGATAAAACGCTTATTTGAAGAACCTCTATGTGAAAGCATCCATATCATATTATCTCTTGCATGTGGTGCACGTGTGGGGATGCACGTACAAGACCCACCTGCTGCATTTTCAGGAACTCTGAGCTCCATCAGACGAGCATTTTATTGCACACTTGTTACTGTGCACACGGATTTTCACGGGTCCCTCCCACGACAACATCTGCCTCCTGCATGCCTACCACCCTTTCTAGCCTTCTGTGTGCCACAAAAAACACCTCAGTAAGTTTGACTTATTTTTAAAGATGGAAGTTGCCACTATTTCATAGAATCACAGAATAGTAGAGTTGGAGGGAGCCTATAAGGCCATCGAGTCCAACCCCCTGCTCAATGCTGTGTGCAGGAGAAGCAGTGCAATCAAAACAGCCCACTGAATGGGCCACGTGCACGTTGTTTACTTCCTCTTTCAAAAGAGGAAGTAATGAAGGACAAACGCGCAGGCAGAGAAGCGACGGTAAGCAAATGTGATTTCCTCCTGTGTGATGACGCTCTCTGACTAGGGTTTGTGCAATCCATATGGTAGTGAAAATCCTTGCTTATATTTAGACTTTAAGTCTAGATCTCTGTTTTTCTACTTGGTTTTCCATAGTCCACTTAATGTATGATTCTCAATTGCTATGGCATCTTGATATGTCGACCACAGAAGAGTCTTTGCAAATGTGGAATGCCCCTCAAAAATAAAAGGACACCTTGAGAGATACAAACATCATCCTACTGATAACACTAATGCACTTAGAAGCTTGGTCATTATTCAACCTTGCTTTGTTCTGAGAAGTTAAAGACCATTTGTGTAAGAAAAAATACCCAATAAATCTCTTCTCCAATGGTCTAATTTGGAAGCCAAGTCTGCAAATAGATTTTGTTGGCAAGCTATGCAATCCCCTTAATGCTATCTATGCATGCCATGCAGCAGTTTTATGACAAATGCTTAATTTTATATTCATCCAAGCAACTTTCTGCATTTTAACCTTCAGTTCAAAACATAAATATAAGCATGACAGTTTTATGGGAGAAGAGGAAAAAAGGGACTACACATAATTAACTGTTGAAATGTAAAAACATTGATTTATCTTCCTGCTTGTTTTCTTATGCACGTAAGCAAACTGAAAACCCCAACCAAATCCCAGGCCAACTGAAGCCATGCAGACATTCTTACCCCATAGAGCCATGAAGACCGAGAAGAAGACAGTTGCTGGGTTATCAAATAGGTGGCTTGCCCGAGCTGTGGCACAAGCAGAACTCAATTTCCAGTAGCTACATGTGCTGTCACATAACGGACACATGGTGATATTGTTTCTCTGGTCACACATCTCCATGCTGAGGGAAAGCAAGCAGTAAATGTCAAGTGAATATACCCATTGTTCAAGCTTGACTTTTCCTTGTGCTGCTCTCTGACCTGTAATTTATATGCCAGGCATATTCACCTGACTGGTCTGTCACCACCTGTTTTTCATGATTTTTTTCATTTCAGATGCTTTACATAAAGCTGCATAAAGTTTTGACAAAATAATAATAATAATAATAATAATAATATATTTATTTATTTCTAACCCGCCTCTCCCTCTGGATCGAGGCGGGGAACAACAATAAATATAAATACAAAGACCATAAAATAGATAAAACATTAAAACAAATACAACTAATAAATTATTAAAAACATCTTAAAATTCAACTGGGTAGGCCTGCCGGAAGAGATCAGTCTTCACGGCTCTCTTAAATTCAAGAAGACTGCTAATTTGTCGAATCTCCTCCTGCAGGCCATTCCATAGTCTGGGAGCGGCAGAAGAGAAGGTCCTCTGGGTAACACTCATCAGCCTAGTTCTGGCTGATTGAAGTAAATTCTTCCCAGAGGACCTGAGTGTGCAGGGCGGATTATACGGGAGAAGGTGATTCCGCAGGTAACCTGGACCCAAACCATGTAGGGCTTTAAAGGTAATAACCAGCACTTTATACTTCGCCCGGAAGCTAATTGGCAGCCAGTGGAGTGATTTTAAGACTGGTGAAATGTGGTCATTACACAGAATAGAAATATATAGTACTATCATGTATTCCTTTTCACAGCCTGGCAAAGGTTAACATTTAAGATTAACTTAAAATATCTGTACCTATTATTTTGTTGCAACTCTGCTAGTTTGTTTTATGATATCGTACTAATCTAAATGTTTCAGTGTTGGTATACAATCTTCAGCTTGGGCTGTTGAATACTTTAGACCACCCTAGCCTGGAGTTCTGTAGAAGAGCACTAAGAACTTTTATTCAAATCTTTTGAGACATAGAGCTTTTCTACACAAGGCTGCTAAACGGCTGTTAATCTGCTGTATCAACTTGTACTACACGAGAAGAGATTCCTTTCCTGCTTTTCTGTTACATAACCTATAGGTGGAATTGTGGTGTAGCAGTATAGCGCAAATACTCAAGAGGAAATCATGTTTCATTTCACGTTCAATATAAAAGGCTGCATTTTACCTGCTCTAAATAACTTGCCCAAAGTGCTAAAGTGATGGCCTGTGTTGGCCAAGGAGGGAGGAGGCTACATTTTGCCAGAGAGAGCTACAACAGTTATTTTCCTTTTTTCCAACTCCCCCCTCCCCCCCTCCCATTGATTTCAGTGGGGAGGTAATTGCCTAGGCCAGTTTCAGGCTGGTGTAGATAATATGCCCAGTCCTGGAGTGTCTTCGGTGAACAGAACAGCTTTGGATCCAAGGTTGCCTCTGCCATGCCCCTAGAAAGCTTCATTTGGGGGCCTTCCACCGAGCTTTCCATGGGCACACCAGGGCATAGTGCGGCATCCACCCCCTGGGAGAGCAAGCTCTTCTCTGACAGCATAGGGGCACTTGCACCCCATCCTCATCCCCACCCCCCGAATCCATCCAGTGGTTTTGTGCTAGGACTGCTCCCTTAGTCTAGATCCAGCTCAATGATTGGGAGATGGTTTTTAAAATTCATAAAACATCTGAGGTGGAAGGAACACACATTATGCCATCTTTCCTAGTTTTCCTTCCCCAAAAGAAGACCTTTTACTGAATTTAACTTCCTATAGTATTGAGTTCTTGGACAGAACGGCCTGGGTTTGGGCGTGAAGATTACTGAGTGAGACTGTGGGAATCACTTTCTCTGAAAGTGTAAGTGTAAAAGTAAAAAAAGTATTTTTAATATATATTTTTAGGATAACTTCTTAAAAGGCAGCTTATAAAATTCAAAAGCAGTAAAAACACCATATGATTAGGAAAAACAACAGAATCACAGCTTAACAAACTAAGAACCACCACTAAAAAGCCTTCTTAATATCATGCCAGCAGATGTCCATGTATATTTCCCTGAACTTCTTGGAGGAAAGGTGAGATACAATGTGGAAAATAAATGGTTTTAAATAATTCCTTCTTGTCCTTTACTCAGTAAACAGGATGAAGAAATGTTCCCCTTCTTCCCCAGATCCTTTTAAATAATTCCAGAATGTAGGTACATCACCGACTCCTTTTATCTAAGCTAAACATAAACAGTTCCTTAATCTTTTCTTCATTTGATTTGCCTTCTGGAACCTTATCACATTCTCTCCTGAACCCTTTCCAAACCGTCAACATTTTTCTTGAACTCAGTAGTAAAGACAAGTGAGATATGCAACAAAATGTTGCAGTGTGGAGTGCGTTTGTCTAGGATTCCACCCATTCCATTCTCCCTCCCCCACTCCCCCCCCCCCCCGAACAGACACTCATAATTCCATGGGCACTAAGCATGCTCAGCCCTCATTAGGCTGGTTTTGGGTTCCCTATTTAGGATTTCTTTCTTAATTTTTTTGAGGGGTACTTTTGCCTGCTGTTACCTCCTTTTCGAGCATGGTGGTGCCATTTTTAGCTTTGTAAGTAACAGCATTCACAACCTGAACATCATCAGAAATAGAGGGAATTATGATAATCACTAGGGGTGTGCATGGGATTGGGACCGATCCACGATCCGGACCCAATCTGGACGAAATTGGATAAAATTATCCAATTACGATCCCCACATCTGGATTGTCCAATCTCATCCGATCCGATTGGACCCGATCCGGATCGGGAAAGATCGGAGGATCGGACCTCCTCCCTCCACTTGCATTCCTTACCTGCCAGGGCTGTCCACTGCCATCCGCTGGTCCCGTCTACTGAGAAACAGGCTTTGCGGCCTGCCTCTCAGTAGCGCGCTGGGTGAGGATGTCATCACCTGGCGCTCTACTGAGAACTAGACCGCGAAGCCTGTTTCTCAGTAGACGGGACCAGTGGACGGCAGTGGATGGCCCCAGCAGGTAAGGAGTGCAAGTAAAGGGGAGGGGGCTTACCTGTCGGGGCTGTTCGCTGCCATCCGCTGCCGCCCACGGGTGACAGTGGACAGCAGCGAATGGCCCCGGCAGGTAAGGAGCGCGAGTGGGGAGTTAGAGGGGGGAGTTAGGCCCCCCACTCACCAGCCCCCATGTTTTCCTCATAGACTTTCATTGGAGGAAAGCTTTCTTTCCCCCAATGCAAGCCTATGGTGAAAACATCGAAAATGGCGGCCGATCTGAAAATCGGACTTCCGATTTTCGTATCGGGATCGATCTGATCCGGAAAGCCTCCGATCTGATCCAACACGCCAACCTCGGTTCTGATCCCGGGGGTCCGTGCACATCCCTAATAATCACAAGCAAATCACAAGCAAAGTATGTATCTTTAAGTGCCGATTCATCATAAACTGGTCTCCAGTTGTTGTTGGACTACAACTCCCATCACCCCTGACCACAGATATGCTGAAGCCAACCAGTTGGAAGGCACTAGTTGTCTGCACTAGATGATGGTATAGTCTTGTTTCCTTTTTTTTTTTTTTAAAGGAATAACCAGTTTCTTGGGGAAAAGGGTGTCCTCATACAGCCTGTGCTAACAGTTTATAATGGTGGGGTCATGTCAGAGATATGTTAAGAACTTTAGCTCCACCATTCATGTGATTAAAGGAACAGTTGGGCCAGGCCAGTGGCCCCACCCCCAAGATTGTATGGCTCCCCAGAGTCATCCCCAACCCTATGCACTACGAAGGGGACGCCTATTCATGTAGACCTCTAAGTGTATAGGCTTCCCCAGGAGATCTAGATCCCATAGAAGCCTACACACATGGGCTTCACTTTTTCAGATGCCCACGTTCAACATGTGCATGTCAGCAGTGGGACGAAGGAGCCATGTGACCTCAGGGTTGCATGGTCCCCTCATATGATTAATGTGTAAAGAGGGCCATAATATGGTCAAAGAAGAAGATCTGGGCCACTGATTGGTACTTGACCTATACAATGCAGAATGAGATGATTGGTAGAATTCTGGACTGAACCGCAAGGTTTAAGGTAGCTTTCTCCCTCATGTGTTAGATTACTACATCCAGGGATCTTTTTGCTGAGGGGAGCATTCAAATATATTACCACATAGCTAGAGCTTAGCTAGAAATGGTACAGTCCAAAATTCTACCACCACTTCAATCTACTGCCTCGTTTTGGCTAATGTATAGAATTGCTCAGAAACAGAATTTGGAACTAAAGCTGATAGAAAACTAGCTCCAGGCAGTGGAAAGTCTTCTATGCTACTAAGGGAGCTCCTTATCCCAACATTATTTATTTTTATGTATTTAATCATGCAAAAGGCCATTTTTAAAGAGTAGAACCATGCCAAGTATAACCTTTGGATGTTATATTTAGTATTTCAATTTTATATTCTTCAGAAATTTTATCAGCCAAATACCAAAAGGAAACAAAAATGTTGAGTACAAGAGATATTTACCATAAACCACAATTGTCATACTGTTGCGGCACTTGACTAATATGTATTAATAGCTTCATTCTATTTCCTGTAGCCTATATTGATCTATTTTCAATTAAACATCTGAAAGCTTTAAAAAGCAGCTACAGTGAACTAGGATTCTTGAGAGATATAAAGCAAGTAAGTTGATATCTTTTTCTTGAATGACATCTGTTGGCTTCAGAGTATTCAAGATGATAAGACTTCAAGTTACAAAGAAATGATCATCACATGGAGGCAAAGGTATTACCTCATCAGCTTTGTATCTCATGCAGTGCAATACTATACAGGTTTACTCAGAAGTAAACCTTGTTGATTTCAGTGGGACATACTCCCAGATAAATGTAAGTAGGACTGCAACCTTATCTTTGAAGAATATAGATGCGTATAGTGAACTAATTATGACTTGTGGTAGATGGGCATATTATGGGCAAAAGCATCATACATGTGCATTTTGTAAGTTAGATATTTGTCTATCCTAAATTATGAGTTTTGCTTCCTAATTAAAAAGATTGCCCTTAAATTTTTATATCTGCTAATTCTCTGCTATAACGCTACTTACAGGCTTATCTTTTACATGCAATATGAGTATAGCACTGTAAGCCAAACATGAGAATTAAAACACACATACAGTTCAAAGTTCACAATTCCATGCCTATTGATAGGTACTATTTGCACTCTGGCCACAATCCAGGTATGCTTACGTACCAAAAACTGTGTAGTGCAAATAGGTACTCAACACAAGTATTTAAATGCACAGAAACTGTGGTTGGCGGCATCCACATACATTGGAGATGGATACCCATTCATTATGAGTCTATGAATATCCACATACTGCTGAGACTGGAAGCATGCTTCCTTGTGCAGTCAGAGGAGCAGGAATGGTTCTGCTCTCCTCATGGAGAGACAATGCTATCTCAGCTGTGTTATGTTATGTATTAAGAATGTATATAATTGATCTCATCATTGAAACAACTCTCATATGTGCAGAGGATTGATGGATCAGTGTATACAACTGTGATAGTTGACACTAAAGTAACTATGCCTTCATGTGAGGTCTGGGTTGGAATCATAAAATATTCTGAATTCTAAAATGACTTTAATATTATGACATACAAGACTACTATGGCTGAAATCCTAAATAAAACCCATGGTCTTCTATGGAAGTAAAGTTAACATGATTTCGAGCACACTGAACATTCCCCTTGTACTAAAAGAGAATGAGGCATCTTTGAACACATGGAGCATGGAAACCCATGCATGTATATGTTACCTTGGTATATTCTCATCCACTGTTGCACAGCCATATAGGAACACGATGATCCCCACAATGGAAGCTGGAATCAGCATTTGTGTATAAACTCCCAGCCAGGCAAAATACAGTCCAATCTTTTCACCAAAGTACTTTCTGAAATACATTGAATTGGAAAACAACGTGTAATGTTTACTATTTCTTAAATGGTATCACAGCTAAACTTATGAATCACACAGCAGGTTTGACTTTGAAGGAGAAAATAAGCCCTGCTGATTAGCTGGAATGCATTTCCCCTTGGAGAAATATTGACGGCATACTGCTTGGAACAGATCCAGGGCTGAAGGCATCAAGTAAGTCCTTCATTCCTGTTTAACAAGCAGCTTTGCCCTTCTGTTTCTATAGCTATCCTGGTCACTATAGAATGGAGGTCTCTTCACATTGCCTCAGTTCTGAATTAATGACAAACTATGGTTAATTGTTATGATGACGATCAGACATGGGGTCCTTCTTCCATGTGCAAATACAATATGAGGATATTAGAAGCTTCTGTTTCTAGTTAACCGCCAACCTGTTTGCCAGTGCATCTGACATCACCAAAACATGGTTTGACCATAATCTGGGATCCCCAAAAATGGTGTGATCCTGGTTTGGGATCCTTATTTGTGGGCAAGCTATTCTTTGAGCAAACTATAGTTTGATGCATTTGGATGCAGCAGCAAACTGTGGTTTGCCACTAACTAGCAACAGAACCTCCTATTTTTTTTCCTATGGCACATGGAGGACGTGGAAGAGAGAGCTTGAGTCTGAGGCTTGTCTGTGCTCATCCAAATAATGAAGACTTTTTTCTTTTGGTTATGCCTTGCTTTCTTCTTAGGGTAGTGACTGCCCTATTGAAAAAAAGCAAGAAATACAATTCTGATTCTAACCAGAGATATTTATTTTAATAAAGCCTTACTTTATTTTGTGTAAATGAATGCGATAAGTGGGGCCGTGCAGTATATTGGAGTATCTGGCAAGAGAAGAAAGAATGATGTGGGAGTTTAGAGAGAAAAACGTTATCTCCTGCTGACTTTCTCTAGCGAAGCTTACAATAAGTCAAAGTGAACTGCTAATGGATATTATCTTACATTCAGCTCCAATTACCAAGTTTGGAGTAATGTAGTGATACTTGAATTGGGGCCTGGGGATGGCAGGGGAAAACAGCCACATTCAGGATTTCCCAATGTGGCAGCTCCACAGGAATGACTGAAAGGGATTTGCAAGTCAGTAGCAGCTGTTTGCCCTGTAACTTCAGGCTGGAGATAAAGCTATTGATTGTTTATATTTCACTTCACTGATGATGAGGGAAATGAAACAGCCATGATTTCTTCTGCTCTTTTCCCGTGGGCTATTTGTACACTGATCATCACCTGGAGTCTCCTCACCACAGAAGTCCGGGCAGTGGGGTGGGCAGCATGGTATAGTGGTCAGAGTGATGAGAGACCAAATTGCCACTCCGTCATAAAGCTCACTGTGCCAGTCACATGCTACCAGCCAAACCTATCTCATAGGGTTGTTGTGGGATAAAATGTAGGGAGAACAACCATGTACCCTGCCCCTCAGCTCCCAGGAGAAAGGGTGGGATATAAATTTAATAAAAAATAAAATAAAGCAAGCATGTGCGTAACTTTGGGGAAGGGCCATAGCTTGCTCAGTGGCAGAGCACATGCTTTGCAGAAGGTCCCGGGTTCAATGCCTGGCATCTCCAAGGGACAGCTCGCCAAGACCCATCTGAGCTGCTGGTCAGTGTAAACAATACTTATTTAGATAGTCTGGCTCAGTATAAGGCAGGCTCCCATGTGGGTGAAAGAACGAAAGAACTAGGGGCCAAATGGGTATAGCTGCTTCAACTGTCACTTCAGTGGTGAGAGTTGAAGTTTATTTAAATAAAGTTGAGAGTTGAGTTTATTTAAATAAAAATAAATAAATAAACGTAAAGAGCAAATCTTTGGTTGCAACCTAGCAATTCTTGATGAAGTGTTAAGGGGAGAATATATTTGTTAGAAATAGGGGCCAATGGCAGGCGGTGTACATAGGAGGTGAGCAAGGAGGAAGCAGAGTCCAAGAGCTAGGCAATGGAGGAGAAAGCAATGGCTTGGGAAAGGATCTGGGCAGATCATATGCTGAATAAGGTTTCCAGGTATCCAGGAGTAGGAGATGGAGGCAGGTGTAGGAAGGGGAAGTAAAATTCTGAAGACTTGAGTACCACGGGAGCAGTGGGATGGTGGAATTGTAAATTTTTTATTAAAATGTTCTTGATCGGATTCTGTGGCTGACAGAGATCCGTGTGTTGCATTTCTAGTACATTTGTTGAAAAAGCAAAATAAACAAATGCTGGTTTGGAAAAGTTGTTTTTGCCCCACCTTAGCACTATTGTTGGTTGTGAAACCAGATACAGCCAGATGATCACCATATGGCCTGGGCAATCTGGAATCCTGAGCCTCAAGTTCCATTTCCCCTTTTTGGAGGATCATTTCATTTGATTCCAAGCTTCTTGATGACATGTTTTCGAAAGACAATGTTTGACAGTCAAAACAACAGCTCTGGGAAATAGCAACATCCAGGGAGAAAATATATAATTATCTGGGCAGAACAAAGAGGCAGATTTCTGCTAAACACATGTTTTGTTTTCCAGATGCGTGTAGCCAGTGGAGACTGGTGGCTCTGATTTTGGTGGGGACGTGAATCCATTCTGGGCTTCAGTCAAAACCACCCAGAACTCCTAAGGAGCCATCCAAGGTGCTGAGCCTATTTTGGGGGATAGGGTTCAGCACCTTGGATAGCTTCTTTAGAGTTCTGGCTGGTTGTGATCAAAATCCAGAGTGGATTCACAGCCCCACCAAAATCGGAGCCACCAGTCTCCACTGGTTGGATCCCTGCAACTATCACACACACACACACACACACTCATTATCATCATCATCATCATCATCATCATCATCATCATCATCATCATCTAAACTCATCATGCATACAAACAAACACGGAAGCATTTAGAGAAGAGAAAATGTAATATCCCGGTTTTGACACACAAACTACCTCTTTCTATTCTTACCTCACCAGGTCAATTGGTTGGTACTTATAAAAGACTCCGTAGCTTGCCCACTCCTCACACAGGAGCTGTAAAAGAAATTTAAAATGAAAGCGAAAACCACAAGTATGCCGTTTCACCCTTCGACTCCACTGCAGTATTCTCACTGTCCTCTGTGTCACCATCTTGAGGTTTTTATGTTTCTTAATCCACCAGTGCATACTATTTGCATTAAGTATTGAACCTGCTTGGTGGTTTGGCTCACTGACAGCTTCTTGTATTAATCTACAACAGGGCTAATTGACAGGCATAAAGGGTATGGGGAAGCAAGTGAGGCCTTGATGCTATGATTTGTAGCACTGCATATACCAGAAAAGCTCTTAATAGATTTGGAGGATGCCTGTTCTTTGAGTTATTGGTGTGGGTGGCCAGAAGGAATGGACTTTCCATCACTGAACTAATTTTATGCCTCTATATGCAAGTTGAACTGAAGAGCAGAATAATGTGATGTTTATTAATTCTTTTTTAGACTCAAGATATTAGCCAAATGAACTGAAGGTCACTGTTTGCGTAAACTCATAAAGTTAGTACAGAAAAGACTGAGTTGGCAAAAGAAGACAAATTATATTTTTTAGATTGAATCTTCTTGCCCCAGTGTAATAATGGGGACGAAACCTGTTCGTGCTTGTGGAATTGTTGACTGCTGTAAGACATTGCAATGGCCCTTTCTGGATGTGCAATTTTGCCCCACCCCTTTAAATTATGAATGTTAATTTCAATTTGTTCATTGGATCAGAACCAAGGACTTTAAATATTCCATGCAGACATGCATCTTACTACCAAAAATCTTGCATTTGCACCTAAGCTCCTTAAGGGTTATCAATGTGGGTGCATATCTGGAGGCTAGTCTTATATAGGATTAGGATGCATGTTGTTTCAAATACGTGACAGTGGAAGGTGCAGTCCATACCCCTCCATGCTGTGGAGGAGGCAAGACTGGAGTTTTCAACATTGCATCATTTATTCCAACGATCCAACTCTAATTTATTATGCTGTAATTTAACTTCTGAAATAATCAAATTCTCCAAATTTCAAGGAATTTCTTTCCCTTGTTTTTTGAGACAATGAACATTATATTTAAGACTTCTGGACGGTCGTATGATTTCATTGGGTGAAATCTAACAGTGTCCATCCACCAGCAGAACATACACTATTGGTGAAACATTTTTATCCATTCCTTTTGCATATTTATCCCACTGCCAAAATCTGTTCTGGAGGACTGAGGGACCTCTGGACCAGATTTGAAGGTTGCAGAGAGAAGACAGAGGAGATGTCTGCTCATATGATGTTGGGATGACAAATTGCACTTTGGATGAGTTGATAATGAAAGTGTCCTAGCCCAGGTCAGTATTGTAGAAAATCTTGCTGAATGGGATAGATGTTCCATCACATCTATTTTGTGACTCTCTTTCTCATCAATGCAAGTAGACCAAGAATTAAGGGAGCACTGATTTTATTCCCAGTTTCCCGCTGGCTGATAAAAGAGTTGCATCAGGTATATTAGACCTATTGGAGGCTTATTTCTTGGAGGTAGGAACGTTGACTTGAATATATAAGATCAGCTTCCTGCCTTTACTTCAGGACTTTGAGCAAGAGCACATTTTAGACCTAAGAATACAAATCAAAGTGCACTGAGAATGAACTCGAAAATGAATTGTTAAGGTCACAGAGCTCTTCTGGATTTACACCATGGTGCCTAAAATCAGATATAATTCCTTAGCTTTGGGATATGTGCAAAATATCACAAGGGCTGACAACAACAAAGAGTGTTAATAAACAGGTGCAACTGCCTGTAGCACACAGTGCCACAAATAATTAAACTCTGTTACTTAAATGAATTAATAACATTGGGCAGTCCCCAATTTACATGATTGACATTTTGTACTGCTCTTAAGTTACTGTGAAAGGCCAGTATGTTCTGGCCTTCAGCTTAAAAAGGATTTGTACCTTTACTGGAGCTTCTCAGAGAACTAACAAATTACTTCTGGATCATTTGCAAGAATGAGGTTTATGCAGAGTAGAATGCCCTAATCTGACACTTGGTTATATACGTTCCTTTTATCCATGTAAACATTCTATGTAAACAATAATCAAAATTTAGCCAAACTTTTGATTACTGAAATGCTTTGTATGTTCATTCCAGAAGTTCAGAAAGCACAACTATATTCACTACTGTATGCTTATTTAGCATCCTGAGCCTCACCTCTCCACTAGCACACCTGTGAGGAGAAATTCGGAAGCTTTCACTTCCATTTTGGATTAACTGTAGCTTGTTTTGACAGTCTGGACAAACTGAAGTTAACAATGATTTAACATAATAAGCCAATTTCAGACTTTGGTTTATGAAGCTGGCTTGTTTTAGTTAAATATAGTTAAGATTAACTACAGTTTAGTGTTTGGATCTAACACTAAACAGTATTTAATCAAAAACAAGTGGAAGCTTCTGCTCTCCTCCTCCTGGCCATGCCAGATGAAGAAAGGGAAGTAGGGGCCCATTAGCCCAAGGATCACAAATGCTTACATTTGGCTCACCCTGGATCACTGGTTGAATTATACTTAGATAGGTACAGATTTCGGTCCTCTATATAGTGTTACAATATTATTCATCTTATTTAGTGTTTCTTTTACTTTCTCTTTTTTCCAAAGACAGTAAAGAGAGAGAGAGAGAGAGAGAGAGAGAGAGAGAGAGAGAGAGAGAGAGAGAGAGAGCAACTGGGTAGATTTAGAATACACCTGCTATTATCCATCCATTCAAAAACATTCAGTAAGATGTTCTGGATGATGTGGCAACTTCTCAGAGGGGCCAGCCAGGAAAAGATTGATTGTAAAGGACCTATTTCTGCACCAACAGCATGGGGACAGTCACTTTTAATCAAGTACTCTGGTGTGGACAGCAACATATTCATACAGACAGATCTAAAGGTGCTTTCATGCACACACACCCTTCACTGCATCCTCACAGATGAATTGGGAAGTCTGTGCTGTCAGAGGTCTAACATGCCTAATGAAAAATGCCTTCTGAGCTCTAGGTTGGGGTCAGTATGCCAGACAGTAGTCACCAAGGTCTGAGGTGGGAAGGGTATTTTTTATATATAGGTTCATGAAGAAACAAATTACATGCAGTTTCTTTTTCTTTTCTGTTTTGCCATTTTAAGAATTGGTTCCTTTTGAAAATCAGTACTAACGTTTTTTGTTAAATATGCACTTTAGCAATGGCCAGGTTTCTTCATTCACCAGCTACTCCCTTTAAACTATGGCAGTAGGTGGCTGTGATTCTGCTTTCATTCCCAGCAGAACTGTTGTCACAGTTCTCTGTAATAGTTTGACATGGGTATGACATGGAACTAGCACTAGATCAAGGCAAAACAAGAATGGGACAAGAATGTGCTTAGTTTTGAAAAAAAGATGCCCAGCCTTAAACCTGTCTCAACATCATTCCTTCTGATGCATAAACGGGAACTCCTAATCTCAAATGTGCAGCTATATGGGCTGTGCTACCTAAAGGTGGTACACTTATTCTAGTGCAGTTTGGGGCATATACGTTTCGAAGCAGACCTCTGTGTATGTATCCCTAGCTGGATGGGGACTCATGTATGCAAATGGGTACTGCATATGTGAGCAGCTGCTTTAAGAGGAGGGGCCAAAGAGAAGGGGCAGTACCTCAGTGGCAGACCACATGTGTTGCATGCAGGAGGTCCCAGGTTCAATCCCTGGCATCTCTAGGTAGGGCAGGAAAAGCTCTGGAAAGCCGCTGTCTGTCAAGTGTTGACAGTAGAGGTCTAGATGGACCAATGATCTGACCCAGGTCTTTTCTCCATGGGGCTGCTTATTGGGTGTATCTGCTTTTGGTTTCACTGCAGAACTGAGATCCGAGCACTGCATGAGGGGTGGTTTCTTTCCTACTTTCCTGCTACATAACCTCTTGGTGGTACTTTGGTATAGTGGAATAGTGCAAATACATAAGAGGAAATCACACTTTCTTTTACTTTCAGAATTAAATGCCACATTTGGCTGCTCTAAATAACTGGTGCTGGCTAGGCACAGAAGCAAAACTGGAAAGCCATGTCATCATCTAAAGATCCTGTAAACATCAGTGTTCAATTCAGGTAGACAATAGAGAATATTAAATACACCCAGGACTCAGGCAAGACATTTTGGTGCCTTATGCAGAATAGCAAATGACGCCTCCACTGCAAGTTAATGTGCATAGTATCCAAAGCTGAGCAAGTTATTTTAGAACCCTAGGCAGAAAATCCCACAAGCATGTCTCACTGGGAGTAACCACCCCCCACCACCAATGACTTAATAATGAACAATTTACCACCATTCATGGCACTCAGAATCAGCTGCCTGGGACAACATCTCACTCTGCCTAATGGGAGGGCTGGCCCTGGCATATCCCAGTAATAAGCATGTGCATCCGCTAAATTTGGCAAGCGTCGATTTAAAATACTTGAGAAAGGGGTGTGCTGCTCCTCCCTCAGTTACTGTTTCTGAATATTATAAAAGACACATATTCTAAATTTATATATGGGTGCCCCTCACATATGACAAAATGTATACATATTTAGTATTCAAGTGACCTGCCCCAAGTATAAAATTTAGTATATAAAGCTGCCTTCACTATGTGTATTCTTAAAGATATTCTGTTCTTTATTGTTTCTTTCACAGGCCAGCAATGAGTCATGACATATAAAATAGGCCAAAGGATCCAGAGAATAGTACATCTACTGTTAAAGGTAACATTTGCTATGACATTCAGGACCATTGGCAGGAGTGGCTGCATGTCTGGTGACCTTCTGGTGGCTCTGCCCCTTCCCTGGCCGTCTGAACAGCACAATATTGACTGCATAACCAAAGATCACATAGTTTATGCACGTTTTATAAACTATAATTGTAGACATGCTTTATAAAATAGATTCTAAATCATGTACAAAATTCTGCACAAGAATTAAGAGCTGATAAAACTGCAATCCTATGCAGATTAACTTGAAATAAATGGGTCTTAATTCCACCTAAATATGGACAGGAGCAGACTGTAACCATATTGGGAAGGAAATTCCTGTCAGGGTCCAAGAGGGATGAGGCTCCAAACAGCCAGATTTTGGTTGTCAGACACAGATTACGACAGGAAAGGCTTGTGCAGTTTTTCCTGGGAGTAAGCCCTACCGAAATAGCTGGTGGTTACATCTGAGTAAACACTGGAAAGATGCAACAGCTCTGTTTTACATATTTTTTTGAGAAATAAGTCCCACTGATAGCAATGGGGCTTCCTTCCAAAGAAACTGGTGTAATTGTAGCCTTAGCACATGCTCAGAAATGTGTTTGTGTATTGTTTCCCACATCACCACCACAATATCCAAGCTGCTACCAACCTTTCCCCCACCCTGACTCTGTGATGCTGGAATGTGCTGCTAGAATACTCTCACTTGCTGTCCAAAGCAATCAGTTGGGTGACCCTGACATTTGGCATGTATCTATATCGTATTTTCTGCTAGAGTGAACATAACATTCGAAAACTACCCTCCTACACAGCACTGATTGCCGTACTGTGAAATCTTGGCAACAGGTGACTTTTGAGAACTTGCTGAGTCCCCTTATATCAACTTACTTTTCTGTCGTTGGGCTCAACATGTTCACCTTCGTAATCGCCCTTTAAAAAAAGAAAACCAGTATTAACCAACAAGTCACACCTAAAGTTGGCGTGCAATTTTACATATGATGTATTTCTTGCATCCAGGGTAGTGGATCCTGGCCAAAAAAGTAGCCTAGTTGAAGTAATATACTGTTTTCAAAGTAGCAAACAATGTACTAGACAGTTCAAGCAAATGAACAGAAATTGAAGACTTCTGGCTGTGTTAGGTACACAATGACTATGGGCAGAATAGTCTCTTCTATCTCTCCACTACATGTTTTAATAAAGGGAGAGAAGGAAGGCATGAAGGCTTCAGCAAGAGCCTTCTACTTGAAGGTCTATCTTGTGTTGTGTTGTGGCAACAGGATGCAACTTGAATTAGCGAGATTTACAATGTAATCAACCAAATAACAGCATCTTCGGATCAAGCTACATGTGATATTTATCATGCATATTCGCCTCTCGTGGCCTGATGTTCTTCCTTCCTTCCCTCCATCAAAAGCATCCACCCAGGCTCCTATCTGCAACAGCAGACCAGCATTGGAGTGGGAAGAGGCGTATTAATCCTTTCCTTTGCCTTGATTTTCTGGCTCCAAGCCTTGTGGGAGAAAGGATATGGCTATCCATTTCTTTTTTCCCCTGGGGCTGAGTGCAGTCGGAGGATGGGGGAGGGTGAGAGGAAGGCTCAGTATGCCCTTCTCTGTGTTAGTCTCCCACCAGAGAATGTAGCTTGGGTGGCTAATTAAGATTAAAAAAGAGAACATACTGGTGTAAAAACTACATAATCAATGTGATGCATAGTTTGAGTCTGCTTCCCCCCATAGAATGCTGGTAGCGAATCCCAACTTCAGAAGGACTGAAGAATATACTCCGTTCAGCATTCTGTTCTTTAATCTTTTGATTAACCAGTGTCAGCTAATGACAGGTGTGATGCAGCAATGCTCTTGTTATTTGCAAGCAGCAAGGGCCTACTTCATCAGTAGGCTCTGATAACGTAGATTGCTGCCTATGAAATCTCTTGCTAAAATAAATCTCTATCACCTTTAAAGAGGTGACACGTTTCCTTGGCTTGAATTGCAAAAGCCACGAAGCGGCTATAAGAGCATGAACTGGTACTTCAAGAGTAAGGGCCAATGCAATATAAAGGTATATATATATATATATATATATATATATATATATATAATGCAAAATGAAATAAAATAATAGGACCAGAGGAAATTTCCCACAAAGATTAATACCCAGAAGCTTGAAATGCATTGCTTTAATAAAATGGAAGGCAACCCAAACCATTGGGCCAGATGCAGCTCCAAGACCCTGGGGAAGTGGCTCCCACACTTTTCTGGAATTGTATGATTAAGGGCCTTAGTGGGCCAAATAATATATCATTAATAAACACGTATGCTTTGTTGTTACTATTCTTACCATTATCATCATTACCACAAAGCATACAAAGGTACTCTAGCAATTAATTATACTCCTAAATATGAAAATTACTTGCAGCCGTTGGGGTAGTTTACTATAAATATCAAGCGCCAACAAGTTGGCCATCCTTGCATAAACATAAATATGAGTTAATATATTGCCTGTGCTTCAGACTATAAACAATTAGAATAGATAACTAATCCACCTCTCCAACTGAAATGGTCCCACAGCATGCACTGCATTTGTCTGGAGGATGGCAAAGAGATTTAGATCAGGAAACCAGCTAGATGGTGCCACAGATATAAATATATAGCCTAAGAGTCCCAGTGCCCTTTACAGAAGAATGTCAAAAGCATGGCTATTTGTTGAGTTGGTCCTTTGCTAAGTCATTTTTTCAGCTCTATTTTATATAAAACTAAAGGGTATTATTCGATGTGTAGCAACACCCATAAAAAGTTGGCAGCTCTGTTCCTGAAGAAATTGCTAAAACATAACATAGAAGTAGAGCAGGACGCTGAGCTCATGAAACACTGAAGATGTTTAGGATAGTGCCATTCATACCTAACACATTAAGGATTCTTGGTATCGGTTTGTAGAAACATAAAACATATTCCAAGACCACTTACATCATGCAAGGGATATGCAGCACTGTAAACGCCATTGGCAAGCAGACTGGTGATCCCTGGAAAAACAACAGAGGATAGCTATTTATGCTTCCAAGTCTGAATTCCCTCATGTAAACCCACCTTCCAATTCTGGAGATTTCCCCCTCAAAACACCAGTAATTTGGTTAGCTAATGAATCTTGACCCATTTCATTTGCCTCCACATCCTTTGACTGTACAGATGGTTAAACATGGTTAATTTTAAGAAATGGAAAGCTGTGGAGAATCAGAGGAAGTCAAATATTTCAGAGTCAAGAGCTGGAGGCCAATGATTTGAAATTAGTCATTACAATAAATCACACACCCTGAAGCTTTAAATTGGATTTGAAAAGCAAGCCCACAGATTTGGAAGTGTAGCAAAAAGGTGAGATTGTAAGAAAAAAGAGAGTTCAGCTGGGATTGACCATTGGGAGGTCATACACACAACCATACACGCACACACATTCATACCAAGAGTTTTAAAATCAGATTTAAGCTTGATTAGAAAAGCTGGTTGGAAAGCCTTTGAAAAGACCTTGGGATAATACTTACCATATTTACCACATTTTCGTCTTTTATTTAAAAGGGTAGTTTCCTTCTTTCTTCCCTCTCCTTTCCCTGTTTACACATTTGTCTATTAGTTATATGATTGAGCAGATACAACGCTTCTGCGATGGGGGCTCTGAGGAAGTGTATATTGTTTCTTCAGGGGAATAATCTTTAATTTTGGAATTGAATGAGAGCATACATATGGGGAGATGCGGTAAGTATAGCTGGGATTTTGCAATGGGTGAAGAATGTGCTTAGAAATCCTAGCTAGCAACAGAATTCCAATGACTGCTAGTTTAGTTACAGACTCTTGAAGGCTGCAGCATTTGATTCCTATATATGTTTTTCATTACAGCTGCTGGCATGAATATAGCTACTTCCAAATACGGGATACCTGACAGACTTTGAAAGGGTCATGTTACCTAACAAAACATGCTTGAGGATTCTGATACCCTATCTTTAATGCTGGCTTGGTTCTAGACAGTAAAACCAATATTTAAAAAGCAGTATGAAAAAGCAATGTGGATATGGACACCATAACAAAGCATTGGACAGGAACAAAAAAACATAAATGTATTCTGCGGTGGGAGAAATATTTTCAGTTCCACACACCCACCCCTAGGTTTATTAAGGGCGCAATCCTATGCATGTTTAGACAGAAAAAAGTCCCGCAACTCTCAGCACTCTCCAACTAGCTATGCTGGCTGGGGAATGCTGGGAGTTGTAGGACATTTTTTTCTGCCTAAACAGGCATAAGGTTACGCCCTGAAACACACCATTCATTTCCACCCAGGAGTTATTTCACCAATAGATTTCTTCTGCTTGAGGAACATCCTCATGCCACAGTCTATGATTACTTCCTGTTGTTGTGGCAGCAAGTCCTATTTCCAATTGCATGCTGGGATTTCATTGAATTCTGTATTGTTGCTGGATCTTCTGCATGGCATTCAGGGAATTCATGCTCAACAGAAAAGCTTGTCTCTGGAAGTAACCTATCAGGAAGCTGGGATATCTTGAACAAATTCACTTAGAAGACCAAAGCATGGACTTTGCCTTCAAATGACTGCAATGGTCAAGAAAACCTGCAGCTAAAATTGTTTACTATACTGTAATTCAAGGGGTAGCACACCCACACATAAACTAGTTTATTATCAACAATGAAATAGCAACCTTAGTTCATTCCTTCAGCCAAGCAAGTCTTCTGCCAGTATTTATTTATGTTGCTGAAAATAGCAAAGGTGTAGATGACTACCTGACCATTAGGAAAAAACTACAATCCGTTTTATTGCTTCGCTGCTGTCGGCACAGTTATGTTTATGGCTCTAAATGCCAAATAAAGGGCTGAGTCTATAAAATGCCAAAGACCACCAGTAGAGTTGCTAAAAGCTCTCAGTTCGTCAGAAGCTTGGATTAGGCTATAAAGAAAAAAGAAATGCCAACACTGCTCATTTGTCAAACATCATAAATTATTTGCACAATGGCTTTTCCGCCCACAGGAAGCAACCAAATCTCTAGGCATTCTGTCAAGCATTAAAAAGATGCTTGACAGCCAAAGGGTGATCCAGACAAGTGGCAGGTTTGTGCTACTTTTATCATCACAAAACTTCTATGGATCCAGAGCCCACAAAAAAAAAACTAGAAAGAACTCATGCTGCTAGTCCATCTGCTGGAATGGGGACCCACCTATGAATGAGTACTTTGAGGCAAAAGGCACGTTGAGAGCATCACCACATGGGGAAATCGCATTTGCTTACCATCGCTTCTCCGCCCACGTGTTTGTCCCCCATTACTTCCTCTTTTGACAGAGGGAGTAAACAATGTGCACGTGGCCCATTCAGTGGGCCGTTTTGATCCCGCTGCTTGTCCTGCACACAGCTAGGCTGCTTTTTGGGGGCACGAAGAAAGCAAGAAGGGGCGGGAGGCAGATGACATTGTGAGAGGGACCCGCAAAAATCTGTGAGTGCCTAGTAATGAGCGTGCAATAAAATGCTTGTCTGATGGAGCTCTGAGTGTCAATCGCCAAAAACTGAGATGCCTGGAAGTATTTGTGAGTTAGATTTTGGGAATGGTGACAACTTAGAAACACGTTTGAGAGCTAGATAGATTATTAGAATAATGGAGTTTTTTGAGATGAAACTGCCATTTGTATTTCTGTTGATCCTGACTTCAAATATTGATGGCAGTACATTGATTTATATCATTTGGAAAAAGTGTCTGATGGCAGTACATCGATTTATATCATTTGGAGAAAGTGTCGAAGCATTTTTCTTTAAATCAAGCTATGCACACTGGTTTTACCCACATCCACATCTGATGGAAGGAATACATAATTTATTAGACCACTTTCTCTGTTAATGTAGCCACGACTGTTAGGTCAGTTTCTGACCACAATGGTAAAGTGCTTTGTAAATGCTATGAAGTAGATCTGATAGAAGCAGAGGAAATGAGAGTCTGAATCCTGATTTCTCATGGAAGAGAAAAATCATGGCTTTCCAAAGCTAACACTGAAGCTTTAGGCATAGACGGATTCCACAGATGTTTTCTGATGGGCTATAGGATGATTTATACGGATTGTGTAAAGCCAGGTCATAGAGGAACAAGGCCAGCTCAACACATGCCATTAACACATTGAACTCTAGTTTTCTGTAAGTGTAATACCGAGCAGTTTGCATCCATATGCTTATTCAAACACATGCTTTTAGATATTTCCTGCCACAAGCTTCTCAGTAACAGACTACTGAAGGAAGAGCTTCTGCATGCTGGAAACCCTAGATTCCAATGTCTTAAAGGCATGGAAGAAGCCACTCAACTTTCAGTGAAAAATGTAAGCAGTGCTCCATACAACTACGCAGCTCAGTGTTGTTTACCCTGGGCAATATCCAATGGAGCACTGATTCACTTCTGCCCTTCCGATTCTGTTTGCAAGTGGTGGGGCCCACTGATTACATTGTGCGAAAGGGAGCCACTGCAGACACAGGAGATTTAGCGCTTCCTACATGAAGCTCCCAAGTGAGTGGAAATGTTCGTTTCTGGAAGGAGGCTGGCTGCCAGAGCTCCCTAGCTCTGCCAACATGCCTCCTTCCAGCAATGAACATTTCCACTCATTTTGGGTTGTCCCTGAAAGCACTAAATTGTCATTGTGCAAGTGATGGGGGCCACTTGCGCAACAGAATTGGTGAGGGGCAGGAGAATCGGGGACATGCGTAAATGCCCTGTTGAATAGTTTTTATGTGGGGTGTAAAAACAGTTTTATTTCTCTAGGGCCCAGTTTGCACGTAATGGCAACCATGGGTTTCCAAGAGTGAATGAGCTCATTGTCTCACACCCACTCACTGCTTCTGAATTGCATTCACTTTGTTAAACAACGCAAGAAACCCCTGAACCTGAAACTTTAGGTTGTTGAGGGTAAACAATCCAGAGTTTGAACTTACGGCTTGTTGTTCAGTTCACACTCTGGGTGTTTAACTCTCAACAACCCAGAGTGCTGTGTTTGGATGTCACAACTAACAACTTTGTTTAGTAAAACAGATGTAAAGTAGAAATGTCGAGCAGACAAGAGGCTGCTCACTTGCTCACTTGTTCCTGTGCAGCCTCACCAATTCATGGGTTGTTTAAACCATGAACTGGCATGATGAGCGAATCAGATTTATGTGTCTGATCAGGCCTAATTTGTGGCCTAATTCATTGTGTTTTGGTGTTTCTTGTTCGTAAAGCCCTCTGTTTTTATAGTTGAAAGCTGCTGTGGGGGCCCGTATAAGGGCCAAAGTCAGTGTATAAATGCTTTCAATAAATAAATACCTGTGCATGAGTGCTGTGGGATAGGATGATCATGTGTCAAGAACTGATAATCAAAGCTTAATTTGTCTTCCATTATTTGACTGTTAAGGTTGTTTAGTTAGTCTCTGTTCCAATATTTGCACACACTTAGCAGTAATCCACTTTTCCACAGTTGCATTTAACCCCCTGTGGGTGAACTGCTCCCTAGAACATAAACTAGACTAAAATAAAATAAAAATATTAGCTTTGATTAGAATAGAGAAATGAATGATACACACCAAGACTACAACCCTAAACATACTTTCTAGTGAGTAAGCCCTATTGAACACAGTGGGACTTACTTCCAAGTAAGCATGCATAGGAGTGCACTGTGCATGTCTTGTTTTGAGAGATGGCAGAACCATATCCAGAGATCTTGGAGATTATGATATTTATCCATAATTGAACGTGGGCCTAAACAAAGAGTCATTTAAACAATAAGTGCTTGTGTTTGTGTGTATGAGAGAGAAAGAGATAATTTATGGTATGTTATGCAAACTGAAGCTTCAATCCACAAAATTACTTTAAGCAATTCATAATCACTCCATCTTAAATTAGCACATCAAGTACACTCAGTTATATGAACTATACTAGGAAAAACTGTAAACAACTCACAATCGCTTCAAATATAAGTTGCAAACATTCTGCAATCTATAAAAAGTGCGGATCTGAAACCTACATAAACTTTCTTACCCATGCTGTATTTGGCTTTGGTGCATGTAGTTCTTTTCAAAATTTCATAAACCTATAGAAAAAAAAAGTTTCATAAGCACCAAGCCACAAGTTACCCTTGGGAAACGAACTATAAAATTTTGATTGTGTACAACTCAAATTAAAGCATTCATACATCTACATTCTTGAGCATCATAATGAAAACCAGAGTAGCATATTAAGAACTTGCAATTGTTTGAGGACACAGAAATCAGTAGTTTTGTACAGTATGTCTAGAGCAGCATTACTGAGTCTTTGCTTCTTAAGGCTGATAACAGGCCTTCTCATATATGACCATTCTGCCCTATGAATTAAAATCACTGAAAGGATCATTACTTGTTACAAGTTGCCCTGAGACTTTTTGTTTTAAGAGAAAGGCAACTAAGAAATCCAACTAATACTACGACAGTGACTACTATACTACTATTATGACTAATAGTTTAGCACCATCACAATCCAAAATGAGTTGTGAGGATGGTAAGGGAGGGAGGTCTCCCTGCCTCTCTCTGGCTCCTGGCATGCTGCATTGCAGTATACCAGGCCACACAAAGTCTCTGGGAAATGTCCGCCCCAGCCAGGTAAGTGGGATTGAAAGGAAGGAGTTGTGGGGATGTGGGTAAATAGGCTAGGACAATGGGGAAAGGGGGTTTGGGGGCTGGATAGGAAGGGAAGGAGAAGGCTAATTCCAAGGTATGTTTGGATAGCCTTGGAAATAGGACATGCTATTTTCTGTTTTTTGAGGGGATTTATTTCCACGAGCTTGGGGAGTTTACGCATCAGCAGTACTGTAGAATTCCCTCCTCCAAGAGGTTTGCTAGATCCACTCTATTAGCACCTTTACCACACAATCCTATGCATGTTTTTTCAAAAGTAAATCCCACTGAGTTCAATCGGATTTATTCCCAAATAAGTGTGCACAGGGTAGCAGGCAGCAGCATTAGAAGATCAGGTAAACACTTTTCCTCTACCCTTTAAAGATCAGGTCCAGCAGGTTTTTATAAAAATATAAATATAAAATATGCTAGTGGGACACTTTGTAAACCTAGGCCCTGCAAGCAGCTGTGCAAGCACCCACATTTGGAAAACCCTCCCTCGTGCAGTTTGGGAGGCAGAAAATGTAGCATCTTTTAAAACCCTCCTGAAGACTCACTTAGGTCCCCTCTACAAGGATTCGCTTTTGCACCCGGTTAGGCGATTATGCGCATAATCGCTGAAGCGCATTTACACCTAATACCTCTGCACGAGAGGCGGCGAGAGGCAGCGAAGCGCATTAACGGATGACCAAAATGCGCTTTACAAGTAGTTAATGCGCATAAGCACTTGTTCACATAGTCAAAATGCGCTTTGTAACGGCCGGAGCAAAATAAAACTCGCGATTTAACACGCATTTGATAATGCGCATAATCGGAGAGATAACGCGCCTCTACGCCCGATTTGCGCTCCGTTCTTGTAGAGGTAAATTTTTTAAAGCGCCTTGAAAGAGCTTTAAACCTCTCTTGTAGAGGCAGCCTTATTCACCCAGGCTTTCTCTGGCCTGTAAGTTAATTAATCAGGCCACGCCATTTTACTGCTCCATTTTACTGCTCCCTCATTATAATTGGACGTGTTTTCAATGCTGTATTTTAATGTTTTAATACTGTGTTTTAATATTGTATTTTAATGTTGTGAACTGCTGAGAGATTCTATTGTATTCAGCGGTATATAAATGTTGCAAATAAATAAATAAATAAACAAACTTTAGTTGGATCCTTTCCTTAGACAGTTCGTAATTTGGTTTCCGCTAGTGCAGTGTCATTTGCGTAAGTTGAATGCCACTGCTGGATACAACCCTATTTATCTTTTATACAACAACACTAAATACCAGCAAAACCATTTACAAATAAGTTGTGCTATTTAAACTAAAGAAAGCATTATTCACTATAAACCCAGTCAGATGCGTGCACACACACACACACACACACACACACACAAAGCCAAGAACCATAAATATCAAACACATACCACCACATTACACCTATCTATTTTGTGTTCATGTAATTCGTAGAAGATAGCTATTACTTCAACACTGTATAGAATAGTCTATAACTTTGAACAGATAAATGCATTAAGAAAAAATAACAGAGGGCCGTCACTCCTCTCATTATGATGAGAGGATCATATCATATCATATCATTGAAGAATCAGTTCACACACTCATAATTTGCCAGGCTTGGCTGATTGTTCAAAGTTGTTTTTAGATGTATGTTGTCTTTCTGTGTTTTGTCTGTTGTATGTTTTTATAGTTTAAAATTTTGTATATCGTTTTTTAATGTTTTTATCTTTTGTAAACCACCCAGAGAGCTTCGGCTATGTAATAATAATAATAATAATAATAATAATAATAATAATAAATAATAATAGCACAGATTAATAGGTTAATACTCCACACTAACATTCAAGAAGAATAGTGGCATTGAAAAGGAGAAATGAATTCTTTATGCTTACAATTTTATGCAGTGGAATGCTGCAGTCTTATATTTATGTAACCCATTTTTGGCCAACAGAAGATATGGATAATGTAAGCAGAAACTGTAGTTATTGCCATGTATGGCAAATAGTTACCAGTTGTGTCTGGTATAAACATCTGACTATAATAACCAGTTGCAGTAAATATGGAGCACCCTGAATAATAAGAGATCACTTGCAACCATCTCCCTTGAGATACATGAATCATCTGCATGTTTGTGGTTCCTTGCCTTCTGAAGGGAAGGTTCAAGCCAATTAAAAAATTCCAAGGCCGTATGCTTCCCTTCCACACTAATGAGCACCAAAGAGGCATATATTACCTCCAAGTCTAGGTATACATTTGGAATTAGGCTGATGCCCTTTTCTTTCCTGTTTTGCTTAACATTTTTTGTTTTGTTTAAACATGTACAGTTTTAGCATTGTGGCTATGTTTATCTTTCAGATGGATGTTGGTGTGTCAAAAATAGAAGTCATATAATTAGGCTACTTCAGCTGTATTCTCGAGCCATGGAAACAAACTATAAAGAAGTGTACATACTATCTTCGCCTACCTTTCTTTCTTGCAAAAGACAACCGAAAAGTGCTTCAGGTGGAGTGAATATCAACAGACAATCCTATGTATATCTACTCAGAGATAAGCCCCATTGAATTCAGTGGGATTTACTCCTAGGAAAATGTATATAGGATTGCAGCCTTCAGAGGTTGTTTTAAAATGAAAACTTAGAAAAAACATATTTATAAGAAATATTTTATATCTATTAACATTTTAAAATTCAGACACAATGAAAAAATATTCTTTCTTTAGTGCTTATTTGTAAACTATTTGACTATGAATTCAAACATTTTAAAAATGACTTCTTTTACATTTAGTTGAATGCTTAATAGGAAATCATGAAAATTGCTTGTAACTCTTATGGCATTTGTTTGTTAGTTTATGGGATTTATTTATTTATTTATATGTGAATTTCTATAGAGAAATCGTTGCATTTTATGCAGATTTAGGGTGCAATCCTATGCAACTTTCGACCCAAAAATAGTCCTACACCTCCTAGTATTCCCTAGCCAGCATAGCTGGTAGGGGAATGCTGGGAGTTGTAGGATATTTTTCTGTCTAAACATACAAAGGATTGCATCACTAATGAACTTATATGATAATGAATTCTGACAAGTGTTCTTACCAGAGTATTGTTCTTAAAATGAGCTTTACAAATTAGCAACTGTTATTCATAGGCATTCAAACTAAAAACAGTTGAGAGTCAATGTATTTTATATTCCCTTCCCCAAAAATTTGAAGGGGAAATAGATAAATAAACGTGTTAAAACTTAACCCCGTTTGAAATTTCTCTTTGCAGATACCAGAAGGGAAAAGAAGGAGACATGAGAAAACGGAGTGAGTTTGTTGGGGAGGAAAGGACCTGTCCTGGAAGAGAGAAGGAAACTCAGCGAAGGGGAAGGTGAGATCATCCTAAGAGCAAATGTAGGAGTCATGAGCAAGATTTATGGTAGTATTAGGGTATTGGATTATTGAAGGCAGATTAAGCTAAGGAGGAAGATGGAGGGACTGTCTGAAGGGCGTAAAAGCCTTTATACGGACTCTTTTGCTCTATAAGCTAACTAAGAGGAGCTACCACAAGCTGGATGCTAATCAACCGTGACTTATAGTTAGCCCTCAGCTCTACAGTTTTTTCACCATACTAACAGTTCAGTCAAGTGCAGACTATATAACTGCTTGGAATCAAGGTATCCCCTGTCTCTGAGAAATGAACAACAAAGGGTCCCTCTTACTATAAAATGTCACCCACCTCACAATCATGAGACCCTGAAAGGTAGGAAACAAGTGAATTAAAAGGGGAGGGCCAAATGTTTTACTCCTTTTTTCCTGAGTGACTGTGATTACAGAAGCAAATACAAATTTACATGTTTTAATTAGTTACAGTTAAAGACCTATGGAATATTATAGATATATGCAAAAGAAAGCACACAAAATGTGATCTCTCTACCACAAATTCTTTATATTGTTGTCTTTCCATATGATGATGATGATATAAACAGTCTGGAAATGAAGGGATGGTTTAACTTACTCCCAGTGTATGGCTAGGGCTGAATGTGAGTGATTCCTCCTTATTTTTATTGGAACTGTTGCACACACTTGATTATATAGTTGCCCAATGTTCACTCAGGATTACTCAGCTCATATCCAAAATGTGACTTGGAAAAATGGTTTGGGGACACATTAGAACCTGTGCGTGCATGTAAGGGACAAAGAAAAAGGAGGCCAATATCTCTTGCTTTCTTTTCACGCAATTTGTGTGAAAAATGCAGGCGTAAAGACCCATTAAGCATGCAATTTTGTGCAAATTATGGTATTTACAGCCGTGAATTTGCACAAGTAGCATTTTCTGTAACGGTTCCCAGGTGTGATTTGCGAAAATTGTGATTTGCGCAAATAAAACAAAGCAGGAAACCATGAGCTTGCCCGACTTGATACGAGTTGAGTCAACCCAGCTTAGAGATCCACAAGCTGGTGTTCGGGAGGCCGAGCTGGGAAAACCTTACTGAGCTCCACCCCCAAAACAGATCCCTCTGACATCCCTACATACAGAGTTGATAAGAGTACTGTAACAATAATCCTGAACACGTTTAACTCAAGAGGAATATCAGACTGCTGTGGGGAAATAGCTTTAACACATGGTGTTACTTTTTTCTTTTTTTTGGAATAATACTTACTATGGTACTTCTGGTTTTGCTGTCAAAAAAGGAATCTTTGTCAGAGAGGTCAAATCTGTCAAAATAATAGAAAGTGGGAAAACGAATGTATAGTAATATGGATTTCAAACAAGATAGCCTTATTTTCTGGTCATGTCATTACTTGATTTTTACGGCCTTCGGACAGTAGCCATTCTTCTTTAGAGGCCTTAAAATTCCAAAGCCTTTTCAACCAAATTTAGGGCTAAAACAAACATTACTTTAAATATGTATCTAACAGATATGTATTTTTCATTTTTACTCTAGAGTAGGCACAGGGCTGCTGATATGGATGGGGTAGGGGGCTTTTAAGTTCAAGATTGGGGGCTCTACCCATATTCTAGAGTAAAAATGAAAAGAGAAGAAGGTGTAGCTCTTAGATCCAGCTTTTAAATACTGTTTGGCCCTTCATATCCAATGACTCACTGGCTCAATGGGAAAAGTATCAACAGTGTTTGCTATTTCCTAGAAAGCACATAGCATTTCTTCCTCCTCCTGCAACATTAATGTGTCTTTCTCTCAATTTCATGTACTCCTATCTACAAAACCTACTGTGTTTTATTTAATAGGAGAAATGGCATAGAAAAATTGGGAGGGGCCCTGGATGTCATGTAAAGGATCCACAAATGTCTGTGAGTAACCAATCTTGATTGCAGGATAAAGTCTCATGTAGAGAGGCTCCAGCTCTCTGTGTGTGTGGCAGGTTTTTACATGGTGACCGCAAAAACTACAGTGTTTGATGTTATTTGCTTCAATAGGAACTCGCAGTGGTGTCCTATTTTCTATATCCTCTTTTTCCTTGTGACCTTTATGGCACACCAAGAGACCTACTCTTTCTTTCTCATGCCTGGTGCATGCAAATACTGACCATTTAGCAGGCTACTATTTTTATAGCTTGGATTGTACTTTGCTTGTGGTGAACTAGTCACACGAGGACTGAATCATGGAATGAAATCATATCTGGGCCATTTTTTCTTAGACCATTTTTGGGTTTCAGATGAGAACAAGGACAGCTACATGAGCCATCCATATTTATTTTGATTTTGTCGCTTTGGGGAGGTACGAATATGTTCTTGTTTTAAAATGCAATCCTATTGATGTCTTGAGTAGGGTTCAATGGAGCTTGCACCAAAGTATGTATGTACAGGATTGCAGCCTAAGGCTTACTTCCAGGCAGAAATGTATATTATTGCACTGTGAGTCTTTAGGGAAGCTCACTATGCCAGAGATCTTTTCTGAGTCAGAAGAGATCCTGTTTATTTGGAAAAAAAATAATTTTAGTGCACGTTGTATCATAACACTGGCCTACGTATTTCTATTAATATTCTCATGATTTAGCCTCTAGCTGAATCCCCAGAGGCCAATCTTGCTGAAAATGACATTAAATAAAGATGATGAACTTTGACTTACAAGTGTCGTTTCTCCCTAGAGAAAGGATAGGAGAGGCGTTTCACTGTCTGATGCTTGTGTTCTGCCACTTTAGGTTGGATAGGCTCTGTTATTTTTTGAATAACAGAATTGATCTTTTTCAAAAGGCCATGCGGTTGATGAATTTGATACACCTGAGGACCAAACAAACAAGCAATCTTAATATCTTCCAAGTTATTTGCAAAACACACAAAGGATTCGGGAACAAAATGGTCTTCAAAAGAAACAGAACATCTGTAAGGGGACAATTAAAATTGCAAAGAGCCCAGAGCTCAGCAGAAGAGCAAATGTGTTGCAAGCTGATAGTTGCAGGTTCAATCCCCAGCATCTTGGATAGCAGAAAAGACCCCTAATAGATATCTTAGAGAACTTCTGCCAGTCAGGATAGACAAGTGAGGTAGATGGACCAATTGGTTGACTCAGTGAAAGATAAATTCATAGATTCAAAGGCAGGTTGCTAACATTTTGTACTGAAAAACATATAAGGTATGGGTGAAGCAAGGTCTTAGTTCAATCTTTATTTGCTTAAATCCAAGGGTCATCACAAAACAGAAGAGAAAAAAGGAGAAAACCCGAACAAATCCACAATAGGGAATCAAACAATATCCATCACTTATATATAAAAATATTTATAATTCTGGCAAGTTTTAAAATGAAGCAAGGTCAACACTGTACAAATTGTGTCCCAGGGCCAGCTCAAACACCTGGGGGCCCTTCAGAGCACATTTGGAGGGGGAATGGGGCGACGTGGATGAGGAGATATATGGAAAATCCTGTTCCATGGGCAGAGGTCCACGTGTGCAGCGTTGGATTTTGTTTGATAGAATTAATTGGTCATTATTGTTTCAGTATTCATTTTTTCCTGCTAGAGTAGAAAAGCTCCGTCTTCCCCCTTGTTGATTTCCATGGTTGCAAAATGCTTGGGTGAGAACTGCCAGCAAATGTGAACACACCATTAGTTGAGACTGCTACTAAAAGTTGCCTCCTTTACAACTAATGCACGATAGATACACACACACACACACACACACACACACTGATGTTACTTTGTTAGTCCTCATAAACTTGACAGTGTAATGAACAAGAGGAGACACATTGTGGAATGAAAAGAAGGCAAACAATTGAAAGGCTGAGAATATGTTATGGATCAAAAGAACAAGGTTCACGGATTAAAACCACAGAGATCAAACATGGAGTACTATGTGCTGGATTGGCTGCCCCATCCTTAAAAAAACATGGTAAAACTGGGAAATGCACAGAGAAGAGGAAACAACCACAAACCTCCTTAATGTAATTCTTCCTCTGTAAAGATAAAGACTCAAAATGTCACATTATCAGTTTCTTAAAAAATAACAAGGGGAATATGGATACCAATAGCTAATAGGTAAGATTAAGAGAGCATATCTTACAAACATTAGGATATCCCATCATGTCTGTAGCAGGTGTATGTGCCTATTTGATTGTATGTTCAGCCTGCAACACTAAGAAGTCTCAGCCATGTACCTGCTCCCTGCAGTGAAACAGCCACTTCAAAAGTTCCACTGTGAACTATGTTTACATTGGAGGTATATATCAAATTTGGATGAAGCCTGAAGCCTTAGTAGAATCAGACACCTTCAGACTGTTTCTGGTGCTTCCAGATGTGAAGTGGCTTCCCTCCAAAGCCACCAGAATGAGGCTTTTTTAAAAGGTTAGTGCTTAGAAATGCAGACATCCTGAGTCCTCACCAAATATATGATCCAAAGTTTCTATAAAACGCTGATGAGTGTGGGATGGGAAGTGGGGAGTGAGTGAGTGAGTGAGGTTGAAATGGTCCACCTTCTAATCCTAGGGCACATTTTACAGGGGCTCCAGTCACTGTGCTATGAGGGAAGGCAAGGAAGGGATCATGAGATGGCAATTTTTCCAACACCACCAGGCTTAAATATGAAAAAAGGCTTAAAATGGTTTTCAATCATCACAATTCCCCAGCCCCTGCACCTATCCTTCTGAAATTTTGCAGGGTTCCCCCCCCCCCCCGGGATACGTCTATGATGCAATTTCATCCAAATTCACCCCCAAAAGGGAGGAGTGAGGGGGAGAGAAGTGAATCACTTCTCCCCCCCTCACCAAAAATTTGAGCACTCTCCTTCCACATAAACTGCTGTACCTATCCTTCTGAAACTTTGCAATTTTCTTACTTAGGTAACCTCTAGGCTGACTGCCATTTTGATAGCAATAATTCACAATGAAAATAGGAGGCTAAGTATGTCCTCTTGGGAATACCCTTGGGAATACCCTTGAAATGTCAAGGCTGCACCCACCCCCATACTTATTCACCTGAAACTTGGCAGGCTCAGTCCTCTTAGAAGGGGCTCCTATTCCTGCAAACTACATCCAATTCCACCAAAAAATGTAAATGTTATTGGCAGTTCCATTAAAAATCCCCTCCTAATGACCTACAATGCTTGCAAATATCATGCAATACTAAAGAGAAAAAAAAGTTACAGCTGTTTTAAATAATCCCATAATAGTTAGTGGGAGTCACAAAGCCTCGGATTTACAAACCTTGGCTCAGGTTCAGTACCCAAGTTGAAGGCGGCAGCCTCTAAATTGGTCCAAGCAGAATCAGGCCATTTTTTTAAAAGTGCCAAATCAAGGTCCAAGTGGAATGGGAAGGGCGGAGCATACCTCTAGTTTACACTCATCATGTATAAGGTATATTATTCACTGGTTAAAAAGCAGACCTAGAGACAGAATACTGGGCTGACAGACAATTAGCATAATACCACAGAGAAAAAATGGCTTCAGAAATTTATTTTTCTAAGAATCGTAGTTCTCATTTTAAAAACAAGTTTCTAGCTCTCATGGTTACATCAGAACTCAAATGTATGTGGGCAATCCAAGAGAAATCTCAGAAGCCAGAGGAGCAGTTGAACGAAAATGTCACTTGACAAAAGTAGGGCTTTAGTGCCTATCTGCTTCCTTGCTTTTCCCCATGCATTTTCTCCCCAGCATGAATTTTGGAAATAGTACTATTGCAGAATAAATTATGCCACATAAGGTTGTGGAAATTAGAATAATTTATAAAGGTCACATACACACACACCTGCTTACAAAATCCTTGTCCTTCCTGCTTTGGACCATGCTATCATCTATTTTTGGTCAAGGAGCACTGAACTTCAGGATGGGAGATTGGACAAGATCAGATCCTTTCCAACCCTACATCTCCATTATTTAAAATTCTTAAGCAAAATAGGCAGGGTATTTTTAAAACGCTGGAAACATAATTAAAATAAGTAACATGATAAATAGAACTGGACCGGCTACTAATATAAAATTCAAACCCAAAGTTTAATTTTAGTTTTACTTGCAATAAATTACTTTGCTCTCTCAGGCTGCCTCTTGTTCCATTACAGACATTTCCTTGCAGAGTCTGGGTTTTGCACTCTGTGTGTCATTAAATATTGATCCATTTATCAGTTCTGTACCCTGAACAGGCACAGATATAACTCTCAGGAGCTTCACATTTATCATATAAGCTTGTTCTCTGGTGACAATATGCTGTCACTTTTATAATGATAATTCAAATATACATTGGGAATTTAGGACTGGATCTTACCGATCCTTCCATGCTTGACTAATATTGGACACAGACAGACCTGGAGCTACTCACATGCATAAAGAAATGCATGCATAGATGCATACAGATTGCACACACACACATGCACAAGTCTATATATCAGTTGAAGCTGGTGGTTCCGACGTCAGTGGGGTGGTGAATCCGCTCCAGGTTTTGGTCAGGTGCAAAACCCCTTTAGAGTTCTGACTCAAACCTGGAGCAGATTCACCGCCCCACTGACATCGGAGCAACCAGCCTCCACTGGTATATATGGAATCATATATGTCAAGCCATGATGTTGTTGGTGGTGAGGTGATAGGATTGAAGGACACAGAGACCGCCCTTTTCATAATCTGCCATACTCCGAGATATAGGAACCCTTTTCCTGGGTCTTTTCTGCCTCCCAGGCTTGGAACAAAAGCCTCTAGGGTGACCATTGAGGGTGCCTCTACAAGAGGCATTTAAAGCTCTTTCAAGGCGCATTAAAAAAATTACCTCTACAAGAACGGAGCGCAAATCGGGTGTAGAGGCGCGTTATCTCCCCGATTATGCGCATTATCGAATGCACGTTAAATCGCGAGTTTTATTTTGCTCCGTCCGTTAAAGCGCATTTTGACTGTGTGAATAAGCGCTTATGCGCATTAACTACTTGTAAAGCGCATTTTGGACATCTGTTAATGCGCTTCACCGCCTCTCGCTGCCTCTCGTGCAGAGGGATTAGGTGTAAATGCGCTTCTGCGATTATGCGCATAATCGCCTAACCAGGCGCAAAAGCGAATCCTTGTAGAGGGGACCATAGAAAGGAGGACAGGGCTCCTGTATCTTTAACAGTTAAATAGAAAAAGGAATTTCAGCAAGTGTCATTTGTGTGCATGCAGCACCTGATAAAATTCCCTCTCCATCACAATAGTTAAAGCTGCAGGAGCCCTGCCCTCTTTTGTATCTGGTCACTTTAGCTGTAGCTGTAACTGTGGTGATGCAGAGGGAATTTCACCAGGTGCTGTATGCATACAAATGACACCTGCTGAAATTCCCTTTTCTATTCTACCATTAAAGATACAGGAGTCCTCTCCTCCTTTTCATATGGTCACCCTATAGTTAGCAACAGAGAAAAGTGCAGCTGTTTCAAACGTAAACATGTGCAAACCGCCTTGGGCGCAATTTCTGGAAAGACAGGTTATAAATATTTATGGTAATCAAACTACAAAATGGTACCAGCCACCTCTCTATGCCTCTTAAGGCACAAGCTTTAACATCGTAGTGCACAGAAATTGCACTCAAATTTACAGCACACAGCATTCATAGCTCATGCATGTTAAATGGTACAGCAAACTGTATCAACCTAGTCAGTTAATTACTTCACTTCTTTTACACAGAAAGACAATCCTTTTTAAAGAGGCGGTTGTGAAAGCTCACCAACATGTGTGAAGTCCTTTGAAAAGCATAAACCATAAATATCTTTTTTATGTCTCTGGGTCTAATAAGAACATTGAAACCAACCTTTTTTGTGGGCATCTTCAGTTTCATAAATTCAGCTTCCCGGCACAAAACGTTCCAAGGCGCGTGAATTTTTACAAATCCAAGCCCATGTATTTTCGTCTAAAAAACATTTAAATGGGAGAGAAAGAGGAATCTTTAGATAAAATAACATGAAACTCAAAGTTGGTCAATTTCATGTGAGCCCAAAAGGCTTTTTCATTCATGAGCATTAAAAAGAAAAAGGAGAAAATAATGACTATGGAGAAACTAAGGCAGGGCTGATGGAGAGATGCACTGACCACTGATGCTATTTTGAGATAAATAAGTCGAGGGCACAATCCTATGCATGTTTAGACAGGAAAAAAAATCCTACAATTCCAAGAATGTCTCAGCTAGTTGTAGGACTTTTTTCTGTCTAAACATGCATAGGATTGCATCCCTAAATGATAAGTCAGTATTCCTTAAAGATAGCTTGTGGGCACAATATTGATATTAAATGGTCATGTTTTAAAATTAAATAATCTCACTATAAAAGGTTAGCACCAATAGCTAAACCTACCAGGTAAAGATTGTAATATAAGGTAACAGTTCACCAAAATCATTTGCCTGCAATTCATTACTTACTTACTCCACAACAATCCTATCCATTGTAATGGGAATATCTCTTTATTTAACTCAAATTAACAAGTGTCTTCAATTTCAAGTCCCATCTGCAGGATGGTAGCTTTAATATTTGATTAGTTCTTCTCTAGTATAAATCTGGTTTCATTTGATTTATGATTTCGAAGTACTAGAGTCAGTGGATTAACTGGCTATCCCATTAGGCAATGTTCAAATTTGGACTTCAGTTTCAAACATCATTTTCAGATGAATGCTTCTTTTAAGTATGGATCAACCTCTTCCCAGTCCTTTGTTTTACTGCTGCTGCTGCTGTACTAGTTTACAGAGGCAATAAAGCCTGTTTCCATCCTGCCGCCCTGTGCACCTGCTTACAAGAAATACATTACTCAAGGGACACAAATAACTGCCAATCTCCAATATGGCATAGCTTAAAAAACACGTATTATCTTACTTCAGGGAGGAGAATTTAATCAACTTAATATATGCCTTCCTTGAAACAAGCTTTTACTTTTAACCAATATTAAGGTCAGCTGTAAGGCTGCAGGGATCTCTCAATGACAGCCAATCAAATGACTGCACGTAACCCCTTTGCCCTATATCCAGACTCCACTCCATTCTCTGTGAACACCTTTGTACATTTGCTTACTTATATTGTTGGTTAGCGTCTTACAACAATGTGATGCATGTTTACCTGGAAGTGAGCCCCACTGTAAACCCAGCCATACAGTGAAATCCTATCTATATCTACCCATTGAGGCTTACTTCCAGGTAAATGGATATAGGATTGCAGCATACAGATTAAAGTATACAAATCAAATCAATCAATAATAAAATGAAGGGGTATAGGATTATAGTCTTAAATTGCAATCTAATGCACACTTGCCTGGGAGTAAGATCTGTGAAACACATTGGGGTTTACTTCCAAGTAAACATGCATACTATTATGCTGCCAGTCAGTTAAAAATGCCTTGAAGTAATGTTAATTTATGTTAAAAAATGGTAAATAAACTAAACTGAAGGATAGTGAGAACCAGTGTGGGATAATGGTTAGAGTGTTGGGCTGGACTGGGGAAACTCTGATTCTAGTTCTTACTTGGCCATGAAGCTCACTGGATGACTTTGAGCCAGTTCCTGACTTTCAGCCTAACCTACCTCACAGGGTTGTTGTAAGAATAAAATGGAGAGGAGGGAGATACTCTGCCTTGCGATCCTTGGAGGAAAATGCAGGATATAAATGTCTCTCCAGAAACACTACACAACACCTCTTACAGGATAACAGCACAATACAAATTCGCCACGTACTATGGTCAAACAAAGGCGATTAAAAGCGGTACAGTGCAATCCAATGCATTGGTTGTATCCAATGGGTGGCATCCAATGTTTGCCTAACTTAAGTCTCATTCATTTCAATGATTCTACTCTAACGAGGACTAAAAATGGATGCAATCCTATGTCTACTTAGAAGTTAGTACCACTGTGTTCAACACAGCTTACTTACAGATAAGTGGGCACAGGATTGCAGCCTTAATATAGTGGTGCTTCATAAATGATCTCTTACTATCATGTTTAGACAATGGGATATTTAAGAAACTCTTTAAATACATTTGAGAAATTATTTAGTAGAATTAAACAAACACTGTTTTATCAACAACATATTTTCAGAGTACTCTAGTGAATGAACAGTCATTGGAATATTTATATTCAGTTGGGGGGAAATGCCAAACCGTATGATTGCAGAATCTTGATGGAAGCATTTTTCCTTAAAATATGCTGCTAACCGTGAGTTATTTAACACATAATGTCAAACTACAGTTTGGCATTACATGAGCGATGGCCAAGCTCATACTTTCTCCTCCACACTCCCTCATGCATGCTCCAATTCAATTACTTCCTTCCTATATAGTTCAAAACATAGTTTGCTACTGCATCCAAACTGGCACACTATGGTTTGTTCTTGACCTCCACACAAAAGTTGTAATCATGTTCAAACAATGGTTTCCAACTTTTATTTTGAGGGCAAGCCAAAACCATAGTTTGACAATTCAGATGCAATTAGAAGAGAAAATGCATATGCCTGTGGCTTGTCATGATTTGGTGTCCTGCTTGTGGGTCCCTGGTTGACAGCTGGACAGACTACACCCTTGGTCTGATCCAGCATGGCTCTTCTAATATTCTTATGAGTTGTGAACCAAATTTGCATGTGTTCACTTAAGTGAGGATAATTAAAAGAACTTGTATAATTGGTATTTGACCATAAAAGACTACTAAGATGTGTTAGTCAGAGCAATTTAAATGTTGGAGGTGTCATTCACTTTGGGTGATTTTATGCAAAGGTGGTGGAAACTGGTCCATCAATCCAGACGTATTGGGGCAGATCCAGTATTTGCCTTCTGAAGACAGAAGGAGCCCTGATTCTGATCCAACAGAGCACTTCCATTGATAGTGATCTTTGTAGATTCCTCCCTTCCCTTCCCTTCCTTTACCCCACAAATATCTGTTTGAGTGTTGGGGGGGACCTTCGAAAACAATGCGGGAGGTAGTGCTGGGGATTGCAGGGGGATAAGGAAATTGGCAAAAGTTGCCTCCCAGTTCTTCCCTAACCAGAGTGTTCTAAACGGAACTCCACTCAGGGGATGCTTCCAGATGGATTGCATCCACAGAAATCCAGAGATCCATTGGCTTAAAATAACAAAAGAGACCAAATGAATGGCCAATTGCAGTTTGCATTTAAATCCAAGCTGCTAGTTTGCTAGTTGGTGTTGTGCAGGATGTACATCATCCAGTAATTACAAATGTATTCAGAGCAGCCAAAATGGTTATTGCAATCCATGACATAATGGATTTCTAAAGTTTGGTATGAATCCCAAACGAAGTGAAATTGTTACATTAAGGATTGTCAGACAGAATTCTAAGACATGTTTAAATACTATTTCAAAATGTAAAGAAAACCAAAGAAAAAGTGGAAAACCAAAGCGTCATGCTGATATCAATATCAATATATATGAATGATTACTTTTCAAGATGTTAATATGGGGAAAAATATTTGAAATTGTTCGGAGAAATCCTCGCTATCTTACTGTATTTAGATGTATAACTTACTTCTAAAATTCAGTTTAAAGACTAATGACCCAAACTTGTGCCTCAGTCTGTAGTAGGCCTCATTCTCTAATTGTAGACGAGTATTACCTGCATGAATTCCATACCATGGTACAGCCATTCCCATTACGGGAGCTGCAGCCCAACACATTTCGAAGGCACCAGGTTGGAGAAGGTTGCCAAGAGAGATCGATAAGACAGACAAATTAGGAAATCTCTAATAGGCCCTAGCAATTTGCTAATGGAGTTGAAAGCTGTTATTCCTTAGATATATTTCAAGAGAAATTTGATTATTTGCTAATTCTGCAATTTGAGTATGGTTTATGTATTCGGGTAGTAAAGTTCAAATGCAGCTCCCCAGCCCAGTAAATACACATATAAATGTATTCTTCCAACTCAGCGGGTGTGCCAGATCCAATATATATGATAAGCCTCCTATGTCTTTCATGCATTACTAAATGAGAAAACCTGAATTGCCCAGTATTAAGCACACAGAAATTCTGCTTCCATATTGCCTCTGGCAACACTAAATGGGCAGCAGCCAATTGAAACTAAGCCTCTCCCTTTGAAATTAGTATGGCTGAGGTTGTCCCAGTTAATCATGCTGGCACTGGTTTATACATACCACAATAATTATTTCAGATAGACACTCTTTTAATAGAACACTTTGCTTTGGCTACACAGGTGAAAAGGAGCTATACTGTACTACTGCTCTTTAATCACAACTTAATTGCATCTTGGATCCCAGCATTTAATTTGGAACATTTGCTAAAAGGTTCCCATGAACAAATGGAAGCTAAAATAGCGGTATCAATACTTCTTTTTGACAGAGTTGGAATTTCTATAGTTGTTCGAAACAGTAACATGAGAAATGTGTGTTGAAAACTGATCAGCATTTAGGTGGAGGAAAACCTTAGTATGAAATTCTAAATGCAAAAAAATAAATACATCTTATTCAAGTTTCTGTTTTAAACCCTTTCCGTATGTGGTTTACGTATGTAAAAGGATGCAGAATGGAATGTAGCACTATCCCTTCACACATCCTGCACCCTTCAGCCTTGAAATGGTAATATTGCTGGACATATTATTGTCACAGTTCTTAGACAGTAACAATCATTTATTGGTGGGGTGGGGGGATCTATTCAGAATCCTCTCCCCCACCTCCAATAAAGGACCATAATTTTGATGTATAATACATGCAAGGCATTCGGGTGATTATTGAACAAGTCTTGTTCTGAACCAGTGGAACCTGAGACTTGATTCTAAATCTGTCTGGGATTGTTGTCATACATCTAGGCTTGATTTGGCATGGAAGAAGTATTAGCTTCTTAAATAAATTTAAAGAAAAATATAGTTGATTACAACAAAAATCATCTAGATCAAATAAAGGCATTTTAATAATAACCTTTTAAAAAGGGGATTTTTCAACATTGGTTGTTTAAAATTTTACGCAATTTTCTAAATATGAAAGTAAATTCAACAGAATACCAGGTTGATCTTATTCCTTCCATGCTTGAGGCCAGGTCACACAATTAAAACTGGCATTTGGGATATGTATGTTGAGAGGGTTGATTTGTGAACAAATCACATAAACACTTTGCCACATGCCAAATTCCTTGCTAATTAACATTCCTGGGGGAGATTTGGTCATGAGAATGGGTCCTGGTGCAAGTTAAATTATGAAGGATTATGTAAGACATGTATGTAACATCTATCGAAGTGCAAAAAAAAAGTATTGGAAGACAAGGCCTATACTTGGAAGGCCTAAACCTAAACCTGGAGGCTTATAGTCCTCTCTGAGTATAGTTGGGGTCCTAAGGGAAAGGAAACCGACCTGGCAAGATTAAACATGAATATTCCCAGATCTGCAGAGAAAGCCTGCATAAGTGTGAGTGTCAACAAAGAACTCTACTGGGATTACAGAGAACTGGGATTTTTGTGTGAAAACCCAGGCCTTGCTCTTATTTCAGTAAATATTGATTCTTGTTTTTCTGTTACTCATCTTCACCCTTGCATGTAAGCTTTGTACGAGGCCACTGGCAGAAAGGAACACATCCCTGTGGGAGATAATACTGACAAGGTCAAAATATACTTCCGTGGGAATCTTTCCACTGGTTTGTCTTGGAACTGTGCCCCATAATGGAATTATATGCTCCACCTATCTAGCTCCTCTGCCATACGGTTTTCTGGCAATATGCTGCTCATAGTGAATTGTCTATGGCTTAGGGTGGGTTTGTTCTACCATACAGCTGTAATCTTTAAAAGCCAGTAATCACGGCCACTATTTGTGTGGACCTTTCCTGTGGAACTAGCACCTTCTCTCCAGGCAGACTGCCAATTCTGCAGGAAAGCCATGGTTATGGATCATTAAACATTACAATCTTACCATGGGATGAACCTGCAGAAAAGCAGTTCTCTTGGTGGAGCTCTAACCTACATAATTGGGGCTTTAGTATGCAGCTCAAGGGAGAGTCTGAAACAATCATTCTTTCCAACATCGGTTTATATTGTCAGAATGAATTTTAGTCTTTTGTAGGTTGTCTAGTTAGATAAACATTTTAACACTAGTATATCATACAATACAATACAATAGCTGAAAAATCAGAATAATAACAAAATCCCAATAACTTGCATTCAGCAAAGTTAGCATAGCTTTGTCCTCCCAATGTTTATGAGCTGCATTATCAACAGTGTTTAATACAATAAAGCAAGGTCTGCACGTTTACATGCATATCACCTTCTTCAGGTGATTGCAGGTGGGGAAAAATGCAAATATAAATATATATTTGCAAATATAAAAGTAGCACAGCAAGGAAAAGGCTGGGCTAGATACTTTTTTTTTCACATGTGGGAAAACTGTTTTTTTTTCTTTTTAAAAAAAAGTAAGCCGTAGTCACTACAGATCACCAAACAGGTCACAGTTAGCTTGTTTGCAAGCTAATTTTATCCCTTTGGCCTTCTGTAGGAGCTACAGAGTGCTAAAATGGTTGAAATCCAAAATTAGCTTGCAAACAAGCTAATTTCAATCCTTTTGGTGCTCCATAGCTGTTACAGATGCAATTCCTATACCTCATGATTTTTTAAACCAAATTTGGGCTGTATGAGGCCTGTTGGCCACCTATTATTCATCTCTGATCTATAGAATAGCACCACTGTATACTACAGTCTGCTTTACGTTTGCTGCTGCTCCTCCTCTTTCATGGCCCTTCTAGCTTGGAGCCAGTTGAAATTAAACCCCTAGACCAGCCTTCCCCAAGCTGGTGCCCTCCAGATATTTTGTGACTACATCCCCCTTGATCATTGGTCATTCTAGCTGGGGCTTATGTCCAAAACATCCAGAGGCCACTAGGTTGGAGAAGATTGTAAATTAACTGCCCAGAAAGCTTTGGTTGTTGGACAGTACAGAAATTAATTAATTAATTAATTAATTAAATAAATAAAACAAATGCTGCTGAACTGAAAGGGTAGTGATGATGTAGCCCTAGTGTGAGTCACCTCAACCTGTAGACTGCAATGAGAAAATGCAATGTGAAACATTAAAGCAGTCTTTGGTGTATCTTATGGAGGTATCTTGCCAGCCTCTATAGTATATTTCCATATCTGTTCTTACCTAATCAGGAAGGACAATGATAGACCTTCAACATTTGTGGTATTAAGGGTTCCTAGAATGGTAATGAACTGAAGTGACATGCAGAAATGAAGCAGCTGAAGTTGTATCTCCATGCTAGGAAGCACTTCACCTGCAAAATTTTTGCACGTTGAGCTGTGGGGGCCAAACAGTTTCCCACCCCTGCCATGAAGGCCAGAACCCCTGGAATTTGCAATACTTCACCAAGCAGTCCCAATATTTTTTTTATCCCAGCTAAATTAAAAGAGGGAGAGTAATTACATCTTCATCTCTTTCCAATTCAAGGCCTGCCTGCATAAGGTTGCTTTCATACTCTTCTCTGCGGAATCTCTTGTCATCTTCATGGTAGTCCATGTGGGGTTCGCCTTCATCCGTGTGTCCTCCTTTCCCAGGCAGCGGTTGATCCTGTTTGATGCTTCGTGGCCCCAAGTCATTGAAATGGATGCGTCGGGTGAGCGTTTTGCTGAAAGATGACTTCTTGTAGTGGTATACCAGGATGTAATCCACTTTCCGTTTCCCATCTCTAAAATAAAGTCCATACTTGCAGTTGGCATCTGGATCTTGCGAGAACGAATTTAATAACTGTAAATGAAAAGGAAAGGAAGAATGTTTAATAGTCTCTTTGATTTAAGAGATTAAAAACCAAAACCGTTAAGTATTAAATATTTTGTTTCAGCCACAACAGAAATAACCTGTGGGCAATCCTATCAGACTCTGAACATATCCAAGAAAACAAGGCAATTTAGTACCTGATATTTTGTTAGTTGAATAGTCAGATGATTCAGTGGTTAGGAATTTATTTATCTCTCTGGATCAGCCTTCTCCAACATGGTGCCCAGATTTTTTGGGCTACAACTCTCATAATTCACATTGGCCATGCTGACTCGAAATTATGACAGTTGAAGTCCAACTCATCTGGAGGGTACCAAGTTGGAGAAGGCTGATCTAGACTCAGGACAATTCCAAAACCCAATTCTGAGGTAACAGAACAACAGAAATTGATTAGCCTTCTCAGTTTCTGCGCAGTACGCTGATCTTATCAGAAACACTACCCACTTACCCAATGCTTGTTAAGATTTCAAATTACCACATCTTGAAAATCATTAGCTGACTTTTCTACCTCAGAAATTTTTGTGCACACCAGTCTGAATTTTAGCTCCTCTGCTTTGCCACTTTGTGCATACTCTTCCTGTCTGTGATGTAAACACAACAGAGAGCATCGGCCCTTCTCCACCAAACACATCTGTGTTTTACTACTGACAAACAAATTAATATTATGTTCAAACATTTGTCACTACTCCACATCATCTGAAAAAGAGATCAGTTTTAAAAGAGACTGAAAGGAGCCAGCTGGTTCTATAGCTCAGCCAAAAAGTCTAATGGACCTCAGCCAGGAAGGGACCAAGGTTCAGTTTTTGCTTCGTTCACAACTCTTTCTCATGGAAAATAAAAATGGAAATTCATCTCCCACTCCCTACCCCCTGTAATGTCCCAGTAACAAAAAGTGGATATTGCAATTAAAGCTTGCGTTATTAAAAATATGTGCATCTCCTAAAGAGGTATATTTCTAAACAAAAAGGTACATTTGGTTGTATATCCAAGTTCATATTCCATTGGAATCAATACAGTATGGATAAACCAAGTTTATATTGTGCATTGGGATGTGCATTCAGTTTAGACATTGTAAATCAGTGAGGGAATTCCCTCACCATACAATTTAAAAGAAAATCAGCCTGAACTGATTCTAGCTACAAATGTATATTTGGTAGACATGACACCTTAAGACCACCCAAGTAGCACCGGGGAACTGGGTTATAAGAAGGATTGGGCTGGTTTGGGTGGTTAGGACTATTACTAATGTTCCAGATCAGGATCTTCATGTATAAACCCAATTTTTCTTAATTAAACAAAGAACTCAGAATTATTCCTTTATTAGGCTGTATGAAGAAACAAAGTAATTGATGCTTCCAAGTTTGCATGTGTGGTCTCTCTCCAGAGACCGCTTTTCCATAAATTTGACTGTAGTTTAAAAAGCAGATGCTTCCTTTTGAAGGGGAAAAAAATCTAATGCTTCTTTTTGTGCCATTTCTCAAAGATGTCATGGCCTCCTGATCTGCAAAGTGTTTTGTTCAAGGGCTTTTAATCAATTCTAGTGCACAAATCTTAGCTGAAGTGACTAAATGCTTTCATAATGTGGAGAGATAGAATTAGATGAGTTTTAAAAATGGCGCCAGGCCACTAAAAAGCATGAGGACTGTACTAAAGGCCAAACTAGATATTAAGAGACATAGAGCTGCCACCAATCTTGTGTCTCTCTGCCCTATCATCAACACACACAAATAACATGTGTTGACATGGTGTCAGTGCGCTATGCATCTTCCTGCCCATCATATCATCAACTTATTGGGAAAGAGCAGGGAGATGTCTGGTCATGGGTGAGTTCAGGGATTTTTCCAGTGTGTGTGTGTGATATGCACAGCGGTATGTGCACAAGGCACATAACTACAATAATCCAGTGCATTTTCCTTCGCCGTATGCACATATGCTTTGTTGCTTAGCGTCATATTCCATACCATTTAGAAGCCTACAAAGAGTAGTAGAAAGTCCTGTGATTTGACAGCACTAATGAAAAAGAGTGCTCTATTCATGTTCTACACGAGAAGCATCATGAACTCCAACAAAACATTATTTGGAGTGACGGATAATTAAATAAGAACAAGAGAAAAAAACAACAATGAACACAGCACAGGAGTTTTAAGAATGTATTGGATATTTTCTAACATCACCGACCCTATCATAGAATCATAAAATTATTGAGTTGGAAAGGACCATGAGGATCATCTAGTCCACCCTCTGCAATGTGCAGGAAAGTCAATTAAACCATCCATGAGAGGTGGCTGTCTAGCCTCTTCTTAAAAACTTCCAGAGATGAAGAATCCACATCCTCCATAGACAGACTGTTCCACTGCTGTACAGATCTTACTGTCAGGAAGTTTTTCCTTATATTTATTCATAATATGGAAAACTGCACATGACCAACTTTTCCTGCCGGAGCGAGATCAATACAGCTCTTCTGCTGTCTGTCCTTGCTCCAGCGTCACACCAATGGTGTTCCTAGGTGGAAGGCAACATCCCATTAGTCACTGGAAGCTGGGCGAGGGGCAGGGGACAGGTCTGGCGAGTTGCATGGCTGCCGGAAAGCCTGTACTGCCTCGGGATTACCCGACGCCTCCGCGCAGCAGCAAAAGCATGGGTTTTTTCTAAAAGCGAAGACAAGCCAACACCATCAAGGCAGCCTGCAGGAAAGAAGAAAACTTCAAACTTGCAGCCCCTCTTAAAGCTGTATATGCACACACATATATCACAACCCACTCTATCCCTTAACAAATGGCATTGATGCTCAAGGTCATTAGGCAGAGTGAGGCAGCTGCCTCAGTCATGCTTTTGGAGGACAGAGTTGCATGTTACATAGGAATGTAGGAAACTGCCTTATACAGAATCCATCAAGCCAGAATTGTTAAGACTGACTGGCATGGGCTCTCCAGCGTTTCAGGCCTGGAGACCTTCTGCATGCAAAGCAGGTGCTCTACCTCTGAGCTACAGTGCTTCTATTGCCTGCCCAGCGCCCCCTAAGCTAGCCTGTTTTCCCCAAGTGCAGTGGAAGACACTGCCCTGTTGCTGGTGGGATATCATATTCTGTTACAATTCTGGTCAACTTCTGAACATGTAGGCCTCTCTGATACTGGATCCAAGATTAGTTAGCTGGAAAAACTGCAGGAGTTAAGATTTATAAGCAATTCATTTTTTTTAAAAAAAAAAATATTGCTCATAGAAAGAAATTCCAATACTGAAAGATTTGAATAAACTTGGTGAAGCGTATAATTCCAATAAATGTGTAAGTCCTAGAACAGAATGCCGTTTATAAATATAGTCACCAATAAGTGATTTTGAATCACTGGACAAGAGGACAAGTATTTTCTCACCACAATTAAAAATCCATACCTGAAGACAGCTCAAGTTCAACTATGTACAGGATACCTTCGATCTAAATGATCTCTAACAGAGAAATAATGTTCTATTTCTAGTATGTTATTCAACCAAAAACAAAACAAAACTTGAATTACAGTTTCCCCAGCTTTTTATCTCTTTATTCCTAACTTTGTTAATCAACTTACCAATGCCAGGATTTTACACTATTATCAACACTGTTTTGTGAATGGTCACTATGAGTAATTTCCATACACTTAAGCTTTAATGTAATTGTCTCAAACTGTCCTTTCTGGCATTTCATTTCCCTCTGAACTCACTGCCTATAATTCTCTCTCTCTTTCTCTCTCTCTCTCTCTCTCTCTCTCTCTCTCTCACCAATGGTGTGTGTGTTATATCTTTGTGGGGGGGGCGGGGGCGGGGTGTATATATGTGCACACACACACACTTGCTAACTTAGGTCTAATGGTTCATGCATCTGATGAAGAAGACACAGGCGCATGAAAGTTTAGTCTTTATGGTGAGACAAAACTGCAGCAGACTCCTACAGCTACACCTCTTGAAACTGAACATACATTTGGCACCCCATTTTGTTCATGGAGAGCGGCTGTATAATAGGCAGAAATCAATAGGTAACACTTTTTGTTTCCTTTCATCACAGCATATCTATGTCAAGAAAAACTGCACCCTCTGATGTTTCCTGCTGTCAAAGACACAGACAATAATGTTAACGGCATAGAGCCTAGCCCTAAATTAGCCATGTGTCTATGTGCGTATGTAAGTCATAATATCATTAATGTTTTATTGCCATAGAATATTTGGGAATAGCTGCTTTGAGGGTCATCTTGACGGAAATATAAATGTTTTAATAGAGAAATATAAATTAATATTCTCTTGAAAAATTCACAGTATATGTATTACAAGGCATGGGGAAAGGCAGGGGGAAAAACTTCTCAGAAACTAGATGCCCTTTCTGTAATGAAAGTGGGAATAAAGTGTGTGTATGTCTGTGTGCATGTGTTTGCTTACACACACACACACACACACACACACACAAACACATATGTTTCCCATACAGTTGTAAAAAGCTATCATGGATCATTTAAATGGAGTGATCAAGAAACATCCCCTTGAAAAAGCCTTTGATCAAAATGGAAGCCTCTCATCCTAAGCCTTCGTAAGGCAGTGAAAACCTGCAAAGTCTTTTTAGTGACTGACATTTGAAGCAACCCTGCCTTTGGAAAGAATAGTGTACAGTGGGACACACAACTTCAACCATAGGGCTATCAAGGGCAAAGGGACTGAGAACTCAGATGGACACACACTGTAACGCCTAGATATGCCGATAAATTGGCTGAGAAGGCAGCTCCTCTACTCACCGTGCTTTCAGTGCGAACATATCCTATATCTTCAATAGCTCTGATGTTGATAATGTGGATCCCCTTCTCCTCGGCAGGTAGGGTGGAGTATTTCTCATTCACCCTCATTGTTGTTTCATTGGAAGCGTCTCTGAAATCTTCTGGCAGAAACTCCACCCCATGAAATGAACCGTCAGTGTCTAAAGGAAAGAGAAACAGGTTGGTTTAAAGCCTTTCCTCGCACTTCATCTCCAGTCTCTCAGGACCCTTTCCAGCTGGAACACGTCCTGTTCCAGCCTGCATCTGCCCCTGTCCTTTGTCTCCCCACCCCTTTGTAAGTACCTCCCCTGCCAGCTTTGCCTTATGCTCCCCTGGCTCTCCTCGGAGCACTTGTCTGCTTTCTTCTTGACATTAGCTTAGCCAATCAGCACCGTGGAAAGAATTCTGTGTCTCAGGGCATGGGCACTGCTGGACTCTTCCAAACTGCACTAGAAGCGGAGTGAATTGAATTTCTAAGTAATTGTTTAGTAATAGCCCTTGCAAATTCATTGTGCTCAACACCACAAATAAATAGCAGTAGGGTATGCATGACAAAACAGAGCAAGACTAACACACAACGCACACTGCATGCTAGTCTGTCAGTAGAGTATTACCATTTCCCTGTATAATCATTTTGACATTTTATAGTGAAAACAGAAACTTCACAGTCAACTTCACAGGTTGGCAGCACTGTCGGTTTAACAACACTGATCACTGAAGTGTCGTCATCCTATCGTTTAGGCAGCTTGCAAGCAGGTTGCCAAAGCATATCCAGCTTTATGCTCATGTGTGATTCTAATCCAGCAAAGGACACTGCATTCCTTGCCCTATGTGATGGATGCAAGTTTCTAAGAATCATACTTTATATCCTTTGGCATGAGTGGGCTGCTGCATGCGGATCACCTTGCTGGATGACAGGAAGGAGCTACATCTTTAAAGTGTAGATCAAGGATGCTGCGACTTGGCCAAGAGAATAGCCTGAGCGCACAGTGTTAAACATACCTTACAGCCAGTGGCGCAGCTCAGTAAGTTTAGGCCCTGGATTTCATGATTTTACAAGGTGTGTGTGTGTGTTTAGATATCCTTGTGATTTACTGCAGTCATGAAGCACACAACTAACATTTCTCTCTCCTACCAACCCGCCAACAACCATTCCATGCTTTACATCTGCTTCTACATTCCTGACATGTTAAAACAACAACAAAACTGTTTGTGAACCCATATCCTGAATATGTGCAGTTTTGCATTTTGAACTCATTTAAACCATATCACCATCATGATCACAAGAAGTGGAATTTTCCCCTGCTGCCCTCATGTCCTGCCACTGTCGGACTTGGGGGCCCTGGCTCTTGGCCCTAGCTGCACTACTGCTTACAGCACAACCCTAAAAGTGCAACCTCAGTCTATTAGTGCATAGAGGTAAAACTACCTGGGAAGGCTATGTCAGTTTCAATTGAAAATTCATGCCATTGTATCTGACATTACAAAATACATGTATACTCAGTGTAGAAAAATGTAATGTGTCAGTTGGCTCTATATCTCTGTTGGGCTGAAGACTTTCAGCACTTGTACAAAATGCTTCACCCAGAGGCAAAATTAAGATGGGGGGAAAAGACATTCTTATATCGCCAAAATTTCAAATGAAGTATTCACATAAGGAAGAAATTGTTAAAAAAGTTCCCAACATAGTGCATTATGAAGTTCAGCCTTGTGTAAGTAACTAAGTACGGGACTGGGTTGGATTCTGGTCAGAAGAGTCAATTCTGTTGTTTAATTTTAAACAATGGCCCATCTGCCAGTATGTACACCTGAGCTTCAAGTATCATGAGCCTTGGCAATGTATGACATAAGGAAGAACAAACATATCAACATAATAGAGAGAGAACCATAAAACTTGTTTGTTCTGGATAGCAGAAAAGATGTGAGATGTAAACACTTCAGTAATATAAGCTTGTACTGTATGAAGTAAAAGATCTATTTCAAGTGAATGTAATGTTAGGACAGTGCCAATGAATACTAGGCTAATGTAATTCAAATCCCAAAATTTATATAATTAGTGGATTATATAGTAAGTGTTCACATATGGAAGATTGACATGAAGCATTTTTATTCGCAGAATTTATTTTTCTGAATATTTTGGGGTGGGAGGCTGCGGGTCAAACTACACACTGGTGTCAATTGGGATTTTCTTTTTCTTTTTTTAACACTCCCATGGGAGGATTTGTAGGGGGGGGTGTTTAATCCTCCCCTCCTGCTACAGGGTGGTCCCAATTGAAATCATAGCCATGCACACTTAGCATTAATAAAAGACATATCTCAGCTACTCGATATACAATTAATGTAATATAAACAACCCAGGAACATTTGATGTGACGTGTGAACCAGGTCCTAGACTGTACTTTAGCATTATGTGAACAAGCTTTGGGCTTTTCACTGTCCTCCCCACCCTCTCGTCCTCTATCACAGCCACATGGAAGAGTTCAGAATCTGTTTTTTTTTTAATTAACCACAACTTACGCTGTTCTCCAAACCAAGACAAACCACTGCTAATCTTAACTATGGTTGGTGGAAACAAGCCAACTTTAAATCATAGTTTATGAATTTAGCTTGTATCAATAACATAAGTCCTTTTCATAGAAATCTGATAGTAAACCCATAACAATATCCACCATTTTAAACACTGCAGATTCATCATTCCATTCCATTTATTCCATTTATATACCGCCCCATAGCCAAAGCTCTCTGGGCGGTTTACAAAAATTAAAAACATCGAACAATTAAAACACCAATATACAAAATTTAAAAGCATAAAAACAAGTTAAAATTACAATATCCTTCTGGGTCAAAGCACAACAACAACACAAAAACACAAAAACCCTCATCATATGCTGTTAAATGCCTGGGAGAAGAGGAAAGTCTTGACCTGGCACTGAAAAGATAACAATGTTGGTGCCAGGCGAGCCTCATCGGGGAGATCATTCCATCAGTAGTGTTTGAGTTGATTTGTTGTGTAAAAAAAAGCAGTGTTTCCTAGGACCCGCAAACAGAAGGCTATTAATGATGATACAACCTTACTTGTCCACCATATAGCTAATATTGCATGATACTCTCAGCTAAACACTATAATGTTCTAAGAGATATCATCCCAGATGTTCAATAGCACTGGGACGAGGAAAGTAGCTTGTGAGCATTCCCTGGCACAAGTGCAAAGGGGCCAAAAAATAATTACCCAATGCTAGTCACTGCAACTGGCCCCACAAGTAAGAGCAGAACCATTGTAAAACAGTGCCCTTACTCATAACGATGGTCCAATAATATACCATGTTCAATTGTATAACAAAGCTGCTGAGACATTGAGCAAGAGTAATAGTATTGTACTCCCTCTGTCCCTCCCCTGATAATCCATGGCCAATTAAGTACTAAAACCAGATCTGACCCCAGACAGAAATGGGTCCAGAAAACCAGTTTACTACAAGAGTGTCTTGAACTGGGCTGCCAGCAATCTCTCGATAGCCTTCCCCAAGAAGGGGGCATCAGCAACCAGTTAAAGGTTTTCTAATACTTTTGGGTCCAGAGTGGGCTTCTTCAGGAGCGGCTGCACAATTGCTTCTTTAAGGGCAGCCGGCGTTATGCCTTCTCACAACAACATGTTCACCATATTCTGGACCGACCCAGCCCTTCCCCACACTAGTTTTAATTAGCCATTATGTACAGGGGTTGGGAGAGCTATTGGCTGGCTTTACAGTTACAAGCACCTAGTCTACGTCCACATGCCACAGAAACCAATCACACAAAATTGGTACAGATAGCATTTGAGACTGTCTGATATCTGCTGTCTAAATCAGTACGAAGGAAAGCAATTTTGTTTTTGAAAAATTCAGCGAAATTATAACAGTGGGCTGCAGACGGTTTGCGTGCCCCAGTCAGCAGGGCAGATGTGAACAACTCTCGAACCTCATGGAGCAGTTCCAGTGGGCGGCTCCTGGAAGATGCAATAGAAGCAGCAAAGTAAGCCTTCTTCACTGCCTAGCAATAGACACAGTTATGTGCCCTGGAGCATGTTTGAACACCTTTGTGGCACGTTTGTTGCCAAATATGCTATAGCCATCCGGTCCATTCTGGCCTGCACATTTTCCATGACTTCCAGGGGATAGTACTGGCTCTGTGACACCAAAAAGGGCACTCAGGAGCAATTGTGTTGATGGCTTGTCTCATCTCACCTTTCCAATCTAGATTTATTTATTTTTTAAACGGGCTTTCCAGCTGTTCACGTGATGGCTTCCATTTAAAAAACAGATACTTGTTTTTAGAATAGGAAAATGTATGGGTAACCCCCCCCCCCAGTGGTGGTTGATGCCCTCCAACCTCCACCCCCCCACCAGTGGTAGTGCTGCACTCACTTGATCTTCCTACTCAATAGCATACAGTCTGGAGTATGAGGGTGGTCGGGTGCTTCAAGGCTGCCTCAAGGCTGCCTCACTCCTTAGAGAAGGCACAGTCCTGACCGTTACCTAAAGACTGAGATAGTATAATGAGGGTGGTGCTTTAAAAGATCCAGTCCAGATTAGACATGCATAACTTGTTTCTCAAATCCTTTTTTCCCATGAAACACAAGTTATGGATGACTGCCAGGCAAATCCAATTATTCAATAACATTAACTGAGTATCACTATGATTAAAGACGAAGGGGCATTTCCTGGTTTTTGTGCCTTTAGTGAGAACTTCCATTAAGGGTTCCAGTTCCAGTGAATGACTGATCGCTATTAATAGCTCTCCCTTCCCTAAAACTGTCCTTTATGCCAATGCAGCCGTGGGAGGAAGGGTAAGTAGAGGTGGAAAGTTATGAAAATTGATAGCGACTCTATGCCTCCTGGACAGGTTAGGAATTCTGAATTTTATCCATGAAAGTATAAAGTGGAACATAAATTTGGCCAAGCTGGACTTCTCTGTTTAGGCAGAGATAGTGGAGTCACCAAGGGAGCCTTTTACCTACTTCTTCACAGACTGCACGTACATACATATTCCTGTATGTCAGTATCTTGCGGTTATAGTTTTATCCATTTTATGAAACAAGCTTTCTATGTCAAGGGTGTCAAGCCTCTTTCAACCTGAAGACCAAATTCAATTTCAGAAAAGCTCTCAGGGACTGCATGCCAGTGGTGGGTGGGACCTAAAGGAAAAGGGAAGGAGCCAAACATGCCAGCATATTTTAGCTCAAAACTCTCACTGCCAGTAACTAAGCATTAGGAGAGGCATTTCAACCTTTTTGAATGGGGAAAAACCTGCAAAAGTTGGGAAACCACCCAGTGATCAATGGTCAGGGCCATCCTGAATGCTGGATTGGGATCCCAAGTGGGCTGGATTTGGCCCACAGGCCTGAGGACTAGCCCCCCTGCTCTATGTTATAATCCCCTAGCATCTCTGCGGTGTGAGAATTAATACTAGTAGGTCAAGACTAGCATGCAACACCAGCAAGTTACCAATATATGGAATCTAAAAAAGAACAAAACTGAGATAGAGAATGACTGTCATTAGAAGTCCTCATATGCAATTAATTCTCCTTGTCTTTTTCTTTTTCTGGCTGTGCCAAGCTGTTGCTATTATTAACACTTACTATAACTAACTATAATAGAGTCCTTTATTCTTATGGGACATCATCTGAAAAGTTCGGAACTTCATTTCTGGTTGTTTGGGGATGGTCTGAAAATATAATGGGAAGGTTCCATTCTTGGCAGTTGTAGTGCCCTCCATTGTAAGTCACTTCCTAAGTCAAATATTGGAATGCTTCTTTGAATATGAAACACTTTGTGTTGCTAATATAGATTGTCCATGAAAATCAACATTCAATAGCTCCCTGACAGAGGGATCCGAATATAGTGTGAATGTGTGTGTGTGTATGCTTATATATGCTGCCAGGTTGTCAACAGCCACTCATATGGTCAACTGTGATGAATAAGAATCATGTTCAGGTTGTTGATTGTGCTGTAGGCAGGCAAGCTAGAAAACATCTTTGAGGGCTAGTAAATGTTATAGACTATGGGGTACAGTACCACTGGTTGTGAAACCATACAATATAGATGCCATGCACCTGTTCTCCTGCTTTTTAAAGGACTGGGGATTCCCTAATTACCTCCTAAATCTAACAAAACCCAGAATGGCCAAAGCCTGCCCTAAGGCACATTATATAAATGCTAATGGGAGGACTGTGGGGAAGAATATTGTGTGTGTAATGGTAAACTCAATCCAGCAAAAGATCCTCATGAGAAAAGAAGTATTAACCTAGTAGACATATCAAGATATTATCAGAGCTAATTTCTTTTGAGATCCATATATTGAACTCACTTGAAGTTGAAACAGGTTTACGTGTGACCACTGCTTGGCAGAATCAATATAGCAAGGGTAGCACAGTTTCTAAGCTTAGTTACTGCATTCAAAAATCTCCACATGACTAGAAACTAAGGATGGCTGTCCCTGCTTATCTCACTCCATTTCCCAGTATGTCCAGCCACTTCTGCCTCTCCAGTTGCTGAAACTGACACTTCTCCCCCGCCCCTCTCTTGCTGCTCCTTTAAACCTCTTCATTATCCCTTGCTTTGCTTACTTCCAAGTCTGTAGTCAGCGGGGAACTACTTATTCCTTTCCACTTTACTGTTTGACCCACAAGACCCAGAGGAAACTCTCTACTTCTTCAGGGCCCCCACACATCAAGCTGCTACCAGCACTGTCTCTACCCAAGTGAAGCGTTCTTCTCTCCATTTAGCCTACCTTTCATCTGAAAGAGCAGGAAGGATCAAAGGTGGCTCTCAAAGCACAGCTGGGTGGCCGAACGCTGAAATATTATAGTGAACGGCTGACAGGCCATTGGTTTATCAAGCTGAGCACAGTTTCCTCGGACTGGCTGCAAATCTCCAGCCCTTTCTCAGCTTTGCCACCTGAGATGCTGTAACAGGAGATGGCAGGGATTAAATCTGGGACCTTATCCGTGGAGAGCATGTTGCAAAATACATTGCAAAAGAAGGCAGTCTTATCTATGTATCTATCTATCTATCTATCTGTCTAGACAGCATGTGCACTAAATTCAAAGGAAGAGAAGAAAACAAATCAAGCATACAGGCCCTTGCATCCTTAACAGATAAAACACAATATTATACAGTCAGCCTGCTGTACGTAAACCAATTGGAACAGACCACTGACTGAAACGTTTCTCACACTATGACCATCGCTGGAGCTGGCTTCTCCTCTCTAATCAGCGTTTGTTATCAGTGTTAGGGTTTTGTTTAAAAACATTCCATGAGCAAAGTATTATAGAAAGTACATTCACATTTGAAGATGCAGTTGTTCCCAACATGCTGTAGACTTTATCCTGGAACGCTTGCTAGTACTTGCACAAGAGTAAAGGAAAAGCAACATTGTTTAGGGCACAGTTCTACTGTGGTGGGTCAAGGATTAAAAATTCTACACAAATATTCACATCGATGATAAAATCATATTCATATTTATTTATTTAGTTACATTTGTATACCACCCCATAGCCGAAGCTCTCTGAGCAGTTTACATAAGATTAAATAATTAAAACGATATACACAAATTAAAACAGCAAAAACATACAATATACACATACATTTAAAAACACGATAACTTTAAAAAAGCTGTAAGCCTAAAAACAAAACAAAACCCATGCTTATCAGATATTGCTAAATGCCTGAGAGAAGAGAAAAGTCTTGACCTGGTGCCGAAAAGATAACAATGTTGGCGCCAGGCAGGCCTCATCGGGGAGATCGTTCCACAGTTGGGGGGCCACCACAGAGAAGACCCTCTCCCTTGTTGCCGACCTCCAAGCTTCCCTCGGAGTAGGCACTCAGAGGAGGACCTTACATGTGGAATGTAGTGTTCAGGTAAGTTCATGTAGGGAAAGGCGTTCCGTTAGGTATTGTGGTCCCAAGCCATGTAAGGTTTTATAGGTTAAAACCAGCACCTTAAATCGAGCTCAGAAACATACAGGCAGCCAATGCAAGTGGGCCAGATTAGGTTTTATATGCTCGAACCTTCTGGTCCCAGTTATTAATCTGGCCACTGCATTTTGCACAAGCTGCAGCTTCCAAATCGTCTTCAAAGTCAGCCCCACGTAGAGTGTATTTGGTTGAGTCCCCCCCCCCAATTTTTTGGAGTACTTCTGTATAAGAACTTATAGTTTTGTGCATTTTCAAAATTAAAGCTAGGAAATTTACCCAAAATTCCCTGAATAAAATTGACTATTCTACCTGTACAGTCCAGATGTAATGAGGGATATATAATCAAAGGGAAATATAGTAGAGTAGCCCAAAACTTTAAGGATGTTGTCAGGAAGACTAAGAACCAGAATCAGCTGAGGGGTACAAGGGATGCTAAAATTAACCAAAAAGGGCTTCTTTAGCTATTTTGGAGCAAGGAGAAGAACAAGGACCACTGCTTATGGAGGATAATGAAATGTTAACAGGTGACAGAGAGAATTCCTATTTCGCCTCAGTCTTCTCCCACAAGGTTGTGTTCAACTTATAAAACACCTAGAGAACTTAGAGAACACCTAGTTACTTTAAAATGAATTCATTTCTCCAGGGCCAGATGAATTATACCCTAGTACATTGAAAGAGGACATTATTTCAGAGCTGCTGTTCTCCATGATTTCTTTGGGAAATCATGGAGAACAGGTAAGATAACAGCAGCCTAGACACAAACAAATGGTGTCCCCATCTTCAAAAAGTGGGTTGGGGGGGGTGCATATCCAGGAAACTACAGGCTAGTCAGCCTAATGTCAATGCTGAGAAACATTCTAGAAAAGATATAGAGAGTGGTTGGTCTGCGAGCATTTAGAAAATAATACATTAATTACTAGGAGCCAGGATGGGCTTATCAAGAATAAGTAATGCCAGACCAACCTTATCACTTTTGTGATATAGTTAGTAGCCTGGTATTACCCTACTGGGGTAATGTTAAAAATTCTAATTTTAAAATGTATTTGTTTATTCTTTTTCAGCTACAACATAAGAGTTTATCTGAGGAAGCTTGGCTTCACGTGAAACAGGTGAATACCAGACACCTGTAATATTTTCTGTATTTCTTGTGTTACAATAGCAAAAACCAGTTTGTTTTTGAAAACTATATTTCTCAACTGCAAGTAATAGCAATATAAAATAGAACAATATAAAACAGTACAGTTTGTTTTGGAAAATTTCCTTTGTAACAGTAGCATTGCAAATAGTTTGTTTGTATAATATTGACTGCAGTTTGATATCACTTTTCATTGAATTATATAGCTTTTTATAAGCAAAAATTAGAGAGAGAGAGAGAGAGAGAGAGAGAGTTCTCATATCAGTCAGTCGATAAAAAAAGTATTTACCTCAACTTTTGGAAAATATTTTTATTGTTTTCACAATTGTGTGCCTTGTGCATTATACCAATTATTTAGTCTGTCAACTGCTGACTCTGTTTTTGTATAATAATGATGTATGTCAGTGACATGTCCTTCCTTATTTAAGCATCCCTGGTCCTGTTGAAGAAATTAGGACTGTGAACTTTGCCTCTTTGTGTGCCCAGGACTTTAGGAACATAAGCACATAAGATGTATTAGCAGAATAACTTGAGTCACTGCATGTCTTGCATTAGCTAGTGCAGAGAACTCGTTCACGCATTATATGCACCCATTTTTCTTACTATTCGCTGTTTTGGAATCCCTAAATAATCCTCAGAACATTTTATGTTAAGACAGCATTTTAAAACCTTTGTCCCCTAGTGGTAGTTTGTTTGGATAATTCTGAAAGTGTATAACTGTACTAAGCTTATGCTATAAGCAAAGTTTATCTTCTGGCACAGAAGGTGGCTGGATTGCAGGTGGTTTCCTCTTACATCTCCACTATTTGGACTTCGGCCTTTGACAGGCCATACTTTTCTGGCAGTGACAGCTATATTTCTTTTCCCCTGACAACTTTGCTATTATCAGAACAGAAAATGCATTCAATTAGAGATTTGGGGGATTGGGTTGCCATAGAACTAATAGTAAAAACTCAACACATGTTGGAGGGGATTAATGGTTCAAGTAATTATTTGTCAGGTATATACCTGAGTCCCAGCTTTAGCTGGTGTGACATTAGCACCTTTACTGAGTACACAATGAAACTGGGAGGCCTATAGTTCTCCCCTTCCCCAATGAAAACCTAAGCAGCCTTGGTGGAGAACAGCTGTTTTAAAAGTATAATGAAGACAGGTCAATGGCAGTATGCCCAGGTACACATGACAGGCTTTCCTTTCCTGTTTGATGCTCTCTGCTATGCCCTTTTGATTCAGATATCCGTAGTATCCTGTTAGCAGATTCCATTGGCAATATCACATATACATGTTTCAAGTCCTGATTCATTAACGAAGGATTTATTATATATGTGTACAAGAGTTTGAAGGACATCGGCAACCTCCACTGAATTCAAGTATGTGGGCTTAGAGATGACCCACATACTCTCCTTGCTGTTGATCCACTTTGTGTGGTGGAAGAGTAGGAGTGAACACACATCACGCATATATGCAACATGATGAGAAGGCTTTGTGCACAAAACTGAATGTGCCTAAGCTAAAGTTGTGCAGCTCCCTTTCAAAAAAAGAAGCATGTTCGTGTGTGTGTGTGTGTGTGGTGGGGCTCACAAATTACACTTAATGTGCATGGTGAAAGGTGGCACTACCTGCCTCACCACATTAACAGGATTGATGGCCAGGTGAGAGTATAAACTGGTCCTTAGACCCATATCTGCTCAGAGGAATTCAGTGTGTGAAGACATTTTTTTTAAAATGAATTTATAAACCACTTACCATATTTTAAAAATATCTCTAAGCAGTTTATAAAGGGAATACATGAAAATACATGAAAATAAAAATTCTATAACACCATTAAAACCAAATAATCACAATAGTGTGCTGCAATCCAAAGAAAAGGTAAGCACACCTAAATCCACATGAACTCGATACAAAAAGCTGCTTTCCTATACAGTTATTTGAAAGTAAGCCCCAGATTTACTTCAAAACAAATATGCATAGGATTGGATTGCATGGCTTGCTATCCTAAAGATACTTGGCAGTATCAGAGTGTTAAGCTCAACCAAGAGCATCCCATATCCCTCTGTATGAAAAGACCAGACATGAAGGGCAGGTACAGAGGTGTTTTCAGTTGTTCCACAAGCTTGGCCAGAGCATCTTTTGGAAGCACTGTAATGCCTTTTAATTTGGGCTTGCTTCCAGAAGCTGCAGTTAAAATGATTTGAGTTTAGCAGAGACTGTGATCTATTTTGATATTTTGTATATTGTACTTTCATCCACCCCAAGCATGTGGAATGTGATGGATTAGATAGTTAGATGAATGAATAAATAAAAATTTCCTATGCCTAAAATAACCTCTCTAGTTTTGCATTCTACATGAACATGTTTCCTCATTCAGATCTTTCACTGAATTGCAGTTCATCCACAGACTGTACTAAAACGTAACGTACTTGTTTTCTTTAATATTGATTTAATTTATTATGATTACAGTAATACTACATAGAGCAGGACCAAAAGATTGTGTACTGTACAGGTTCTTAAGCATGCATGCAACACACCCTGCTCTTAAAGGATTATATTCTTAAATAGGTAAAATCATACAAAGAGTGTGTGCAAGGAAGTAGTCTTATAAACCTTTTGCTCACGTATTGTAAACTGGAGTAGAGTAAGATTAAGTGACTTTCCGGAATAATACAGGAAATCTATGTTAAAGCCAAGAACTGACCCAATGTTTCCTCAATCCATGAACACCAAATTAATCATTTTTAGCATCTGTGCTTCATTTTACTCTCCTTTCCTTACATTCCTGAATTGTCATATTGTAAAATACATGTGTAGAATGTATTTCAAAATGCTAAACTAACATGTATTACATAAATCATTTCCATCAAAATCAGAAACATTCCAAATGAGTTTATGGTTGGCCCTTTTTCCATTAGAGGAAGCTCTTAGGCTCATTAAAATAGCTCAATATCGTACCTTAAAATTTAGATCACCAGTTCTTCAACTTTGCTCTATTCAAGAACAAAACTATTCTAATTTGTTTGTACTTTGCAGGCCACAACATTTTCATACATTATGGCTATTACAAGCAAAGTCCCTTGAAAGACTTTATATCAAGACTCTGCTTATTCTGCACTCCAGTCCAATTATACTGCTTACTCCATTCAGATGAATGACTTTACGTGGACTTTCTGACTATGTTAATGACCAGTTTGGCTCCTTTCCCTATGCATATTGTAGCATTTGATTTATAATATTATCCCAACTGAACAGGATGGCATATCATATGCTGGCCCAATAAAGCAATAGGATGAATTGTCTAAGTATACAAATGTCATCATTGCAATAACTGAGGGAAAGAATGTATCATAAATATTAAAGGGTGTATGTACGGTTAAAACATCAGTATAATTATTATTCATTTTCCATTTAATGATTCCTGTTACCTTTGGGCCAAACCACAGTTGTGTAGTTCCATGAGACTTATACCACCATTCTTGTTCTCTATCCTTATTATTTTTCCTCCCATAACTAGAGGGAGGCTGGACTCTTGAAAAGGATGAAAAGAATGGTGGAAGGTAGGATGTACTGATTAATCCTTTCCCTTTCAGTTGTTTGCCTTCTCCCCCCACATCCACACCCCATGCCTTTCTTTTCATTGGAGACAAGTTATAGAAGAGGAAAATAAATGTGGTGTGTGGGTGTATGATTTTAAGCAGCCAAATTGCTGGCAGGGGACGTGTTAAGCAAACTCTGCTCTCCACCCCTCCCTAGTTGTCCCCTTATTTTTAGCATCCCAAAGGTATGGAACAGATAGGGTTTAAGGCGGATTGCTCTACTTATGACCAGTGTTTGGTTTTGTCCCATTTGGCATACAAGTACACGGCCCCAAAGGGCGGGAAATTATTTGCAGCCTTTATTGATCTAAAGGCAGCGTTTGATTCCATCTCTCAGCCTCTCCTATGGTCCAAACTAGAAAAACTCTCGATCGAAAGGAGGTTACTATTCTTGATCCACTCCCTACATTTTAACTCACTTGCCAGGGTTAGGTGTAGTAACTAGGGCCATGTTACTTATGAGTTCATACTCCCCATGGGTGTTAGGCAAGGATGTGTTCTTGCACCTATGTTATTTAACCTCTTCTTGGCTGACCTCCTGGCCTGGCTCGCCACATTACAGTCTCATCCTCCTAAAATTGGCCCACTAAAAGTCTGCATCCTTTGTATGCAGACGATGCTGTGTTACTATCTCAAACACGATTGGGCCTCAAGAGGCTGTTAAATGGCTTTGCGGAATACAGCCTTAAAAACAAACTATCTATCAACTATCAAAAATCCAAAGTTATGGTCTTTGCCAAGAAAAAAAATAAGGTTTTCCTGGTATATGGGGGGTAGCAGGATAAGCCAAGTGGACACCTATAAGTACCTAGGCATTTGGTTCCAGGAAAATCTAAAATGGAATACTCATGCTAAATACTTCAAAGCAAAGGCAGATAAAACAAGGGGGCCATTCTGAGATACTACTTCTCAAAGGGGGGGGGGAATTTACTCCAGCAGCCATCCAGGTGTATAAAGCAAAGCTGATTCCCCAGATTTTGTTCGGGGCTCTGATTTGGTTCCCCTTGTCAAAAGGCTCACTTGAGGGACTACAATCATTGTTTTTAAGGCACATTTTGGAGTACCCAAATGTGTGGCTGGAGCAGCACTGAACCTAAAAGCTGGACTCACCACACTAAAATGCCAGGCATGGACCCAAACATTGCAATTCTGGTTCCAAAAGTACCATGGCCTCTCATATAACTCTCTGGTATCCCAGGTCCTGCTTGATTCATACGAATCTCCTTGGGTTTAAAAATTGGCTCTGAAAGTAAACTCAATAGGACTTTCCCCCGGATATTTGTTAACACTGGACCTGGAAGGCGCAAAATGGGCAATTATGCAAAGATTATTGGACAAAGATCTCCAGGATCTCCGTGGAACTGCCTTTGGCCCATGTTCCCCTTTGTCTTTGGGCCTGGCAGAATTCGTGCACAATGGCGAGATGTCTTATCTGAAATGGCTCACTGTACCAAAATACAGAAAGGCCTTTACCCTGGCCAGATTTAATGTTCTTCCATCCAAATTGTTGGATGGCAGATTTTTAAAAATCCCTGTAGCCAACAGATGTTGTTCGTGTAATAATACTGAAGTGGAGAATATTGATCATGTACTGTTCTTCTGTAACTTTTATAACGAGGCAAAGGATGATCTATTGAGCCCAATTCTGCAAGGCCTCCTGGGTCGTCCCAGGAAGTCAATGATGATTAATCTTCTCCAAGGTACAAATAAGCACGTCACCTTGCAAGTAGCCAAATTTCTGAGCTCTGTGATTGGCTGTAGAACCCAGCTGGCCAATTGTATTGAATTGTCAACCTATCCAAACTCACAAGACCTCAATTCGCATGAGATACCCCCCATCAGAAGGATAGTAGACCTTAATAAAGTTAGACTATAACAACGGGAAGCCCATTCCCTCGAATGTTTAGGGCCCAGATGAGCAATTGCTATATTTATTATTTTTCTATCTATTAATATCTTAACAGCTATATATATATTTGTTGTCAAATGGTTTGTTGACCGTTAATAAAGTTTGGATTTGGTCCTTTTATCAAAAACCCAATCAAAGGAATCATAGAATGGTAGAGTTGGAAGAGGCCTACAAGGCCATCAACCCCCTGCTCAGTGCAGGAATCCACCTCAAAGCATACCTGAAAGATGGTTGTCCAGCTGCCTCTTGAATGCCTCTAGTGTAGGAGAGCAGACTATGTCCCTAGGTCATTGGTTCCATTGCTGTACTGCTCTAATAGCCAGGAAGTTTTTCCTGATGTTCAGTCGGAATCTGGCTTCCTGTAACTTAAGCCCATTATTCTGTACCCAGCACTCTGGGATGATCGAGAAGAGATCCTGGCTCTCCTGTATGACAACCTTTCAAGTATTTGAAAAGTACTATCATGTGTCCCCTCAGTCTTCTCTTCTCCAGGCTAAACAAGCCCAGTTCTTTCAGTCTCTCCTCATAGGGCTTTGTTTCCAAACCCCTGTTCATCCTTGTTGCCCTCCTCTGAACACGCTCCAGCTTGTCTACATCCTTCTTGAAGTGTGGTGCCGAGAACTGGACACAATACTCAAGATGAGGCCTAACCAGTGCTGAATTATTTCAGAACTATATATAACATGTAACTATCTCATATGGATCTAAATCTATGATTTGTGAATTTATATTTTCCAAGCCATTTATCAGTGTTTTTATTACTCTGCATGAATAACATAGAAGATATTCCCGTCTATCTGTCCCACTCACCATCATTCCCGCCAGTAAGGTGCCGTGGCCACAGGGCACCAAAGACAAACTGTGGGGAACAGTGCAGTGTTTATCCCATTTTAATTTGCTGGATGAACTCTCATTAATGCAATGATAAGAGAGGCCTTCTTTACATTTCATAAAATGTGATTCAAACAAAACCTGTTCACTTGGCAAATAACACATAGAGAGATACAAACATATGGAGTGGTGTTAAATTCTTGATTCTGTCTGACCTGGCTCCTATCAGCTGGGTGGGTTGGGATGGAGCATAGGAAACTGTCTTATAACAGGTAGGACTATTTGTCCATCTAGAGCAGTATAGTGGTTTTCCAGGGTCTCAGGGAGAGGTTTCTCATATCTTCTGACACTTGCCATTAAAAAAAACAAAAACAAACCAGTGATCTGTGACTTTTTGGGAAGAAGGCAGGTTGCAGTCAGTACAAGCAGCTGGTCTTTTATTGCTCAGAGACCAACAAGCATGCCTGATTTGAAAGCTTTTACAGACCTCCCGAATGTGGCACTACCATGCTGGCTGGGTGATGGGAGTTGTAATCCAACAGATCTCAAGGATGCCAGGTTGAGGAAGAATATTTTAGACAATAAAACATCTTTCCCCACCTTGGTGCCTTCTCTAAAATTTAGAGTCAGAGAGCTGCTGGGCCTGCTTTGTCCTATTGCAAGGAGGCTTCCCTGGCTGGTCTGTCTACAATTTTCTCCCATGGCCACAGCTCAGTGGTGACACATAGTTTGACTCCCTGCCTGAAGCCACCAATTCAGTACTTGAGTCCTGAGATATTCAAGCAGAAATGAGCTTTTAGGGACTTTGAATATTCATCACTGCAGCTTGTTAGTTGGGGCTGACAGTAGTAAAAGGCCGCTATTGCCAAGTGGAGACTAAGGGGAAAGAGAGGGCCCACAATAATATCATTGATCTAAACTGAGTGTTCTTGGACATTCAATAGCCTTGCCCATGCACAGTGTGGTCCTAGTCATATCTGCCTTCACTGACACCAAGTGATATCCACTAGTAAAGTGATATTCTCAGTTGCTGCTCAGAAGGACCAGACTCTTAGTACTGTAAGCTCCACCTCATGATGATCGACCATTGAGTGTTATAAATTGTGAATATATCTGATGTAATAAAATGTATCAGAAAACGAGCAAGCAGGTGTAATACCTCATAGAGAGAAAAGTGATGGAGAGCCAAGATACTGCTGCATTGCCAGCCATTAGATTTTTCACCAAGAGATGTTGGCAATAGGACACATGGACAGAGGCTAGATGATCTAATGGCCAGTTGGGGGATGCTGGGAGTGTTATTCAACACATCTGTAGCACACATCAGGGAACACTGATCTAATCTATTTCAAAAAGCACCTCCATTTTATTTACTTGCTGGGCCTATATTTCTAGTCCTGGTAGAAAGACGATTATATTGTTCATCAAACATACGCTGTACACAAAGTGAAATGCAGGAAATAGCAAATAGCATACCTCCTGTGCAAGAAGTAGGGAGTGCTCATTGAGCTTCGTTATGTAAAGAAACAGGAGAGATGGAATTTAAAAGAGTCAGGTTAACACCAATCTCTCTCTTTCCCTCTCCCTCTCTCAGAGGTTCTGAAACAAGGCCATCCTTCTCCAACCTGCTGTCCTCTAGGGCCTCCTCCACACGAGACGTTTAATGAGCCTTGAAGGCTCATTATAAATTTTACCTACACACGAGCGGAGCGCAAAACGGGCGTACAGGCGCGTTATCTCCCCGATAATGCGCATTTTCGTACGCGCGTTAAATAGCGACTTTTATTTTGCTCCGGCCGTTAAAGCGCATTTTCGCTGTGTGAACAAGCGATTATGCGCATTAACTACCTGTAAAGTGCTTTTTGGGCATCTTTTAATGCGCTTCGCCGCTTCTCGCCGCCTCCCGTGCAGAGGGATTAGGCGTAAATGCGCCTCCGCGAAAATGCGCATAATCCCCGAACCGGGCGCAAAAGCGCATCCTTGTGGAGGGGGCCTGTAAGTGCTGGACATGAGGTTAGGTAAGGCTGTTGTAAGTGCTCTTCAAGCTTGAGCATCTGGAAAAACCTAGGAAGCATCAAGCTCTTCTGTTTGAGGTAGCTGGAGAGAAACTGTGAATGCTCCTCCTTGAGCCCAAATACCTGAGGAAAGCTATCCTGTCTCCCCAACAACTTGCTTGGACATTTGGAAAAACTAGGTAGTATGAAGCTAACCTGCCTTCTGATATTAAGCCATTCTTTGTGGGGAGGCCACTTCTTTAGGCTTCCTAAGATCTGTGCCAAAAGTCCTTTGCTGTATCCCTTCAGTGATCCTCTGAAGCCCAGACTATTCCTTTTGGGGCAACACATATGTCTTCTCTGGTTTGCATGTTGTGCTGCTTCTTTTGTTACCTGGTGATAGTTCTGTTCATTGCTCCTTGCCTAACATTTAATTTGTATTTCAGTTTAATTTTAATTACTTCTCTGTTCTATTCAGTCTATAGCTCCTCTTCTGAATGGTTGTTATGTTTAAGAAACCTGCCATTATTCCCAACCTTTTTCTATTTTTTTCTTGTTTAAATGGGAACATGATTGTGCTCTTTTGATATAATTAGTCCAGGTGCTCTTTCTTTCGGTGACTTTGCTTTTTACATTCACCTCATCTTGGCATGTGGGAGTTTATTTTAGTTCTCTTATCACCTTGTTCTTTTAAAATCTTGTCACTTTCTTCTTTTCAGTCTTTCATGCTATTAATCTTGATTAATTGCTCTAATTAACTACTTGATTTAAGCCAGTGGCCCTAATAATGTCCCCTTTTCACTACATTTGGGGGATATAATAGCAAGATCATTGTGTGAGTGAAAGGTCTTGGTGGACTCTAAAGGGACTTCTGGATTTAAGTATGAGGAATGAAGTGTGGTACAAGCATCAAAGTAAATGTGTTTTCTTTTCCTTTCCAACTATTGAGTGTGTGTCTGTGTATATCACACAAGAATATAATGCACATTCCAGGGTATAGAATCAAGACCGGCAATTTTTCCCCCCCAGTGGGAGTCATGTGCACGTGAGCCATGGAGTTACAGGAACTTTCCCTAAGGTCAGAGAACTGAACACCATGGATTTAATCCAGCTGTCCTCTTTGTCCTTTGCTTACTTCTCTGATGTAACCAGCTATCCAAATGCAACTCTCCCCATAACTGCAAGATTTTCTTTGTTTAAAAAATGATAAAGTAACCATAAAATAGGATTTTTTTAAAAAATTAAACAATCTCCCTTAAGATAAACTGCCAAGAAGGATATAATAAGGCCTGCCTCTTGTCAAAAGTTATTAAGGAACAAATGTGACAGACTTGTCTGCAAAGAGACATCACTTGTACATAGGACATACTTAAGGCCTGTCAAGTGATTTCCCTCTGTTGATAGATTTGCTTATCCTTAATGTACACATCCTTTTATATTAATATAAAGACTTTGCATTGTACAGGGAGTTGATTTATTTGCTGAAAGTAAAAACAGTGCTTTCCACCACCTAGTTCTGAGCCCATCCAGATTATAGTCTTTTGTTTACCTGGATTATAAAAGAGGAAAGTCTTAGACTGAAGCCAGGCCCTTAGATTTTTCTTCCTTACCCATAACAACTAAAGTCAACTAGGTCTGGTAAATGCAAACAAAAATGGGATTGTTTCATTCAAAACTTAAATTTCTGACTGATATGGCTAAAGTAGTTATCCTTAAAGTACGTGGGTATCACTGCCTATCAGCCAGTTGTACACATGTAATATTGGAGTGTAACACGTAATATAGACAATTAAACGCTAAAGCAATAAAAACCTCTTCCAATACAAACACTAATTTTCCAAACACTAAGCCTTTTTCAGAATTTTATGTAAATCTTATGAAGTAATGAAACTAAGGACAAGCTTCTTCATCTTTTGAGGAGATATTTGCAAGCCAAACAGAATGTTCTGCACCTGTGGTTCTCAGATGCTTTATACAGGGTTCATACAAATGCAACTATGTCTTTAATCAAACCCACCTCCTGCACTTGATTAAGTTCCCGGGTCCAGAAGTCAATGCTCCTTGTATTTCTGTGACACAGAAAACCCAACAGATTGATAACTCACCCGCAGGCTTTATGTAACTCACTCATGGAACTGAACCTAATACATGGAAATCAATGTTCTACACATGTATAGTAGAAGTTGGTAACTTGAAGAGTGTTGCCTACACTGATATTGAAAGCTTATAATACAATGCAAGCTCATTGCATTGAGCAGGGGGTTGGATTCGACGGCCTTATAGGCCCCTTCCAGCTCGACTATTCTATGATTTATCCTAACCCCAAGATGCATATAAAATTTGTCCACACTGGAGGATGAGAAGAGATGCGTGAGCATGGAAGGAAGAGAGTGGCAACTAGGTAGTTCAATGGCACAATCCTATGCATGTTTAGACACAGGCTGCCTGGGGAATGCTGGGATTTGAAGGACTTTTTGCTATCTAAACATGCATAGAATTACACATTTACAGTATGAACGCTGTTATATGATGATGATTCCCTCCTATACAACAACCTTCTCTTATTTGTTAATTAAAAACATGAGAATTGCCTTGTTGGATTGGACCAAAGCTCAACATACAGTCCAGCATTCTGTCTTTAAGAGCATTCAGCCATGTAGCTTAGCAAGGCATGATGTAGCTTGCTGTACCCTTTTGATTATCCTCAACACCTGGGAATCAGAAGCATATTGTCTTTGAAAGCAAGGTGAGCATCACCATATCCTACAGTAATGATTTCAGTAAGATCATTTTGTCTGTTCTGCATTGACTGACAGTCATATTTAACATTCTAGTGTTTGTGGGGAAAATAAGCTATCTTTAAGAACAGCATATCTGGTAGACTGAAGGGTCCAGCCATGGGAAGACTATGCAGATGAGGTTGTTCAGTACTATAATTAAAAGAGAGGTTATGCCAAATGAGAAAGTCATTGCAGGCGGGGCGGGGGAGCCTTTGAAATCCCACATGGGACTGAGTTCAACTGGGAATATTCTGTTACAAAGCTCCTTCAACAGGGTACCCAGGCATTAATTGATTTTTAAAAGAAGGAACAAATAGTTATAAATGGAATAGTTGTGGTGAGCAGATAGCTCAGTATATCCACATCTGTTTCAGTTCAAAGGAATTCATGAGAACCAATAAGAAATGTTCCTTAAGAAGAACAACAAAAACAACACTGGACTGTCCAGTTGCTAGCCATTGCATCATGGGCAGAGAAAGGAATTAAATGAAAGCAACCTTCATAAAAAGTTTGTTCTGCAAGATGTTTAAGAAAAAAGTATTTGCTTTATTTATTGCATTTCTATGCCATCCAACAGCTGAACCTCTCTGGACCATTCACTATGTAGACAAGCAAAGGGCTGGTCTTGCTCTGCTGTAGCCTGTGGGAAAAGGAGAGCCCCAAAAATTAGTCAGCCCCTTAATTCCTATGGGACACAGAATAGGTGGGAAAGTTCACTTCCCAATTGGAGTGTGTATGTGCTGATGCAAATGTCACACCACATCATGGTTTGGTACCGTGTGAGCAAGCCTTAAAGGGCCTTACGATTTCTGCTCTCCCTCCTCCCACTCTATCTTCACCTCATTGCTACAATTCTCTCTTTCCCTTCCAGGTCTGCAGCAAATCATAGTTTTGTCATTTTATCTAAACCAGAAAACTGTGGTTTGTGGTTGCCCTGCAAAACCAGGATGAAACTGTGGTTTCAAATTCTGCTTTGCAGGGCAAGAGCAAACTACAATTTATTGGTTCAGAAAAAATGGCAAACTATGGTTCCCTGCAAACCAAGAAAAAGGAAAGGGAAGAGGAACACATAAGAGAGAGGAAGGGGGAGCAGGGAACACATAAGCTCACAGATGCTTGAAGGCTTGTTCATATGGCGCCAATCTATGATTTGGTGTTACATTCTAAGCCAGCCCTATCTATTAAGTTCTGACCCTTAGGGCTTCAACAGACATCTACATCAGCACAAAAATTGAACCTCTAAAAAATCCAGGAGTTCATTCCAAGGCAAGAATTTCACTGTCACCTTCTGTTAATAATTTGCATAAGGTGTTTTCAGTCACCTTAAAATAGTATGAAAGTATGTTTTTATCATCTTTCCTAAATCAATATATTTAGGATTAAACCCAAGCCCAGGCAACTCCATAAAAGAAATTGCCCAATCTAACTAACTGCAGGAAGTGACTGGGCATTTCTTAACAGGGTACAGTCACTGTGAGTCAGATATACCACAGCTAGTTCCAGGTCCACCCAGTATTATATTTTCCTCAATTATTGTCTAAAGAGATGCACAGAGTGTACATTTCTACATTTTGTCTGGGCACTTTTACACATTCAGAATCACATACGATATTACATGCCAGATCTTTCATGTATCTACTAATACTGAACTCATTCTCCAAGTGTTGATCGTTATATACTCAAATTGACAGGTGGAGTGGAGTGGGGTGGGGTGGGGTGGGGGAGGTAAATGGAAAACTGAGAGGGATGGAACGGAGTGTCCTGGAAAAGGACACAGACTGCTGACTGGAAGCCTGAACAGGAACACTCCACATTGCAGTATCTTGTATTCCCACTTGTACACCAACTCTACCAATATATTTCTATCTCACACACATCCACACAATCAGTAAATATAAAATGCTCTCATTATTCTTATCTTTTAAAGTACTCAGTTTCATTAGATTCCTATGGAGGAGCTCATTAGGGCCAAGCAGGGAAACAGATACATTAAAAATAATGCAACTGCTCCAAATTTTATTCCTGTTCCGGACAGACTACAAACTTCCACTCCCCTGTTTATATTAACACGCATATCCTTCTTGCACTGGTGTCACTGCTTTATCTCAATTTCTTTTAAAAGTAAAATATTATGTCTTCCAAAGCAATTCCTAAGTTGAGGACAGCAAACATGGAAAAGAATTGTGGGTGCGGGACGCAAGGATGAAAAGAAGCACAGCCGCCTGAAGATATATAGGACAAAATTGTTAATTTAAAAATCTCTAATTGAAGGTGAGGGAGGGAAAGGGTTCAGATACATGATGATGGATGACGTTGGCCTGGTGTGAAACCCAGGAACCTGAATTTGTTGATCTAAGTGATCAGATAATGGGACACAGTTCTTGCAAGTGGTAAGGATGGAAAGCTAAAGTGGAGACAGGCCATGAAAACACAAGATGGATGCACCTTCTCAGGTGCAGTAGGTGGCAATGCATAGCAGGGTCTTTTCATTTGTGGCACTTCACCTTTGGAGATCCCTGCCCCTGGCAAACCAATAGGCACCCGTCACAAACAACAACGACAACAACTTTATTTACAGTCAAACAGACCAGCAAAATAATACACCAAGTCACTGTGAACATCACATACTAACAATAATATTATTTACATTGGCATAATGACATTTGAATTACATGCCCAATAAGGCTCTGCTCTGAATCGCTGAGGATAAAAATTTCGTGACTTGCACTGTGATATATTTGTCTGCACCTTTCAATAGCAGCACGACCAACGACTCCCTGGTTCGTCCCACCTGATGCCGTATAAGAGGAAACAGCAAGGCATTCCTTGCATTTTGCAACAGGAATCTTATTATAGCTTCCATCCAATAACTTAGATGGAAGAACATTAAAATGAGCCAGAGAGAAAGCTTGTCTATATTTGGGGATATCAAGCCACTCTAAATATGCCATTTCAATAGGCACCCAACTTCGCTATGTTCAAAGCATTTCTATTTTCAATACCTGTTAATGGCATTTCATCTTATTGAGTCCATTCTAGATTTTAGTGTGTGTGTGTGTGTGTGTGTGTGTGTGTAGTTTTGATATGTCTATTGATTTAAACTTCTATTGAACATCTTGAGGAGTTAGACTAAGAGATAAGATCCTATGCATATTTAGACAGAAAAAAGTCCTACAGCAACCAGCATTACTCAGCCAGCATGTCTGGCAGGGGCATGCTGGGAGTTGTATGAGTTTTTTTCTGGTAAACATGCATAGGATTGTACCTTAGATAAATAAATTATGCAGCAGGAATGAACCAATGGAAACAACAGTGGAGAAGAGCAGGGGTGTTTGCTGTGCTACCAAGGCACCAATGGCCTAGCTGCAGATAGGTGAACTGAAGTGAAGGGATCACAGTGTAACAAAAAAAATTCACAGAAAAAAAGAAAAGAAAAACTGCCATAAGTCATGAGAACAACATGAAGTACAATGCTTGCAATTGAAATAATAGAGAAAAATATAAAAAAAATGTCTATGAAAATTTGGGGAGAGGTGAATGTGCTTGGGAGCATAATGCCGCTAAGTACCAGACAGGTTGAAAAGACAGTAAAAATATTCAATTTCACTTTAATATTTGGGGCATTCAGCCTAGGGAGTCAACATGTAAAATAGGTTGGTCCTGGAAGCCCTATATCGCAACACACACACAGAAGGGGCTGCTTGCGGACCAGAGCCGGCGGGCTGGTTGCATGCAATCCACAACCAACAGGGATCGCTGCATGCAGAAGGCCCCATATGGATATTGCCTCAGAGTTCTATGACTGGAGAAAGGAATGGCAGACAACGGAACTCCTCAGGACCACATCAAACTACACTTATGAAATGAAATCCCAGTCAACTAATTACATGAGCTTTAATGGATAGATCAACTGATTAACTTTGAATACATCTGTCTATAAATAAAAGCAAGGTTTTATTTTCTGAAGGTTCTAAATAGGGAAAACCACACATTTTAGAAGATTATTTGATTAATCACATCAGCCCTAGTATAATACTAATGTAACTTTGTAGCACGGATGTGTCCACAGAGCCCTGGTCAGCAAAAAAAAAATTGGGGGGGGGGGAAGGCCACTCTGGGAATGAAACAGAGGGTGGAAGAGGGTCAATATTCCATCCTCCACCCTTCTAAGCAGCCTACTGAGAACCCTTGTTGCCACAAATGCCACTCTCTCTACACCCTAGGTTTTCCTCTGGGTTGGTAGCCATCAGTTGCTAATCCTTATCCTTGAGGGTGAACTTAATTTCAGTACAATAAAAGGGAGTCGTAAACCAGAGGAAAGGGATCTCTGAATTGCCTTACTGCCAGGGGTGTCCAAATTGTGTCTGGATTTACTAGCCTGCATAATCTCACAGCCTAGGAACCTAGTCCAGCAACCATAGCTAATTTCTAATTTCTGTGCACTTTCCCACTTTTTCAAAGCCTCTGTCAAGAGGAGCTTTAAAAAAAAACACCAACAACAAAAAGCAGCAGTGGGGGTTCAGTGAAAAATAAAGAGAAAACGCAGAGCTGCTCTCGAGATTTTTTGCACAGATTGCCTCTTCTCTGTGCATTAATGCCAGACCACAAGGAAGGGGAATTGGAGAATTCCGTCTGGTACTTTTGCTCTCCCCTCCTAAGAGAAGCTAATCCTAAATAAATCTTCCATTGCAAACAATTAAATGATAGTTAAGAGAGCCTGAAAGGGGTCCTTTTGTTGTGCTCTTTTTATCCAGCACACCTGAAAAATAAAAAAAATAAAGTGCATTTGCCTGCAAAATGCTGGGACAGTGCTTCTGAGGCCACTCAGGAACCTTCTCATCCTTCTATACTTTGAGATTCATTAAGAAGATGTTCACCATAGTAGGGAAGGATATCGTTCAGAACCATGGAAAACCCTCACCAGGTTATACTGGTAGCCTGATTTAGCTGCTGCAAATGCAAACTTCCTCTGTGCATCTGGCTCCTGGGCATTCTTGCTCGCCAAAACAAGATACTTTCACAGAAGAAGTGGTCCTTCCTGAGAGAAATAGGGCAAAAGTTTTCTTATCTGATCAGGATAGGAGTCTAGGGATGCTCCTGGGCATCACCTTACTCCTGGATAGGCAAGTGTCGATGGTGGCTAAGAGTGCTTTTTATCCATTTCATCTGTTGATCTACACAAACTACTGCATGTTTTGGAGACAGATCTTATTTGCCATGGCGATCCACCTTTTTGCACCCTGTAAGATGGACTACTGTAAAGCACTCTACATGGGGTCATCCCTGAAGGCATGAAAGCTTCAACTAGTATAGTTGAAACTTTCTATTAAACATATTGAGAGCTCCTATTGTTAGGAACTGTTAACTGCTTCCTATTAAGCATATTTTGTGGCTGCCACTTGTTTTTGACCCATGTCTGGGCTGGTGATTACCTTCAAAATCCTTCATAGTATAGGGACCAATATATCTTGGATCAGGGGTGGGCAGAAGGTAGATGTTTGGGATTTCAACTCCTGAAGCCCTTGCCAGCATGGCCAATGGTCAGGAATGCTGGTGGTGGTGGTGGGGGTGGTGGGGGTTTGAAGTCCAAAACATCAGGAGATCTACTTTCTGCCCAGCCTGTCTGTATCAGTCTCACTGCCTGCATGTTACAGATTGGGTCTTTCCCACACACCTTCACTATGTGCAAGAGGACACTGCAACAAAGGGCAAGTCTGTTTATTGCAATTGCCCCGAGGCTGTGGGATGACCTTCTCATTAGGATGAGAGTTGTTTCACTCCTTTAGCCTTCTGGAGAGAGTATAAAACTTACCTGTTCCAAAGGGCTCTCGGCCAATGAATGCTATGAATAGTATGATTATTGCTGTTTTGGGTGGGGGTGTATTCATACATGATTTTCTTTATTGTTCTGTAGTTTCATTATTTCAATATTTCTCATACCATCATTATTTTTTTAAAATAAATAAATATTTGAATGTTAACTTGGGGCTAAATTTACTGGGTTCCAAAGCTTCATAATTCAGCCTTCTTCCTCCCTTCCTGATCATAAACTCCCCAAAAGACATAAACATAAATGTGCCTATGAATAATAATGTGCCTGCACATCACGTGATTTCTTATCACTTGATTATTTAGCATTTGAATTTGAATTGGAAATTGTAATAAGTACACAGTGACCATATGAAGAGGAGGACAGGGCTCCTGTATCTTTAACAGTTGTATAGAAAAGGGAATTTCAGCAGGTATCATTTGTCTGCATGCAGCACCTGGTGAAATTCCCTCTTCATCACAACAGTTAAAGCTGCAGGAGCCCTGCCCTCTTTTCTTTCTGGTAACTCTAGTATAGCTAGTATATTCAGTTGGGCCTTACAGCCGGTAAGTGTGCCTAGAAATGCAGTTTTACCTATTGCACCTCAGTGTGGTAATCAACCACTGAAGCTAAAACAAAATGCCCAGAGTGCAAGAGCACATGTAGATTAGAGAAAGTGCAGAATTACTGTGGAGAAGGTGCAAAACAGATAGCTACAAATTAAGCACACTCATGTGGTGGCAAATATGTGGTGTATTGATTAGAGTGCTGGACTGGGACTTGAGAGACTTGTGTTTTGGTCCCCACTCAGTTATGAAGCTCATTGGGTGACTTTGAGCCAGGGTTGTGGTGAGGATAAAATGGAATGGAAGAGGACCACTTAAGCCACCTTGGATTCCTTGCAAGACGGAAAAAGGGCAGGATATAAATGTAATAATAAAGTGTATGCAAATGTGTATTACTCTTAGTTATTCTGCATTCACAGAGTTCAACATGCATATACTCCTCTTTCTGTGATTGTACTACCTAGCTTCTTCTGCAACTCTTTTAAATAAGACATTTTGCCAGAGTGGAGTGGAATAATAATCCAATCCAGCCTTTCAGCTGTGAAAAAAGAAAAAGAAAAAAAAGGTATTTCGCTTACATCATCCTCTGAATGAAGTGCCTTTGACTCAGCTTTCATGGTGAAATGCATTTAAGCTCAGATCCGGCCACTAGCCAAATATCATTACTGATAATGGCAACAAATGCAAAATACTGCTGCAAATCTTTTTCTGTGCTAACATCAGCACAAAATCCTGGAAAACTGGTCAGACATTCTGCTTGCCTATTAATAAGCTCTGTTTCTTTCACATTCTACATTTATTTCTGACCATTGGGAGCCATATTATTAAATATTCTGCTCTATAGTCTATTGCTAAGCTGTCTGTCACTGATATTAAGGATATCCCTAAGCATGTTTCAATGGGTTTGATCACAACTTTCATGCTGACATATATACTGCTATTTCGTTTATGGTAATTTGAACGTTTCTACAAAAATATCCTCCTTTTAAACTGTGGTCTTGAGATTCACTTCTAAGCAATATGAATCCTTTGGAGTCCAAATCAAGGAAATTTTACTCTGCTGGTTTACTATTCCTTTGTTAGGAAGACTGCTGGTTAATAGCCCAGAATGATCTGCTGAGAAGAGCTAATGGTTAGGTCAGAAGATATTTGGGACTCTCTTCCAGGCTTTGAAACATATCAAAGTCTTGGGGAGGGAACACATACCTTTCAGCTAAGGGGATGAATAGGGGTGTGTGTGTGTGTGTGTGTGTGTGTGTGAGAGAGAGAGAGAGAGAGAGAGAGAAAGAGAGAGAGCGCACTGGTTTGGAAGAGGTAGAGGTCCTTTCACTGAGGATCAGATGCAGAGTATTTGTTCTGAGTGCCTCTTTGCCTCCACTTATGTGCTACCTATATTGTTGTTGTTGTTGTTGTTGTTGTTATTTTGGATAAAGAAAGCAAATGTTACAAGAACATCAACTGCTTTAAAGTTCTAAATCAGGGATGCAGAACCTTATGTCCGGGGGCTAAATCTGGCCCTCTGGGATTCCCTATAAGGCCATCACATCACTAGCCCCATCCCTTTCCTCCAACCACCAATCATTTCAGTATTTATTTAAAACGTAATATTAGTGTTATTGGTTTACAGACTAGGTGATGTTGTTCTACCCTGTCGTGGGTCTTGGGTCTTGTGCATTGATCGTCTGTTGTTTTTAAGTCATTGCTATTTTTATTATTGCCTTTTTGTTATGAGCCATCTCACTTCATAGGGCAAAACAATAACTATTAGGTATTTTCTTGCTCAAAGGAAACCAAACCAAAATTGTGCTGTTACTGGAAGTTGTCATCACTTGGGGAAGTGGGGATTGCATAACAGCAAGTTATAGAGGACAAAACAATTGCTACAAGCAGGTAAATCATGGCAGATAAAGCTAACTTCCTCACTTTTCCAGTCCAAATCTAACTGAGTATGTTCTGCTCAGGAACACAATTAATTCTACTGCAAAAGGCATCATCAGAAAATATGGTGATCCAGCTGTAAGGCCACGGCCAAAGTTATGGCTGTTACCCGGAAAAGGAATAACATGGTCCTTTCATAAGAAGCAGAATCCCAAACAGAGATTCTAACAGACTGAAGTGCACAGACACAGTACATACCATTCGTACCAGATAACCTGAAGAGTCTGTATTGTGGAAAGTCCACAGAAGGAATGTATGGATGGAATGGATAAGCGTTCTTATTTATCTTGCAAGACACACAAGGTCAGAGGATACACAGTAAAACTGTATATACTTCTAGGAGAGATGGTCTAAATTTCTTTAATCCCTTGTCTGCACACATAAGATTCCTGAGTCTTCTATCATATTAAGGAGATATTTCAGAACAGCCAGCAAGTCATGTCTCCAGACAATTCAATAGCTGTATTTTGCATCAGTGGATTATTCTGTAATTCACTAATGTGTTCAAAGGATTTTTGAAAGCTCTTGTCTTCAGCCAATTGTAGGCATATCCTACGGCTTCTAAAATTTTAAAAACACATATTCAACTGCTCCTTTCATCAATCACACAATATTATTATAATTATGAGAGATTGGAACAGATTTCAATCATCTTTAGCAATTATATGTCCTGTAAACAGATGTTCTATAGCAGGTCAATGGAGCTCTTTTCAGATGATACTGTTGAGAGAATTGAATGTGGGCCAGTGGGTAGGCAAAAAGAGAAATTGTAGCAACAGAGTCCACTCTCAGACCATGCATGTCCATTGTAACATATATACAGATCTTCAGAGCCCTGTGTATATGTACAGGGTTTCTATGCAGATGTACTAATGAAGGTACATAGGTTAGGAGAGGCCTGTCCCTATAACGCTGCTTCCCCCACCCTAACCCCATAAGCATGTTCACTTCATTTAACAGTAACGTCTGAAGGAGCCACACATTACTCCTGAGATCAGGAAACTTTCTTATGCCCTGTTTTCCTAAGTAAAGAAACCCTGTTACTAAGTTCCTCAACTGTAATACCACTTCCCTCTTCCCCATAGTTACGGACAGTCTGGAGGACAGTAAACTGAAAATAAGACAGTCATTCCTATTATGTCTGATGAGGCAACTGCTCCTGACGATGTATTCAGTGTCATCAATGAGGTGTCGTAGTGACAAAGGAGTTTCCTTATGTCATAAAAATGGCTTCCAATGAGTAACAACATGTGGTGATTTCCATAGCAAGGGATAGTGAGAACTTAAAAGACTATTGCCCTATTCAGGCATTCTGTTTTAGAGAATGATGAACACATAGGAAGCTGCCTTATACTGAGTGAGACCACTGGTTCAAATAGCCCAGTATTGATGACAGTGACTGGCAGTGGCTCTCCTGGGTTTCAACAAGGACTTTTTCCTGCTTTAACTGGAGGTGAGGGGGATCAAACGTGGGACCTTCTGCATGCAAAGCATGTGCTCTACCTCTGAGCTACAGCCCATCTCCATGTGAACAGGGAGAATGAGAACGAGCATTTTGTAGGGTTCAAAACTTGCATGAGGAGCCTACATGGATGAAAAAAACTCCCCGCTGCACACATGTGGAGGACGGCAAGGATAGTAATGGAGAGATGGAGCTAACATGTTTGTCCTTGCTCTCCTTCCTCAAATGTTCATTATGCCCTAAACAGAATGCCTGAATACGACTACTGTTGATGACATTAATTATATTGAGGGAAGATTGTGACATTGGTTAATGCTATTACAAATCATCAGCAGTAAGTTAAAAAAAACACATACACTGACTTTAGAGAAGATTCATAAATGTACGATAGATAGATAGATAGATAGATAGATAGATAGATAGATAGAGTTCACATTGTGTTTCACCCTTCACTCTTCTAAGTGTGGTCATCACAAATAAAGTTGAATTTCAGTGAAGTTTGGATATGTTGTCATACTTACCTTCTCCTTTCATTTAAGCCCTTGTTCATTTCTGTAATATTTTTTCCAGGTATGACTCTATTTGGGTCATGCAATAATAGAAAGAATGGCTGAATACGTGATGGCTGTTTACCCAGTTGCCATTGTACTGAGTAAAAGGGGATCGCTTAGCCCTGAAATATGTGGCCTTGCCAAGATTTACAAAAGCTGATACAGTAGGAGTCAACTTTATAGGGCATTTCCAGATGAGGCTTTGATCCTGCTATCACCCTGCCTCATACATGGAATTTTATAGAAACATCATATTTCACTAGTAACATCCCCATGTTTTCCCACCAGTTCTTTCATCTTTTTTTTCTCACTCCAGAAAATCTATTGAGAGAAAAAAAGACAGAATAGCTGCACAATACCTTCTAGGGGCCCTTTGTCTGGAAGCACCATACTGCTTGCGTTCATCAGACAAACATGGCTGGGCCAGGGAAGTGATTAATGCCTCTCTGCGAGAGGGAATGGTCCCAGGCCTCCTGAAAGAGGTGGTAGTGAGACCACTCCTGAAGAAAGCTTCCCTGGAGCTGGAAAACCTTAATAACTATAGGCCGGTGGCAAATGTTGCATTCCTGGGCAAGGTCCTTGAGCAGGTGGTTGCGGGCAACTTCAGACATGCTTGGATGAGACTGATTATCTGGATCCATTTCAGTCAGGTTTCAGGCCTGGTTTTGGCACAGGAACAGCTTTGGTCGCCCTGTATGATGACCAATGTTGGGAGAAGGACAGGGGGAGTGTGACTCTGTTGATTCTCCTTGATCTCTCGGCGGCTTTCACTACCATCGACCATGGTATCCTTCTGGGATGACTGGCTGAGTTACGAGCGGGAGGCACTGCATTGCAGTGGTTCCGCTCCTACTTGGTGGGTCAGCTCCAGAAGGTGGTGCTTGGGGGACATTGCTCATCCCCATGGATTCTCCAGTATGGGGTTCCGCAGGGGTCAGTCTTGTCCCCCATGTTGTTCAACATCCACATGAAACCGTTGGCTGCGGTCATCCGGAGTTTTGGAGTGCGTTGTTATCAGTACGCTGAGGACACGCAGCTCTACTTCTCCTTTTCAACTTCATCAGGTGAGGCTGTGGATGTGCTGAACCAGTGCTTGGCTGCGACAATGGATTGGATGAGAGCTAATAAACTGAAACGCAATCCGGACAAGACTGAAATGCTGTTAGTGGGTGGTTCTTCTGACCAGATGAAGGGTGTTCAACCTGTTCTGGATGGGGTTACACTCCCCCTGAAGAAGCAGGTTAGTTGCTTGGGGGTTCTCCAAGAACCATCTCTGTCACTTGAGGTGGCCTCGGTGGCACGGAGTGCCTTCTACCAACTTCAGTTGGTGGCCCAGCTATGACCCTATCTGGACAGGGATAACCTGGCTTCAGTTGTCTATGCTCTGGTAACCTCCAAGTTAGATTACTGCAATGCACTCGATGTGGGACTGCCTTTGAAGACAGTTCAGAAGCTGCAGCTTGTGCAAACTGCAGCAGCTAGATTGGTAAAAGGGACCAGAAGGTTCAAATATAGAAGACTGATTCTGGCCTGTTTGCATTGGCTGCCTGTACGTCTCCAGGCCCAATTCAAGGTGCTGGTTTTAACCTATAAAGCCTTACATAGCTTGGGACCACAATACCGGATGGAACGCCTCTCCCGACATGAACCTACCCGTACACTATTCTCAACATCTAAGGCCCTCCTCCGGGTGACTACTCCAAGGGAAGCTCGGAGGACGGCAACAAGGGAGCCTTAAGTTGAGGTTATTAACTGAATTTTTGGCCAGGCTTAAAGTTTAAAATGTTTAAAATATTAGGTGTTTAAATGTTTTATGGTTTTAAATTTTGTATATTGACTTTTTAATGTTCAATCTTTTAATTTTTGTAAACCGCCCAGACAGCTTCAGTTATGGGGCGGTATATAAATGTATCATTATTATTATTATTATTATTATTATTATTAATCATTAATTACACTTATATACTGCCCCATAGCCGAAGCTCTCTGGGCGGTTTACAAAAATTAAAAAAACTGAGCATTAAAAAGACAATATACAAAATTTAAAACCATAAACATAAAACAGCTGTCATTAAAATACTTTAAAACATTTTAACTGTTAAGCCTAGCCACAATGTCAATCAAACCTCAACTTGGGCTGTTAAAATGCCTGGGAGAAAAGAAAAGTTTTGACCTGGCGCCGAAAAGATAACAGTGTTGGTGCCAGACGGGCCTCATCGGGGAGATCATTCCATAATTGAGGGGCCACCACAGAGAAGGCCCTCTCCCTTGTTGCCGTCCTCTGAGCTTCCCTCGGAGTAGGCACCCAGAGGAGGCCCTTTGATGTTGAGCGTAGTGAACGGGTAGGTTCATGTCGGGAAAGACGTTCCATCAGGTATTGTGGTCCCAAACCGTGTAAGGCTTTATAGGTTAAAACCAGCACCTTGAATCGGGCTCGGAAACCTACAGGCAGCCAATGCAAGCGGGCCAGAATCGGTCTTATATGTTCGAACCTTCTGGTCCCTGTTACCAATCTGGCTGCTGCATTCTGCACAAGCTGTAATAATACAGTAATAATATAGTAATAACATTGTATAGCTATAGTAATAATAATAATAATAATAATAATAATAATAATAATGTCCATAGCAGTTGTGAGCTAGCACTAGTACCCAGACTCCTAAACCAAGTCCTATGTCATGCCTATGTAGTGACTCATGAGAACAAAATCAAGCTTTTATATAATTTGCAAAATCTGCATGTAGTTCCTCTACTCTCCCCAACTAACCAATCTTAATATTATTAGAAGCATTGGGGATGAGAAACCTATATTCTGTATTAAGGGTCTGATATGGATTCTAAAGGTTATTAGCCATTTATTTATTTCTTTGTTTTATTTTATACCTTTTATATTCCCTTTTACTGCAAGCCCCTGGAGCATTTTGTGCAACTGAATGGAAGTGGGGTAACTGTTGTTTTGGATCACTGCCTTGCCAGAATTAGAAGTGACATGTTATTTAACAGAGAATTCCCTCAAACAATTAATTTCTTTAGTATGACCTGTCTTGAGCATAAGAACCTTTCCTTTATCTTTCATCTTTTTTATGAATAATTATCTGTTTCTAATTTTATAATCAATGCCATTAGTATGATTTCTGTATTCTACTGACAACCTATTGGATAAAATAATGAACAAAATCTGAGTTAATTTTACCTCTTTAGCAAGAAAATATCCTCAAGAACGGTTCTTGCAGCTCACAGCTGTTTCAGAACTCAGGACTGAAGGTTATCCGAACATGGAGTGTGGGTATGAGTCATAGGCTTGTGTATCTTCATTCCCAGTATTTGGCTTTGGCTTATACTTTACTGATAAATAGCCATTGATATTGTGTTGTACTGGTTGATATTGCCTATTTTGTAATTAATTTGAAATGTTATGAAGTTAGTATTAGTGAAATGAAGTGTTTGGGTTGTTTATTAATGCAATGATGTACTATTGCAATTGATGTATAGGTATGTTTTCTTGTTTTCTTTTTGTTATTGTATTGTGAATTCCTTTGGGCACATTTTGTGGAAAAAACAGCATACAAATTAGATGATAAAGAGAATGAGGATTTATAACTGGGATGTATGAGAATTTTATTCCTGTTCGCAAATCATGCAAACATGTCCTGTTGGCAACCCAGAACATTTTCACGATTTCTCAAACTTATATTCACATTCGAAAATGCACAAAGATACATCCCCCGTGGACTAAGTACCCCTATTTTAATTTCCATTTCCATCTAGCTAATCTCCTACCTACTTGAAGAATTGTTTTGCTAATAAATGTCTTCCCTTCAGTTTGCATTCATGTAATGTGCCAGTTCAGCTGCTGTTGCTGCCTTCTTTCAAGAGTGACTCCTTCTCATTTATCACATCTTTCTGTCACTGTGCCAGATAACCTGACTCTACGTAAAACTCCTCTTTGTACACACATTACCTCAGACTTTCACTGCTGCAATCCAGCTCAAATAGCTTAATGATTTCCAAATATTTATTCTATATTAAAACAACAATAACAACAATTCAGCTCTAACGAATGATATAAAATGTGACGCATCTTGCAGCAGTGCATGACCATTCATGCTGATAATGTTTGGCTCCAATGTGAAGAAAGTCACAATTAAGTGTCATTGAAATCAGTGAGGCTTACTTTGGCTGTGACAACTAAATTGTCTTATGAGTTAAATGGGAATTAAGTTCAATTTACTTTCTGGAGAAATTCTGGCCCATAATCTTCTCTATACTTTTCTTTGTTGTCATCTCCTTGCGCAGCCTGTTGAACGCTAATAATGTTAGCAATGTCTCCAATTTAAAATGTTTCTCAGTAAGCCTAAAGATGTTATTGGGGTGTGGGAGGGAGAATCTATGGCGGAGAACAGCCACGTCCAAAGCTTGTGCTAGCCAGGGTTTAAGGTGTCTGTGAGAAACTGGAAGGAAAATAAGTACGCCCACTCCAAGGTATTTCCCCTCCCTTGTGTGTGTGGGGGGGCATATTGGGAGAACAAAGCCAGGGGGTGCTCTGGGTCCTGTGGATGCAAAGCTGCCCCTAAAATGCCCCCTTTTGGCCAGGGAAGGAGCAACAGTGGTGGACTTTTCTGCAGCTTTTGGGAAGAGGTGGGGACATGTACAAAATATCCTCCCCCAAAATATAAGATTGCACCTAAGTAAATTGCACCATTTTGGATTTTGTTTTTTTACTTACAAGTAGTAAGATGTTTTTTCTACCTATTGCCCACAAAGTAACTATCTTTTATTAAGTCTTGACAAACTATTTAATTGGTGGTAGCTAAACTTCATGATGACTCCTCAATATTGTTCAATGTATTGAACATTACTGGTCTGGTTCAAATGTCATGGCAACTCAGATTTTTAAAAAAATCCTGGGTTACCATGAGTGATTGTTCCTGCTTGGTTCCTTCTGCCAACGGTATTGGTTTAACAAGCTAGGGACTCTGTATCTCTGGCTTGGTTAGCATTATGTTTGAACTGGTAACTCCTGACAAGCCAGAGTTATAACCTAAGAACAAACTCTGGCTTGTCGGGGGAAAGACAATCTAGAGTTCCTAGTTCAGATGTAACCAAGCCAGGGGCAGAGTAGCAGGAGGAGCCAAATGGGAGCAATTGAGCTGCATGCAGTTTTAAACAATCTGTGTTGCTGTGATGTTTGAAAGTTGCCGCTATATCAAAGCAAGGAAGAAATATTTCTCATTCTTTAGCTGGTTTCAGACAATTTCATGATAATTCCTCTCCCCATATTTCCATACTAAAAAGCAGGGAGTGGCTTATGCGGGGAAAGAAATACTTCCTTTTTTTGTGCTAATGGTCAATTATAGTTAACCTTTATTGTACTACTTCAGTGACTCCAAAAATGCTGAATTTAAATGACCCTTCAACTTGTGTTTTTTGCTTGTGGGTTTAGTTATGCAATAGTGTTTCCCCCCTGATAATGCAGGCTTAATATACCTTCCCCCCCTCCACACGTTCATCAAAGAAGTATATCCTTTGCTACTAGCTTTCCCCTCTCTAGAATCTTCAGCTATAACGGAGTAGATCCCATGGATCATATTTGTGCATTAGGAAAACTCGGAAAACTCAAAACATGGTGGTAAATATCATCACAAATAATCTCTAGCATTTTATACTAATAACGACCTTCTTTATGACGTTTAGTGGCTTGTTTGAAAGGAGGAACTATATACTGCAAGGTACTGCAGTGGACTTCATTTCCCTCTATCCAAGTAATCCCTGTCACTGAGGGTTTGACCACCAGGATCAAGGGTTGGAGAGGGCAGTTTTTCCCCTTCATGTACATAGAAAAGATTAAAAGGTGAACTCAAAAGACACCCCTGGGTTGAAAGGTTAAACCTGCTCCCTGCCCCCTGGTGACACCTGCTCCCTGCCCCTGGTGACCCCAATGACCCCAGCCTTTGAAAATCAACTCTGTTCCAGCCCTGATTCTTCATCTCTAACCCCTATCCTGGATCCTGTTTTTCAGGCACGTTTGTTTATGGTGGAATGTTAGGTATTGGCTAATATGCAGGATACCGAGAGGATTGGGGCCAAACTGGACATGGTTCTTTATAAAATAGCTTTTTTAAAAAAACACTTTAATCGTATGTGCAAGGAGTGATTTTTATCAGGATCAAATTGTGTACTTTTTTTAAAAAAAACTCTTTTCTCCCCAGCTGTGATTCCAATGAAAATCCTCCCTTCCAAATGTAGGTATTAGCCTTTGGAAAAATGCTCCCATTGGCACCAAAGGTAATCACCCTCATCCCAAGGCTAATACCTGATAGCTGGTGTGGGGTGGGGGGTTGTTGTCAGAATTGTGGATGAGGAGAAAAGGGGAAAAACCCCGCCTTGTGTATGGTGATCCTGATCAAAATGGCCTCCTCGTGCCTACTATTAAATTAAAAATAAACCTGACATGGTTTCTGATGACGTGTTTAGCATCATGTTTCACTTGGCCCATATTCAATGGTGAAAATTACTTTATCGCTTAAAATAGCAATTGGCACAGAATCTCCTGTTTGGCATAAAGTAAGCAAAGGATATTCTGTATTCTGCACCTCAATGTGAGGCCAAAAATTCTGTTGTTGATTAATGGTAAGCAAATGATAGTCTGAAGTAATGTTGTCTCCATGCTTTGATTTGTAATGTTTAAGGCAATTTTCATTCAGGTGGCATAATTTAGGTATGCCAAAAAGGCATCAGATAAATGCCTTTATTCTCTACTACATATACAAATATTTAGATTTAAATGTCAGGACTCTGGACCAAGCCGGCAGCATCAGAGGATATCAGGGGTGCATGGCCTTACTCTGAAGCCCCAGTCCCTCTATTAGCATCGTCAAATCTGCCCATTTTCCCCTCTGTGCAGCGAGAGGCATGGAGAACCAATTCAGCAGGGCTCCTGCTTGTTGCACCACTTGCATCCAATCGGGGCTCAAGCGATGGGGGAAGGGATCTGGCTGTCACTTGCAGAAGCTGGTTCCTACAAGGCCCAGTCGAGTGGTGCGAGGGAATCCCCAGGTTATCTCTTGCCGTCTAATGTGGATTCCTCTCCCCCAACAGGGCGTAGCTTGAGGGCAGGGTATGAGGCTAGATTAGGCCCATGGGCCAGAGATTGCCTTCCCTTGTGTTAGGGGACTTTCAGAAGGAGTTGAAATGAGGTTGAGAACACAGGGGGAGAACGTTCTTCTCCTGCCTTGTTAAGTGCTTCCCTTTATTAGAGGCATATTGAATGTTCCGTAAGTCAGTCAATTAAAAAAATCACTGCACGCAGAAAACAGCTACATGAGCTTCCCAAACGTGACATGTCCAAAATATTGTTTCGAAGGGGGTAGATGTGCATTCATAATGGTCCATAAGCACCAGAGACTCCATTTCAATCTGTTCCCCACCAGTTCCCATCTTGTTGCCCTTCAGATTTTTTTTTGACTACAACTCCCATGATCCCTCACCATTGGCTATGCTGGCTAGGGCTGATGGGAGTTGTAGGCCAAAATATCTTGTGGGCCTCAAGTTGCCCACACTTGAACTAGGGCCATACAATAAACACTGCAGAATGTGTGCAATAAACCCACAAATACCACCTTTGTCAGTTCTAAGTTAGAAGAATGAAGCCACAAGCATTGGTGAAGCCATTTGGGGGAAGGTTGGTGGCATCATAAATCTTCTCTCTCATTCTAGAACAGGTACTAGCTCTGGAGGGTGGGGTTGGGGAGAGTCACCTTCCTTTCCATCATAAGTTATTCATTCATTGATTCAGCTTATAAAATCACCTTGATATTGCATCTTCCACCCAAATAACATGCTCAAAGCAGCTTAATGGCCAGGCTCCAAATTAAGTTAGTTTCACATAGTTTCCTCTCTGATCAATGAAAGTAAGTTATAACTAACCTTTCTCATTTATTATAACGGAAACTAAGTGGAACTAACTTGGGCTGCAATCTTACACCCACTTTCCTGGGAGTAAGCCCCACTGAACTCAGTGGGACTTATTTCAGTGTAGACATGTATAGATTCCACTATTAGTCTGGATCCAACCCAATAAAAGTAATTAAGATCATAAAACAATAAATAGTGTTTCTAGACAACCTTTGCCTATCAGGCAGGAAGAAAGATATTTAGTACATTTCTTCCAGTTATAACCCTATATTACTTTTGAGAGGAAGTTTCCCTTTGAACCTAAAAGTTCCTCTTTGAGAACTGTGACTCTAAAGATCTACTACTGGAAAAACAGAAAATAAGTGAAAGTGTGGTTACCCTTTCACTTTTTATAATTGCTAATGCTTGCAGCAGTATTTGCATAAGAGTACTCAAGACATACTTCATGTGATTAAAATCTAGGAAATAAGCCACTTGTTATGGTGTTAGCTAAAAGGCCCATGTTTATAATCAGTTCTAAAAGAGTCACCCTCATTGCTCCCTTTTTCCAAGCATAGTAGGTGACAACTATTTTTCAAGAGTCCTGTTAATGCAGGATGTCTTTTTTCAAAGTATAACTGAAGGTGCCAATGTAAAAGATGCTGCCTAGGAAATTAGGATAAATAGAATCATACATTTAGAAAGCAAGAAAGAACCTCAGAATAATATGAGATCAATAATTTACTGCAGCAAATCTTTTCCATTCTTAACTATACTTATATCCTTAATCTTTAAAACCTGCAAGAAAAGACGAAGGATCCAACACCACTCCCATGAGGTGGAGCATTATCATGTGGAAGTGGTTTTCCATATGAGAAATGGAACATCTGAATTTGAGTCCCAAACTCACAACTTCCTGAGAAAGCCTGTTCTTTTGCCCAGTTTAAGTTTGGATCCAGGAATTTCAGTCAAATATTTTGCCTGTCTTGTATTCCTGAAATATATTGAGTCCCGTCCTTTGACAGAAGGAACTGACTTTTGATGAAAGGACACTGTCCACTGGAGGAAGATTCCTTCCATTAGGAGAAGGCAACCTTTAGATTCAATCCATTTTTTTTGTCCTCCTCTATTTTATATAACTTATATTCACCATTATGAATTTTGAAATTTACTCTCAGTTTTCTGAATGTTCTAAATTAGTTTGTTTCAGGTTTCCATAAGTCTGATATAATATTCATGCTCTAAAGAAATGGGAAGCTAAGACTACTGTAAAACCTAGAACTGAATGAATAGCATTAAGATACTTGTGGATCTGAGGAGTACTAACAAGGAGGCAGGTTGATGCAAATATTTCAATCCAATTTTAGTTCATAAAAAGTGAGTATGATCCATATACTTCCTATTTCTTAAACTGTGCTGTGATAGTTAAAGATTAATGACAAGTAAATAACATTTTCATGGCATACAGATGGATTTAAGGCTAAACTACATGTTCAAAAAAATTACATGGCACAACCATCTGAAGATGTGCCACTTTACAATCTGTGTAAGGAAAGTTTGAATGCTTCCTCTCACATAAGAAACTCCCTACAAGGATGCCTGTAAAAAGGGTAATCCCCCAAACATGCTAGTTTTCGTTGCAGAGGTTGTATATGTGTGTGTGTGAGAGAGTGTGTGTGTGTAGCATTCAAATGTGTAGTTCCCCATCTGCAGTATGAAGAACTATAGTCTGAAGAGGGCTATACCATATGATACTTCTGAATGTGAAGGGCAGTTCTTCCTTGGGTAAAACGTTTAAGCATGAGAACATAGGTAAAACATTTCCTCTGTTAATTCATCTAAAAATTCATGAAGCAGGGAAATGTTATTTAAAGTCAACATGCAATAACTGCAAAGCCAGCATTTCTGTTTCCCACATCATTGGCAACAGCTCCCACATCTGTGCATGGGACTTTTGTCCACATGATTCCCATGAGGCCATCAAAATATATTATATTAAGGGATGCTAAATTAAATTGTTTGTTCATGTCTATGAAAAGGAAGGCTCTTTAGATAGCCATCAGTGATGTTACCCAGAACTTCCTCATCTTTCAAACTACACAGACTAGAGAAGGGTTTTTAAGATACACAGTCTGATCTTCCACTTTGGGGCATATTTTTGCACCCTTGTCTGCAGCCTTACCCTCCCCCCCATCTACTACTGCTTCAGCGCTGTTTTATTTTTTCCTCTTAAAAGAGTTCAGTGCATGATACCAACCAATAAGGGATCACATAGTGAACATGATGACAATGTTGTATCAGGTAGCCAATCAAATTTAGCAATTAGTGACCAACTGTCAGGATTTCCCTGGATTTGTCCTGGTTTTTGTTCTATCCTGTGCGTCACTGGAGATTTTCTGTAATTTTCTAGAATGTCCTGGAATGACATGCTTTCCCCTTTAAGGCTGCCATTTAGCATGACAGGGGGAATGGCACACTTTCTGGAGGTGCATCACCCCCCACTTCTCCAATTGGGGTCTTAAAGGGAAAAGCATGTCATTCCCAGACATTATAGAAAAGGCCCCAATTGGAGTGGGGTGGGCGGGAATGACACATTTACTGCTGCAATCGGGGCCTTTAAGGTGGCAAGGGGGAATGACACATTTTCTGAAGGCCCCAGAAAGCTGCTTTCCCATCCCTCCTCATTGGGTGTCGTATTTGATTTCCCAAATATGGTCACCCTAAAGTTACTGAGGGCCAATAACTCTCTCTCTCTCTCTCTCTTAGTCAGTTCCTCTCAAATTGTGTTTGTTTTCTGAAGATCATTTTCTGAGGGCCAATAAAAGTGCATATGGGGAACATATAATTTTCCCCAGCTACATTAAGTCCCAGAGCACTATTTTTTTTAAAAAAAAAAATTAACTGCATCTCTGCATCTTGGAAAGCAGACAGTATATCATGCCCACTTATTTTTGTTTTGGAAATTAATTCTCCCATCTATTAGTGTTTTATTGGGCAAGTTGATATCCACACATAGATTGTAATTAGAGCCAAATTCCTCGGTATCCTACATCTATTTATATATTTTTAAAGACATGAACTACACCTGCAAAAATCTCAAATAAATAACCAATAAAATTCCTACACCCTAGAACAACATTTTTATCGGACCCTTGAGACTCTTGGTTTTTCCAGTTCTGCTGGTGACCCACCCTGCCTTGTTGTAAACAGCCCCATGAAAAGTTTGATAAGAATGAACTACTGCCAGTTCTTCCTCAATACTTATACGTAGTGCTATGCTGAACATGTATCAATCTCCATAAATGAAAAGATTTCAAATTAATATATAAAGTTAATGATATGCGTGACTGTCAGCTTCAGCGATGGGAAAGGAAGCCTAATTAAATCGAAGTGGTTATTAGTCTCTTGTCACTATTGATTAATTATTAGCACGAGATATACTTCATCATTTAATTTGCAATGGAAATGGCAACCAAATGAAGAAATGGGATAAAGAAGATGGCGCTAAAAGCCTGTCCTGGAAGTTATAATTCAGAACATGATAATTTTTTACCCAGGAAAGTCCCCATTAAAGAGAAAGTTAGGAAAAATTAATGTGATGCCTTCAAGGTCTGTAAGCTGTTAAATTTATATGTCCACCTTGAGCTGAAGGAGCCTTCCACTATCAACAGCATCATGAGATTCTTTAACATATGTTTCAGACAAATTTCCCTACCTCAGCCCTAAGTCTGTGATCATATAAATACCCATGGAGTGGATATAGTCTCCAATGGTCTACATCTGCCAGCTGAAGAGACACTGTTGACATAACAGATCCCCTCCCCCTGCTTATCTCACACCACCAAATCTGCTCTGGGGGGTTGGGGGACACACTAGAGAAGACTGGAGGGACACAGGTATCCAAGGAGGAGAAGGAGAGGAAAATAATGCCCTGTTATGTGAATGGACATTCAGTTGCATAACAAAAAATATAAGCCAGGGAAAGCAACCTTGGAAGTCACTTCATCCTCACATAACCAACTATCCCTATATACAAAAGCCAGTCTCTATTTTCTGATATCTGCCCCCACATTAGTCATTGGTTCTATTTGGTCTTTTGAAGACACTTGGGGATGTCTCTTTAAAAAAATATTACTGTGAGTTGCTGTTGCTGCGTCTCTATAAGTAAAATATTCGCATGTGTTTTGGGGGTGTGGGTTGATGTAGGTAAATGCATAGACATCAAAATAATAATAATACAGAATCAAGTTATAGCTACCAAGAACTACCAAAATACATTATAAAAGATAACAGTGTAACAACAGACATATGCAGGAAATGCCATCGGTTCCAAGAAACAATAGACCATGTAACAGGAGGATGTAAAATTCTGGCAGGAATGGACTATACAGACAGACACAATACAGCTGCAAAAATAATTCATCAACAACTGGCCATCAAATTCAACTTTATCAAACAATCTACACCATACTATACATACTCACCCGAAACAATCTTGGAAAATGCAGATCATAAAATATACTGGGACAGAAGAATTAATATGGACAAGACAATACCCTGCAACCAACCAGACATAACGTTCATAGACAAAAAAGAAAAACACCTCATCGACATAGCAATACTGAATTACAAAAATGTTGTTGAAAAGGAAGAAGAAAAGAGAGAGAGAAAAATACACCACTGGCCATGGAAGTCAAAGAACTATGGCAACAAGAAAAGGTCACAATTATTCCGTTAGTCACCTCAGTCACCGGTATCACATCAAAAAATTATACAGAAAATCTTCAGAAACTGGGCCTACCAAAATACATCCACACCAACATCCAGAAAGCAGTCCTACTTAAAACATGCTCAATTGTCAGGAAATTCCTGAATCTGTAAAAGACAGCATGACTTGGCAAATCCCGTCATGTCCATCTAGAAAAAATGCCACGTGCGAGAAAGAGATGAAATAATAATATCGAATATGTTTGAGTCATAGCTATTCTATACCAAGAACAAACCAATTTATGTGAAATTAAACATTCTTTCTGTTATGTTCAGTCTACATTCTAACACACTCGCTTCAGGGTGAAACTATAGCACCCTCTATGCATTAATTGTGCAAAGGCGTATTGCACAAGTAAAAGAGCTGTGGGGGACTTGATGACACACAGTTTCTCCTACCCAACATCAATATGTTAGCATGGACATCTGAGGTGGGAAAGCCTACATATGAAGACCTCTACATACATACAGATGTCCCTGCCTCAGAATCAATGCAAGTGTGTGGACAGTGGGGATTGGAGGAGTCACATGTCATTGTGGTTGAGGCCATAGGTGTGGCCCCACAGCCCCTTTCATCACACAAAAATGTGTGTATATATGAGTGTGGAGGGGACTTATGTGCTGCCTCAGCAAACAGATGTTCCTAGATCTACATTTGCTGAGATAACACAAATGGAAAAGTGAGAGGCATCTGTGAGGATGAAACATGGGTTAGAAGGGGTGATTAACCTTTTTCTATGTCTGCTGGTTTTCCTGAACATTCTCCTTCCCCGGGTTGTTCTCCCTGTCACCCCATATTAGCTTATCATTCCTGGTCTTGGAATCTGGCTGGAGAAAAAAAGGATTAAAATGACAGGGTTGGGTAGGGTAAGCGTTAAACAATCTATCTCACTTCCCCTAAATACCCCCTTCAGTTATTGTTATGAGACAAATGTCTACCTTTTAACATATATTTCTATCTCTAGAAACCAGTGCAACACAGGCTATTGCAAAGTAAATGAAAAGATTGTAGAGAAGTGTGTTCAGTGACCAGTGAGGATGGGGGTAGCTCTAGATAGAGATTATATAAGTAAATCAAAGTGTCTCTATTTTCATCTGTGAGATATTGAAAGGTATAGGACCTCTAATTTCCGAACATTAATGAATTAGGGTGCAATTTCCCATGCTGGCTGGGGAATGCTGGAAATTGTAGGACTTTTTCTGTCTAAACATGAATAGGATTATGCCCTTAGAGATTCAAATGAACTAAAAGAAAATCATGGGACATAACACACTATTCCATGGCTCCTGTGAATTTTTTAAAGATGCAAATGCAAATTGCACATTGAACATAACATGTAATTCATCCTCAGGGATAAACAATCTTGCATTTCGGGATAAACAATTATGCAAACGGTAGTTAAATTATTTTCTCTGATGTGCAGCGTTCACAGTTCTAGGAATTTGTGAATGACTCAGTACTGTCAGCAAGGGCGTGTAGCTGAAGCTTGGGCCTGATTCGGGTGTTCTGTCACGTGAGGGTGCGCCTGTGCTCTCCGACCATGCCGTCACGCCCTCGCCAGTCCTGTCCCCCTGTGGCCATATGCTGGGAGTGGAAGTCTGTACAGGGGCGTTTGCTGTATGCAGATTCATCACTGGGGGAACCTGTGTCTATACAGCAGGCTCCTGTCTACAACCCTCCCCCCACAACGTGTGTATGGTGTGGGGCAACCTAACTCCCCCATACCACATGGGAGAATGTCCAAATGGCCGTGGAATAACTGGGTTGTTACATATATGTCACCACTTCTCAACATTCCTGTTCTTACATGCTATCCCACTCTAGAGCAGCCATGAAACAAAAAACAGTGGCCCAATTCTCATTGAGCTGGTAAAATGAGGCGGGCTCTATACCATATTAGACTGAAACCTGGGAGTCACTCAATTAAATGCTTGAAAAGCCAAACACCTACATGTAGAAAACAGGGAGAAGACAAGGCTTTTTTCCTGACATATATTTTTCTATATACAGGATAATTATTTTTGGTATGGAGGAGCATTTCATTATTTGAATGAAGTTGTTACAGCCCAGACACAGATTTACCTCATCAGCGAGAACTGAGTTACTGTGAAGCTTTGCAGATGGTAGTAGGCTTGATTCTCATTGGCTGAACCCACCAAGGAAAGGTAGCAGATTTAGTGTCTGCCTCAATGGTATCCTGACTGTACCCCTTTACTTTCTCCAATATAAGTGAATAGCTGCTATCACAAAAAGTAAAATGCCCCACCTGGGAACATTACATTGGATGCCAAACCTGCTCACCACCCTGATATTGTGTCCTTTCATCTATGGAAGCTCTTCCTCCACACATAACTTGCCTGTCATAATGATGATAGTTTGGTTCAGTTTGTTGAAAGCATTACTGAACATTGTTGTAAGCTGGCCAGATTCTCTGCTTCAGCATTGCGTGCCCTGTGAAAGTAGCGAGTAGGTTTGAGGAGCATGTAACTCCCCATACCTCCCATTTCCCCCTTCCCATCAAACTTGACAGGACTTTAAACTTGTCTTGGAATTATCACGCAGGGACAGCAATGTCTGTATCCTGACCGGGCAGACAATGCAGTTCCCTTAGAAACAAAACCATGTTTATTAATACTACCCTTTTCAAAGATGACTCTGGACTGCCCCCAACTGGTGCTTCACACCTGCGCTCAAGCCTCACTAGGAAACAGAAGGGGAATCAACATAAGCTAGTTCTGGAAATATCAGTAATGCTTCCCTTGCAGGGTAACATGCCTATGAGTTTGAAGGATTATGACAGAGCAGGCAAGGAGTCATCTCATTTACCCTTTCTCTTAGTGAAACCACAAACTCATGAAAGAGAATTCCAATGACTCAGAAGCACAGAGTGACCATATTCCAAAAGGGCGTTTCTGTCCTTTAGGAAATCTAAGTAGTTTAGAAAAAATCCAACAGATGCACCTTCTCCCATCCCAGGACTGCAGTAAAAGGAAAAGAGCTGTAGTCCAGCACCTGTTCAAGGCTTCTAAAGGAGAAAGAAGTCCTGTATATTTCAAAACATGTCTCCCTACAAGGCAGGATATGGATGGAATAAAGCAGAGGTGGGAAACCTGTGGCTCTCCAGATGTTGCTAGCCTCCATTAGTCCCACCCAGCATGCCAACAACCAGGGATGGTGGGCTTTGAAGTCCAACAACATCTTGAGGGCTGTAGGTTCCCTTCCCTTGGTACTGAGGTTAAATCTCACCACAGTCAAAAGTAATCACCGGCTTACTACAAATCAGGAGTGGGATTATTGTTTATTTTACTCCCCTGCACAGGGAAAAATGGTCCAAGAGGCATTTGTTTGTTGCAAGGTTTGTCAGTAGGATTAAATTCTTGCTTAGTCTTGGATGAACAAAAATTACCCCTTTTAAAATTGATTCAGTTAATTGATGAGTTATGAAGGCAAAAGAGAAGGAAATCCAGTGCTTAGATTATGGTGGAAAAGGCACAAAGGCTCACCCTCTGACCTCCCTCAGTGTCAGCCAAGCCATGCCTTCCCTGTAGACTTCTAAAAACAGTAGCCAAGGGGATGCATCACAAAAACCAAGGAGCCAAAGGCCCCTCTGTAATTCAAACACTGAGGTAATCACAAAATATTATTCAGAATCTCTCTATGATAAAGAGCAAATCAAAGGAATGAAAGTAAATCAAGAGTAGTGATACAGCCTACCCATGTATCTAGGCTTCTATCAGCACTGTATCTCCAGTCCAGTCCAGAAGTGAATTAACTGTGTTCTGTTATTTAATATCAACTTGATATCTAGCAATCTAAGATTTAAGGACACTCTATTAAAGAGTATGCATGCCATGATACTGGCTAACAGCCAATGATATAGAACTATCCTGCAGGAATATGACTGGTCCTTTTAAAATGCACATGTATTATATATAACCTCGCATGGCAGTATGTTCCACAAATTAACTGGAGCTGCATATACGTGTGGGGTTCGAACTTTGAATATCTGGTACACAGTGGAAGAAATGACCATTTGTAGAACCCTTTTGTTACTGAAGTAAGTGTGACAGATCAGACACATGTCGTTCTGATTATTTGTGGATCTATAGATCTGTGGGTATATAAGCAGATATATAAACAGCAAAATTACATTCGGAGCTGTATGTTGACATTAGCGCTTAATTTTCACGGATAAAAGTGAAAAATCAAATTCCTTTTACTAATTTGCTCAAAGTTTTCCAGTAGTCTATTATGTAGAATGATGTATTGATGGATCATTTCCAACATGCCTCTATGCTGTTTAGTACATTTATACACTGAGCCCTCAAACTGATTAATGCCCTCTAATAACCTATTTCCTGTGTTTGGCCTGAGATTATTTAACGGCTCTTCTTCGTGTTAAACTTTGGTATGAAGCTAAGTGGCACCCCTCTTTTTTATAGTGATCATAATAAGCTTGCAGAGATGACAATATCCAGTAAAGAAGCAATATTTTGGTGCAAAACCCCGCTGATTCACGTCAGGCTAATTTTCCTAAGTGTCCGTTGCCTCCCCTACCCTTGAATGAGACACTGTGGCTGATGAGAGATTTGATGAGCATATAGTGTTACTTTTAGACATGGGCTTAAGTTCAGTTCATTATCTGGCTGTTTTAATAAGCAGCTTTGGGATACTGGTACTTCATGGGAATTTTAACGAAGGGAGTAAAGGAAGGGCTCCCCATACTATTCTTAGAAGCAAACAGTCAGATTTGGTATCTTGATTGCAAAGCATGGAATTTATACACTGTGCCATTCTAAATTTACTTCATTTGTATACAGTTCAGCTGGACAGTGCTGCATTTCAGCATGTCCCAGTTTAACAGCTCAGTTCTGTTAATACCCTTGAAAGTAGAAGGCAAATGGAACCACACAACAGACACAGGTTATGTCATCTGTTGTCCAGCCATGGGAACATGCATAGAAAACACCCACAAAAATGCACATTAAAAACATATATGTATTCGATATGCCCAATGGAGTTTTTTCTTAGGGGAACTTAGAGTAACTTCCAACCTCTCTTTTCCAAACTCTCCTGGTTTTAACATCTAGCCACTTCACAGGCAAAGAACTGACTCATTTTGCTAAATTTTAAATACTTTGCATTCTTAAATTCTTATTAAGTTTATAAAATTGCTACATCTTTAACTAATTACCAACCTAGACTATACTGGGTATCACGTGCATGCATGGTGTCATCAATAAATTCCACAAAACTGCTGTTTGGCCTCTGTTTTTAATTAAGTTGCACACACATTTAAGGGAGTAAAGTTGAAAGCAAGTTGGAACCCAACTCCCTAAACATTAAACAATACCCAAAACACTAAGAATTGAACTCTGTGATCATTAGAAAAGTCAATACTGTGGCAATACCAGACGAGTAGTATAAGACAGATAATTCCACGTCATAGCCATTGTACATTGGCTATAATTTCTCTTTATAATAATGCTCGTGGATTAATAAAGATGAGCTTTGCATAATGATATAAGGTTCCATACACTTATTTTAAAGCAAAGAAAACTTGTGCTTGTATCCTAGCTGACTGTGAGGATTATGATTTAGTAATTCTTATCCTTTTCAACATCGTTATTTTCCATTTATGATTAAGGACTTTTATATTTGATAGGAGCAGAGAGTTAGAGCCTATCTACACTACTGCTTTAAAACGGTTTATAACAGTTTTAAACCGGTTAATAATTAACTAGTTTAAAACTGTTATAAACTGTTTTAAAGCAGTAGTGTACATAGGCTAAGAGAGAGAGCCCGAGAGAGCTTTAAGTTGTTTCCCAGAAAGAATTACTAAAGCAGAAGAAAGTTGTTTTGGACTAATAATACCATCCCTGGAGTATAGATCTCCTGTGCATCCATCCTTCCTTCCCCTTAAAACTACACAGCACTTACATGTCTGGCGGGGTATTCTATGAAGATCAATGCCATCCGTATCCATTTCTTAGCCAAGTCTGGGAGGCTGGCTGAGCTGAAAAGTTGGTGTAGCGTGATTGCGGGAATCTCTCTCTCTCTCTCTCTCTGTGACGAGTTTCATTCAAGAAGGCAACCAACTACTGCTGCAACCACGTCTTGTCAGGCAGCAAGCATACTCGTAAGGAGCTGCTACTACTTCATGATAGCCCCGTACATACTATTTCATGATGCTAGTGGCGATTCCATCCACGGAAGGCAGGGGTAATAATGCAAGCGGAACTTGGGGATGCGACGGGGGTGGGGGAATCAATGATGAAGCGTCTCTCCTCGTAAGCAGATCTTATCTACGAGAAGACTCTACTGCTTCCACAGGCAGGCAGGCAGACAGGCACGCGGGTGCAGCCTTTGCCTGGCGCACAGAGATTTGAAACTGATGCTGATCCCGGGGTTGGAGGAACTCCCTGGCAAGAGAGGCGGAGAGAGGAACTGACTTTAAAATAGCAACGCCGCTGAGCTCCCAACCGGGCTCTCCCCTGCTGCTGCTGCGCCCAAAAGCAGTGGGAAAGAGCCAGCCCTCCACGTGACTCCTGCCGGGGAGAAGGGGAGCAGCAGCAGAACGAGGTGCCGCCACCGTTGGACGTCTGCCTTCCTCCTCCGCATGGTCGCAAGCCGCGCTCTTATAGGACGATCGCCAAAAGCAAACGTTGCGAACTCTTTGCTTAAGGCTGTAGGGCGGGGAGGGGAAGGGCGGCGGCGGCAGTTTCCAGGATTTCAAAGCTCAGCCTCGACGGACTGTCCAGCCGCTACCACCAAGGCTGGAGGGGTGGCTGGACAACGCCTTTGGGTTGACTTTGCTTGCCTCCGCGCGCGTCACTTCACTGCAGGCTTTTTGCAGGGTTTTGGGGAGGGCCCAGACCAGGCAGGGCTACTTTTCAGTGTGCCAAAGCAATGGCTCACCCATCCTGTGCAAACAGTTCCTGCCTATACTTAATGTATGTACAATGAAAGGAGTCGTGGCTCACAGCAACCTGGCAACCCCATAATATCAAAAGCTTGGACAGGAGTGGTGATGAGAGACCCTACCAGAGTAGATGCACTCTGATCACTGGGTGAACTTTGAAGAAGAATTTATGGCATAATTTTTTTCTGCATGCTTGTTATTTCCTCAGACCTTATGTTTTGGTCAGGGCTGGCCCTACCATTAGACAGAGTGAGGTGACTGTCCAAGGCTGCAAATGCTAGGGGACTTCAGTGGCAGTTCCCTGTCTTGTTCTTCAGGAACACCCCAGCTGTTCCTTTCTGCTCCAGGACAGCTGTGGATACAACACAACCAGTCCTTAAACTAGCCAGTTGTCTCAGGTGTGGTGGAGGATGGTTTCCCAACAAATGTTGAAGTAAGATTCAACTGCCAGTCCAGTCAGCTTCTGCACATGGAGTGAGAAGGGGGCACCATCTTTCACCTCAGCCAGTAAGATATTTTGGACCGGCCCTGATTCTTGTCCATTCTTTACAAGTATAGTCACCATCGCTTTCCTGCTTCTTGGTGTTGAATATATTTTGATTGTGTTCTCTACAGGCCCAGCACCAGCAAATGTCAGGGACCCTGGGCTCAAGCAGGACTCACCACCGTTGGCACTTGCCTGCACATTTGGCCATGAGCCCATTAAAAAAAAAATCCCTGAGAGGGCCAAGCAACTGTGAGTGAGTGAGTGAACAAGCAAGGGAAGGATCTGTCTTTCCCAGTGCACCCGATGGAGCAATGCTAAACTGGGAGTCTGCCTTCAGGGCTCTGCTTTGGTACCATGCTGCTGCTAAGCCCCATGGTTTTGCTGCTGCGGGGTGGTGACAGGTAATCCAAATGAAGGAAGCAGCATGGGCTTTCCAGCCTCCATGTGGCTTGCCTGGCCTGCCCCTTGCCTGGCTTCCACCAACCAATTAGAGCTCGCCTTCCACCCGGGAACAGAAGAGCCGTGCTGACCTTGCTCCACCGGGAAAAGTTGAGGTAATTCCCTGACTTTTGCAGTGCCCAGCTTTTTCTCTTTGCCCTATGGTGGATGCGAATTGGTGACTGTGTCATATAACTGATGCAATGCCGATTTGCAGCCACTGCGGGGCAAAGACAATGTTTAGACATACCCTGGAACAATTAAGGAGGATATTAAAATGGCAACTTTTACCCTCACTTGCTACAGTCACATGCCATTCCTTTCAGGTTTGTTGTCAATGCCATATTGCAGTAATGTAATCTGGGCAATGGGCCTGTTGACATTGGAAGGGGGTGACCTTGGGATAGGGAACAACCCCAACCCCTTTTATGTTCCTACAGGAACACAGAATAAGAACTAATTTCCAGCTATGTTGATGTAGCTCAGTCATTTCTACAGCTATAGAGAAACTTGCCTTGGCTCAACACTATTTCAGAGGCCAGTGCAAGGTTTCGGAATAAAAGAAAACATATTCATGGTTTTGTTGAAAAGGCTGTTAGCTCAGTGATAGAGTACGTGCTTTGCAAGTCCCAGGTTCAATTCTTGGCATCTCCAGATAGGGCTGGAAAGATTCCTACCTGAAATCCTGGAGAGCCGCTACCGACCTCGACACTACAGAGCTAGATGGCCAATGCTCTGACTCTGTATAAGACATCTTCCTATCAGTCACTTTGGTGCTCTAGCACTACCAGAGGTATGGAAAGCTGAAGCAAGGAAATAGAAGGGATTTCTTGCCAGTGACACACAGACCAGCTTTCCCTAGCATTCTGATGCCCTCCAGATGGTTTGGGCTGCAACTCCATCTCTAACAATTTGCCATACTGTTTGGTGCCATTGGGATTTGAAATCCCAAACATTTGGAGATAGAATATCAATTTGGGGAAGGTTGATATAGATGGTGTTGGCCTTACAGTCATCCATGTTTGCATTGTGAACAGCCAGCAAGTGAGTGAGTGTGGACTAACGATCCAGGCATGTGTGCATTGATATCCATATCTTACCCATTCAAACCCTCAATGTAAACCTATCCAGGGTTTCCAATATCAGGAAGTAGCTGGGATGGTTTTCATTTGTTGATATCCATGTACTACTTGCAGATGAAAGTGCTTCTAAACAAGTGTTGAGTGCCCTTCTGTCACCACTGAGTTTCTTTTACACATTAGGCTATCTCACATGCCATTCTGGTGACACTATTTGTGCTGGAAATATTAACTTTATAGCAAGTGAGATATATATATATATATATATATATATATATAGTGTGTGTGTGTGTGTGTGTATGCACAAGAGTATATATACACACAGACGTACAACACAACAAGGAGCTTGTGAAAGGAGAATAAATATAAGTAGTTTGCACGTAACTTCTATTCAGGTGAGACTGCTCTACTCCTGGATGACAGTGTTTGCAAATGAGCTGAACTTTAGGTACTAAACGTAGTGGGGTGGCCTCACTCCTTGTTTTCTTAACACCCAAGTCAGGATATATCTGCATATCTTTTAAAACCAGCATGGGTGTCCTTAGACCAGCCTTCTCCAACATGGTGCCCTCTGGAAGTATTAGATTTCAACTTCCAGAACTGACCAGCCAGCATGACTAGGAGATGTTGAGAATTGTAGTCCAACACATCTGGGGGGCAGGTTGGGAAAGGTTGCTCTAAACCTTAAAAATCTAATAGGAGGTAGACAGCCACATGTGGTTTAACAGCATCTGGTTTAAGAGTTGTGGGAGAAGCTTGTCAGTTTGAAGGGGATTCTAGGAGAGAGGTTGGATGGTCAAACTACACACTACTCTTAGCCAGCCTTCCCCAACCTGGCACTCTCCTGGTATGTTGGACTACAACCCTATCACCCCCAGTCAGCATGCCATCCTGGCTGAGAATGAAGGGGGTTGTAATCTAACACATTAGAGGGTGCTGAATTGGAGAAGTCTGCTCTAAGCACACATTTTTAAAGCATACTTGGCACCAAAAGAATCCTTTCCCAGAAGAAGGAGCTACGTAGAGACCCAGTCCAGATCATGACCACAGGGAACACACTTTAACCCTTAATAATGTGTACCATGTTTTTAATCAGTTTTATGTATTTTATCATATTTTATATTTACTGTTGTTCCTCGCCTCGATCCAAATGGAGAGACGGGTAAGAAATAAATGTATTATTATTATTATTATTATTATTATTATTATTATTTCCTCCCAGTGCTGTTTTCCAGTCAAAAATCCACATCCCAGCTGCTGTTTGCCATAAATAGTGGGGAAGGGTAGAGGGAAAAAGATGAGCAAGCTTTGGTGTGGTATGGGAGATATCAATTTTATAGAGAAGGGGATGTGATCACCAATTGAGCCTTTGGTAGGAGGATTAATATTGATGCTACAAAGTGCGATCTATAAAACTGTGTAAATGTTGTGCTCCTAAAATATGTCTTTTATATTAAAAGGAGGTACTTGGAAAGTGCTTTCCGATTCAGCAGGCCAAGGCCCTTTCTTTATGCAGAGAGAGAAATGGAAAAGAGGGGGGAGTTGTTTTTTTTTAAGTGGGTGGGGTAGGGTGGATGATGCAATTGGAGGGTTAGGGTTTGGGGGCAGGACTCAGCCCCTTGACATCATCCAGTCTGCCTGCATGGTCGGCGGGGGCAATTTGGCTCCTACACCTTTAAAAGTTGCCTGCCCTGTGTTAAATTGTTTTCTTACGGGGAGAAGGGCTTTCTATGTCTTTGCCCTGTGGAGGTTCCAAAGTGGTGATGCATTCGGTTATATGATGCAGCTGCCGATTCGGAGCCACTGTGGGGCAACATAACAAAGATGCGCAGATAAAAAGTTGGGGACTTTCCCTAACTTTTTATGCTGGCTCTTCCGCCATCTAATCTTGCTTTGGCGTTGCTTGGGGAGGGGGGCATTCCAGGGGGATGGCGACCGTTGATTGGTCGCCGGAAGTAGGGTGGGGGGCGGGCCCAGTGAGCTGAATGGCTGCCAGAAAACCCGTGCTGCCTCCTGCCATCAATATTATCTGCCGCCACCCTGCAGCAGGGAAAATGCAGGGTTTAGTAGTGGTGCGGTGATAACCCAGTGCCACGCACAACAATAGATATCCCTTTATTTCACAACCATGCAGCCCCTAGAAATTGACAAATGAAAAATGCATGGTTTCATGCCTTCTTTTTTAGATGTTGTTATCTGTACTGGTCACCCATCATTTTTTATTGAGATTCCTTTTTTTTTCTGAAATGCAAACCCCATTGTTTTCAAATACTGATTAAAATATGTGGCTCCTGACAATTTTCTCCTTCTGCTTAGCTTGTTAATCTATAATTGAAGAAAAACGAATAAGACTTCTTTGCATCAACTTGTGTTTATGAAGAGTTAATAAAATAAGACATGGGCAATGTCAGTTTTGCACTTGCTTAAGGAATAATTTATCTAGTTTGAAGTACTTTAAAAACTGGGGTGGGGGGAGAAGAGAAGACAGGTAAGTGTTCAAGTGAGCTTGCATGATACAAATATTCAGGTAGTACTAAAGCCAAAGGGTGAAATCTAATTGTGTAATATGCTGATGGAATAGCATTTGCCAGCGGAGTAGATTCCATCTCCCCTCTGTAGCCAGCCTCCCAGAGCAGATTTTTGGGGACACTGGCTGGCTGCAGAGTGGAGGAGAGGACAGGAAAGGGCAGGAATGCAAGCAAAGTCCACTCAGGCAACATTGGAAGTACCCCAGTATCTTTTTGCCACAGGATAAGCAATATTCTTAATTAACATATTCTGCATATTCTTAATTAACATATTGGAATTTCATTCTTACTCCAGGGGGTTTGCCCCTCTTCAGCAAAGCAATAAGCTGGATCAAACAGAGGAAAATATTAAGAAAACAGAGAAAAATAATAAGAAAAAGCTGAAGCAACAAACAGGAAATGTGAATATCCGTAATACTGATGCGTTTTAAAATATACCTTTGTCAGATTGTTTAGTCTTTACAATTAAAATAAGAGAGCATAATCTGATGGGTGCATGGACAGGATGTTTTTTTTAAAGGCAGTAGACCTGCTCCCAAACGCAGTTCAAAAGTAGTGACATACTCTGTTTCAGTCAGAACAGAGGATGCTGTCTTTTTCTACAGAGTTGATCCCCCTACTCCTGTTATCCCATCACAACAAGTCTGTGAGGTAAACTAGACTTAAGAAAGACTGACTTGCCCAAAGTCTCCCAGATAGCAGAGTGGGGATTTCAACCCAGGCCTCTGCAGCCAATGTCTGTTTGTCTACTACTTTACATTGGCATCCCCATTCGTACCTATCTCAAAGACTTACGCTAACCATAGGCCTGGTTTTCTTCACCATATCTTCCCCGCTGTGTGGAGACTTGCTAATTTCCGTGTGAAATACGCGAGGCTCTTCTGCAGATGCCGGAGACTTCCCACCCTTGCTTGGCTGCAGCAGCATTGAGAGAGAAAGAAAGAATAATCCCTTACAGTGATGGCGCCTTTTTGTGTATCCATAAAACTTGGCTAGTGACATCCACAGATAAATATAATAAATTCAGCCAAGTCTACCTTAAACAAAGCAGTTTGCAGGGGGGAGCTGACCTTGGGCATTCGAGCAACAGTGCCCCTGAATGATAGCAGCAGCTGACATGTGCAGGGAGAATTCCTCTTTAAAGGTCACTAACATACTTTTGCCAGCAGGCTGTAGGAGAAGAGGCAGCTACTGAAAACTGCAGGCTGCTAGCCCAGGAGGAAAAAGAGGTGGGGCTTTGGACCACCTCCTCTGCATTAAGGGAGCTGAGATTGTGCGTACATTCTGCCATTAAGGATAGTTGTGGTGAGATATAATTAAGAGATGATGTTAAGAAGCTCTATAGATAAAAGCTTTGAAGGTTCATCTTGATATCTCCAAAGTGAAATGCCATTTAAGAATAGATTACCTATTGATTAATATTGATTCTTTTTAAAAAAAAGCAAACTACTTCCCTCTTCAGTGAAATTTAAAATCTTCCTGTGCGTTTTTTCTATTGTAAAATAATTTAATCCTTGATCTAGCCTACGTTTGACTACTGTCTAAACCTTCCCAATTTTCAAAAATAGCTGAGTCACTTTGCAGGAGGGGTTATTCTTCGCAAACACATTGGCACTTCTGGAGCTCACTCAGGATCGAGCCAGAACATTAGTAGAAATGCTTGTACACAGAATTTGATAAGCCATGCCATGCAGTAAGGCCAAAGTTGCCCGTATCTAAACTTTCAGTGGCCATATTGTTAGGGATCCATCTGCTGGGAGGCCTGTGCATCCCAAATGTGCTTCCTGTCTTGCAGTTCAGAGATCTGATATAGTTTCTACCAGTACTAGGCTGACCATATGAAAAGGAGGACAGGGCTCATGTAACTTTAACAGTTGTCGAGAAAAGGGAATTTCAGCCAGTGTCATTTGTATGCAATTAGTTCCTGGAGAAATTCCCTCATCATCACAATAGTTAAAGTTGCAGGCACTATACTAGAGTGACCATATACAAAAGAAGGCAGGGCCCCTGAAACTTTAACTGTTGTGATGAAGAGGGAATTTCACTAGGAACTAATTGCATACAAATGACACTGCCTGAAATTCCCTTTTCTCTACAACTGTTAAAGTTACATGAGCCCTGTCCTCCTTTTCATATGGTCAGCCTAACCAGTACTAATAGTGGTTTTTAGAGTACAATTTAGAAAATTGTACTTCTAAGCTTGATATGGGAAATATTGTGCCTGATTGGGTCATGGTTGTATCACAGAAACCACCTTGTTCCACATACCCCACCCTGGTTTCTACATTCTGTGGGGGAAGCCTTGCTTACTATACCATGGCCTACTGAGGCTCATGTGGCCATGGTGTGGAGGAGGGCCTTCTCAGTTGTGGTGCCCACCATGTGTAATGGTCTCTCCATCGTGTGGAGTATTTCCACCACTGACTAATCTGTTCACTCAGGCATTTGCCTGTCTGCTAGCGTTGTCAGCTAGCCCTGGTTATTTTAACACAGTTTTATTGTTTTATCACTGTTTTATTGTTCTAGTTATTGGGTTTATCTTGTAAACCGCTTTGGGATATATATATATATATATATATATATATATATATATATATGGTATAGAAATCCTCTGAAATTAAATGAATAAATAAATAAATGCCAGTCAGCCACAATTGGAATAGGGCAAACATGGTGTAGTACAGTATTTGGTATTATTGAACACACATATACTGTATACAGTTTCATGGTTAATCATATATTAATGTTTTTAAAAGGCCATTTGCTTTGTTTTCACTCTCATTTCACAACAAACGTACAAGCCTCAATATTTCTAGGGCGTTTCTTGATTCTTTTGGAAGCCACAGAATACAGCTTTGTCTTTAGAAATATTTTAACCCCTCCCGTCCCCACACAAGCCACAAATGTGTACATTTTTTCCCCGCACTGCCACCTTTGGCATCTAGGAACTTACATCGTAAGAAGTCAACAGTCTACCAGATATCATGGTAGACATGCTTTGCCCTATGTGTAGAATAAGGAAGTTCTTGTCCTACTGTATGAACTTCTAGCACAACTGTCATTTTTACCCTTTACCTTTCCTTCACATTCCTCACAAATATACCTCACCTTCAATTACATGGTAAGCCTATGGGTGGGGCCTGTTTTATTTAATTATTGACCATCCCCGTTCATTTTAGGTGCTATAAAAGTCATAAACATAATATCTTGTTTCCAGTCTAGAAAGATGTCTCTTTTATTTTATAAAACAATGTGAATGCTTCCCATCAAAGATGGGTGGATAGTTAGCATACACCTGAGCGACATTCTCTTTCCCCTTTTCCTCTGGGTTGTCACATTGAGCTGCAGGTAAACACGAGCCCTTCTCTATGACCCCCTCTACAAGAATTCGGTTTGACGCCTGGTTCTCCGATTATGCACATCTTCTCGGAAGCGCTTTATGGTAAATGACTGTACGCGGGAGGTAATTGAGCGCATAACTGGTGGCCTTACCAGTTGTCTGAAATGTGCTTTAGAAGTAGTTAATGTGGAGAATCGCTTGTTTACATAGTCAAAATGCGCTTTAACAGGCCGCAGCAAAATAAAATTAGCTATTTAACATGCATTCGATAATGCGCATAATCGAATAGATAACGCGCCTCAACTCCCGATTTGTGCTCCGCTCATGTAGAGGTAAAAATTTTAATGAGACTTGAAAGAGCTTTAAACCTCTCATGTAGAGGCAGCCTATGTAGTCTGTGATCCAGCACAGTTGCATAGATGTAAGGGACCTGGTGTAGCGTCTCTGACAAGGGCAGGATCTACCCTACTCCTTTATAACAGTTTAGACTGTTCAGACCCAGCACACATTCCATGTACCATTTTCAAAGTGGTATATCCTGCTTGGTGTAGATCTGGCCAAGGTAGCATTATTGCACTCTTGGCCTTCCATCTACTAAATGGGGCTAAATCGCAAGGCTTTTGGTTGTAATAATGTATGTGAAGTGCTTTGAACACTCAAAAATTCTATGTAATTGCCAAATATTAATATTAATTCACTGGAGTCAGGCCTTGTATGTTTTTGATTTCAAACTGGGTATATCTTGAGGTGGATCTGACTCGCATGATATGCCTGGGGATCCACTCCTATCCTTTATCCTTGTAAAGGCTGCACTTTCTGGCAAGGTTTTCCAGGTTGGGTTCGGTGGTGGTGGTGCAGGCTCAGTATCGATGTATACTGTGCTAAAAGCCACCTATTTAAACAGATATCAAGCTGAAGTTTGGAGAGCACCAGGTTGGGGAAGGCTGGCTCAGTTACTGCCAGTAAGAGCTTTTACCCCAGCCCCTTTTGTCTTTGGCCCCACCCACCACTGGAATGTGGCTCCTGAGAGTTTCTCAAGCTTAAAGAGTTTCCCCACCCCATGCTCTATCCCAAAGCTTCTTGAACTGAGGAAATGGACAGGACTGCAGGTGGAGGTTTACATGATGGAATATTACTCCACATGAGAAAAGGTCCATTCACCTAGAAAACTAGATGCCAGTGAAAGGGGTCTAGCTAGGGTGATCATATGGAAAGGAGAACAGGGCTCATGTATCTTTAACAGTTGCATAGAAAAGAGAATTTCAACAGGTGTTATTTGTATGCATGCAGCACCTGGTGAAATTCCCTCTTCATCCCAACAGGTAAAGCTGCAGGAGCCCTTCCCTCTTTTGTATCTGGTCACTTTAATTGTAGCTTTAACTGTTGTGATGAAGAGGGAATATCACCAGGTGCTGTATGCATACAAATGACATCTGCTGAAATTCCCTTTTCTATATAACTGTTAAAGACACAGGAGCCCTGTCCTCCTTTCCATATGGTCACCCTCGTCCTAGCTTAGTTTCTTGCTGTGATGTCAGTTGGAATTTCAGTCCAGTGAGTATTCACCCAGATCTACATCTTGTGTCAAATCATTACGAATGTGGAATGAAAAGCAGGATATAACACTATGAAAGTGGTATATGGAATGTGGGTTGTGCCCCAACAGTTATCAGTGCACTTCAATACCGCTATAAAGCAGAAGTGTAGCTCTAGCCCTGACGTTTGATGTGTTTCCGCCCAGGCACAGGTTTACCACCTGACAGAGAACTAGGCCAGAGAAGGGGACCTTGGAATAAGGTGGTATCAGAAATAGCATTAGAAAGATTTCTGGATGCTATTGGGGGTATTTGATGGCATTTATTATTTATTGCTACATTTATATCCCACCTTTTTTTCATCTTACAAGGAGTCCAAGGTGGCATGCATGATCCTCCTCCTTTCCATTTTATCCTCACAACAACTCTGTGAGGTAATTTAGGTCAAAGTCACTCAATGAGCTTCATGGCTGAGTGAGGACTAGAGCCCAGGTCTCTTGAGTCTCAGTCCAGCTCTCTAACCACTACATCACATTGGCATGGTTAATTCTCTTTTCAGAGAAAGAGTTTGAGTGATGTTAACATTTATTTTATCCAAATGGTTTGATTCGCTAAGGTTTTATGTTCACAATGGTATTTAAAATGATCATTTCCAAAAGGTGATAGTTGACAGAATTGCTTCTAAAAGACAGTTCTTCTAAATACATAAATCAAGCATATTTTAAAAAATGTGGGTCCTTTTTAATAAAATGTAATCCTCAAAGACTCTGTAAACGAGTAAATGGGCTTAGGTTTATTTTTAATACCCATTATTCAATTCATTGTAACTTTTATGGTTCACTGTGCAAATATGGATTTCGATAACTTTGAAAAATGCACATTATTTACTTTATTAGAGCCACAGTACAGTATGAGATGTTCCTGATTTGTGATAAACTGCTTTTGCTCCTTCATATGTGAACTGATGCAAAATCATGACCTCTGTTCCAAAAACAATGTTCTTTTCTTCGGCCTGAATCCCTGCCTGATGGAGAGGCATGGCAGATGCAACAGGATGTTCAGCAGATTGCAAATCTTTTCACATGTTTTTTTTTAAAATATAAAGAATAAACTTTAAAACTCTGTTGTGCTGCAACGCTATAAAGCAAACATGTAGAGCTCCACACAGGGCTTATAGCATGAAATCAAGGTTGATTGCTCTCAGAAGTTTGCAGGTTCTTTAAATTATGTTGTCAACCAAATCCCCTCTTATGGTTTATGACCTTTATCATGCTTTCAAAAAGTTTGGAGATAACATGATAAGGAACATTAATCTGATCTATCAGCTGTGTGAAATGACTGTGTTGTGCTATAATCACAGCACCATATAGTGGTTGTAAAATGGAACATATAGAACTTGTTGCAAAAGGACTTTCTTCGGTTCAAACCAGGTATCTGGTATGTAAAAGAGCTGATCTTAATCCCGCAAAGAATCTGGACGCAGAAAGCCCTGGTAAAGATGTGGGATTTTAGCCTTGTGTGATGAACTCCGTAAAATTTTCTCATATAATATAATACAACAGCTGGGGCTACCTTCTATGGGGAAATCATGACTGTATCCTTATTTTTGTGAATGGAGTTCTGCTTGCAGAAAAGGGACTTCCCAACTTCTTCCCGTTGAGCCCCTGAAAATCCTGACAATTGGTGGACTCTCTAATACACCATAGAAACTAGAGCACGAAAGGGGATTAGTGAAAATCAGGGTCTCCTTTGCCCAAGAAAATGTGCCTTTCCACAAGCCATAGTCAGATTCAGCACGATGCCATTTCTAAAGTATTATTCTAGAAAGTAACTAGTTTTGCTATAGCTACAACTAGGCTACTGAATGGTAGGAAACCATTAACCAATCAAATTGAATAAATGTACCGGTCTTGATGGGAGCCCATTTAAGCTGCACCAAACTTTCTTAAAGGAGAGTGAGATTACAATAATTAATTAACTAATGGTGCAATCATATGCATGTTTAGATAGAAAAGGGGAGTTGCTAGGAGTTGTAGGATTTTTTCCTGTCTAAACATGCATAGGATTGCACTTAAAGACTGCAATCCTTTAAACACCTGCCTGGAAGTAAGTCCCATTCAAAGATTTGGTTTTGTTTTTTCATTTTTGTTTTTTGAGTCAGAGAGAGTAATAAGCCCAACCCCACTAAAAGAGCAACAGTTTTCTCAATTAATGGGTACAATATGAAATGCTAATAACATTCTATCCAAAGTTCTGGAAAATAATAACACAGGTGCAATAAGGGACAAGTATTTCAGCAAATGAAGTACAATGCACACAATTATTTTTGAAGTAGGTGCTTCATTGTCACTAAGCTTTATATGACCCAAAATCAAAATTACCCAAACCACTTCCTTAATCATCGTTTGGCATGATGTCTGGATTGAGCTGAAGCTTTTCTATCCACACAACTATAGCCCTGTTCAAACATTCTCAGATCTTATTGCCACAAGTTGCCCACCTCTGCTGTACATTATCTGAGCAGTCTTTTAAGCCTTTCATGATATCTGAAGATTATATATGTGGATCATCCACAACATTTGAGCCCTATTCAGGTGATCTCAAACTGTGTTGTTTAAACACAAATGGGGACTATCTTGACGGCACCAGGTTGCCAGTGCTTCTTCCAAAACCCCACGCTTTTGCTGCTGCGGGGCGGTAGCAGCTAATTCCCAGGCCAAAAGCAGTGCAGAGACATTCTGGCGGCCATTCGACTTAAGAACATAAATGCCATTCTGGATCAGACCGAGGGTCCATCTAGTTCAGCACTGTGTTCACACAGTAGCCAACCAGATGTCAATCAGGAATCAACAAAGCAGGACATGATGCAAAAGCACCCTCCCACCCATGTTCCCCAGCAACTGGTGCACACAGGCTTACTGCCTTGGATACTGGAGGTAGCACAAGACTATCAGGGCTAGTAGCCATTGATAGCCTTTTCCAGGAATTTAACCAACCCTCTTTTAAAGCCATCCAAATTGGTGGCCATCTCTGCATCTTGTGGTAGTGAATTCCATAATTTAACTATGTGCTATGTGAAGAAGTACTTTTATTTGTCCTGAATCTCCCACCAATCAGCTTCATGGAATGACCCCAGGTTCTAGTATTTTGAGAGAGGGGGAAAATGTCTCCCTATCCACATTGTCCACAACATGCATAATTTCATACACCTCTATCAGGTCTCCCATTAGCCTCCTTTTTTCCAAGCTAAATAATCCCAGCTGTTGTAACCTTCCCTCATAGGAGAGATGCTCCAGCTCCTCAATCATTTTAGTTGCCCTTTTCTGCACTTTTTCCAGCTCCATGGCCTCTGTCACACCTACTCCCCCCCCCCATTTGCATCCGCATTTCCCCCCTCTGTTTCCTTAGCGAGTTGGATGCTGGGCATGTTCATGTCTATGTGTTATTGTGCTATTTCAGCTCGTGTATCTTTTCATCTGTATCACTACTCTGCCAGCGAAATCTCCCATCCCACCCCCACTCCCCAAGTGAAGAGAAAGTATTACAATTAGGTTTTGGAGAAGTTTGTGGTCAATGTTGGTATGGCAAGGGGAAACTGACATTTTTCTGGTCAGGAAACCTAGACATGCCTACTCAGAGTAAGAACCATAGAGTTGAATAGTACCGAATCCTGGACATGGGTGGTGGCAGCCTTGTTTGCCTTCTCCGTGGGGTGGTCGGGTGCCCTCCCCCTTCACGATTGAGCAGTTGAGTGGAGGACCGCCCTGCCCTCCACTTTTGTCAGTGAGACAGCCCTTCGACACACACACACACACAACAAAAAATGGAATCGTCCAGTGTCCAAGGACAGCAATATACAGGAGAGAGGAGCAGCTTTATTTTGCATGGAGGGAAAAAAACCCAGACTTTCCCTGCTCCAAAATAAGATGGAAAATGGAGGGGAAGAGGCAAGATGAACACAGAACAGCTCGTTTCTGGCTGTCTCTCTCTCATACACTCTTTTAGAGGTTCCCCAGGAGCTGCTGATTGTTTTTAGAGAAAAGGTAACCGAAAGCTACCCTTTTTAAAAGTTTTAAAAAGGTTTTTAAAGTTTTAATCTAATTGTTTTAAACCTGAAACCGAAGTTGAAGCCCGGGAAGATGTTTACAAACTGTTTTACTTTCAACAGGGGAATCTAATCTGGATAATGCCGAGAGAATAAAACCAGCAACAGGCAACAACGGAATCTTAGATAACCCAGAGTCTCGAAACAAAGCAAAGCAACCACAGCGACCACAGCAAAGTATAATAAGAAGAAGGTGGAAAAGGAAAGAAAAGAAAATTCAATACAATAAAATAATAACAAAAACAAGGATAAGAAGCAGAACGAGACCATAAGGGTTTATGAGAGCAATTAACCAATTAACTAATAAAGTGAAAAGAGGTTACAAGAACCCTCACCTACAATTCCAACAGCAATCAGCTAATTGAAAGTGCGTGGGCGGCTGTTTGGAGGCCTGTCGGTGAGGAAGGCGGCGGACAAACAGCAGCTTTACAGCTTTATGCAAGTCGCCCTACCCCTTTATCTCTGCGAGGGAGGCCAGGCAAGCTGTTTTTGACTGCCAAAGGTGAGTCCCAACTACAGTAGAAGAAGAACTGAAGTGAATTAAACTGAACCAAACTAAACTAAATAAAGCCAAATTAAACTAACTCGGGAGAGGAGTACCCAAGTTTTAACCATGGTACTTACTAGAGGAGCTATAAAGAAGGGGGTCAACTACCGATAACTGAGGATGTGGCCAAGTATACAAAGAGATATAAACAACCAAAAATCACCAGCTTCCTCTATACTAAATCTGAAATCCTTCCCACTTCTAAAATAGAGACCCTTGGTCTACCTGAGTCTCCTTTAGATTGGTCACTAGGTCTGCACTGTTTGATGGTTGCAGAGCCAGATGGAAACAAGGGGAGTACCCCATGCCTGGCAGATGAACTGACAGTTATAGACCATTTGGAAGGTTTATAGCGGAGCATGTTTATCCAATCCAAATCTAAAGATGGGACTTCTGTCAGCCATTTAGACAGTAGTAGCGATGACAAACAATTTATTAACCCTACCGATGCATTGACACTTTTATTAAACAGTCATTCGGATGGCTATATGGCCGAAAATGATCTTTTAAGTAAAATGAAACACCTTTTTAACATTCAATATGATAGAATTAAAAGTTTGTTGCAGAACTAGGCAGATTATGTGCCCTTAATCAAGCAATATCTATCGGAAAGCAAAGATTTATTGACAACTTTAACTACACTTGCACTGGAATTAATGAAATCAACATCTCATCCCCAGCATAATGAAAAGGATTACTCGGGTATCAATGGGAAAAAGACAAAACAATTCCAAGCATACCCAGATGTAGAACCCCTGAATGACGGGGACTCTGCAGTTTCCGAGCATAAGTCCCTGGATGGAGCACCTGACAACGGCAGTGAAAGCTTGGCTCTGGATCAGGCGGAGTTACGTTCCACAAAAAAATCCAATCACAACAGAGCACACAAGCAAAAGCAAAAGATAATTAAACCAGCCCCGGTGTTTAAGAAAAAAGCTAAAAACCAAAAAAACACCAGCAAAAGGAAAGTAACCAAAATGAATTTTAAAAGACTATTTAATCTAATGGACGAACCAGACTCAGAAAATAAGGCGACTAGAGGGAAGAAGTTTAAGGAAAAGATGGAAACAAAGGAAACACATGATCTAGAGGCTAATACTCAACTTAAGCCAGTGCCAAGAACTGCCATGCTTAAGGCTAAATATTCAAGCTCCGATGGTAGTCAATCCTCAACCTCTAGCACAGTACCACAATCTAATTGCAAAAGGGAAGCCCAATCTGAAACGGCCAAGGGAAGGAGCAGAAAGTGCCAGTTATAACTCTTGAACCATAATCTGGTATTTTTATACTATCCAAAACCCAGAGGGATCCTATCACAAAAGACACGTACAGATCATCTGATCAAGGTCTTATTTGAAACATCCAAATTGAATTAGAACCAGCAGCAGTCCACAGAGTAGAATATGTTTTTCACAACTATACCACTGCACAAGCTATAGTCACCTTTGCCTCGACTAAGATTGCTGCGCGCATATATTGTCGCAAAGAGGCAATACAGAACTTTGGTCTGCTAATTTGCAGATATTTTAAAGATTTAGCTCCGCCCATGCAGTTAGGATACCAGTCAGTTAAAAATCTAGCGAATAATAAGAATTTCTCAGAAGGGATCAGGAATAACAGGAGTCTTTTTTTAGATTCTCAGGCCCCAAAATCTAACCAAATCTAACCAATAAAGCTCAAGGCTACACCAATAACAGCAGGAACCTAACAGTATGGATGGAGACAACGCCTGGGGTGGAGTTTTCATCTGACGAAATAAAACTAATTAACAGTTTTAATGACCTACCATATAATGAACAACAACATATACTGGATAGGCTAACGACCCTTAAGGACTACCTGGTTGCCAGAGCCTTAAACAAGCACAGATCATCTCCCATGACTGACCACAAATTAGGAATGTCTAAGCAACAATCAAAAGAACCAGACGATAAGCTGAAGAAGGAAACCCAGGGAACTGACTCACAAAAAAACAAAGTGGCCTTAAATCCCAGAATTGTAGTCAACAATCCAAACAGTGCAAAATCTTCCCTTACCCCTTTGGCTACGGACAATCAAGAGATTTTGACAGAACCTACGTAATATACATCCTCTTTGAGAAAAAAGGGTAGTAACACTAGTGAATCCTCTGAAGAATCCTGGCAAAAATGTTCTCAGGCTAAAAGATGTATTACTAATTCTACAAATCAAAGTAATGGCTGTGTGATTAACGACGCAGATGAAATAATAGAAATCAATTGACTAGAGCCAAAATCCAAGATGTTTCAGATAAAGATTGTTTCATGGAACATTGCGGGTTGGTCTGCTAAAAGCAGAGCTCAACATATAATTAACTACCTTACCACATTTGACATTATATGTTTGCAGGAAACCTGGTGCCCAGACCCCATATTGATTAATGGATTTACTTCTTTTAGTTTGCCAGCAGTTCCTGGGAAAAAAAGAGGTAGAGATTCCCAGGGTCTGTACTGCCTGATTCTGACCACTCTTAGGGCAAAGGTATTGGAAATGCGGAATTTTGAAACTTCAATCCAGGCTCTAATACTGGAATGCAGTGAAGCCAAAGTAACACTTCTAATATTAAACGTGTATTTAGCTCTGATATCTAGTAAGGAATCGATTGTGGCTTTATGGTGCAGGTTTGAGGGTTTTCTTCTGGGGCTTAAGGCCAAATATCCATCTGCTTACCCTATGCTGCTGGGTGATTTTAATGCCAGGATCGGTACATATCTGGCTGTCCCAGACTATACTGGTGTTAGTTTAACATCAGATAGAGACTTGTTTAGAGTTAAGATGAGACAATCTAAAGACCCTACCATTAATTTTGCGGGACAATGTCTATTGCAGTTTGTAAATAGAAATAAAATGGTCATACTAAATGGGAACTCGCAAGAGGACAGGTGGGGAGAGTTCACTTATATATCATCTAGAGGGTCCAGTGTTATAGATTATTGTATAGTTCATAAACTAATGACTGTGCTGTGTGCTAATTTTAGAATAAAGAACTTCCTGGCAAGTGACCATCTGCCCTTGGAATTAGGGCTTTCCATCCCTGGCCCATACCATTATAAATAGGTGTTTCCTTTAATGACAGGGCAGCAGTATGCGATTGACCAAAAGACAAAAAAAAACCCACCTGGTCTACAGAGTTAATACCGATTTTCAAAAAGTTTATATATTCTAGTGCCTGTATGGAATTCGCCAAACAGCTAATTATGGCGCCAACCTCTGAATCGTGTATTTCGGCCTATGAAAAACTTATTAGTTCTTTGGCCAAAGAATTCCAGCGGGAGAGTAAATTTCCTGCAGGACGAAGACCTCAGAACAGTAAATGGTTTGATAAAGAATGTGCAAAAACTAGGGGAAAACTCCTGACAATATACCATACCTACTGCCAGAACAATGAATGGCAGCTTCCTTACACATATTATGTTCAGAAAAAATGCTATAAAACACTCCTGAGGCAGAAAAAACATCAAGCGGACAGAGCTATATGGCAACAACTAATAGCAGCTACCAAATTGAAAAATGGGAAGTCCTTCTGGCAGATTGTAGCTGGAGCAAGTAGGAAAGGTAATGGAGAGCCCGAATGCTATATTTCACCTTCCGTTTGGGAAAATCACTACCGGAAGGTTCTCGGTGAGGAGTCAGCGCCTAATCTCGTCCCGGTACTGGCTCCGAATGGTCCTATATGGCCTGATGTAGACCCAAGTTGTATAGAAGAGTTTATAACTCAACTGAAATCTGGGAAGGCTCCCGGTCTAGACGGGATCCCCCCGGAAATGTTGAAATCTGACATCTCTTGGTGGGGCTTATTGCTAGCAACACTATAAGTCCGGGCTGATACCCCAAATCTGGAGGAGAGCGATAGTTATTCCAATTTATAAAAAAGGAACGAAAACTGACCCCCACAACTATAGGCCCATTAGCCTTTTATCTATAATTGGGAAAGTGTACGCCAGTTTTTTAAATGATAGACTAACAAACTGGGTCTAGAGCAATAACATTCTGGGTAAAGAACAGATTGGGTTCAAGTCCGGTAGCTCAACCTATGATTATTGTCTAGTCCTGTCACATTTGGCATATAAATACACTGCCTCAAAAGGAGGAAAGCTATTTGTAGCTTATATGGATTTAAAATCAGCATTTGATTCAATCTCTTGGCCGCTCCTATGGGACAAACTGAAACGACTTGGAATCGAGCATAGGCTGTTATATTTGATCCAACAGTTATATTACAACACATATGCACAAGTCCGCTGTAGCAATCAGCATCACATTACTAATGAAATTGTTGTAAATAAAGGAGTCCGGCAGGGATGTGTACTTGCCTCTACACTTTTCAATTTATTTCTGGCCGATCTTCCAGCATCATTGGAGGAAATTCAGTGCCACCCCCCTAAATTAGGCCAACTAAAAGTGAGCATACTGCTATATGCGGATGATGCGGTATTGCTCTCACAGACGAGGCTTGGATTAAAGAGACTTCTAAGTGGTTTCAGGGAATACTGCGATCTAAACAATTTATCAATCAATTACCATAAATCTAAGATTATGGTTTTTGCAGAAAGAAAGATGAGATTTTCTTGGAGTGTAAGGGCCATAAAATTGAACAAGTAGCTGAATTTAAGTATTTGGGCGTTGTTTTCCAGGAAAACCTAAACTGGGCTAAGCACTTTAAATGTACAAAGCTTAGAGCTGAACAAACAGTGGGGGCTTTGCTTAGATTTTTTTCGCCAAAGGGGGCAAATTTATACCAGCTGCCATTGACGTTTACAGAGCAAAATTGGTGACCCAGATGTTGTATGGGGCCCCTATTTGGTTCCCCCTGCTTAAGGAATCCTTAGAAGTAGTTCAATTCAAATTTTTAAGAGGGGTGCGTGCCTGGAACCGCTCTTAATCTAGAGGCCGGGCTGGTCTCATTAAGATGCACCACTTGGATGCTCACAGTAACATATTGGCTCCGTCTTTTCCAAATTCCAACTTCTCACTCTCTGTTACCACATGTCAGCAGACAACTTTGTTTCCCCCTGGAATAAGACCGTGACTCAGAAAATAAAGACAATGGGCTTGTCTTCTGCTCATCTATTAACTCAGGAGTTAAGAAGTGCAAAAAAGGTAGTCAAACAAAGGCTTTTAGATATAGATGTACAAGAACTCTGTGGACGGTCCCGAGGCCCTTGCTGTCCTCAGTCTCGAGCCCTCCCTGATTTTATGCCCAGAGGAATGATGCCCTACCTGGATTGGTTGGATATACCAAAATACAGAAGGGCCTTTTCCCTGGCCCATTTCAATGTTCTCCCTTCAAACATGTTAGAAGGAAGATATCAAAAGATTTCTGTTGAGAATAGACTATGGCCCCCTCCACAAGGATGCGCTTTTGCGCCCGGTTCGGGGATTATGCGCATTATCGCGGAGGCGCATTTACGCCTAATCCCTCTGCACGGGAGGCGGTGAGAGGCGGCGAAGCGCATTAATTGATGTCCAAAAAGCGCTTTAGAAGACGTTAATGCGCATAATCGCTTGTTCACACGGCGAAAATGCGCTTTAACGGCCGGAGAAAAATAAAAGTCGCTATTTAACGCGCATTCGAAAATGCGCATTATCGGGGAGATAACGCGCCTGTACGCCCGTTTTGCGCTCCGCTGGTGTGGAGGTAAAATTTATAATGAGCCTTCAAGGCTCATTAAACGTCTCGTGTGGAGGAGGCCTATGTCCATGTGATGACTCTGTTATGGAGTCCTTAGACCATATGCTGCTAGAATGTAGCTTTTACAGCAAGGCAAGGTGTGATCTGATATTTCCCATAATTCAACGCTTCTTGGGGTGGTCTCGGGATTCCTTGGTTGGACAGCTGCTTAGGGGTACAGACAAACCCCTTACGTTACAAGTAGCAAAGTATTTTTCCTATGTAATACAAACCAGATCTCAGCTTGGACTGAGATAATTATTTATTTATTTATTTTTTAAGATAGACTGGGTAATAGTAAGACTTATAACAATATGCTTTTGATATTGTACTGTCTGCCTACTTGTTTCTCTGGTCTATGGACCGTAAATAAAGCTGTAGGGATTATGTCATGTGAGTACTGCGCTGCAAAAACACATACCAGGCATGGCAAGGGTGTGACAAATCTCTGGTGTGATGGAGCTCTATAATAACTTTTTTAGGTGTGGTGACCAGAACTGTACACAGTATTCTAAGTGTGGTCATGCCATAGATTTGTATAAAGGCAGTATGATACTGGCAGTTTTAGTCTCAATTCCTTTTCTTATAATGCCTAACATGGAGTTTAAAAAACCAAAATGAGTAGAACATCCAACTCAGGGCAAAAAATGAGAGAAGCAGGTTCTCAGAATGCTAAAATACTTTATCTCCAAGCCCAACATGTTTCGGCCTATGTTTTTTAAGGCCTTCTTCTGGGGGTTGATAAGAGATGTCTGCAGAAATACTCTTAACAGGATGATAGTCTGCTACGATAATTACTGGCGACTGGGGCATTTTCATTGAGCTGTCCACCAGAACCCCAAGATCTCTTTCTTGTTCAGTCACCACCAGCTCAGATCTCATCAGGTTACTTGAAGTTGGGTTTTTTTTAGGGGTGTGCACGGACCCCCCGGATCGGATCGGGACCCGGATCGGGACCTCCAATTTTGTCACGGATCGGTTCGGACAAAATCGGAGGCCCCCCGGACCGGATCGAGTACGATCCCGATCCAAAAATCGGAAATTTTTGGATCGGCCGCCATTTTTCCCCCCATAGACTTGCATTGCAATGCAAGTCTATGAGGAAAAAATGGCGGCGGGTGGGTGAGGGGGGGCCTAACTCCCTCCCCCCCCGGGGCCGTCCGCTGTGGACGGCCCCGGCAGGTAAGCCCCCTCCCCCGCGCTCCCTCCCCCCCCTGGGGCCGTCCGCTTCCATCCGCAGGCGCCCGCGGGCGCCTGCGGATAGAAGCGGACAGCTCCGGGGGTGGGTAAGCCCCCTTCCCCGCCACTGCTTACCTTCCCGGCCCGTCCGCTCCCGTCCGGCGCCGGCGGCTACTACCAGCGGGCTCCGCGGCCTGCTCTAGAGTAGCGCGCCGGGTGATGACATCACCCGGCGCGCCACCCTGGAGTAGGCCGCGGAGCCCGCTGGTAGTAGCCGCCGGCGCCGGACGGGAGCGGCCGGGCCGGGAAGGTAAGGGCCCCCCTCCTCCCCTCCGTGCGCCCCCTCCTCCCCTCCGCGCGCCCCCTGCTTACCTTCCCGGCCCGTCCGCTCCCGTCTGGCGCCGGCGGCTACTACCAGCGGGCTCCGCGGCCTGCTCTAGAGTAGCGCGCTGGGTGATGATATCACCCGGCGCGCCACCCTGGAGTAGGCCGCGGAGCCCGCTGGTAGTAGCCGCCGGCGCCGGACGGGAGCGGACGGGCCGGAAAGGTAAGGGCCCCCCTCCTCCCGCCCCTCCTCCCCCCCCCCGCTGTCCACTTTCATCGGCGGGCGCCCGCTGGCGCCCGCCAATGGAAGCGGCGGTGGGCGCCAGTGGGCGCCCGCCGATCCGCCGATCCGCCGAACCGGTTCGGAGCCTTTTCGGACCGGTTCGGATTGGATCGGCCGATCCAGCTGTCAGATCGGAAATTAGATAATTTATCCAATTTCCCACTGGACCGGACTCGGATCGTGGATCAGGTCCGATCCAGTGCACATCCCTAATTTTTTTTGTGCCCCAACATGCACCTTATACTTGCTTCCATTGAACCGCATCTGCCATTTGGATGCCCACTCTCCCAGCTTGGAGAGATCCCTTTGGAGCTCTTCACACCCTCTTTGTGTTTTAACAGCCTTAAATAATTTGGCTCACTCCTAATCCTAATTCCAGATCATTTATGAACAAGTTGAAAAGAATTGGTTCCAATACTGATCCCCGTGGGACCCCACTACTTACTTACCATTTATTCCTACTTTCTGCTTTCTGTTCTTTAATCAATTATTGATCCATAAGAGGACCTCTCTTATTCCATGACTGCTAAGTTTGTTCAGGAGTCTTTGGTGAGGGACTTCATCAAAATCCTTTTGGAAGTCCAAGTAAACAGTGTCCACCGGATCTCCCCTATTTACATGTTTGTTGACACTTCCAAAGCCAGCCAGCCCCCTGCCCTCTGCCCAGGCAGACGGCAACCAATAAGGGATTGACTTCTGCCTGGAAATGCCTCCGCATCAACGATGGAGTGAGGTTAGATGATGGAAAGGCCATGTTCGCCTCACTCCATCCTGAAAAGTCAGGGTAAGTCCCTGACTTTTAAAATGCAGAGTGTCTCTGGAAAGCCCCACAGTGGCTTCGAGATGGCTGCTGTGTTGTATAATCGACACAGTGCCACCGTGGAGCCACCACAGGGCTTCCAGAGTGTATAGACAGCCCTGAGGAGGGGGAGCACGCCAGCCTCACCTCCATTGTTGTGCTGATCACTCTGTATGCATAGTAGGGATGTGTATCGTATCATTTTGAGAACACCTGAATAGGACTTGAATGCTATGGATGATCTGCATATATAATCTTCGAACAGCATGCAAGGTTTAAAAGATTCCTCAGATACTGTACAGTAGGGGTGGACAACTTATGGACCTCCAGGTGTTTTAACCTTCAACTCCCATCATCCCTCACCATTGGCTGTACTGGCTTAGGTTGATGGGAGTTGTAGGCCAAAACAACTAGAGGGACACAAGTTGCCCACCCCTATTGTACATATTACATAAAAAGCTCAGCAGCATCTCTTGGCATTACACTGATACTGCACACATCTTTAAAGATAGGCATATTTGTAAGGAGTAACTGAATTATAATTTTCTAAATCATTTTGCCAGCACTCATATATCTGCATGTTACTTGTATCACCTGACAGTATGATTAGGGCTTTTCTCAGTAGTAAATAAGGGGCACTCAATACTTTTTTTTCCCCAGAGAGGAAAAAGTGTACACAGGTGCTTTTTTCCAGCTCAATGTGGCATGCATGGTCTCTCTCCCATTTTTATCCTCACAACAACCCTGTAAGGTAGGTGATGGCCTAAGGTCACTCAGTGAGTTTTATAGTAGGATGAGGATTTGAACCCAGGTGCCCCCAATCCTACTCCACCACTCTAACATAGATTATAGGTCAAGATACTACTGCATACTTTGATTTGAAATACTAAAAAAGGGTATATTCTCAAAGGAGCTAACTTCCTTATTTGAACCCAATGTTCAATTTGGGTGCCTCCTTTCTGCTTTTTGTTTGTTTATTTATTTATTACATTTGTATACCGCCCCACAGCCGAAGCTCTCTGGGCGGTTTACATAGGATTAAAAACAGTTAAAAACAATATACAAAAATTAAAACAGCAAAAACATACAACATACACAAGCTACAAAAACAAAACAAACCCAGGCTCCTCAGATATTGCCAAATGCGTGAGAGAAGTCTTGACCTGGCGCCGAAAAGATAACAATGTTGGCACCAGGCGGGCCCCATCGGGGAGATCGTTCCACAATTGGGGAGCCACCACAGAGAAGGCCCTCTCTCTTGTTGCCGACCTCCGAGCTTCCCTCGGAGGAGGCACTCGGAGGAGGGCCTTAGATGTTGAATGTAGTGTTCGGGTAGGTTCATGTCGGGAAAGGCGTTCCATCAGGTATTGTGGTCCCAAGCCGTGTAAGGCTTTATAGGTTAACACCAGCACCTTGAATCGGGCTCGGAAACATACAGGCAGCCAATGCAAGCAGGCCAGAGTAGGTCTTATATGTTCGAACCTACTGGTTCCAGTTATCAATCTGGCCGCTGCATTTTGCACAAGCTGCAGCTTCCGAACCACCTTCAAAGGCAACCCCACGTAGAGTGCATTGCAATAATCTAACTTGGAGGTTACCAGAGCATGGACAACTGAAGCCAGGTTATCCCTGTCCAGATAGGGACGTAGCTGGGCCACCAACCAAAGTTGGTAGAAGGCACTCCATGCCACTGAGGCCACCTGCGCCTCAAGTGACAGAGATGGTTCTAGGAGAACCCCCAAGCTACGAACCCGCTCCTTCAAGGGGAGTGCAACCCCATCCAGAACAGGTTGAACACCCTCCATCCGGTCAGCAGAACCACCCACTAACAGCGTCTCAGTCTTGTCTGGATTGAGTTTCAGTTTATTAGCCCTCATCCAGTCCATTGTCGCAGCCAGGCACCGGTTCAGCACATCCACAGCCTCACCTGATGAAGATGAAAAGGAGAAATAGAGTTGCGTGTCATCAGCGTACTGATGACAACGCACTCCAAAACTCCGGATGACTGCGCTCAATGGTTTCATGTAGATGTTGAACAGCATGGGGGACAAAACTGACCCCTGCGGAACCCCATACTGGAGAATCCGCGGGGCCAAGCAATGTTCCCCAAGCACCACCTTCTGGAGCCGACCCCCCAAGCAGGAACGGAACCACTGCAATGCAGTGCCTCCCACTCCCAACTCAGCCAGTCTTCCCAGAAGGATACCATGGTCGATGGTAGCGAAAGCCGCTGAGAGATCAAGGAGAATCAACAGAGTCACACTCCCCCTGTCTTTCTCCCAACATAGGTCATCATACAGGGCGACCAAGGCTGTTTCCGTACCAAAACCAGGCCTGAAACCCGACTGAAATGGATCCAGATAATCAGTCTCATTCAAGAGTGCCTGGAGCTGGCTCGCAACCACCAGCTCCAGGACCTTGCCCAGGAATGGAACATTTGCTACTGGCCTGTAGTTATTAAGATTTTCAGGGTCCAGGGAAGATTTCTTTAGGAGTAGTCTTTCAGGATGTTTGCATACATTGTACACATTAACACACACACACACACCTCTGATATCCATCTCTCTATATGCAGCCTTCATTTATGTAGGAGCCCAAGACAATAAAAAGGGTAATGTAGATACAGCAATGAGAGCTGATTTAGAATATCACAAGAGCCAGTATTTCTTTCTGTGGGTGAGGCACAGGTAGTCATCAGCCTTAGACATCTGTGGTTAAGATAGTATTCTAAAAGAGAACTGTGACTTTGGACAGAGTAAAAAAATAATAATCACCCACCACTGGAATAACAATGGGTAACACAGTGACTCAAGGCTTCTGAGTCAGAGTCTCAAGAACCCGCCTTGATTCCAGGGAAAATTCTGTTCATGATAGCTGAGCTGCACTGGCTGGTAGCCAGGTTAGGTGAAAACAGGCTTCTTTCCATTCTGCATCTTCTCCCACACACCTTGAGATGTCTATTGCAACATTGCTATCTCCAAAAGCTGGATAGCTCATATTATAAAAAATTAAGGTAGGTGTGTGTGGGAGATATAATCTGACTCGAAAACCAAGAGGCCTACAGGTAGTTTTGCTTATACTAGATACATCCTGAAAGTCATGTAGCAATTTGTAAAATGATATCACTCCCTTTCCTACTTGGGAATTAGGTAAGGTTTTTTTTTCCAGCTTAAACAGTAACAAGTGATTTATTCACCTATACAACTGAACATTTTCCTCCTCCACAGTATTTCTAATTTGCTTAATCTCTTAAAATTCATGATGATTTGTTTGTTTATAGCCCACCCTATCCCATGGGCTCAGGGTGACTTACAGCAATTTCATCCATCCCTATCCATCCCTCAGTGTCACACAATCTAAGTATTTATTACTTTCATTCACTCTGGAATATTCAAAGCCATTTTTGAACAACCTGTTCCTACAATTCCCTAACATTGCTTGAAGTTTGTGATAGCCAGAATATTATTGCTTGCAGAGAAAGCTTCCTGTGTGCCCACTTTGGCTTCTAGAACTAAAGCAAGAGTAACAGCCCTCATTATTTTAATTTTTTTTAAAAGCCACAACATCATGATAACAATATGGTGTTCCTTTTGGCATGCACTTACTGTGCTGGCCCATGACACACCCTCCCGTGGCAGTGTGGATGAAGGGGCATTATGGGCTGAGGCAACATGGACCACAGAAGTGGGGCATGCATTTAATACCACCCCCTCACAAGAAAAAATTCACGCAGATGAGCCACTTGGCTGTAAATTGATACACAACATGCATTTCAGGAAAGGTCGCTGGAACAGCTATTAGTGTTTTATTGATTTACTGGCATAATAAATATTTTATGCCCATATTTTTTCTATCTTCTCTCCTTACATAGTTCCACTGAGCTCCGAGGGACTATTTGTACACCAACGCTCAGTGTGTACCTCAGTGGCTTTTTTAAAAAAAAGATGCACCAAGGTATTACAAAAATATTCCTGTGTGGTATCAAATTTGTGTGTGTGATGTGATGCACACACACACACACACACACACGCATAGATATGCGGATAGCAGTTACAACAGTGCTGCTTGGAGATTGAATGATTTTCCATAATCAAATGTGATCATATCATAGAGAACTGCTATATGCTGTCATCCATTTAATGGTGTCCCATATATAGAAAAGAAGGAAGGACCATGTTGAACTAACCCAGAGATCCTTATAGCCCCATGTGAGCGATCTTCGGCCCCCATGGGCAGTAGAGGCCTTCAGCATAGTCTGCATAGATTCTGCAAACCACACTGCCCTAAGGCAACCTCCCAGCTGCTCGGTGGGCTAGGAAGAGTGTGATATTCTTAGGGTGGAGTTGAGGACAGCATGCGGGAATGACCCTTTCTGCATGCCATCCGCCCCATGTAAATCACATTTCCTCCAGCCTGGAGGAAGCATGATTTATATGGGGAGGAGAACATGCAGGGAAGGGAGGGTTAACTCTTCTTCTATGAATGTGTGGGAGGGGAGGGGGGTAGTGAGACTGTATATGGCTGTGCACACATTAAAAACAAACAAATTCACACTTGCCCAGTTTTCTGAATCTCACGTATTTAGATGTGTCCATTTCTGAGGTCTCAGTTGATGGCGTTAACAAAGTTTGTGACAAGCATTCATTAGAATTTGAGCTGAAAGACATAGAAATTGTCTTGTAAATGTGTATAGCTCAGTTTTAATGGGATTTGGTTTTCAGACCTTGAATCTAGCTTCTGATTCCCAACCTAAATATATATTTCTTCATGTATTCAGAAATGCAGTTGTTTCATTAAACAAATGATAATACCTTAGTCTCAAGTTGACATCTAACCATTCACTGTATATTGATCAAACGCAAAAAAAGGAATTGCCCTTGAAAGTCCCTTGGTATTATTTTTGCAGACAACCATAATGACTTGAATGGTTATACAGATTGGCTCTAAGAACATAAGAAGAGCCATGCTGGATCAGACCAAGGGTCCTTCTAATCCAGCATTCTGTTCATACACTGGTGAACCAGCAGTCAATTATAGTAATCTTGTAGATTACAGTGTATGCAGGTGGAATCTCTCATGGGTATTTTAAACTTTTCCTTCTCTTTGAGCTTTCTTATATTTTGTGTGTCACTATATGTTCAATATGTCTGGGTTTGGATGTCACAATGGCTTAATTAACCCATCATGGGTTATCGTGTCGTCTGTTGGGAGGTTTTTTAAAAAACCTTTGGTGGCTTATTTGGCCAAAATAACCCACTCTGATAACCCACCGTCTACATAGTGGGTTATTTAGCCTATAATGGGTTGTGTTGAGTGGTGGTCCCTGTGGGTTATTTTGGCTGCCTACAGAACTGCATGGCAAAAGTGGTCAAAACAGCTGCTGCTCTGCTTTTTGCTGTCTTACAGTTTAGGAACACATTAAAGCAAACAAGCCAGCAGTGTAGAGGAAGCAGGGTATTATATTATTATTATTATTATTATTATTATTATTAAACATTTATTTATCTCCCCATAGCCGAGCTCTCTGGTATGAGATTTGATCCCGATCCTGCAAAACCACAAGGTTTTATAGGCATCTCCCCATTTTTGGTGGACATCGGATTTTTGCTTCTTTCAGAATTAGGGTACTGGGTTTTCATAGTGAATCAGGTGGTTTCCACTCTGATCTGACAGGGTCCCACGGAGCTGAAAAAAGCGAACTATGCCTCTCTCAAACTAGGCAGTTGTAGCAGTCACACTGCACTCTACTCTGCTTTATTTTCTGACAGTTTGGGCAAAGTCCCAGCAGCCAAAATCCTGGAATCCTTGTTTTCTCACTCCCTTCTGTTCCCTGCTCTATGGAAAGGGAAGGTGTAACAATGGGAATGAGAAAAGAGCATAGACTTCTGTATGGAAACTTGAGTAGCCAGTTCCCCATCAACAACTCTGCTAGCTCATTTTCCCTCTAAATGATAGTGGAGGATATCCTAAGAATTTCTCTATAAGTAGCCAAATGTTGATATATCTGTAAATCAATATATCTACACATTGAATTATCTACATGGTGATATATCCACACATCCATATATCTATACATCCTTATATCTACATGGTGATATATGCATACATCCTTATATCTACATGGTGATATATGCACACATCGATATATCTATACAACGATGTAACAATGTACCAAAATACTGGGAGTAGCTACTTCGAATGGGATAATTGCGATTTAATGCTAAATCGAAGTTATGGCACTCATCGTTGTTTAGAAATGCTGAACTGATATCCAGGAAATTGGAGGAGTAGAGGATAGAAATAGATAATGATGTAGTGAGGGCAGTAAACGTGCAGGAGATTGATGGTGGATCATGTGCCTCCTAACTGGAAGAGGCTGTGTATGAAGTTCTGCCAGATCCTGCAAAGTTGCAGTGCTTCAGAGGTCAAACAGCGCCACTGCTTGGGTGGGAGGACTGCAGCATGACGGGCGTGGGTGGGTGGGTCAAATTACACACGGTAGCTTAATAAACTTAATAAGCTATTCACAGTAACTTATTAGCCCACTTGTGTGGCGAGGGATTGTGGGCTATTTAAAAGATAGGCTACTATGAGTAGCTTATTAACCCATCATGGGCTATCGTGATGTCCGAACGCAGTCTGTATGGATGAGTTGTTTTTGTTTGCTTTTCACCGGTAAATAGTTCACTCTGTTCATTTATATTTGCTAATCCTAAAGTTCTTTCAAATTTCATGTTGTGTTTTGTTGGTTTAAATGAGAGTGTAAAGTGAATCCGGTCTAATCATGATGTGAAACTGAGGGAATAACATCAACTGGGGTTACATTTATCACTACTACTTCTACTACAACACAGGGTTAGATACTGCTTTCGAGTGAACTATCAAAGCTGTTAACAACAATAATATAACAACAGTAAGGCAATAAATCTATCACTATACTGGCTGAGTCAAACCTCTGGGAAAACATGCATGAAGAGGTGGGTACTGAGCAGATGTCTAGAGTTCAGAACTGAAGACACCTGCCTAATGTCAATAGCGAGTGTGTTCCAGGGGGCAGGTGCTGCTCCTCAGATGAACTTCAGGACCATGTGGATTTCTCAGAAGTATCCCTTCTTAGGACTACAGGAATCTGATAGGGACATTTCGAGCATTTCCAGACCCTAAAGACAGCTTACAATTTTTTTTTTTAAAAAATCCATAGTAAAATTCCATAAACCACAAACTCAGACAAATCCATTGACAGTAGCAGGGAGTAATATCACTCATCAAAAACCATTGTTTTGCTATTATAGCTGGATGAAATTCAAAAGAGAGGAGGGCACAAATTAATATTTTTGGAGAGGGCATGTTAGCATTGGGGCACCACCATGGAGAACTCCCCATCCTTAGTCACCATCTACCTAAGGCAGGGGAAGCAGGAGCAGAGCTTCTGAAGTTTATCAATGAACGGGCAGGCTGATGCGGTCTGTCTCTTCTATTAGAAATTGTATTGGAAATACGTGAGGCCTGGCCATGAGCAACAGGCCTTCTAAGTCTTATCCAACTATCTAATGAAGACAGGGTGAAATGAACATATTATGCTCTTTTCCATCTCAAGCTAGCCTTTTTGCTTGCCAAAATGTAATTCCTTTCTCTTCGCACTTCCTCATTAAGGGCCAAAAGACACATAATGTGGGAGATTCATGATGGGATCTCGTGATGTCTTTGTTTTTGCTTTAAAGGAGCTGGACCAGGTGGTGGTGGTGAAATGCCAGTTTGATTGAAGCATGGTCACTGGTGGAGGTGACATTTAACTCTCTCCCCATGCTGTTGTCCCAATTTAACCTCCCACAACTGCTGTTAGCTCCACAGGGGAAAATTCCACAAAGTACTTGAAGATCTCCGCCTGCCACTATCATTTCCTGCATGATTAATGGCAGCTTGGGCAAGGGTGATTTAGATCAGACAAATGGTGCAGGGGAGAGGTTTAAACACCTCCACTCCCAGAGATGCTGCACCAAGGAAATTTCCTCAGTGTTGATGGCACTTGTTGATGGATATTAACATATATTGACTTCAACAGGTCATGGAGATGGGCTCTAAATATTTAAACTTCTATTCAGATTTTCCATTGGCATTTTCGTCTTTCCAAAACGTTAACATTTATCATGTCTTTTCATGTTTCTTTGTTTATTTACAACAACAAACAAACAAACACACCCAATTTAAATCTAGTTGTTGACAGAGAATAGTGTATGTAAAATTTTCCTCCTTCACTTTACAGACAAAAATATAGGTGGACTCCATATGCTGCTTGAAGGTTTTCTTTATAGTTCTTTAGAATATATTTTATTTCGTCTCTTTTCCAAAAACTGAGGAAAGGCTTTGACAAATCTTGCTTCACATGTCCCTGATTTGTATATACAATGAAGTGATGCCATAATTTATTTTAAAAATCAGAAATTTTTACTTTGCCTTTAGCTAATACACGTTGAGACAGAAAAAAGTCCTACAACTCCCAGCATTCCGAATCCAGCATGGTTCTCTAGGGAATGCTGGGAGTTTTAGAACATTTTTTCTGTCCCAGCATGCATTGGATTGCACTCTAAGTCATTTTTTTCTGCCACAGCCCCATGTACCAAGACTTCAATGTTAGAAGTTCTGCAGTTTTCCAACTTTTAGGTATTACCCTGTGAGATGTTTTCCCTTTTTCCAAATGAGAAAATAAATGAGAAATAATAAAATATGAACTTTAAAAAAATAACCAATCTCTCCTAAACTTTTGGAAAAAATAAAATGAGCTCCTTACAGTGAAATCTATGCTCAAATGCATTTATTATTGCCAGTTCTTGGAGAGTTAAGTAACAGCTAAATATGTTGTGTTGCTTTAAACACAAGGGGGCACCACAAAGCTAAGCCTTGACAATAGAAAGGCTTCCACTTTGATCTTCAAACACCTTTAAAAGTGAAAATGAGAGAGTAACTTCCAGAGTGGTAGTGTAACATGGATCCCTTCATTAATTCAATATGAACTGATGGAGAACCCATATTATATCATTCAGGAGATTTCATTAATTTCTGGTGCTTTTAATTTAAACAGTTTCTCTTGTAATGGCCAATTTGCTGAGGAATAAACCTGAAAACCTGAACTGATTCTCCTTATTATGCAGGAGGATGTCTAGCCCAGCAGTTTTTCCTGGAAAGAGAGGAGTCTGTACCCCTAAAAATCAGTATGAAGATACACACTGGCCAAAATCCAGCCCAGTGTTAAGCCACATGAATACCAATGGAACCAAGCACATATAACTGTACATGGCTTGTAGACAATTCATTCACAGTTATAGATAAACAATAACATGAAACTTAATTGTAATACCTATGTATGGAATTAATTACCCTTAGCCAATTCATACATCCTGGACAAGATCCAGATGAAATGAGTCCTTATTACTTCTCTTTGAAAGCAGTGGGATGGGTCTGAGTCACACAACTCTAATTTTATTCTTATTAATTTTAATTGGACGGTCATAATTAGCTTTTGATGACTTGTACTCAATAGATGTTGTAGTGGTGGCCAACCTGCAGCACAGATATCCTAAGCAACAAGAATTTGTGATATTCTTGGGCTGAATCCACGCTATCCTAGTACTGTAACATCTGGTTCAGATGTGGAGCACACAATGCACTCTCCAATCCATTGTCCAATCACTTTTTCTCCTTCAATATTCTATTATCCCTTATACTACTTTCATTATCCTTCCCCCCTCCCAGCTTGCAGATTCTGTGCACTACGAAACACGTGGGTCCAATCTAGCGGTCTTAGAGGTGGGAGTGGCTTTCAAGCTGTAGAATCTATTTTGCATCATTTTCTCCACCCTTTTCACTCTCCAGTGGTAGGATCTACACTTTCTCCACCTTTTGTTCCCTACTCTTCCTTACGCTGATTTTCATGGAATTTCTGGGCAATCAATTGTGATTTTGGGGGACAGCTGTTTTTCACGGCACACCTATACAGCTGTGCAACTGTGAATAACCATACAGTTTATTTTTAAACCTCCATTTCCGCACAGCAGGAAAGATGTGCATGCAGTTAGCAGACTCAAAAAGGAGTGGGGGGGGGGGGAAGCAAACTGAAATGACAGCAAGCAATCCCTCCCATTTCTTCCACAATTGCGGCACTTATACTGGGGTTTGTGGCAAATGCTCATGTTATAAACAAAATGATAAAATGTACATGACCATTCACTCATCCTACTTCTTCTGTAATTACAACACTGCAATTATGTGTGGCATTCAATTGTGTTATAAATACAGTTGATACTGCACTGTATTCTTTATCATGTGGCTCCAGGGCAGTCAAATTTGGGGGGGGGGGTCAAGGGGAAATCCGGCACAGCAGTGCCTCACAAGCTAAATGGGCTCCAGTGTAGATTCTCCCCTGGGTAGGAGTAGAAGGCTGGTGGGGCACGTTGTTTCCCACAGTCAGGCTGACTTCTGCTAACCTCCCCAGTACTGCACTACTACCATTTCTCTGTTTCGGTAGGCAATGCCCAAGGTGTGTGTGTGTGTGTGTGTGTGTGTGCGCACGCACGTGCGTTTGTATTGTGGGATGTGCTAGATTCACTATTTCATACTTTGGACTTGATTTGTGGCACACTTGTCAAAAAGGTTGACCATCACTGGTTTCCAGCAAAATAATTTATTTAGCTGGTGATGCTACAGAACATTCATTAAACTGCTCTGGAAGGCTTTTTTGGCTGAAGTGTGGGGTAAAAATTCTGTAAACAAATAATGAATGAATGAATAAATAAATAAACCCTGCCTGTATCCACATTGTGTATGTAGGTTCCAGCAACAGTAGGTAGGAACTTTTGAATCTATTTGGCTTGGTCTTTTCATCTAGAATCTGGTGTACAAGACATGCATCTATCCTTCAGAGGTGTTGGAGTACAACCCCCACAATCCCCAGTCAGCATATGGGAGTTGTAGTCTAAGACATCTAGAGGGCGCCAATTTGGAGAAGGCTGAACTAGGCAATTCCTCACCTCACCATCATTCCCTTGAACTTTCCATCCTCCTTGGAGACTGACAAAGGAGAAAGAAAGCAATGTAAGTTTCACAGATTCCTTTAAGTTTCTTTTGCTGAAAATGAAATGAAATTAAAGTATTGCAACAACAATTGTAGGTGTATCTGCAGAAACAGTGGAAGCGGGGGAGGGGAAGGATGGACTGACAGTTTCATTTATTCTGTCCACATGATTTCCACAGAAGCAAGAATTTGAGGTAAATAAGGAAAATCAGCATGAGGGTCAAAATGCACATGACCTTAACTGGGTAGTACTACCCTTGAGTGTAAGTTTTCCCCAACACACACAAATTGTCAGTGGGGGGCGGGAGGCTGAATCTGAGTGGGACCCAGTTGTGGTTGGTAAGTGGGCATTACTTTGCCCCCACTCTGGTCCCAATCCAGATTAGGGTAGGTGGGTGCTACACCTGTAATTTGTGTTGCAAATAATGCTCCCATTGAAAAAAATGACAATGATTTTCCCTGACCTTTTCAGTTTCATCAGAGATGGTGGATGGGGAAGAAAAAAATGCCACGAGAGAAACTGACAACATTTTTACACACCCAAGGCAAAAAAAAAAAAAAGACACTACTTTAAATCCGTGTCTAGCAGCTATGTCTTTTTCGTCATTTTACTCTAGAATAGGTACAAGGGCAACAATTCAGGTTGGGACGCTAGCATGAATGGTTGGTGTGGTCTTTTTTAAGATCCAGATTAAGGGCCTTGTGGCATATTCTACAGTAAAAATGGGGCAGGGGAGATATGAGCTTTGGCTATTGGGTGCTACAGAAATGCAATAAATAAATAAATAAATAAATAGAGATTTAAAGTAATGTCTGTTCCCACCCACCCCACTTCCAAACAAGAAGTGTTTAAAATGTGTATGTGTGGGGAGGGAAGATGTTCCCAGATGTATTTCTTATTGTACCCCACCTCGATCCAGAGGGAGAGGCGGGTAAGAAATAAATAAATTATATTATTATTATTATTATTATTATTATTATTATTATTATTATTATTCAGATCTATGGAGGGGGATGCTCAGTGGAGGCCTAAAAACGTAGAAAAATAACAGGAAGGTAGAAAAACTATAGTTAATCTTAATATACTTTCCTTCATGGCTGTAGGCTTCATAGACAGCCTGTCTACACTACTGCTTTAAAACAGTTTAAAACGGTTTATAACAGTTTTGAGAACTGTTGGGGCCCAGGACACACTCCATATACAGTTTTCAAAACTTTTTCAAAGTGTTTTATCCTGCATGTGTAGAGGCTCCCAGTGTCACATGAGCCGGCTTTCACTTCCACAATGGGACTTCTACTTTCTCTCCTTTACCCCATCTGCACTGCTCCCCCTGATCCCCTTCGGTCGGTTCCTTAAGCTTCCAGAACAGATTTGGGGCATGCAGACTGGAGGGTACAGGACAAAGGGGGAATAGATTCTACCAGCGGAATTCATTCCACTGGTGGATGGGCGCTACTGGATGCAATTCCATCAATCAAAATATGACACCAGCACACTTAGAATTACATCCCTGCCTTCATACAGGCACAACAACAGCAGGAGGGAGGCTTAGAATCCCTTTGAGTTTGGTTCGCAACATATGTCTCAGTGGTACTTTGATCTTTTCCTAACTAACTCAATCTTCCTGCCGCATCTTGTGAAGGGCTGTCAGGTTACATATGGAAATGACCACAGTAGCCATTTATTATTTCCAGTGTTCCTAACAAAGGATGTTTATTCTCTGAACAATATGGTATTATAATGATTGTCAAGGGCCACATTTTGGTTCACGGCTAATTGCTTTAAAATAGTGGTGGTGTTATTTCTCTTGCATATTTTGCACTTTCTCATAGGAGCTATAATATTTGTCTTCAGCTATATCCTGTTATCTTAGGTGTTTTTGCTGCAGGATTCCATATTAAAATTCTCAAGATAATTGTCTGTCCATTTCCTCTAGTTGGTGTTGCACAACAAAGAAACAGACTCAGGATTTTCATTAGAAGAATGAACTCTATTCATAACCACCTCCACCCCCACACATTTTACAAAGTAAGTTTGAAACAAGATATTTCCATAAGTACTTATGATTAATTATGGGGTGCAAAAGGTGGTTTTTAATTTTTTTTTACTATTCCAAGTTTACCTTGTATATCTCAGGAGTACCATATTAAGCTATGTCAGATAAAGAATGGCCAAATCAGCTTTACCACAGATTCTACTCCCAATTCTACTGTATTAAATTCACCACACATTTAGGCCCTTTCCACACCAGGCTTCTTGCCTGGGTTGGCCCCCGGCTGCTCCCTGTGCACCGATGGTGCGTATTAGGTACTTCCGGGATCACCCTCTCTCCCTTCCTCCCTCTACACCCCTATGGTGTAGAAAGGGCCTTAGAAGGGAGATTGGACTTGCCACTGTGAATGAAAGTAGACACCAAACCCGATTGGTCCCACTGACACTACAAAGTCCTTTAAATTTTGACTTACACTGCCAAAAATATATATATATTCAAAGGAGCTACAGAAAATTGCCTTAATTCTTTAAAGTCCCAACACAATTCAAATTATAACTCTTTTCCTGCCTTCATTCTACTCTTTCAAAGAAGAATACGTTTTTATTCTTGATAATTTTCTTGCTGTTTCCCATGGGGGTGGGGAGCTTATGCAACAGAATCTTTTATATTAGAGTACCTTGGCTAACTTAACGTACATTTATCCATTATTTACCTCACAAGATTACATATATGCAGTAGGTTTATGAAGTAGGTATCGTTGCTGAAGGCTCAGACCAACATTTCCTTTTAATAGCAAGATTACCTGGACCACAGAAAAGGTTGACATATGGCCTCCATAGTCTAATGATCAGCAGAGCCATTCCTTGAAAAGTTCTGACAAAAACAGGAGTTCCACAGATATGCCTTCTTCTCCTAGGGTTGCATTTGCAGGGGGGAAATGCACTGCTGTATGTGGTCCTGCTCCAAAGCTCTTAAAGGGGACAGACATTATTCCCTTTTTTAAATACCAAGTGGCCCAAAAGTAGGTATACAGTATACTCTTCCCAACTGTCATTCTGACTCCACCCATCAACATTCTAAACAACTGTATACCTACGTTTGGGCCACCCGGCATATGGACATCCTTATTTCAGTTTAAATTTAACCTTGCATAAGTATGGTATCTTCAGCTGGGAGACAGCCAGATGGCCCAGCACAACTTAGAAGAGTGGAATGGTAGTCTGCAGACCATAGCAATTTTTTAAATTTAAAAGAGGGCCCCCTGATATTTAATTACATCTATGTTTGACATAATGCTCATTAATTCTATTATAATAATTTGGGTATAATCCAAATAGCCCCATAAATGTAAATGGCCTCTTGCTTAATAAATCTAGTTTTAATAATAATAATAATAATAATAATAATAATAATATTTATTACCCGCCTCTCCCAACGGATCGAGGTGGGGAACAGCATTAAACATAAAATACAAAACTGATTAAAAGCACATAAAACCAATACATCATTAAAATACCAATAAAACACCAATAAAACACTTTAAAATTCATCTGGGTAGGCCTGCCGGAAGAGATCAGTCTTTATAGATCTTTTAAATTCCTGAAGACTATTGAGCTGGCGAATCTCTTTCGGCAGGTCATTCCACAATCTGGGAGCGGCAGAAGAGAAGGTCCTCTGGGTAACGATTGTCAGTCTAGTTCTTGTTGACTGTAGTAAATTCTTCCCAGAGGACCTGAGCGTGCGGGGTGGATTGTTTGGGAGAAGACGATCCCGTAGGTAACCTGGACCCAAACCATGTAGGGCTTTAAAGGTAATAACCAACACTTTGTACTTCTCCCGGAAACTGATTGGCAGCCAGTGAAGAGATTTTAAATGAGGAATGCACACTAAATGGGCTATGATGAAGGTGTTCGTGTAAAACGTTTAAATTTATGACACCTGATATTCAAGACAATAAGTCATTCCCACTAGCCAAACAGCTGCCATATCTTCAATAACCTGTCATTCATTTTTTAAATTCTCTATTCAACCAAAATTTGTTTTGCTATCGGGATTAAAACAAAATAGTACAGAAAAATAATCATTTGTCTAAAGGATCTGCTTCCAACTCAATAACTCCTGTCAGGAGACAAGAGCTCTCTAGTTCATGGTGTTTAGCTGTTATCTATATTATGTTGCTCTGTTGCATATCCTTCATTCAACTGAGATCACGAAGTTTAATCTTCAAAGAACAAGTATGGTTTTATTATTAAATTTATTATGATTTTGCAGATTGAAATTGTGTAGCCATCACCATTCTAAGTGGCTCCTAATATGAACTGAAAATTCCTGATGGCAAAATATACACATAAATTAGGAAAACATCTTTAAAAACCATATATAAAACATGTATTCATAGAAGACATTTCAGTGGAACACTTCTCTTACCTGTTAACAAGTGAGTATAATACATTTCCAGAAACGGGAAACTGTCTGCTCTGTCCAAGTACTCCTCTCTGATACTAGACTATTCCAGCAATGAAAGACAAAAACTAGTTGAATTTTTAAAAAAGTAATTAAGGTGTGGCTCAGAGTTCTAAAAGAAGCATGCCTTTGTTGTTTTTTAACAACTTTAAACCATAATTGGTCAGTGACACATGCTGATATTTGTAAAGTAGTTTCACCTTATTTTCCCAAGCTGTCCAATCATGCTTTAAAATTCTGCTTGATCCAGGGTTTAAAAATATGCAGTTACTCAGGTATGTAACTGGGGAGGGGCCATAGCTCAGTGGTAGAGGAGATGTTTTGCATGCAGACGGTCTGAAGGTCACTCCGTGGCACCTCCACATAAAAGGTCATGTAGCAGGCAAGAACAGAAGGGTGCTATTGCATTCATGTCCTACTTGTAGATAGAATGCTGAACTAGACAGATCCTTGGTCTGATCCAGCATAGCTCTCTTATGTTCTTAATTTCTTAATTTGGATCAGACCAAAGATCAAAGTACAATACTGCCCTGCCCAGCATCCGTTATTCAGAAGCATACGGCCTCTGATATGGGAGGTAATATCTAGCCATCAGGGCCCCGTCTTGATGGCGCCGCATTGGTGCCAGGATGCCTTGGACCTTCGCACTTGCACTTCTTCCTGGCATCTGCACGGGAAGGAGCGCAAGTGCGGAGTTGCCGCACGCAGTAGTGGCGCCAAGCACTGGGGAGGGGAGAGGAATGGGGCAGCCAGTGGGGGAGGAGGGAAAGACGCGAACCAGCTCACATCCCTCTGGCTGCCTCGTTCCTCTCCCCTCCCCGGTGCTTGGTGCGGTGGTGGCGGCAACTCCACAACTCCGCACTTGGGAGAAACTGGGCAGCCAGAGGGAGGTCAGAGGGAGGTGAGCTGGTTTGGGTGCCATGCATCCCTCTCTTCCTCCTCCTCTGGCTGCCCCGTTCCTTCCCCCGTTTGTATAAAAAACAGGGAAGGAATGGGGCAGCCGGAGGGGGAAGAAGAGAGGGATGCATGGCGCCCGAACTAGCCCCCCTCCAGCTGATGGTGACCAATCAGCTGTTGCCATCGGTTGTGTAGGCTCCGAGGTAAGTGCCCGACTTTTTTTACAGCAGAGTGTAGGGGTTTTGGCCTTGGATGGCTTCAGAGTGGCGGCTGCATCATGTACATCACTTGCTGCCCCTCCGAAGCCACCGCGGGGAAAAGTTCCCATCTAGAGGTATTCCAAGACTAGTAGTCATTGATAATCTTATCTTTCATGAATTTGTCTAGTCTCCTTTTAAACCATGTCATCTACATGACAACGGAATGAGAAGCGCGTTCCAATACCCAGTGGACTTCATAACTCATTCCACAATCATGATTAGGTCGGAAAAAAACCATGCAAGTGATCCTACCCATGAGGTTCCAGTATTCAAACTCATACCTTAATGAATGTGTGTTTATAGTGCTCAAGTAGAGATCTCAGTATGGATTTCTCACATTCTAAGTTGCAATCAAAGGGCCACTCTTTACAGATCTAAATTCACCTTTTTTTACTTTAGGAATCCGTTATATATGACTTGGTTTGCTCATAAATTTATCATTAAAATTTTAAACCCTGAAAAGTTAACTAAGTTAGTAAATTTGTAATTATTATCTATGGGCAGAGCTATTGCTAATGACGTTATATTAGCATAAACCAATCCTTGCACAATGTAATGAGTGCTTGCTAGGATAATGGGGAAAAGTGGTGATTAGCTGCTGAATTTTAGTGGCACCAGATTTTGAGAGCAAATCATCACTTTTCCTTGTTGCCCTAGCAAGCACTGGTTTATGTTAGTGCAACATCATTAGCACAAGTACTGTGGCACAATTGGATGTTATCCTAATAAACTATACTTTAATTTTCATATACCAAACATGATAATTTTATGAACAAACAAAGTTTGAGGTTCCTATGTTATGTCTGACCAGAGGAGGCTTTGGCAAATAGGCTTTGAAACAACTGTATCATTCCAGAAGCCTGAAGAAGCAAGTAGAGCTGGAGGCAGAGGAAAACTGATGTACAGCATCAGTCCCTGTTTATTAAGATGTTTTGGGAACTTCCTAAACCTGTTTTTGTTTCTGGGGTGGAGTCTAGGGATATCTGGTCTAAAGAAAAACCATTGAGATCTTATTTAATTGCAGAAGACTCATCTATTAGGAATGGTAACCAATCATATTTTACTTAAGAACCTTGAAGCAATCACGACATATTATTTGAAGAGTGACATTTTATTCCTTTTTGTCAATAATTCTCCTTAAGAAACATCTTAAATTTGGTGTCAATTCCATGCATCCCAGTGGGCCTCATGTGGTTCTCCATGGCCTTTTGTGCAGCCCCTAACCAGTCCCTGTCAACGCCATTGTCACCACCATCCCCCAAAACTCAGCATTCTGTCCCTCTGCAAAATGGGGCTGGGATTTGGCAACAGCCACTTCTGTCAGCAGTGGATTTGGCAGCAACAGCAGAGAATTCCTCCCCTCTGCAGTTCTGAGGGTTCAGTGGAGCCCCACACATTGGCAGTTGCCCACTCCTGGGTTAAAGCTGAGACAGCATTACATAATAGTGAGTTCTAGTTGGGAACGTCATTAAAACTGTGCTATTCATAGTTGGGATAATCCATACATTGCTCCATCACATGTGGTGGTAGAGGTGGAGTAGCCTACAGTAGCCCTCTTCAGCCATTCTTCTTACCAGAATAAACCTCTAAAAATCAGGGTCCTTAATTGTGTGGAGAGCCCCCATGGATAGAGGAGGCTCTCTGCTTTCAGGCAGCCGCCAACAGATGTGATGACAGAGGGGGTGGGGGTTAGAGCACTCATTACATGTTCTTTCAGTGCGCTAAGGAGCAACGGAGGCTGGTGGCTCCTATGTCAGTGGGATGGTGAATCCACTCCGGGTTTCAGTTAGAACCAGTCAGAATTCTAAAAGAGTTTTGCACTTTGGATAGCGCTTTTAGAGTTCTGACTGCTTCTGACTGAAACCTGGAGTGGATTCACCATCCCACTGACATCGGAGCCACCAGCCTCCTTTGGTAAGAAGAATGCCTGAAGAGGGCTAGTGTTTGTCTCACATGTGAGTTTTAGAATTACTTTCATTGACTGCTACTGCTTCTGACCAGAACAACCTCAAAAACATAGGACTCTATAGAACAAACCCCAGGCAGTCAAGGACGCAGATTGTCTTTACACGTGCTGATAAGATGACTCTAGTCACATGTTGGGAAACTGAGCATGACTTGGAGCACCTTTAAATGTGTACAACTAAAAGATACATTAGGTCAATATTTTTTATAAAGCATTGAAGAAATAGATATGCTAGGAATCTTAAAATGCTAGGAAACATTCCTCCCCTCCCCTACAGCTTCAACACTTTCAGAAATTTCTAATCTCGTCTTCCCATAAAGGTTTTCCTATTATGTAGTTTTAAGATGAATACAATTTTAAAAACATTTTATACATCATTCTAAAAGAAATATTTTATTAGAAGTTGTTATTCCCTCCCCCCCAATTTTTCAGAAGAGAAAAAAAGCATAAATTTCTTTGAAGAAAATGGGTTTCCTTCTTATTTTTCTGTCACCTCCCTGGGCCTTCACATTTCTAACTACAACTCCCATAAGGCCCAGACAGCATTGCCAATGGTCAGGGATTATTAAAGTTATATCTTAAACATCTGGAGGTCAGCAGATTACTCAACCCTGATCTCCAAAGCAGCTTGGTCAGTCTTATTGTCCTTGAGTTGGGTAACTTTTCAAATACATCATTTAAGCAGTATTTCCTTGAGCTTTGTAAATCCAAGATATTAAATGTGGACATAGTGTGTTGTTTCTGTGATACACAATGTTTAAATCTTTTTATATGCTTATATCCTATGATCCAACCCTCTGTTTGTTTAAACAATTTGCAGTTCAGTCCTATGATCCATTGTGCTGACTGGGCAGAACATAGCTAGAGCTGGGTAGCACACACTCATGGCGCTACTCTGGTACCAGGTCCAGTAGCTCATCATCTTCCCATGCCTTGTCAGTGCTGCACAAGGGCACTAAGAGACATACTACACCTCACCACTAATATGTATAATTATGCCCCAATGCCTTTTTAAAATTAAAAGAAAGCCACTTTAGGATGTGGAATTCCATAAAATATTTGGTGTCAAAGTAGAGCTGCTAGCCTGCCTGTACCTCTCCCATTCCCATCTTGTGCAAAGGCAATAGTGCAATTAAGTCATTTTGGTCTTACGGACCACCTCTCTGTAAATCATGGGTGGGCAAATTGTGGCTCTTCAGATGTTTTGGCCTACAAATCCCATCAGCATAGCTAATGGTGAGGGATTATGGGAGGTGCCGCCAAAACATCTGGAGGGCCATAAATTACCCACCCTTGCTTTAGAGGGGAATGTGCCTCATTTACTTCAGATTGAGTAAACCAGCCTGCTGCTTTTGGAGACCCTGAACTTCTGCCCCCTGATTAGGGTGACCATATGGAAAGGAGGACATGGCTCCTGTATCTTTAACAGTTGTATTGAAAAGGGAATTACAGCAGGTGTCATTTGTATCACAACAGTTAAAGCTGCAGGAGCCCTGCCCTCTTGAGCAGATACAAAAGAGAATTTCACCAGGTGCTGCATATTTATATACCCCTGAGTATAGTAAAATCTCTCAGCGGTTCACAATATTAAAATACAGTATTAAAAACACATGAAAACACCATATGAAAACACAGCATCAAAAATACTTCCAACTACAGTCAAACCTCAAGGAGCAGTAAAATGGAGCAGCACAAATAATTTACTTACAGCCCAGGGAAAGCCTGGGTGAACAAGTATGTTTTCAGGAGGCATTTAAAAGATGTCACATTTTCTGCGTCCTGAACTACACAAGGGAGGGTTTTCCAGATGGTGGATGCCACTACAGAGAAGGCAGTGAGGGATTTGTTTGGGGCATTTTGCTTTAGAATAAAAATGACCCAAGGTGGGGCAAGATAGAAGTTTCTAAATGATGACAGGATGAGGGGTAGTGTAAGTGGACATTTTTCTTTGTCATAATATTAGAACTTAGTGAAATTGGTTGGCACTGGCAGTAGATTTATGACAGATGAAAGAAACCCCTTTTTTGCATAATACATAATTAGCTGGAGAAATTTATTGCCATGATATATAATGATGGCCATTGACTTAGATTGTTTTTTTGATTAAACAACCTCATGGTGATATGCCTGTCAGTGTCTATTAGCTATGATAGGTAAAGAATCCTCCATGTTCAGAGTTACTGAATACCAGTTTCTGGGAGGTTAAACAAAAGCAGGGCAGGGCTGTTGCCTTCATGCTCTGCTTGTGTGCTTTCTAGAAGCATCTGGTTGGACAGGATGGGTCCTTGCCTGAGCAGGAGCAGGGCTCTTCTTCTGTTATTCTAACATAGCCTTCGTCGACCTAAAGCTCTCTAGATGTCTTGGACTACAACTCCCATCATACCATGCACCCTCTCCCATGATGACCAGGATGATTCTGTGACCCCTGTGGGAGTTGCAGCTGATGCTGGAGTGGAGTACAATTGACAATCAAAGGCTTGCTTGCCCCTTTTGGGGGACAGTGGAGAAGCTTTATGTAAGAGACAGTTAATTTAATTTCTAATCCTAACATCGATCCTAACTACTACCACTCCACCTTTGCCCCTGCCTGTTGTGATTGATAAACCAGGGAATCTGCAGCCTGGAAGGAGGGAGCTTATGCTTAAACTTTTCCACAACTTTTGGAAATAGATTGAGATTTTTGACAGAGGAATTAAAGCTGCCCATAAGGTTGGGGTTAGGGTGACCATATGGAAAGGAGGACAGGGCTCCTGCAGCTTTAAATGTTGTGATGAAGAGAGAATTTCACCAGGTGCTGCATGCATGGTTGGGAGAAGGAAAGCAAGCTGAGGAAAGTTGGGAGGCCAATCAGGGGTGGGGGAGGGAATTGGAGAGCTCCCGGCCCCGGGCGCTCTCAAACCTGGAGCCAGCCTTGCTCCAACCGTAGTGCACGGTAGTGGACGCAGTGCAAATGCTAATAACATACTACTCTAGAGATTAGTTTATTTCATTATTATTTACCGTTCCCACCAAATGGGGCAATTCAGAGCCAAGAGCAATACTGTAGATCCCCAGCTAATAGCATGCCCCCAACGAAAGTTGGATATGTACATGTACTAAATCCAGCAGAGTGGGGTGGAGGGTTGGGGTGGGCAGGCTGCTGACCAACTAAGCAGAGGGTCTAATGACTGAGGTCCCCTCTACAAGGATTCGCTTTTGCGCCTGGTTAGGTGATTATGCGCATAATCGCAGAAGCGCATTTACGTCTAATCCCTCTGCATGAGAGGCGGTGAGAGGCAGCGAAGCGCATTAACAGATGTCCAAAATGCGCTTTACAAGTAGTTAATGCACATAAGCGCTTATTCACACAGTCAAAATGCGCTTTAACGGATGGAGCAAAATAAAACTCGCGATTTAACACGCATTCGATAATGCGCATAATCGGGGAGATAACGCACCTCTATGCCCGATTTGCGCTCCGTTCTTGTAGAGGTAATTTTTTTAATGCGCCTTGAAAGAGCTTTAAATGCCTCTTGTAGAGGCACCCTGAAAAAGAGGACTTCTTGCAAATACCCCTCACCCCAATGGGGGTTTGGATGCCAAAATTGCCCCACGTAGGCTGGAGTCAAGCTCATGCAAGGCAGCCCACACAGCTAGTGATATCCATTTGGACTTTTATAAGCCCCATTCCCAGCTCCTTGATGCAAGTCTTGTCGGATCCCAGGGTTCATGAGTTTCATAAAACTTGGATGATGACAATCTGGACCTCATAATACGAGGCCAAATAAGGCTGTGTCTTTTTTCTCCCCATACAAAACCTCTCTGATCTACAGGAACCCTAATGCGTTAGAGATCCTTGGCGCACATTTTTTCCCCTATGTATTTTTTGTACTTTGCGACTTTTTAATGAGTTCCAGTTTTTTTTGTCAGTGACCAGAACAAATTATTATTGAGTTGATATTTTGTTCTTTCCCTTGGACCTTTATTAAAGCGTTTTTATAGCAAAGAAGAAGAAAATGGAATCTCTATAAATCTGTCCAGGAATATAGCCAGACTTTTAAATGTTAGGGGGAGAACCTTGGAAATGGGCAAGAAAAGATGAAATGTGTGTTCTCTATCTATTTGAAACATCATATTTCATGTCTGTATTATAAGCAGAGCAAAGCTCTATTGCCTTATTTGGTAAAAAAACACCCCACTATGAGCTAAATAGCAGAGAACAGCCAGTCTTTCTTTTGTTATTGTTGCAATATTTATTAATTACAGTATGAAAAGTTTTCGCACTGGTTTTCACACCAGACTGATGCTACTGGTTTTTGAAACCAAATATTGAAAGAATTCGTTTAGAGACGAAGTTCATAACCTCTGTTTAGATGAAAGAGAAGCACACAGTTTGTGGGATTCTTACAGTGTAAAACATCAAAACTTCAAGTGTTTAAGTGATGTTAAAATGTAAAGCATGTCTTCGAAGTCAATTGAAAATGAACAACTGAATAGTTTGAGTTTCACATATTGGATATATAAACTTTCTTTTAATTTATTTTTCTCCTTAAGCCAATTGGGTTTATAGAAAAGAGGTGGTTTACTTAGGCATCTTTTTTATGCAGGTCATTTCACAAATTACAAAGAGGCAAACCCAGGCTGCCACTGACTGTACGCTCAACAAAAGTGGTAGCCAATGATGTGGCACAGGGATGGGGAATCATGAAGTGCAGTTATGTCAGGACATGGGATATGTTGTACTATACAGTATCCTGGTTTGCACATAATGCTAAGCCATGAGTCTGGTTTGCATGTCATGGCTATCCAGCATTTGTTTAAATCCAGGGTTTGATGGGCCAGATCTACACCAAGCAGGGTATAGCACTGTGAAAGCAGTAGGAAAGCATTATATGGTATGTGTCAATGGGCCTCAGCAGTTGTCAGTGCACTTCATTTCTGCTATAAAGCAGTAGTGTGGCTCCTGCTTTCATGCTGCTTTCATAGTGCTATATCCTGCTTGCTGTGGATTAGGCCTTAGTCATGAGTGAGTGAGTGTGCTGGCGACCACATGCCCACTCTCCTGAGCTAAACAACCCAGAATTGTAGGTTGTTGGGGAGGAAGGCTATAGATGGCTACTACTCCTGATGGCTTTATGCTACCTCCAGGATCAGAGTCAGTATGCCTATGTATACCAGTTTCTGGGGAACATGGATGGGAGGGTGCTGTTGCGCTCATGTCCTGCTTGCGGGTTTCCCACAGGAAACTGGTTTTATTTATTTATTTATTACATTTGTATACCGCCCCATAGCCGAAGCTCTCTGGGCAGTTTACATAAGATTAAAAACAATTAAAAACAATATACAAAAATTAAAACAGCAAAAACATACACACAATCTGTACATTTAAAACCACTACAACACTTCAAAAAGCTACAAACAAACAAACAAAACAAACCCAGGCTCCTTAGATATTGCCGAATGCCTGAGAGAAGAGGAAAGTCTTAACCTGGTGCCGAAAAGATAACAATGTTGGCACCAGGCGGGCCTTGTCAAGGAGGTCATTCCACAATTGGGGGGCCACCACAGAGAAGGCCCTCTCTCTTGTTGCCGACCTCTGAGCTTCCCTCGGAGGAGGCACTCGGAGGAGGGCCTTAGATGTTGAATGTAGTGTTTGGGTAGGTTCATGTCGGGAAAGGCGTTCCATCAGGTATTGTGGTCCCAAGCCGTGTAAGGCTTTATAGGTTAAAACCAGCACCTTGAATCGGGCTCGGAAACATACAGGCAGCCAATGCAAGCGGGCCAGAGTAGGTCTTATATGCTCGAACCTTCTGGTTCCGGTTATCAATCTGGCCGCTGCATTTTGCACAAGCTGCAGCTTCCGAACCACCTTCAAAGGCAGCCCCACGTAAAGTGCATTGCATATTTCCTTTATCCCATATGGGATAAAGGAAATGAGAATATAAATAAGAGAGAATTAATAAACAACCTCCTGGCTCCCGTCAGAATAATGATTGCTAAAAACTGGAAAGGGCAAGGGATATATACTATAGAAGAATGGTATAAAGAAATATGGGATATGGCACTTAATGATAAGCTAACGTGTAAAATGAAAATAAAGAGGGGAATGTCCAGTAAGAATGATTTTGGAGATATATGGAGCCTATTTTTGGAATATGTATTAAGAACGGGGAAGGGGCAAATACCTTCAAAAGATTCTTTACACTTTTGGAAAGAAGAATAATGTATAATTGAAGGTCTCCTGGGGGGAGGGGAGCACGGGGGGATGCGGTATGTATTGTATTTTATGTTGTTTTATGTTGTATTATGTTGAAAAATAAAAAAAAGTTTTTTTAAAAAAGAAAGTGCATTGCAGTAATCTAACTTGGAGGTTACCAGAGCATGGACAACTGAAGCCAGGTTATCCCTGTCCAGATAGGGACGTAGCTGGGCCACCAACCAAAGTTGGTAGAAGGCACTCCGTGCCACTGAGGCCACCTGTGCCTCAAGTGACAGAGATGGTTCTAGGAGAACCCCCAAGCTACGAACCCGCTCCTTCAAGGGGAGTGCAACCCCATCCAGAACAGGTTGAACATCCTCCATCCCCCCATCCAGAACAGGTTGAACACCCTCCATCCAGTCAGTGGAACCACCCACTAACAGCGTCTCAGTCTTGTTTGGATTGAGTTTCACTTTATTAGCCCTCATCCAGTCCATTATCGCAGCCAGGCACTGGTTCAGCACATCCACAGCCTCACCTGGTGAAGATGAAAAGGAGAACTACAGCTGCGTGTCATCAGCGTACTGATGAGAACGCACTCCAAAACTCCGGATGACTGCACTCAACGGTTTCATGTAGATGTTGAACAGCATGGGGGGCAAAACTGACCCCTGCGGAACCCCATACTGGAGAATCCATGGGGCCAAGCAATGTTCCCCAAGCACCACCTTCTGGAGCCGACCCCCCAAGTAGGAGCGGAACCACTGCAATGCAGTGCCTCCCACTCCCAACTCAGCCAGTCGTCCCAGAAGGATACCATGGTTGATGGTATCGAAAGCCACTGAAAGATCAAGGAGAATCAACAGAGTCACACTCCCCCTGTCTTTCTCCCAACATAGGTCATCATACAGGGCGACCAAGGCTGTTTCCGTACCAAAACAGTTGGCCACTGTGTGAACAGAATGCTGAACTAAATGGATCCTTGGTCTAATCCAGCATCTTATGTTCTTAACTGGATAAAATTGCACTTCCCTGTGCAGCTGTAAGGCTGGGGGGTGGGAGATTCCCATTGGCACCACTAGGAACTTTTTCTCTAAGGTGGAAATGTTTGTCTGGATTGTGGTTAGGGTGGGGAGGGAAGGCATCAATCTCTCCTTCACATGTGCTACAGACCCAATCAGATTCTGGACCCTACAGATCTCTATACTTAGTTAAAGAAACACCAAAGCTGCAGCTGTGCACTATGCATTTAGCATAATCTGTTGTTCGGTCCTCAGGCCAAGGTCTTTCACATCCTTCTCCTTTTAACTAGAGACGTTTAACAAGAGTGCTCTGCCACTGAGCAATGGCCCTTCCAGACGACAATAATTCTAAAATGGCTAAAAATCTGGGAATCTGTCCCTATTTATGTTACTTTGAAAAGAGAAGCCCTCTCCCATCTTTTACATTCAGGGACAGGACCTGAAGCAAAGTGGCAACCAGGCCAAGAAGCAGAACAGCCCTGCTGATGTCAGATCTCTCCTTTGATCATTGATCATGGCAACGGCAGCTTCCACGTCCTCTTGCCAATTATGTGTAAAACCCCAGACATCAAATCAATCCAGATAAAACAGGTGGGATGCTAGGTTGAAGTGTATCCTCCCTCCTCAAAGGAGTGCTCCTGCTCAGGTTCCAGCCAGCCATTCCCTGCAAGTAGGGCATTTGTGCCAGTTTTCTTTTCCAGTTGTCATTCTACATTCCTTGGCTACGGAGCATGCTCTGTTCTCACTCAGCCATATTTGTGGGTGGGTGCCTTTTCATGGGTTTTTTTGGGGGGGGAAAGGGGACTCCACCGAACATTGGGGTTCCCCTGAGCTTGCTGATACCTGTCTCTTGTGTCTCAGTGGCCTCAGTCTGGCTGCAATCCTATTGTCACTCAACCAGGGGCATTCGCTATTAGAGTAATGACTACCGGAAAATGAACATTGCTTTCTGTCTCCCCCCCACCTCCTATGATTAACCTGAGCTGGGTGTTCTTGCCAAAGCACTTCTGCCATGGCATTCTCATAAACTCTGGAGAGCAGCTTAAGCATCAGGGTCAATACATCAGCCCTGTAGGAGACCACCATTTAAGTTATATGGTCAATCCACCCCAGGTTGCCATTTTGCTAGGCTGACCATATGAAAAGGAGGACAGAGCTCATATAACTTTAACAGTTGTAGAGAAAAGGGAATTTCAACCAGTGTCATTTGTATGCAATTAGTTCCTGGTGATATTCCCTCTTCATCACAACAGTTAAAGTTGCAGGGGCCCTGCCTTCTTTTGTATATGGTCACTCTAGTATAGTGCCTGCACCTTTAACATTTGTGATGAAGAGGGAATTTCACCAGGAACTAATTGCATACAAATGACACCTGCTGAAATTCCCTTTTCTCTACAATTGTTAAAGTTATATGAGCCCTGTCCTCCTTTTCAGATGGTCAGCCTAATTTTGCTCCAGCCAATGTTGTCGTTCCACTGCCAGGGATTGGAACTGCTCCTCATTCTCCTTTGTCACATCTTATCCTTTTCTTCCCAGATTCATTTCCTCCCACCCCTATGCTACCTAGTCCAAATTTACTACCATTGTTCAGTGCTTCCCTTACTTACTGTGTGTGCATCTACTTCACGGCCAGTTTCAGGGCCTTTTATTACAAGGCATTTATCATATCCCCGTGATTGTTCACTCATGGAAGTTTGCGGGTCCTTTTCACAATGTTGTCAACCTATGATGCCTCTTTCTTTGTTTTGTAGGTTTATTCCACCATTTTAAAAATCCCAATAATGAAGTTACAAATAAAAACCACCTAAAAACTGCCATCAAAGAGGTTGTATAATTCAAGCAAAATAGCTGCAGCAGCAAATTCAGCAAGGGGGCCAATGGGGGCCACAAGTAATGTGGTGGGACCTCATGTTGCCTGCGGCCCATGTGTTGCCCACCCCTGAGTTAAGCCCCCTGAAACCTTCTACATTTTGCAGCATTATACACACATGAATAGATGGTGTTACAAAAAACGTGTCAGTTCCTGCTCAGTGTGTTTGTGAGACAGAAGGGTGGAATTCCATCGTGTTTTAATGCCTGAAGGAAAGATTATGCAGAAGCCGCTGCATAACCTGGTCCTATTTAAACTGCTATATTTATGAAATATAAGAAGGTATTTATGTGGCCCAACCTAATCATGATTTGCAGGTCAGGCATTCATGACTGGGACTGTAGAATTAGTGTATTTTGTAAGCAGTCACAGGGAACTGCTTTGAGATGGTTCCCACAGACTGGGGATTTTTTTCTGGTATAGACAAGCCTGTGTAAATAACAAGCGTTTTTTCATTTTTTGAAAAAACCACCCAAAACACAAAGCTCACATACAAAAGGCATTTTCAGACACAGGACTTGGAGCAGAGTTTGCATTTATCAGTTTAAAATGCACTAATAAAACCTAAATTGACCACAGTGCACATGCCAATGGCAAATGACTCTCTTCTCTTGCATAGCTCACATTAAAAACAATTACAGCTACATACCCAAGAACTTAATATCCCTTTTCTTCCCTTAAACAATATGCCGAGCACCGTCACATGCATTATATTAAACCCAGACTGGCCTGACTTCATTCTAGTTGTGTTGTAGCCACCAGCCAACCCCCATCACCAGTGGGCTTACCAACAGCCGCTGCCATGGAGTTGATGGAAGGCCCCCATATTTTGCCTCCCACAATGCCATGCCTGCATCTTATGAGCGGCCTCTTGGTTGTCAATCCATTGCAGCACTGATACCAGGTAAGCCAATAAGACCATCTTCCTGCCTAGGTGAGGGTGAGGCTGAAGCTGATTGCTGCTGCAGTGCCACTGGGAAGACAGAGTCACGGAAGGTGCCAGCATCAATGTTGGGGTGGTTAAGGCAGTACAGGCCCAGTCTTATCAGCGATACTGGACTCAGGGCCCACTCCAGCATGGTGCCAGTCCTGAATTCCCTGGCTACTCTGGACCATTAAAATGCTCTTCTCCATGCCTGGCTGATGACCATTATGGAACATTAATGTTCATAGCAATCTGATAGCAAATACAAGTTGCAGGGGCCCTGCCTTCTTTTGTATATGGTCACTTTACATATACAACTTAACTGTTGTGATGAAGAGGGAATTTCACCAGGAACTAATTGCATACAAATGACACTGGCTGAAATTCCCTTTTCTCTACAACTGTTAAAGTTACATGAGCCCTGACCTGGATTTTATCTGGTCACCCTAATGGGGTGGCAATGCATCCTACTTCATAGAAGTCAGCCCTATATTTGAAGTGCTATCAGAGGAAATGTATACATTTGAAGGCAGCCTCTATTTCAGGGATGGGCAGCTTGTGGCCCTCCAAATGTTTTGGCTTACAACTCCCATGTTCCCTCACCATTGGCTATTTTGGTTAGGACTGATGGGAGTTGTAGGCAAAACTCTTGGAAGGCTACAAGTTGCCTACTCCTGCTCTATTTGAAGGGCTGTCCAGGCAAAGTTAGGTTTACAGTCAAAGAGCCCCAAGAAAGGAGGACAGGGGCCTTGAAATCGCCCATCACCAGTTAGTACCTGACCTCAAACTGAGCAGGTGCACAGGATACTTGGTCACGGTTTGCTCCACTGTGGTATAATGCACTGTATTTTTCTTTAAAGTACACATTTCATCTATATGTATACATTAGCACAAGCAAATTTCACACAAACAAGGACTCCCTTTTTTGGTGATGGATTTCCCTAACTCACAACAATAAGAATGTCTGTTGCTGACCTAGCTATAATGATTAATGTTTGCAAAAGTTCTGGAGAAGAAAGTTACGTAACAAAATGACTTGGATAAACACAACTAAACATTGCTACTGGGGACTGTGGTTTTGGAGAATACCCTGAAGGTTCTTCTTCCTGGCACACAAAGTCACTTGGTAGAGTTTCCAGGAATAAACATAGTTTAAGAATAAACATAATTCCAAACTAGTTTAGAAGGACTCATCATAGGAGGAAAGTTTCCCACAGAGTTAGATATAATTTGTGGAGGAAATTATTCCTTCAAAGTACATTTCCGTTCCAAGGGAGTCCCCTCTTCAAGTGTAGTAGGCCATTATAGAGTTGCTGACTTTGGTTGCCAGGAAGCATCTGATGAGAAACCGTCTACTCTGGAAACAAGACGAAAAATCTCTGTTATCCCACCTCTGATAACTGATGCCTTTAGTTGCAAAGATCACTATCTTAGCAGTAATGATTACTATCTCTTTAAGATTTCATTTTTGGAGAGCTTTTGTGGGGGTGGGGGTGTAGGGGTAGGGCTTCTTTCCCTTTACAGATTCAATCTGCATAGTAACCCAATCATTTTTCAGAATTTTGCCTGAAGGGGACAGCAAATGGAAAATTTAGAGATGAAAACAAAAATTGTTCTCATGTGAAACTGGACAGTTCTGGGCGACAGCAAAATGTATAATCCCCTGATCTATATTAATGGAGGCACAGCCGTGCCTCCATTGTTAAGGGCCGTCAGTAAAAAACACATTCCGCCATGTTAAAGTGATAATTGGGGGGGTGTCATTCTAACAGCCATAAAATCGAAAATGTTTCATCAACCTTTCTGAAATTTACAGGTGCCAGAAAGAAATGTTTGTTTTACATTACCTGAAAATTTCAAGAAGATTGGTGAAAGATTGAGGGAAGGAGAGCAGTTTAAGGTAGAAAAGGAATACAAACCTGTCTCCCTGCTTTTGTAAAATTTACTTCCGGGTTGAGACTTTTGTGCTCACAATTTGCATAATTTCTAGAGTCTTCTTAATTAATCCAGTGGTGGGGTCTTCTTCCTCCTTGACTGTAGTTGGTGGAAAGCTTTTCATTTTTTTAAAATTCCCTTCGGTTGACTTTTAAGGACTATTTTAACCTCTCATTCAAGTCAATGAGGCGGCCATCTTCCCTCATAGCATGACACACGCTCAGTAGCGTCGCTCTCCCCCCTCCCTCCTGCCTTAGAATGTGGGGTGGGTGAGTGAAATGGCCGCTGCCTCTAGCACAGACCTTTTGAGTGAAGAAGAAGAAGAAGAAGAAGAAGAAGAAGAAGAAGAAGAAGAGTTTCTCTTTTCTCTTCTGGAACATGTATTCCTTTGGCTCTGAGAGTATTTTGGGCTATCTTCAAAAGACCAGTTTGCTCTTTTGCTCCCTGGCGAAGCAGAGTGTGGTTCCTCTGGATCCATGGTAACCTGATCTTCAGATCTCTCCTGGGAATAGGTAGCTATACATCCCTTTCTATCCATCCCCGCCCCAAAAACACACAGTGTGCTCCTTTCCTCTTTTCTAAGAGTTTGGTCCCTACTGCTATAAGTTGAAAGCTTCAAACACTTCATTTAATTAGTTTGGGCCGGTGTTAAGTTTTAAGTACAACGTTGAAACCTTTCAAAGTGCTTCTGGGCATGCAACGCTGGTTTCGGCCTAGTCACCCTGTTTTTCTAATAAGGTTTAGAAACAGTTGAGCTGTCATTTATTTTGCATAGTGTATACACATGGATTTTCTTTCTAATCTTTGCAGTCTACACTGGCTCCCTCCTTGATGTGTTTTTAGATGCAGACAAACCCTTTTTTGTTCCAGCAGGCGTTTGGCAAATAATCTGGACCTCTGTCTATACCTTTGACTTTTAAATTGTTATGTATTTAAAATGTTTAAAATGCTTTAATATTGAAAAGTATTTAATTATATTTAGGCTGACCATATGAAAAGGAGGACAGGGCACATGTAACTTTAACAGTTGTAGAGAAAAGGGAATTTCAGCCAGTGTCATTTGTATGCAATTAGTTCCTGGTGAAGTTCCCTCTTCATCACAGCAGTTAAAGTTGCAGGCACTATACTAGAGTGACCATATACAAAAGAAGGCAGGGCCCCTGCAACTTTAACTGTTGTGATGAAGAGGGAATTTCACCAGGAACTAATTGCATACAAATGACACTAGCTGAAATCCCCTTTTCTCTACAACTGTTAAAGTTACTTGAGCCCTGTCCTCCTTTTCATATAGTCAACCTAGTATATTCCTATTTATAGGTTTTAGCTGTATATGTTTTAGTTTTGTAAGGCTGCCCTGAGGTCCAGCATTGGGCAAAAGGCAGGATACTACTACTACTACTACTAGTAATGTTTCAGATTTCACTTCTGCATCTGATGTTCTTTTGCATTTACTTTTCTTTATAAACCATTCATAACTTAAGACTTCTTGTGTGGCATGTTTTCATTGGTTTAACAATTTAAAAGGGGTATTCACTGTTTTCATGCTTATGTTATAAAATCTATTTTCAACAGGCCTAGTAACTTCAAGAGTAACAGAGTTGGGGAAAATCCTCAATCTCTTTGCTATCAGAGGCACTGAGTAAGGGACCCCTGGAGATAATTTAGACTGACCCCAACCACAAAACACTATTCCCCCTTCTGAAGAGATCTGGACCACAGACTACTAAAGACAAACAAAGTAGCAGGCCATAATAACAGTTCTCATGTGGCCATTTGCCTTATGAGGCAGGTGCTCTGCGGGCTACCAAATGGAGGGACTAACAGGCCATAAAGTTACCTGGCTGGGTCTGCCAGAAATCCACCCTCAACACTCCTGGAAGGTCCATGTTCTATAGCACCTGCTGTCAGAGGAACTTGAGGGAATCCCACCCTCCACCCCTGGGTTTAATTTACTGGCTTCCCCTGGCTGGACCTTGCAGGAAACTATAGGGACAGACAGAGCAGGCATTCATAGCACACATAGAATGCTGAGACTGGCAAATCTAAAAGCAAGTGTGTTGCTTTTCAAGAACCAAGGAAATTCAATGGATCTTACTTTTGAGTAAATATCTAGGGATGGAAATGCAGCCTGTGCAAGAACTGAGTAGGGTGACCATATTTGGGAAACCAAAAAAGAGGACACCTAGTGGGGGAGGGGCAGGAAAATGGCTTTCTGGGGCCACCTTAAAGTCCCCAATTGGAGCGGAGGAGGGGAAAGCATGTCATTCTCACCCCACCCCACTGCTCCAATCAGGCCCTTTTCTATAATGCCTGGGAATGACACGTTTTTCCCTTTTAAGGCCTTGATTGGAGCAGTGGGAGAGAATGACGCACCTCCAGAAAGCATGTCATTTCCCCCTGCCACGCTAATGGTGGCCTTAAAAGGGAAAGTGTGTAATTCCAGGTCATTATAGACTATTGCATAAAATCCCCCCTGACACCGAGGATAGAACAAAAACCAGGAGCAATCTGGGGAAATCCTGACAGTTTATTATTATTATTATTTATTATTGCATTTATATCCCACCTTTTTTCTGCCAAGAAACCCAAGGCAGCATACATAATCCTCCTCCTCTCCATTTTATCTTCACAACAGCAACCCTGTGAGATGGGTTGGGCTGATTGTCTGCAATTGGCCCAAAGTCACCCAATGGGTTTCCATGGCTAAGTGGGGAGTAGAACCCAGATCTCCCAGCTCCCAGTCCAACACTTTAGCCACTAGGCCACACCCTAGTGGTCACTCTAGAATTGAGCCATGCCAAATTGGAAGCAGATCGGTTCGTGCCTTGATTTTTAGGATATCTTTTTTAAAAGTTTGACTTCAATTTTTTTTCTAAAATTCAAGGCATGAACCAATCTGCTTTCAACTTGGCATGGCTAAAGCCTTACTTAAGAGGTACTATGGTGCCAAGTTTAATCTCTTCATCTTTACTTTCTTTCTTTTTTTTAATGTACTGCTCAAGGCCCTAGATCCCAAAGAGGAGAATTGGGTTTGAAGTTTTAAAAATACCTAAAACTCAAGGCATAAACAAATCTGCTTCCAACTTGGCATGGCTCAATCTCTACTTAAGAGCTACCATGCTGTCAAGTTTCATCCCTTTATCTTTAAAAATGATGGAATTGTAAGCATTTTAGTTAATTAAAAAAATTAAATTGAAGTTTTAAAAAATTATAAAAATCAAGGGATGAACGGATCTGCTTCTAACTTGGCATGGCTAAATCCCTACTGCAGAGCTACCATGATGCCAAGTTTCATCTCTTTATCTTTAATTTCATTTTTTAAACTTGTACTGCTCAAGGTCCTGGACCCCAAAGAGATTTCTGTTTGAACTTTAAAAAATTCCTAAAAATCAAGGCATGAACGGATCTGCTTCATACTTGGCATAGCTATATCCCTACTTAAGAGCTACCATGATGCCAGGTTTCATCTCTTTATCTTTAAAAATGAGGGAGATGCAAGCATTTTGGTTGATTTATTAATGTTAAAAGTGAGTTCAACACATAACACTAGCTTTGATTTTATATTGGATGTCAAGATGGTATAACATTCTGGCTGATGCTGGCTTGGTTGTCAACTGTATAATATCCAGTCATCCGTTACACAAAGCCATGAAATTCATTAAACAAAAAACCTACGGTTTACAAAAACAATGTTGAGGCTGTACAGATTCCAACCAAGCACCAAAAAGCAGGGAAATTGGGAGTTAAGGCTCACAAGCCTTAACACCACATCCTCCCTAAGGAGGCAGAAAGTGCAAGTGAAATTCTCATTCTCCCAAAGCAGATAAACCATGAGGACAGGGTGGAGTATATGATATGCAGAGGTGACTGTGGGGTTGTGGAAAACTGATCACGAACAACTTAGGGCCACCTACTTCTCTTTTTTTTTGTTTAGAGTAGCCCTTCCCCAACCTGGTGCCCTCCAAAGGTGTTGGACTACAACTCCCATCATTGCAAGTCAGTATGTCCCGTGGTCAGGAATGCTGGGACTTGTCATCTCAAACACCTGGAGGGCAGCAGGATGGGGAATGCTGTTCCATACCCTTACCAAATACAGGATCTGCCCAATACTTTTCTCTCACACACATCTCGCATATAGCAGCACTCTTGATAACAAAAGGGGCACTATTCATTACAGATCTAGAACCAGAGCATGTGCCAGGCACTTCCAACTTTTGGTCACTATCCTGCCTTTCAAAGAACCAATGTTTTTTTTCTTTAAATGTCACTCCCCACAATCCCTGCACAATACATCATCTCATCAAAGCAACAGTGGAGCAGAAGAGGTTTAGTTTGGCTGTCTTGAACACCTTTCAGATGAGAGGTGAGGGAGAAAGCCCTAGTGAATTCAGTGGCACTGGCTTATGAGAAGACATGTATAGGAGTCAACCTTCTCCAGCCTGGTGCTCTCCAGATGTGTTACACTGTAACTCCCATGTTATGTGTTATGGGGAAGACAAAAATCAATTCATACTTAATTTTAAAATAATACTTCCGCATGAAAGTATTAGGTAGTAGCTCTGCCTTTGATTTCACACTGCTGAACAAGTAAGAGAAATCCTTTATCTGATATTCAAGAAACAGACATCCTATGCCATGTGTTGAAAACTAATGTTGATGTCTGAAGGGCTATATGGATTAGGTATTCAAGATTCATTCATTGTTGTTTCATTTGGTTTTGACAGTTTATTTAAAGTGATGCAGCTCTTTTGTAGTTCCTTGATTGATCACTTATCTTAATGCTGGAAAACATCATACTTTAGTACAGATGTGGGCAGAAAATAGATTTATTCTGATGATTTGGACATCAACTCGCAGCATTCCTGATAACTGCCCATGCTGATAGGGGCTTTTACAAGTTGAATTCCAAAACATCTGGAGATCTACATTCTGCCTTCCCTTGTTCTTGAACAACATTCCCCAACCTGGTGCCTGTCAGATGTGTTGGGTTGCAACTCTCAACATAAGGAGATGCTCTAAGAAATGAGAAGTAGCTGGTCCTAAGTTGTTCATCATCATTTCCCACAACCCCACAGTCACCTCTGCATATCAAATTGCATATCTAGATTTTTGAGATGACAAGTCCCAGCATTCCTGACCACGGGACATACTGACTTGCAATGATGGGAGTTGTAGTCCAACACCTTTGGAGGGCACCAGGTTGGGGAAGGGCTACTCTAAACAAAAAAAGAGAAGTAGGTGGCCCTAAGTTGTTCGTGATCAGTTTTCCACAACCCCACAGTCACCTCTGCATATCATATTCTCCACCCTGTCCTCATGGTTTATCTGCTTTGGGAGAATGAGAATTTCACTTGCACTTTCTGCCTCCTTAGGGAGGATGTGGCGTTAAGGCTTGAGCCTTAACTCCCAATTTCCCTGCTTTTTGGTGCTTGGTTGGAATCTGTAGAGCCTTAACATTGTTTTTGTAAACCGTAGGTTTTTTGTTTAATGAATGGATTTATATGTAGAAGGCTTGTCTCTGCACCAAGTTTATGATTATAAACCACCCCAAGGACATTTGCCAGTTACTGCAGTATACAAATCGAAATAATAATAATTCTTGCTGATGTTTGATACAATATGTGTTCATCACATGTGATCTTATGCATCTATCTATAACATTAATCTGATACATTTAGAACGGCATAATGCATTCTCCCAGTTGAGTTACTCTAGGAAGTTTTGGATTGCAATTCCTAGCATTTCTGACAATTGGCCATGCATGCTGGGAACCATTTGGAGGGTGCAAGGTTGGGAAAGGCTGCTCTAGGACAACACGAATGTCTCTTGCGATTCCTCATATTTCCATCGCCCACCCTGGCTCTTCTTCCTGGCATATATATGGATGGAATGGAATGGAATATCTCAAACTGGAAAGCATTGTGGGTGAATGTTCCCAGTTGCTGATTTCAAATATAATGTTTCTCAAGAAGCTCAGAACTAGATATAGAATTATGCATCATAATCCATTATTTATGTACAAAGTAGATTCCCCCCACCCAAACTCAATATTAGGGGTATTTATTGCCACATAATTTAAGCAACATTGCAATTGTTGTAACTGTGGTACACAGATCTCCAAATTTTTGGGCTTTGTTCAAAGATTAACTCTTACAAGAAAATTATTTTAAATATATAACTGAAACAAAATTCTTATTTGCTGTTGAATATTCTCCAGATATTCTCTCACTGTGCTAACCTTGTTTTTTTTTTTTTTTAAAAAATGATCCAAACATTTGTATTTGTCTTGACATCCAATGATATCTTGTCTATATGATAACATGTAATGATATTTAGGGAGCAGTCCTATGCTCCCTGGGAGGGCGATAGGGGGCATAGGAAGTTGCAGACTTTTCTCTTCACCTGCCAAGAGGGAGATCTATGGGCTGGTAAGGAGGTTTGTTGCTGGAAGCCTCCCTGGTGCAGCAGTTCTCTCATTGTGGCAGGAGCGCAGGCAGTGATTTGCTGGAACGGGGTGGGCAGAAACCACCCATTACATGGGTGTGATGGGGAGGTCATGGATCCAAAGGATCCTCCTCATTCTCCTGAAACTGGCCCAGAACTACGCCAGCCTAGGTGTAAATGTGCTCCCATTAGAGTGAATTGGGGGGGCGGGGGATAGAAAAGTTGAAGGGAAAATACTGCACCACCTTCTTCCCTGGCTGCAAGGAGCTCTCAGATCTTTGGACACAGTGGAGCTGCTTGCTGCTTCTGCTTTCCATCAAAACTATTCCATCAAATATAAGATCAAAGGAAAAAGAAATCATCAGGATTTTAATTAGGTAAGCTCTCATATGAACACAAAGGGTGGACATGAACACTTTGGCCAAATGAGTTTTTCTTTTCTTTTCTACTTTAAACTATCCTCCTTCCCTCAGTCTTTCACCAATCTTCTTGAAATTTTCAGGTTATGTAAAACCAACGTTTCTTTCTGGAGCATATAAATTTCAGGAAGATTGGTGAAACATATTTGATTTTATGAATATTAGAATGATCAACCCCCTGATTACCCCTTTATTAGGGGTGTGCACGGACCCCCCGGATCGAATCGGGACCCGGATCGGGACCTCCAATTTTGTCACGGACCGGTTCGGACAAAATCGGAGGCCCCCCGGACCGGATCGAGTCCGATCCCGACCCAAAAATCGTAAATTTTTGGATCGGCCGCCATTTTTTTCCCCATAGACTTGCATTGCAATGCAAGTCTATGAGGAAAAAATGGCAGCGGGTGGGTGAGGGGGGGCCTAACTCCCTCCCCCCCCGGGGCCGTCCGCTGTGGATGGCCCCGGCAGGTAAGCCCCCTCCCCCGCGCTCCCTACCCCCCCTGGGGCCGTCCGCTTCCATCCGCTGGCGCCCACGGGTGCCAGCGGATAGAAGCGGACGGCTCCGGGGGGGTAAGCCCCCTTCCCCGCCACTGCTTACCTTCTCGGCCCGTCCGCTCCCGTCCAGCCCGGCGGCTACTACCAGCGGGCTCCGCGGCCTACTCTCGAGTAGCGCGCCGGGTGATGACATCACCCGGCGCGCCACCCTGGAGTAGGCCGCAGAGCCTGCTGGTAGTAGTCGCCGACGCCGGACGGGAGCGGCCGGGCCGGCAAGGTAAGGGCCCCCTCCCCCCCTCCGCGCGCCCCCTCCTCCCCTCCACGCACCCCCTGCTTACCTTCTCGGCCCGTCCGCTCCCGTCCGGGGCCGGCGGCTACTACCAGTGGGCTCCGCGGCCTGCTCTAGAGTAGCGCGCCGGGTGGTGACATCACCCGGCGCGCCACCCTGGAGCAGGCCGCGGAGCCCGCTGGTAGTAGTAGTCGCCGGCGCCGGACGGGAGCGGCCGGGCCGGGAAGGTAAGGGCCCCCCTCCCCCCTCCGCGCGCCCCCTCCTCCCCTCCACGCACCCCCTGCTTACCTTCTCGGCCCGTCCGCTCCCGTCCGGCGCCGGCGGCTACTACCAGCGGGCTCCACGGCCTGCTCTAGAGTAGTGCGCCGGGTGATGACATCACCCGGCGCGCCACCCTGGAGCAGGCCGCGGAGCCCGCTGGTAGTAGCTGCTAGTGCCGGACGGGAGCGGACGGGCCGAGAAGGTAAGCGCCCCCCTCCTCCCCCCCCCGCTGTCCACTTTCATCGGCGGGCGCCCGCTGGCGCCCGCCAATGGAAGCGGCGGTGGGCGCCAGTGGGCGCCCGCTGATCCGCTGATCCGCCGAACCGGTTCGGAGCCTTTTCGGACCGGTTCGGATTGGATCGGCCGATCCAGCTGCGGGATCGGAAATCGGATAATTTATCCGATTTCTCACTGGACCGGACTCGGATCGTGGATCGGGTCTGATCCAGTGCACATCCCTACCCTTTATCATGGTAGAATGCTTTTTTTCCCGTCGAAGCTTAACTAAGGATGCACTGCTGTGTGTCCTTAAATGTGCTAGTACTTTTTTCTCTTTTTGCCTAGTATCAAATGTAGTTACAATACACTTGTGCATCTACAGATGCTACCAATACTAATTGCTCAAGACTTTCTTTTTAAGTGTGGTTTTGGAATTAGCCAAGAATAAAGTAAACATTCCTTTTTCAGTTAGCTGTGATATTTAAATGGGTGGATCATTCATTTTTTATTATCCTTATTTTGTGTGCAGTTCTACTTCATTCATTATGCTGAACTGGACTAATTTGTTAATTTGACTGAAGATGGATCTAAGTCATGCAGGTGTTAATATTCATTAACAGAGTGCATATCTTCTGCCTGGGTGTTTGAGTAGTTATTTTCCATTTAATTATTTATTTGTTTATTTGTTTATTTATTTATTTATGGGGTCAGTTATTTACAGACATTTCAATAAATAAGCAGCTGTAATGTTTATTACCTTTTTCATGTCCAAGTGCAATAAAGAATCCATGCTTATTTTAAAATAATAGATCAAAGTAAGGCTGGCTGAGGTAAAGGATATTATTTGTTTATTTATTTATTTAAAATATTGCTTGGCCACTTTTCAGGGCAGAAGCCCATCCAAAGTGGCATAAAGCAATAAAACACATAAAACTGTTAAGAACAATAAAACGGCAGCAGCAGCAGCAGCAGCAACAGCAACAGCAACAGCAACAACAGCAGCAATAAAAACAGAAACAAAGTCCAGAGCAAGATAATATGTTTTCAAGGCCTTGCTAAAAGCCTGTAATGTTGGAGCATGGTGGAACCCTGATGGCAACTTATTCCAGAGGTGAGGGGCCACTGCAGAGAAGGCCCTCTTACACGCGGTCACCTACCTAACTGCTCTCACAGATGGGCAAAGGAGAAGGGCCTCTCTTACTCACTTAAAGTGCTGGCAGGCTGATACTGGTGAAGGTGATGCTTCAAGTAATTTGGTCCCAAACTATTTAACGCTTTAAAGGTCAAACCCTAAACTGGTAAAACGCACTCCCATAAACCGCAGCTACACGGGCTTCCCCAGTTACTAGAGAGTCTAGGAGGGCTCCAAGAGTATATATCTGGTCTTTCAGGGGGATACAACTCCATCTAATACCAGTTGTAAATAGGGCTGTGCAGACCTCCCCCCCTCCAAACTGGATCTGGATATGGATCCGGGCAATCCAGATCAGGCTGATCCGCTCCGGTCTGATCTGAACCTCCCACAATCTGGTTCGGAACTGGATCCAGAACCAGATTCGGGTCTCCGGATAGAGATCTGGAGACCCTCCTTTGCACCACAGACTTGCAAGTCTATGGAGAAAAGGACTCACCGCCCTCCCCCCTCTCCCCCTCCCCCTCCGCCATCCGCGCTACCTTCCACGGCCTGATTTCTCAGTAGAGTGCTGGCGCACCGGGTGATGATGGGTTTATTGGGGAATGGAAACCTCTGATAGTTTTTTTTTAAAAGAGAGAGAAGGAAAGGATATATTTGCATGTGGATCCAGCTATTAAATTGGAAGAAGAACAGTTGATAAGACAAGGAAGTCAGGGAATTCAATCACTATTTTGTTTCTTTTTTAATTTTTTTGTAAAGCGTAAAAGAAAACATAGATATTTTTGTATGTTGGAGAAATTCGGAAGTCCATCTTAATGCTGTATGTTGTATTCTTTGTGTTTTATCTTTGTTTGAAAATAATAAAAATCTTAACTTGGAACAACAGCATGCCATAACCAAAAAGCACCAAAATAGCAGGAGTTGGGTATACTGATGGCTCCCCACCCCAGTTCCACAAATGATAATCGTCAATGCCCTTCAATGGAACATGTGTTAGATGTTAAGATAGCACTCTCTATCCAATCATGGTTCTCACCAGTGCTCAGTGGGATCAGGGATCCAGACTAAGAGGCCCACCAAGAATCAGAGGCACCATCTTTCCTCTCATTTTGCTAGGGGCCCAGTGAGGTAGCAAACACTGTTTCTGACCTGGCCAGGCTTTGGAATGGTACATGGGTTCTGTGTCAGGGATGAGCAACTATCAAGGTAGAACCAGGAACTAGAAAAATAGGAGCCACACCAGGGGTCAGACCTGAGACTTTTTAACCCTTTCCTATGGTACTGTTTTTCTACTGAAAAATCTCTCCATCCCCGCAGGTTTTTTTTATCTCTGTATCTTTTCACAAAGGTGGGTAAAAGCAGCTCAGGAAGGTGATATTTAGTGGGAAAATGGCATGAAGGAAAGAGTTAAGACTGCCCTCTCCCTCCACACTGGCATCCCACTTTAAATTGCAGCTTTGGTGGCTGCAAAAAGCTACCCCCCCGCCGTCCCCAAAATAGAACTGCACATTATGTTCTGCCCTCAGCCTTAGAATCTTAGGTAGAGTTAAAAGGGCAGTGCAGGAAAAGGTGTGATATCATTCTTAGTGAATGTTCATTCTGCCTGAGGACAATAGCAATTTAAATTAAATTCACACAGCAGAAAAAACAAAGCTCAGCCATTATTGAAAAGGGTACTAAAAATGGTTGTAGCTCCAGGGCAGCCGTAATGAACGAGAAACAAGTTAGACTGGTTTTAAGACTATTAGTTTTGGTGTGAAGCAGCTGTACAAATATGCTTAAGTGGAGTGTTGTAATACCCTTCCAAGTAGCATGCATTTGGTTCTGAATAAGCCATTTTGTATTACCAGGATGGATGACTTAAAAATAAACATCATGTATGTATGTATGTATGTATACACATACATATGTATGTATAAAAACAGTAGATTGGATATGGTTTACTTTACATACTAGCAAGCAGGGCAGGCCCTCCCATGAAGTAGCGTGAGGTGCTTGCATCAGGTGGTGGAGCGGGAGGGGCAGTGAATTGTGCTTTTCCCCTCCCCTGCCTCTTCCAGGAAGGCCCACCATCACTGCTGCCCCACCATCTCCAGTGGATGCTCTGGAGAGTCCTGCCAGCTGCTCTTCCACTGTGGCATTTGCTGCGGCGAGACAGCAGCCAGTGGTGCTCTCTGGAGCAGCCACCTGCCCTGTTTCCCTCACTGCGCCCTCCCCTTTGTCTTTCCTTTGCTGATGAGACATCAGCTCTATAGAGAGACGCATGGACAGAAGTGACTTTGGGGCTCTTGCGAGAACACACCCAGATCCTGTGAGAGCCCTGCGGCCACTGCTTCCAGCCACGCAGCTCTCCATAGAGCCGGCATGGGAGTGGCAAAGGGAAGGCGAAAGGGGGCACAATGTAGTGGATGTGTGTTTCAATTTTTTTTATTTTCCACGACTGGCTGAGTTGGGAGTGGGAGGCACTGCATTGCAGTGGTTCCGCTCCTACTTGGGGGGTCGGCTCCAGAAGGTGGTGCTTGGGAAACATTACTCGGCCCTATGGATTCTCCAGTATGGGGTTCCGCAGGGGTCAGTTTTGTCCCCCATGCTGTTCAACATCTACATGAAACGGTTGAGTGCAGTCATCCGGAGTTTTGGAGTGCGTTCTCATCAGTACGCTGATGACACGCAGCTCTATTTCTCCTTTTCATCTTCATCAGGTGAGGCTGTGGATGTACTGAACCAGTGCCTGGCTGCGACAATGGACTGGATGAGGGCTAATAAACTGAAACTCAATCCAGACAAGACTGAGACGCTGTTGGTGGGTGGTTCCGCTGACTGGATGGAGGGTGTTCAACCTGTTCTGGATGGGGTTGCACTCCCCTTGAAGGAGCGGGTTCGTAGCTTGGGGGTTCTCCTAGAACCATCTCTGTCACTTGAGGCGCAGGTGGCCTCAGTAGCACGGAATGCCTTCTACCAACTTCGGTTGGTGGCCCAGCTACGTCCCTATCTGGACAGGGATAACCTGGCTTCAGTTGTCCATGCTCTGGTAACCTCCAAGTTAGATTACTGCAATGCACTCTACGTGGGGCTGCCTTTGAAGGTGGTTCGGAAGCTGCAGCTTGTGCTAAATGCAGCGGCCAAATTGATAACCAGAACCAAAAGGTTTGAGCATATAAGACCTACTCTGGCTCGCTTGCATTGGCTGCCTGTATGTTTCCGAGCCCGATTCAAGGTGCTGGTTTTAACCTATAAAGCCTTACACGGCTTGGGACCACAATACCTGATGGAACGCCTTTCCCGACATGAACCTACCCGAACACTACATTCAACATCTAAGGCCCTCCTCTGAGTGCCTCCTCCAAGGGAACCTCGGAGGTCAGCAACAAGAGAGAGGGCCTTCTCTGTGGTGGCCCCCCAATTGTGGAACGATCTCCCTGACTAGGCCTGCCTGGCGCCAACATTGTTATCTTTTCGGCGCCAGGTCAAGACTTTTCTCTCAGACATTTGGCAATATCTGAGGAGCCTGGGTTTGTTTTGTTTTGTTTTTTGTAGCTTTTTGAAGTGTTGTAGTGGTTTTAAATGTACAGATTGTGTGTATGTTGTATGTTTTTGCTGTTTTAATTTTTGTATATTGTTTTTAATTGTTTTTAATCCTATGTAAACCGCCCAGAGAGCTTCGGCTATGGGGTGGTATACAAATGTAATAAGTAAGTAAATAAATAAATAAATAAATAAATAAAAAACGCACAGTACAAAAACCAACAAAACAACACACTAAAAGAGGACAAAATTACAGTGGAGTCCCGCTTTTCTCCCCAGCAAAGACATGAAAATATATGTTTCTTGCAACTAGACTAAACCAAAACAGATTTCCCCTCTCTCTCTTTTACCTTAATCCTTACTTCTTATTCGTTGAATCCACAGATAAACAGTTCATTTTTTTCTTGCTCTTTTACAAAGTCTATAAGGGGTTTCCATTCAGTTCTAAATCTATCTGTTGACTTTTCTCTAATTACTGGCATACGTTTTGCCATCTCAGCCATCTCCAGTATCTTCAAAATCCATTCCTCCATTGTAGGTAACGTTGTACTTTTCCATTTTTGTGCATATAGCAGTCTCGCTGCCATCATCAATTTAACACTTTAAGATCAATGAAATTCTTTTTCATCTGATCGTCCATTAGTCCCAAAAGAAAGTATTCCAGTTTCAATTGTATATTGATCTTTAATATTTTTTGCATTAAGGAATGACTTTGTATCCAAAAGGTTTTTGCTCTTTTACAAGTCCACCATGCATGATAAAATGTTCCTTCTTAATCTTCACATCTCCAGCATGTTCCCGAGGCCCCCTTATACATTTTAGCTAATTTCGAAAGAGACATATGCCATCTATACATCATCTTATAGAAATTCTCTTTAAGTCTAATAGTTAATGTGAATTTTAGATCTTTTAACCACATATTTTCCCATTGATCCATTAATATATTATATCCAAAATTTTCATTCACCTTCGCCCTGTCGTACCACCTATCCATCCCACCCAAATCTCAATTCATGACCACAATAGGCATTGTCTGAAATAAAAACAACATTCTTGGTAACACATTCATCTTAATAGTAACGGTTCTCACCTCAGTTCACACTTAAACCTTATGCCATCTTACTAGATCTTTTTAAATTTAATTCCATACCTTAACATAGTTATTATAAAACAATCTACAGTTCTTATCTGTCAAGGTAATACCCAGGTGCTCTACCTTCTCATAGCACCTCCCCGCCTGCCGGTGCGGCGTGGTAGGGGCGAACTGATTGCAGTCCACCCTGGTGGACAGTCGTGATGGGAGCAGTGGGGCCTGGCCCCTGCATTATGGCCTCCATGCCACCTGCCCCCACAGGGGGGAAGGATGAGTAGCCAGCGGGGGGAGGGCACGGCAGCGGTCATCCTTTTGGGATGCCCTTTGTTCCGGCACACATAGAGTTTGTTCTGTAAACCCCCTCAATTACCATTTCGATGGGATCTTCTTCACAATCCAAAAATATTGCCAAGCTTTTCATGATTTCCTCACTAATGTCCCTGTCCAACTCTGAAATTGCTCTATGTCTTAGATGATGTTTCTTCTCTTTTAGTTCCACTGGAGCCAAATTATCTGATTCTCTCTCCAGCTCTATATTTAAAACTTCAGTTTTATTCTGTAAAGCCTCTACCTTGTCTGTAACACCTTTGAGCTCCTTGTCCAATTGTTTCATTTCTTGAGTTAATTCTAATAGGGCCAGCTTGCCTGCTTCCTTCTCAAGCTCTGTATTCAACACTTCCATTTTATTCTCTAGGACTTCCACTTTATCTGTAACAACTTGTACCTCCTTCACCACCCATTCTCCTTTCAAGCTTATCAAGCTTACTTCCCACCCCTTCCATTTTGTTATTCAATTGTTCAAATACCTTTCATAATTGCTCAGATGTAGTCATTTTTTCAAAATAAAGGTCTACAGAACTCTTCCTGGTCTCCCTTCCTTTTTTCATGGCAGCCTTCCTTATTCCACACACTCGCTTCCCCATAGCAACCCAATCTTGTCCTTTGGTTATCTGTTATTATGACGCCTCTGTTCAGCACACGCACACACAAAAAAGTTTTCTCCAGCCGGCTGAGCTGTCTCGCTATCTGTTGTAATCCAAATGCACTTTCGTCAAATCAGAACAAACAAAAAAAGAGGCATAAAAAGCCCACTTCAACCATCTCTTGCCCCTTAAATCTATATATATATATATATATATATATATATATATTGTTGTCCAAAGATATTAAATCTGTGATTCCTTCCAATCGTCTCTCTTAAATTATAATCCAAGAAACGTGCTTATCTCATCATATATTGCAAGCAGATTCCTCTTTGCTGTGGTGAAAAAACACTTCACAGATATAAGTTGCAGGCAGGTCCAAACTCTAGCAGTTCTATATGTTGTTTCCTAATGCTTGTATTTTGTGCAGTAAAAGCAATTCTATCCACCTCCTAAAAAGTAATGTTCAGCTGTGGTGGTAGCAAGTAAAATCTTCATCTACATTCCTAAAGTTGATGTTCGATTAGGAAGTGGACAACTTTCTCTCAGGCTGAAAGAGAGCTTCTCTACATGAGTGTTTTATTGCACGCTCATAATTAGCCACTCATGGAAGTTTCCAGGTCCTTTACATAATACCATCAACATCCAGGACGTCTCCGGTGCTTTTCCCTGATAATCTTGTGTTTTAAAAAAAACCCTGAGGTAACGCATTATTTAAAATAATTGCAGGATTAATCCTGCCACTAGATGGCAGGATTTCATTGAACTATATGGAGAGGGGAAGTTTTCAATTACAAATCAGGTGGTCACTGCTGGTTGCTGTCTAAAGGAGCCCAAGGAGAGACCCGAGGAAAAAAGAAAGTGGTAAGGGTGTGTTTTTTTCCCCTTAATGTAATAATAATAATAATAATAATAATAACGATTTATTTCTTACCCGCCTCTCCGTCTAGATCGAGGCGGGGAACAACAACATGATAAAATACATAAAACTAATTAAAACATGACAAATATTATTAAAACTGCATTAAAACATCCTAAAACATCCTAAAAACATTCTAAAAATTACACTGGATATGCCTGCCGGAAGAGAACAGTCTTTATAGCTTTCTTAACTGTTAAGTTGACGAGTCTCCTCCGGCAGGTCATTCCACAGTCTGGGAGCGGCAGAAGAAAAGGTCCTCTGGGTAACAGTTGTCAGCCTAGTCTTGGCCAACCGCAGTAAGTTCTTCCCAGAGGACCTGAGCGTGTGGGGCGGATTGTACGGGAGAAGGCGATCCCGCAGGTAACCTGGACCCAAACCATGTAGGGCTTTAAAGGTAATGACCAACACTTTCAATTACAAATCAGGTGGTCACTGCTGGTTGCTGTCTAAAGGAGCCCAAGGAGAGACCCGAGGAAAAAAGAAAGTGGTAAGGGTGTTTTTTTTCCCCCTAATGTAGAGTTGCCCAGAGAGTGGCTGACCTCCCCAACTGTGTCCTTGAGTGCTCAGTGTGAAGCTTGGTCTCCTTCCAGCTGAGCTTCAGCTTAGATAAATCTGGCAGTAGTACAAAACAAAGTGGAGATTGCAAGAGCTTGCCAACCACTTTCAAAAAGAGTCCAGGTCCTGAATGTGAAATTCCTAAAGAGACTGCAGCAAGACTCCAGTGGAGTGGAGAAGCCTACGCTCCAAGGAGACTGGTCACTTCAATTACTGGTGTGCTTTTTTATGCCATTGGCAGATATAGCATGTCCTCAGATAGGATTTTTGTGTTTCCCTACCATCGCTATGGCCTCCTGCTGCTGTCCCACAATAATGACGACCATGTGGCCCATTCAGTGGGCATTTTTATTGCACTGCTTTTCCTGCACACAGCAGGAAATGGCGGCAAGTTTCATTTTTTGAAAATAAGCTTTCTTTTCCAGGTCTTTTTTGGCAACGGAAAAACAAGTGGAAGGAATGGAAGGCGCGCAGGAGGCAGACAATGTTGTCTAAAGGACACACGAAAAACCATGAGTAGGCAGTAATGAGCGTGTGATAAAACGCTCATCTGATGATGCTCATAGTAATCAGATGTAAGAGCAAACCATGGTTTGGTGCCACTAGAACAAGCCTTCAAGCATCCTTGGGCTCATGCACTCCATCCTCCCCTCTGCTCTTACAGTTAGTGATTCCCTCCCTCCTTTCCTGGGTTCCCGTTTTATCTAATTCAGCAAACTATGGTTTGCATTTGCCAAGCAAACAAAGATCAAAGTAAGAAAGTATGGCTTGCTTCAAACCAACAAAGAAAGGAAGAGTAAATTCCTACTAAGCTCTCTATGGGCAATTCTCACTAGAAGTTTGGATTGTCACAGAAAAGTAGTAGTAGTAGTAGTAGTAGTAGTAGTAAATTTTATTGTATATAGCCACCAGCCATTTATATAACTTCTCATATACATTAAACTACAGAAAAGAAGAAAGTGTCTTACTATAGCTCATCCTGCCTTCATCTCCTAGGTGGGTAGTTTTCAAAGATTCTCCATGCAATAGGCTAGGATTACTCCCCCTCTGAGAGCTCCTTATGAAGATGAAGATAAGTGTTATCCTGTGATAACTGCTGCCCATGAAATCTTATGCATGTTTGCTTAGTTGTAAGGGGCTTGATCTGTAGAAAAAAATAGGACCAATTTACACATTTAGCTCTGCTGGGACTGTACTACTTTAGACTCTAGGTGGGGCATGTTTAAATGAATATCATTGGAGGGGGGCAGAAACTATCTCTTTACATCTGAAAAAGTAGCACAATAAGGAGAAAGATTCTATGCTTGCCCTCTTGCTGAAATGCTGTTTCTTATGGAGCATTCAGACATGAAATCTCCCACCTGCAGGCTGAAGTAGTAATGCAGTTCTAACAAAGCTGTACAATCTGAGTATAAATGCAATCAACTCTTGTTTCAAAATTGACTTGGAAGTCCAGTTCAAAGTTTACCGCATGTACAGCTCATTTAAAAGTACTCATCCTTCTTTTGCTAGATCTTTTTCTCCTTCTTATTTTATTTACTTTCATGAAGTTGCCATGGCAAGAGGCTGGATTTGGCCATTTGTTCATTTTATGTTTGATTTTGAGTGATTTTCCTTGAAAGTCACAAGGTGGTCTTCCCTCCATTTATCTAGGGCAGATAATATTTTATACTTCCCTAGGCAGCAGAAAGGTATGCAACTGTATTATTATTATTATCTTTACCTCCCAATAGTTGAAGCTCTCTGGGCGGTTCATAACAATTAATAACTATTAAAACAGATGTCTCATTGTCTTCCCTTTAAGCAGAAAAGCATCAAGATTAGAGGAGGATGTTTGAATGTAAAAGTGCTTTCTATAATACAAACATATCAACTACTAATAAATGAGTGTGGCTTGCCTTAGTGAAATGGTTTGAAGTTCAGTGCCTGGACTGGATGCCAAAAGTAACTGCACTGTTTTTGCCTTGGTGGCTCTTTGCCATGGTAATAAATTAATTATATTGAGTATAGATGAAATTGTAGTTGCGACCACTCCTGAAAAGTATGGAGAAATGGTTTATGGGAAGCTTTCCAATGCAAAGATGTTGGCAAGAGAGGTTTGCACGAAGAATATAAAGTCGGCCATGCTGGGTTAGAGCAAAGCAAAGTACCATCTAATCAATTTGGTCTGTCTCTAAGATTGCAATTGTACACACACAATGCAATCCTAGCAGTAAGCTCCATTGATACGGTTAGGCTGACCATATGAAAAGGAGGACAGGGCTCATGTAGCTTTAACAGTTGTAGAGAAAAGAGAATTTCAGCCAGAGTCATTTGTATGCAATTAGTTCCTGGTGAAATCCCCTCTTCATCACAACAGTTAAAGGTGCAGGCACTATACTAGAGTGACCATATATAAAAGAAGGCAGGGCCCCTGCAACTTTAAGTGTTGTGATGAAGAGGGAATTTCACCAGGAACTAATTGCATACAAATAACACTGGCTGGAATTCCCTTTTCTCTACAACTGTTAAAGTTACATGAGCCCTGTCCTCCTTTTCATATGGTCAGCCTAGATAGGGTGGCTACTCCTGCATCACCTTCCCCAAAAGGAAATGCATCACAAAAACGATGATATGTATTTTTAGAGCAGGGAAAATGGAGTATTATTTCTAAAAGCAAAAGAAAACTCTGTTTTTACTTGTATATTTATGCTATTCTTCTATATCACACTGCTACCTAAAGGTTATGTAGGAAAAAAGTAGGAAAAGAAACATACCTTGTATAGTGCTCAGATCTCAATTCTACAACAAAACCAAAAGCAGATGCTGTGGATTAATGGTCTCATGTAGAAAGGCCCATGGCCAACCGATTGAGCGAATAGGCCTTATTTCTTATTGGGAAGTTCAGGATGGCACTGTGAGAGTGGACATCCAGATGCTTTAGGGAAGTAAGCAAACAGCACATGGCAGAGATGGCCATCAGGGACAAATTCTTTTTAGGAAGAAGCAGAAAACAAAATCAATGAACCTCATTAATTTAATTTGTTTTAATTGTAAAAAACAAAACAAAAAGGGAATTTTCACATATAAAAACCAAAAATTACATTTAAAATACACTATTAAAAATAATTCCAGTTAAAATTGCAAGACAAAACAATGCAAGGAGCAGTAAGACAAGATAAATGTATGATTAACTGCAATTAAGTACAAGGCAGAGAAAGCCTGCGTGAACAAGCGCATTTTCAAGAGGTGTTTGAAACATACTTGCTGCTGTTAAAAAAAAAAAAAAAGCAAAATCAGTGTTATACACAATTAGAAATTGAATTGAAAATAAAACTACCAAGATCATACTCCCACCCCTATACTGGTGCTGGTTCTAACCTATAAAGCCTTACATGGCTTGGGACCACAATACCTGATGGAACGCCTCTCCCGACACGAACCTACCCGTACACTATGATCTACATCTAAGGTCCTCCTCCGGTTGCCTACTCCGAGGGAAGCACGGAGGGTGGCAACAAGGGAGAGGGCCTTTTCAGTGGTGGCACCCCAATTATGGAATGATCTCCTCGACGAGGCTCGCCTGGCATCAACATTGTTATCTTTTCGGTGCCAGGTCAAGACTTTCCTCTTCTCCCAGGCATTTAACAGCATATGATGAGAGTTTTGTGTTTTTGTGTTGTTGTTGTGCTTTGACCCAGAAGGATATTGTAATTTTAACTTGTTTTTATGCTTTATGGTTTTAAATTTTGCATATCGGTGTTGTTAATGTTCAATGTTTTTGTAAACCGCCCAGAGAGCTTCGGCTATGGGGCGGTATATAAATGGAATAAATAAATAAATAATAAATATGGTGCAACCACACTTGAAATACTGTGTTACTTGAAATACACTTGAAATACTGTGTAACCATACTTTAAAAATATATATGTAGCGCTGGAAAGAGTGCAGAAAAGGGCAACTAAAATGATCAAGTGGCTGAAGCAACTGCCCTATGAGGAAAGATACAACAGCTGGGATTGTTTAGCTTGGAAAAAAGGAGGCTAAGGGGAGACATGATAGAGGTGTACAACATTATGCATGGTGTGGAGAATGTGGATAGGGAGACACTTTTCTCCTTCTCTCATAATCATCCCATGAAGTTGATTGGAGTGAGATTCAGGACAGATAAATGGAAGTACATTTCCATACAGTGAATAGTTAAATTATGGAATTCACTACCACAAGATGTGATGGCCACCAATTTGGATGGTTTTAAAAGGAGCTTAGACAAATTCCTAGAGGCGAAGGCTATTAATGGCTACCGGTCCTGATAGCTATGTGCTACCTCCAGTATCAGCCAGGGGGTTGGGTTAAAATAAATGGCAAGAAAAATGAATGGGATTTACAGAGACCAAAGCAGACATTGGCTGCATTCGGACAACACATTAGTCAATGGTGGGTTGAGTAGCCAACTCACAGTTGGTTATTTTGTGGGTACTCCCCACGCAACATATTCCTACACAACTGTGGGTGGTTGGGGCTGGTGTTGAGTGGACTAATAGTCAACCCAGCATTTGACTGGCACAGCCCCCGCCCCTCTCCCCTCCCTCCCTCCTCCCTCAGTCCTCCCAGTTCTATCCCAGCAGCCTCTGCAAGTTGCACCAGTTGTAGCAGAGTGGCAGCCGCCGCTTTGGTTGCTCTTGCCGCCTGCCTCTATGGGCTTGTGTTTTAATCCATTCACCACACGCCATTAACACACTCACCCCTCCACACAACACTTTAAACAACTAGCTTCGAGCTAAACAACTTGCAACCCAGTTGTTTCTCTCAGTTGCTTATTTGGGCAGAATAGCATACCATCAGTAGTTTGTGAGCAGCGTGTTACCCTCCACACAGCACATTAAGCAACACAACTGACGATTGTTTCCCCCCCCCCCCAGTTGCTTAATGTGTTGTCTGAATGCAGCCAGTATATTAAAGACGTTGCAAGCAGCTACATCTCTTCTTGTCTATTTACTCTAATGTAAATGCAGGGGCCCCAACCCAGATCAGAACTTTACTGTGAGGGGCTTTCACCTCCCTTCCCCCCAGCTGTAGTCCCAATCTGGATTGGGGGTCCAGTAATTGAAATGTATAGAGCCAAATAGTGATCCCCTGATACAGAGCAGGACTGCAGTGCATGGGGCAGTTAAAGTCTCCTGAACTCCCCCAACTAGAATCTGATCCTGCACTTACACTAGAGGAAAAAGGAACAAACAATGTAGCTGGTTGCTATGTAAGATAATGAGCCAATTTGTATGTCAAACTAAGCCACCATGGGTTAATTAACCTGCAGGTCTTAGCAGCACATATAGGACAGGTGGCCATTTTTTATTATTCAAAGAGTGACTGTGGCTTGTGTCATGGGAACGTGGCGAGGGTGAGGTGTTGATGTGGTAAAAAAAAAAAAACAACCCAAAACCCATGGCTGTTTTAGGGCTGTGGGTGATTTGTTAACCATGCCAAAAAAACCACCTCCATGTGTTCACACAACAATGACAAGCCACGGTCATGCTTTGAATATTCCAAAGCTGCCCAGCACACACCGGCATGTGCTGCAACCACCTGCTGCTTTGATCGAATGAACCCCTTTTTTATACAAAAAAAGTTATTTCCATAAAAATTGCATGTGCTAATTTATAAGTATTGATGCAAGTTTAGAAATAGTTTGTATAATTTCTCTGCAAATTATATGAATTATTTCAAAATTTCTATCTATACTTTTAAATTATTCAATTCAATCTTTATTGACAGTCAGTAGACCATTAGAAAACAAGTTACAATATAACATTAAAAAATGTACTCCGTCAATGACAGCTAATAGTATTTCTCTACCCCCATCTGTGATCTACAACCAATTGTTCTGTTAATGAATTTAGCTACTTGCCTAGTACCCTTGGCAATCTTGGAAAAGTGGTCTTAACAATTCTTCCCTAACTTGGTTGTAATAAGTACAAGAGAACAATACATGTTCAATGCTCTCAACTTCAGAGCCATTACACGGACAGCATCTATTGGCCACCCATCTATTTTTTTATACCTGCCTTCCAACAATTTTGATGGCAGTACATTAAATTGTGCCATAGTAAAGGCCTTTCTATATTTGGGAACAGTTAGCCTTTTTAGGTATACCATCCCTTCATTAGGTACAAAATTTGATGTCCCCAACGACCGGGGAGAGCACAGGCCAGGAGTAGCCCCACAGCTATCTTGGAAATCAGTATCCTGTAGTCTTTGCTTGATTGTCCATTTAACACATTCAAAAGTCTGTGTTAGCAGTAGGCCAGGAGAAAGCCCTATTGAGTTAACTTTGAGCGCTAATGCTTCAGTCCATGGGGATACATGTGAGTCTGTAAAAACCTGGGCTACCAGGGAGTTGATAGTAAGATTATGATATTTACGGAACCAGTATTGTAATGTTTGGATCCAGGCCTGGCATTTTAATGTACTGCTACCAACTTCAAGATTTAAAGCAACTCCAGCCACACACCTAGGCACCCCAAGAATTTGCCTCAGGAACGATGATTGGACTCCTCCAATGTGTCTTTAACCATAGGGAAACAGATCGGGGCCCCAAATAGTATCTGAGGTATCAACTTTTAAATTAACACATTCAATTTTTATGGAAATACCCTTTTTAAATCTGTAATGCATTTCTTCTTTTTTGGTGATCTGTAAGTAGCTACCCTATGAAAGAACAACAAAATGAACGAAACATTTCATAATGAAAATGAATGCAGTAACAAAAATGCTCCCCTCTTGCCCCTTGAACACCCTTTATGGCCATCCTCTGTCATTTGTCCCCAGCATGTGGTCATCAGAGGTGTACTCTTCCTGAACTCAGAGGTTTTATTTCTATCATGGTTAGCAGCCATTATAAGCCTATCCTTCATAAATATTTCTGAGGGGAAAACAAGCTAAGCTAATGGCTGATGCCACATTTTAGGGCAATAATTCCCTAAGTTAATAATAGGTTGTGAGAAATAGTACTTTCTTTTGTTTATCCTGAGCCTCCTCTCATTCAGGAGCATTGCTCTGATGGAATTCTTTGAAAAAGCAGGATGTTATTTGCATATATGTATCATAATAACTGTCAATTTTCTTTCATGGCAGCAAGCTTTACTTCCTGACCAAGATAATATCCTAGCAACACTCTGTATTAACTGAAACATTATAGCAACAGAGTTATTTACACAATGCTTTTATAGCACTTTAAAACTGTTTTAAGAATGTCAAAAGAATTGTTCTGTTTTCTAAAATTAGGTGTCTGGACCTCAAGCGGAGAAATATGTACTGATGTTTTTTGGGGGGGAAATGCATTGTGAACATGAGAAAAAGTGAGAGGCAAACTAGGAACTATATGTGCAAATGCATGCAAGGAAGATCCAATAGTTTTGTTTCATTTTGTTTTGACATGAGAAATCGTGTCAGAAGACTGCAGAGTTGAGCAAAACAGTGGCAAGAGAGAGAGCCCTTCTTAACACTTTTGTGACTGATTGCTTTTCTGCTCACACCAAAGCTACTCCACTACATCATTTGACAAGATTCTAGATGCATGTTTTGTACTTGTAAACACTCACTTGGAACCCCACGGGAAGTAAAGCAGATGAGGGGAGTGATGGCGAGGACAAAAACAATCAATGGGGAAAGGCTTTAGCAGCCCCTCTCCGGCTGCTCTTCTCTATGTTTCATTCTCCCAAGCCTTGTTTTTCATTGAAAAAGAAAAGTATTTGGCTTTCATTTCATTGCACTACTTTAATTTCTTCTTGCCACTACTCATTGTCCAGTATTTCTTTCCCTGTTATGTGGAAATGACACTGGAATGGCTTGTGCTAGATTATGAATGTATGTGTGTATTTATGGATATTGTTATCCCAAGTTATAGCAGGATCTGGATCTTACCATCAAGATATTTATTTATGGTTTATATATTTTTATCCCACTCTTCCGGCTCTCAAAGTGGCTTACATAAAACCAGTACAAACCTTTAAAAAACCTCTATTGATCAATAAAACAATAAAGTCAAACAAGCAGGAACATTGCAACCCAGATCTAATGAGTTCAAAATATTCAGCAAAAATACATAGAAGGCCTAGTCAAAAAGAAAAAAAAAGTGTTCACTTGTCGCTGAAAATAAAATACAGATGGTACCAGGCTATGTGGCTATCACACTGCCTAGACCAGGGATGGACAACTTGTGGCTCTCTAGATGTCTTAGCCTACAGCACCTATCACGCCTCACCATTGGCTATCTTGGCTAGGACTGATGGGAGTTGTAGGCCAAAACATCTGGAGGACCACAGGTGATTGAATGTATTGAAATTGTTTGTTGGTTTTTTCACTGTATTTTATTAAGAAAACTCAATAATAAAAAAAGAAAGAATCACCTTGGGAAGCCAAAGGGGAAGTGAGCATAGCAGAATTGAGAAGGATTTCAGAACTTGCAACTGTAGCCTTGGTCCCCCTCTAATTTGCATTCATCATCCGCATACGTTCTTCTTCTTCTTCTTCTTCTTCTTCTTCTTCTTCTTCTTCTTCTTCTTCTTCTTCTTCTTCCATATATATCCCACCTCTCTTTCAAGGTGGCTACATGGGATTCTAAGGTAGTCTCTCCTCTAGCTACTGATCAGAACCAGACCTGCTAGCTTCAGCAAGGTGGCAGAGTCATGTGCCTTCAGACAATACCCAGGGATTCTAGCAACAGAAGAACACAACAATCTAAATAATGGACTTGTAGACCACTGATGAACAGGGTGAGTGCACGCTCACTCCTTTATCAATGCAGTGATGTTTAGGAGAATTAAAAACTGTATTTGTCAGAACCATAAGTTAACAACCTGTAAAACCATAAAAGAATAACATAAACATACTGTTCCATAAATCATAATATCATACATCATAAAAGCAACCCATTACATGTTCTTCTTCAAATGTTTGGCATCCTTCGGCTGCTCTGTAACAGAAAGAAGCAACCTTTTGTATCATGCCTATATTTCTGTAAGCAAGTAACACATTAGATTTTTTGTTGAACTGGAAAATGATTCTCTTCTCAAAGTAAAACTGTCCACATATTCATTCTCATGTCATTACCTATAGAACAGGAAAAGAAACAGCCATTGGTTAGATTCAATGGGGTTATTCCACTGACAGAACTGGGAGGGAGGCAATTCCCATTCCCTCTGCAGCACCCAGCATGACCTCAAAATCTGCTCTGGAGTGTTGAGAAAGCCTCCAGAACAGATTTTCAGACGGTGCGGAGGGCTAAAGGAGGAAGGAGAAAATCCCATTGCACTACTGTATTGGGTTGGATTTAACCAATGATGTAATCCTCAGCCGCCATCTGAGCTGAATCTCCTGTTCAGAAGACACCTTAAACTATGGCTTTAACCATGGTGAATAAGGCAAAAAGCCATATTTGCCATGGATAAAGCCATGGTTTAAGGTATCTTCTGAACAGGGCCGTAGAAAATATAGAGCTAGCCAGTGGATTGTTCCTTTAGAGTTCTCACTGGTTCTGACTGAAACCTGAAGTGGATTCACTGCCCCACCACCCTTCACTGCCTATAGCTACAAGTAAAACTGATAAGGGCATCTGTTGTTCCTGCAAAAGTAAATATGCTCTCTGATAAGGATACCCATGTAGGCTTGATAAGCAATCTTCCTATGCATGCACAAGTTTAAGCAAGTAGTCCCACAGGGCATCTTTCAAACTAGTGGGCTGAGCTAAATCCAGTTGGATTAAAAAAAAAAAAGGTTGAACCTATATTTATATTGAACTGTAGTCACTGTTGAGGTAATACAAGAAAAATAGGCCTACAAGAGACCACAAGATTCAATCAGCTGGAAGAGTAACAGAAGGGAAGCCCACAGAGCTGGCTATTTCCGTGAGTATGACTAAGTCTCCAGGCACCCTCCCTGCTTCCTCTGTCTTCTCAGAAGTTTTGCCAAACCCAGACTCCCACAGGTCGCAACCACAAGCCCAGGCTCTGTACACTCCGATCCCTCCGTTTCTAGTATTTCCTCTATCCATACAGGAAAAACAAAAATAATTCTTCCCATTTTCTGTCATTGTTCAAAGATGTGAATTAACCGAGGGTCAAACTACAACAGGGATGTTGAACTTCTTTCAGTCTGAGGGTTGAAATCAGTCTTGTAGAAGCTGTAGGGGGCTGAATTTGAGTGGTGTGTGGGGCAGAAGGCAAAAGGGTGTGTGTGGCAAAATACCCAAAATACCAATATAATTTAGCTTGAAGCTCTTACTGCCAGTAACTAAGTCTTAGGAGAGGCATTTCATCCTTTTAGACTTGGGACAGCGGTGGGGGGGAGCGAAAGCCAAAAATCACTGAACAGTTGGGGGAAGAGGGAATAGGCATCTAAGAGCCGATCTACACACTAGGTTTTTAACATTTTATAATGGTTATGAAAAGTCTTTGGGCCACATGACGCACTCCCTATAACGTTGTATATCTGAGGTTTTTAAAAACTCACTTCAGCTATTTACAACGGTTTCACTTTTAATAAATTGTTTTAAGTAAAATAATGTGTCCTTTCTTACCGTTTGTGATTCATGGGGGCAGTGCTTCATTTACTGGTGCCCAAATGCTTAGCAGTTGATTGGTGGGGAAGAAAGCGGGGCTAAGGAGGAAGTGGGCGAGTGAACTACAACACCCACAATTCTTAGCCCTATACTCGCTAGGGAATGACAGAGGAACAAAGGACGAAGTGGGTGACTGAACTATAACACCCACAATTCCTTGCCCTAAACTCATTGTAAAAACGAAACAGAAAGAGACAGGGCAGAAGAGTGTGTGACTGCACACACTGCTTTAAAGACTGAAGAATTTTTCTCCTGTCACGTGAGTACTTAGTAATGTGGCCTAAGATATTTTAGAACGCACCTATTTGGAACATTTTAAAATACTATTTAAAATGTTCCAAGGGACAGTGTAGATAGGCTTTATGAAACCCCAGAGGGCCGGATTGGAACTCTAGGATGGGCTGGATTTGGCTTCTGGGCCTGAAGTTCGACATTCCTGAAATCCCATGAAATATATAGCATGCAGTTGATCCTCTCTTTGTTTTTTCTTCACACATAGCCCCTTGGGTCCATAGTTCCCAATTTCTTTAGTTATATGTTTCACCTACTTCTCTATAGTGGAAAGGTCACCGTACAAAATGGCTGAAGTCATCCTGACCTGACCACTCAGGAAAGCAGAATAATAATGTCTTGTAACGTAGACATGAATACCTCATTAGTGTTGAGCATTACCAAGGGCTCCATTACACTAACCTTGATCAGGGCTGTGTTGAAATTCACTTAAGTGCAATTTTAATCGATGCACTGAGAAAATGGTTTGGCTGCAAATGTTGATGCGAGAGCAGGTACCTTCCCAATTTCCCATTAGTGTAATTAAAGCTTGAGAAAATGTCACAGCACATTATATAGTCTCTAAGCTTTCCACTCAGTTCTCTGGAAAAAGAGAGCTCGCAAAGCTTGAGCCCTGAGAGAAAGGCACGGCCTGTCAGACATATGCAAAGCAGCTATATTCGAATGAATCATTTTCCTGAGTTCAGGTCATGCTATCTATGTTCCCAGGGCATCTTAATTTGCCACAATAAGGTGGAATGGGAGACAGGGTAGGGCTGGGGTGGGGATGTGGCTTTGATAAGCTAAAATATTAATCACATCTTAAAACCTACATGGCATGTACCTAGTCAATATTGACCAACATCACAGATTCAATAAATTGTTTGGCCAACTTATTTATTTTAAGCATTTTTACCTTCCTCTTCAGCCAAAAAGGCTCCCCGAGTGGCTTATAAAAAAGAGAAATAAGACAAGCCCCCTTCCTACAGTCTTACAATCTAAAACAAGGGTGGGCAGCAAGTAGCTCTCCAGATGTTTTGGGCTTCAACTCCCAGTATTCCTGACCATTCGCCATGCTGGCAGGGGCTTCTGGAAAATGAAGTCCAAAACATCTGGATATCTACCTTCTGCCCACCCTTGATCTAAAACAGTGGTCTTCAACTGGCCAGACCTGAGACCCACCTCAGACTCCCAACCTACAAACATAGGACCCACTTTCACAAATTTCTCCATGCCCAACCAGGTGGCAACAGCTTTGCTGTGACCCATCTGGACTGATCTCACGACCCACTTTTGGGTTGGGGCCCACCATTTGAAGACCACTGATCTAAAAGATACAACGACAAAAAAGGAAAAGGGTTTGGGAGTGAGAAGAGAAAAACGCAAATGTAAGCGTTAGATTCATAGTGACAAAGTTAAGTAGGTCAAGGAGCTGGAGCTAGGCACAACAGAACGGCTGCTGCTTCCTTTCCCTCTGATGGCATTAGCAATGGCCATTGATAACTGGAGAGAGGCAGGCTCTGACCTAGGCCTGTATTTAGGCATGATGCAGGGGGCCTGACTGCTGCTTCCTCTCCCTCTGGTTGCCTCAGCGGCATTGTCTGTACAGGACAAGGATACATATAGCCACACACAAAGTAGTATATATTTTTAATCTTGCTTCTTGTGCTTCTGGCTTTGTGCTAAAGCACTCGACAAAAAGTGCATGAGATTTCCATGAAGATATATCAAAAGGGTAATTGAGTTGATGTCAGAACATCCTGCTTTTATTAAAGCAATGCGTCAACAGGCACGGACTCCTCAGTGAGAGGCCCTGGGCAGAAGATAAAGTAAAACTGAATGGAGTTTGTCCTAGAAGCCTGAACCCTCCAATGTGATAAATACATACCTTGACCGTAAGATTCAGATCCTATGATAACTTCCTGTTCATACAGAGATGGCGTTATTATTGACTTAAAAGGTAATAACATGCTGATTGCATTAGTAAAAAAAATAGATCTGCATCAGTATAAAGTATAGGCAGAATTCACGACTCTGTAGATATTCAAACTTTGCTATATTTTAGGATGTCTTTGAGCACATTTGACATTCTGGCTTTTATCCAATGGTTACTTTGCCCTATTGGAAAGTGCTTCATCTTGCACAAGGTGGGGCATCCTCCCATCTTCTTCAGCCCTCTTTGTCATATCCCATGCCATTCTGGAGCATCCCCTACTCTCAGGAGCAGTTTTGGTAGTTGGGGATGTAGTGGGTAGGGGGGAAATGGCAAAAATTGGGTGCCTTGCCTTCTGTGGGCAGAAGTGTTTTCCACTAATAGCAGAAAGTCATGACTGTATATGATTGCATGCTCCTGGCACAAGTGAACCCCTCCCAGAAACGTTTCATGCATTATACACCCCACTCCTTGAATAATGGGCCCAGACTTGAATTAATTAGGAATAATCTCTATGCACCCACTCGCATCCCTAGGAAACAAACAATGGAAAAACAGTTGACTAGGGAAAGTCTTGACTCATAGTATCTATCCAGTCAATCACCTCAGATAAGGATGTGAACTTAGACATGGAAATACTGACTAATCATATCTGGCAAGATAATGATAGTTTTTTAAGCGAGTAAGGTGTCTTAGCACGTCTTCCTACAATCTCAAATGTTCAGTTTAGGGATGGGGAGTAACCAATTCTACAAAGCCAAGAAAAACAAATTAAAAGGTTGTTGTTGTTTTAAAATGGATGTGGGATATAGGGAAGACATTTTAGGATACTTGGCAGGAGAAGAACTACAAACTTCAGTAGAGGGTTGGATTCCTAGTGAGTGATCAAACACTGCTAATTCCATGTGAAGAAGCGGAAATGGACACATTTGTATCAGCTGCACATGTGTTTTGTGTTTTTTCTACTGAAAGCTAAAAATATATATGCTGTTTTGCTTTTTTGTTCCCAGTTTACCAGGTTTATGCAGTTCTGTTTTTTTGTTCTGTGTTGATGCTCTATCACCATCTTCTCTGTTGCACAACTGTAGAAAACTGATTAGCGGCTGTACACCTGAGACGTTAAGCAGGAGGGCCATTGTTTTTAATGAGAGGTGGAAGAGAACCATTGATCACTCAGATATTAAGGTAGGGCCTAAGCTACAAGCACCATAGCATCTACTTCTGTTTAGTCTAATTCCGTTTGTTGTTTCTCCCCCAAGTATATCTGTTCTGGAACCTTCACCATTGGTACCGTCAATAGTTCCATGCCCTTGGTAACTGGAAGGAACAGCTAACTAATTAGCTCCAACACTTCACCTCTGTCACAGAGTAGGTCTGGGATGGGACCAATCAGGCCAGTTGCCAGTATTGTCCTAAGCCAGAGACACAGGATATATAAGAAACAGGCCAGAGCCTTTGACACTGGAACAAATGTAATTCATTGGATGATCTTTCATCTCAGCTGTTGGACAGAGATGGCAATTTTAGATTTTGATATAAAGCTGAGATTATTGGTAACAAAAATTCTATTACATTTTCTTCATAATGTGTTGTTCATGTGTACGTTTAAGTGGTCAAAATTTGGGAACTTTATTTATTTAATAGATATATTTAGGAATATGTCCCCTTCACCTACTGGGCACCCAAGATTATATACACAATTGAATACAATATCAATAAAAAACCCAGGAGCAAAACATTCAATATAGCAGAATCAGAGAGGACCATTAAAACCGTTAGAAGATATCAAAAGTGTGATAAAACAGAACCGTCCTAATTGCCCATCTGAAGCATAATAAAGAGGAAGCCAATCTAACCTTCATAGGGAAGGAGTTCAATAACTAGGATGCAGCTACATAAAATGCCTTGTTTCTGCTTGCATAAGTTGGGGCATACCCCCTATCTTCCCACCAATTTAGCCTTTCTAGGTAGTGGGTCATATAACAGGGCATCTGTTATGGGCAGGTTCATATAGGAGGAGGGAGTCCTCCAAATTGTTCAGGCTTGACAGGTAAGAACCAGAACCTTGAGGTGCACTTGGGAATAAACTGGAAGTCAGTGAAATTGATCCAAGACTGTTGTTATATGGTTAGTAAACCACACACCTAGCAATAACCTGCTCATAGCATTTTGCATTAGCTGTAAGTTCCAAACACTTTTCAAGGGCAGCCATACATAGAGCATGGGTGGACAACACACAGACCACACCCTCAAGGCCTTAGCTGCGGTCCGCCAATGCCTGACCAGTGCAGCCATTGCTACACTTTGTAAGCCACAGATACAGCCACTATTTCATTCTACTCTTCCCCACCCCTGGTGATAAAAGTGACTTCCAGGCTGATGGTAGCACATACCGCCCCAGAGCTTCAGCTGTGGGGCAGTATATAAATGTAATAAATAATAAATAATAATTTTGCTGGGAAACAGACACACTGGGATGAGTCTCTTCATGCATCAATTTCCCAACGGAACCATGAAGCCTCTGGCCACCAACTCAACACAACAAGACTCCTGACATAAAGTATGTTGCAACAATCTATACAGGAAGTGATTAAGGCATAAGTCACTGTGCCCAGATACCCATTCCCAGGAAAGGGGGTAAGTGGAGTACCAGATGAAGATGGGCAAAGACATTCCTGGCCACTGCTACAACCTGGCTTTCCAGAAGGAGCACTGGGTCTGAGAGCATGGCCCAAGATAGGTACCTAACCTGGTCCTTCAGAGGGAGTGCTACCCCACCCAGAACAGGTTGCATTCCCAGTCCTAGGTTTGATTTGTCTACTGATCAACAGCACCTGTGTCTTATCTTGGATAACAGCACCACATCAGTTCTTAATGCATTCAGGACCTGGATTAGAACTTCCACAGCTTCTTTTGCATCAGATGAAAACAAGAAATAAAGCTGAGTAATGGTGAGCCCCAGCACAGAAGTTTGAATGATCTCACTCAGCGGCTTCATGTAGGACACAACACAGGTCAGAGGAACCCCACAAGTCATAGGTTCCCCCAGCAGCTAAATGCCCCAGAAGGATACCATGGTTGATTGTACCTGATGCTGTTGAGAAGTTATTCATCAAGGTGACAAATGGCTGCTTCATCCAAAAACTAGGTCTGAACTCATCTTGAAGAGTATTGAAATAAACAGCTTAATCCAAGAAAACCTGGAGCTGTGACACGCAAGCCCTCCTCATATCTGCAGTCTTGTGGCACAGCCCAGAAACATGTTCACCACTTCAGTGTAAGAACTAGGCCAGATCTACACCAAGCAGAATATGACACTTTGAAAACAGTTTGAAAACTTTATCTGGAGTGTGTCCTGGGCCCCAACAGTTGTCACTACTGTTATAAACCGTTTTAAAGCAGTACTGTAGATCCTGCCCTAGTTAAGTCTTTCAGCTGAAAATTGCCATGTTCTACCTTGAGTTGTATGGAAAAAGGGAAGCCGGAATGAAAAATGAAATTCACAAAACTTTGTGGGTGGCCTAGGATGCTATGCAGAATATTCTAATGTACGGTCATGTCTGCTATTGCTTTGAGTAAAGAGCTTTTTTATTTGAACAGCAATGAACTGTCAAGTCGGAATGTTTATATTCTTAAATACTGTATCATATTTCAACTAAAATAATGAAATGTATTGGGCAGAACACCCAGATTTCTCCTAAGGTTACAGAATGTTACCAATGTCTTGTAACTTCAGGCTCAGAGTAGCATGCAAATGTGACTGTTTTTAATTCAAACATTTTTGTGTGTGTGCTGGAAAGCAAAACTGCCTGCTAATTATAAATGGAACTTAGATATACTTACATGCAAATGAAAGTGGTTCTGAGGTTATTTTATTTATTTATTTATTTATTTATTTATTTATAGTAATGCAAATTAGCAATTTCTTCAGAAATGTTTTGTGCTTGCTTAGGTGAGAATTCACATTTAAAACAATGCAATGCATTCATCTTTGTTGAAAATATTTATCTACCTATATATTTGACATTTTGACCCCCCTTTTCAGAGTTTGAAAATGCAAACAAGAAAGGCACCTGGCCACCTCAGCCAATGACAGCACAGCCAAAAGTAAACACAGACTGACTTAAAACCATGGCCACCACAGTTCTGTGAATGGGCCCCTGGACCTTTCTGTTTGATGCATAATAAACAAGTTTAAAACAGTACAGAACTATTTTTATAAACTATTTTTATAAACACATATTTTGTTTATATCTTTCTTCTGTGTACTTGTTATCTGGTTTAAAATATGTTACTTGGAGAGAAGCCTTCAGATGGAATCCAATAAATCCAATAAATACAAATTAAAAAGGCAAAGATAACCCCTGCTGTTTCTCTTAATCCGTGTAGCAAATTCCTTGCTTAGGCAATTATCATCTTCATTGCATCTTCACTCAAGACATTTTGGTATCTGAGGCCGAAAATCCAAATGGCGATAAAAATATAATAATAACCTACTTTGGCAGGTTGGAGGACTTCCCCAGAGAAGTGTGGGAGGAGGATCTTGGGGCTGTGGGGAAAATCAGCTAAAATCAGCTCTCCTCTTTCTACTAGTGGGAGCATCCACTGGGTCAGAATCCTTTCTATATTCAAAGTACTGGACAACCCATTGTTGGAAAATATATTAATGATCTGGGAGAAGTATAGAGGGAAGTTGATACCAGGGGAGTCTCCGCTTGCCCCAGTTGTAGTAGTGGGTAACTTCCCAAGTGTATTAAAATCAGAGATAGAAGGGAGTCTGAAAGAACTAGATATTATTAAATTAAGGAATTGGATGGAAAAGATGAAGGATAGTGAGCATATTAAAAATTTATTTAAAGGACAAAAGCTAGCGTGGTTCAAGTGTTTGCAGCTGTTAAAATGGACACAGGATTGGACCACAAAGAATAAGGAATGTAGAAACAATACTAGATTTGAAGATTTAATTGAACAATCGTGGGATAAAGAAGAAGCTAGAGCTAAGAAAGGACTCACTAGTGAGATATATAAAATATTAATAGAGGAAGAATTTCAGGACTCACTTAAGGTCATAAAAGAGGTTTGGGAAGAAGATATAAGGGGGAAAATTAATGAAGATAATTGGGGGAGGATATGGAATGGAAGAATGTTAAAGGTATTGTCGATTAGAATTAAGGAGAATTATTATAAGACAGTTTGGAGATGGTATTTAACACCTGTTAGATTTCACCAGATTGATAAAAAATTGCCCAAGAATTGCTGGAGGGGGTGTCAGGAGGTTGGGACATATTTTCATATGTGGTGGAGCTGTGAACAAGTACAAAAATTTTGGGTAAGGGTTTGTAAAGAAATAAGTGATATAATTGGAAGTAGGCTGGAATTAAACCCGAAGCTAGCTCTACTAGCAATATGGGATAGTAGGAATAAGGATGTAATAAATAAAGAATTGGTAAACAACCTCCTGGCACCTGTTAGAATACTGATTGCTAAAAATTGGAAAGGGCAACGAAGTTATACAATAGAAGAGTGGTATAAAGAAATTTGGGATTTAGCTTTGAATGATATGTTGACGTGTAAAATGAAAATAAAGAGGGGAATGTCCAGGAAGAGTGATTTTGGGGAAATATGGACGCCCCTTTTGAATTACGTTTTAAGATCGGGGAAGGGACAATTGCCTTCAAAAGAATCATTAAAATTTTGGAAAGAGGATGAAGGATAATGAGACGGTCTCGGAAGGGGGGGGGACCACGGGGGGTAGTTGAGGGGGGAATTGGTTTTATGTTATTGTATGTTATATTATTGTTTATTTGTGTATGTGTTTGTTGGAAAAATTAATAAAAATATTAATCAAAAAAAAAAAAAAAGAATCCTTTCTATGAACATTAGGAAACTTTCAATTTGTGGAAGGGCAATCAGAATCCAAGCCATAGTGTTCAATGTTTGGTTACTAATTATTAGGGGTGTGCATGGACCCCAAAAATCAGATCGGAATCGGAACTGGAACCGGTGCCTCGGATCGGATTGGATTGGCGGCTTCCCGGTTCATATCCGATTCCAATCCGAAAATTGGACGTCTGATTTTTGGATCGGACGCCATTTTAGGTGTTGTCGCCATAAGCTTGCATTGGGGGAAAGAAAGCTTTTCCCCAATGCAAGCCTATGCGGAAAACATGGGGGCGGGTGAGTGGGGACCTAACTCCCCCCTCCCTGTCCCTCCCCCCACTCGTGCTCCTTATCTGCCTGGGCTGTCCGCTGCCGTCCGCTGCTGCCCACTGGTCCCTTCTACTGAGAAACAGGCTTTGCTGCCTGCCTCTCAGTAACGCGCCGGGTGATGACATCACCAGCATGCTACTGAGAGGCAGGCCGTGAAGCCTGTTTCTCAGTAGAAGGGACCAGCGGACGGCAGCGGGCAGCTCCAGCAGGTAAGTGGGTACCTCCCTCTCCCTCCCCTCCCCCTCCCCCCCACTCATGCTCCTTACCTGTCGGCATCCCACGCTGCCGTCCACTGCTTCCGTACTACTGATAATCAGGCCTTGTGGCCTGTTTATCACTAGTATGGAAGTAGCGGATGGCAGCGCGGGACGCCGGCAGGTAATGGGGGACCTCCACCTTTCTTCCCCCTCCCCCCACTTGCGCTCCTTACCCGCTGCCTCCTCGCTGCTGTCCTTTGCCGCCTGCTGCTTCAGTACTACTGAGAAACAGGCCTTGCGGCCTGTTCCACAGTAGAGCCAGGACGCGCCGAGTGATGACGTCACCCGGCGCACCGGCGCTCTATGGAACAGGAACAGGCCACAAGGCCTGTTTCTTAGTAGTACGGAAGCAGCAGACTGCAGTGAGGAGGCAGCAGGTAAGGAGTGCAAGTGGGGGGAGGGAGGAGGAGGTCCGATCCTCCGACCTTTTCCGATCCGGATTGGGTCCTTTCGGATCGGATCGGATTAGATCGGACGATCCAGATGCTAGGGATCGGAATTGGATAATTGTATCCGATTTGGCTGAATCGGGTCCAGATCGTGAATCGGACCCGATCTGCTGCATACACCTACTAATTATGCTACTGTCTCAATTTTAGTATTAATCAAAACATTTATATTGCGTTTTGAATTGCTGCTGATGTTTTTAATGTGATTGATTTTTTTATGCTTTAGTGTTATGTAAATTGTTTGTAAGTCACACTGATTATGCAAGTAGAAGAGTGGTATTTTTTATTATTATTATTATTATTATTATTATTATTATTATAATATTGATCTCTTTCTCACTCACGGTGGTTTTTCTAGATGGACATGATGGGATTTGCCAAGCCATGCTATCTTTTATCGATTCAGGAATTTCCTGATGATTGAGCATGTTTTAATTATGACTGCTTTCTGGATGTTGGTGTGGATGCATACTGGTATGCCCAGTTTCTGGAGGTTTTCAGTATAGTTTTTTTTTTGATGTGATGCCAGTGACTGATTTGACTAATAGAATAATTGTGATCTTTTCCTGGTGCCGTAGTTCTTTGACTTCCATGGCCAGTGGCGTATTTCTCTCTCTCTCTCTTTTCTTCTTCCTTTTCAACAGCATTTTTGTCATTTGGTATTGCTATGTCGATGAGGTATGTGTGTTTTTCTTTTTTGTCTATGACTGTTATGTCTGGTCAGTATATTATTATTATTATTATTATTATTATTATTATTATTTACAATAACTATGGAATGAGACAATCCCTTACCCCATAGTTTCCTTTTGTTAGAGGAAATTGCTGGAAGTCAGTTTATCTGAGAGGTATCAGTCCAAGTCTCTCATTGTTTGGGAAATGTTCTTAATACTCATGTAGGATTTTGTTTGCCTTTGTTTATATAGAATCCAACTATTTTTATAGCATTGTTTAAAAGATTGGTACAGGATATTTTCTTGTTGAATCTGTTTATTTGTTTATTTATTTGTTTGTTTCTTATTACATTACATTTATATCCTGCTTTTTTCCTCCCGTAAGGAACCCAAGGTTGCTTACATGATCCTCTTCCTCTCCATTTTATCCTCACAACAACACTGTGAGGTAGGTTAGGCTGAGAGTCAGTGATTGGCCCAAAGTCACCCAGTGAGTTCATGGCCAAATGGGGAATAGAACCGATATTTCCCACGTTCCAATCCAACACTCTGACCATGGCCCTTTCTACACGTCGTCCCTCCCTGCGCCACAAGCCGCTTTGGAATGCTGCACTTCCTCCAGTGTGGCTCAAGCCTCGGAGGCTCTGCTCGCGCTCTCCCTGCCGCCGCCGCCGCTCTTTCATCCTGGCCGGTCCCAGGGAGGGAGGAGGGAGAGTTTGTAAACAAAAGCTAGCAATTGGAAATCCCTCTCCCAATCGCTGGCTTTTGTTACAACTCTCCCCACTCCCTCCTCCCTCCCCGGGACCGGCCTGGATGAAAGGGTGGCGGCTGCGGCGGTGCGGGTGCGGCCAGAGCCTCCGAGGCGGGGTGAAGCGCTCCGAAGCGGCTTGTGGCGCAGGGAGGGCGCATCGAGGACGACGTGTAGATCCTGCCCATGACACCACAGTGAAATGATATAACATTCAATAGAAAATATCTTCTTTTTTAAAGGCAGACCTACCATGCAATCCTATGCATGTTTACTCAGGAATAATCCAATTGAATAAAAAGATGAAGTCTCAGGAGATAGATAGATAGATAGATAGATAATTTGTTCCGAGTAGTAGCCCTATACCTTTTAGCCCTGGGTATGGGCCTTCATCAGGGGTCACTCTTTATCATTGTTGTGAACCAGCCAGAGAGCTTCGGCCATTGGGCTGTATATGAAATGAATGAATGAATAAATAATATAAATTCCTGCAGTGAACTCCAAGATGAATCTTGTGGGTGGTCTTTTTCAGAGATCTCTGCAGGCATTTATTATAAAAATTGACCCCTGAAGAAGGCACATACTCAGGGCTGGAAATGCATAGGGCTACTTTTTGGAATAAAAGCATATATATTATTTCAACATCCTGAGACCTCATCTCTTTATTCCATTGGATCATTTGGGATGTTTTCCAATTTTGTTTTACCCTTACTGAGAAATAAGACACAAAATGTTCAATGGGGTTTATTCCCAAGTATCTGCACTCAGCATTGCAGCCTTAATTAACTACACTTTTAAAATAGTTTTAATGCTTTTGAAAGTAATTAGCTAGAGTGTTAATTAATGCCTTAAAACTTTTCCCCCTGGCATTTAGAAAATACAGATCTATGAAAACTAAAACACTCCCCTTAGTGGTAGAAGATGGAAGTAGCTCAGGTCCTACCAATGTTGCTGATTTTCACTTCTTCCTCAGTTTTTAAAACAAAAAATGGACAGTTGGCTTCGCCTAGTAATCTGCAACAAAATCATGACATTGTTACATAAACTACAGAGTACATTTAATGAATCCAGTTTCCCTAATTCTAACATTGGCTATACTGTATATACGATGAGCTGTGTCTTTCTTCCTTTTTTAAAAAGACTAATCATTATCCCTGAAAACTTATAATGGTGCAGACTTCATAATTTCTCAGCTTATTTAAAAACAATTCAAAATAAAAAAAATCATATACTAAAAACAGCCACAATAAGCTCTCCAATATAAAAGACCTAATAGGTAGGGTGACCACATGGAAAAAGAGGACAGGGCTCCTGTATCTTTAACAGTTGCATAGAAAAGGGAATTTCAGCAGGTGTCCTTTGTATGCATACAGCACCTGGTGGAATTCCCTCTTCATCACAACAATTAAAGCTGCAGGAGCCCTTCCCTCTTGACCAGATACAAATGTGTGCACATATGAGGCCCCGAGCACATGTTGTTGCTGTTCACTCAAGAAATGATCATTTTTATTATGTGACTATATGAAATTATATGTAACAGTATCAATTTTATTTCCAGCTAAGTGTATACTCAACTGGACTGTTGGTATCTCAATTTTTTTCTTTAAAAAATGAAGCATATTTTATATTTTCTTTCTTCTTTCTTTCTTTCTTTCCTTCTTGCTTGCTTGCTTGCTTCCTCCTAATGTCATGAATCACACATTTGAACTGTGCATAATTTTTATGCTTTTAAATGTATTATTTATTAATTAGAAAAAATACCGTGCATATCACATGAACCTTCTTTGGACATTCTCCATGCGTAGTTTTTGTGGCTGGAGATGGGAGGCAGCAGTGCTGAGCCACTGACCCTATACCCTAGGCTGACCATATGAAAAGGAGGACAGGACTCATGTAAGTTTAACAGTTGTAGAGAAAAGGGGATTTCAGCCAGTGTCATTTATATGCAATTAGTCCCTGATGAAATTCCCTCTTCATCACAAAGTTAAAGTTGCAGGGGGCCTGCCTTCTTTTGTATATGGTCACTTTAGTATAGTGCCTGCAACTTTAACTGTTGTGATGAAGACGGAATTTCACCAGGAACTAATTGCATACAAATGACACTAGCTGAAATTCCCTTTTCTCTACAACTGTTAAAGTTACAGGAGCCCTGACCTGGATTTTATCTGGTCACCCTAATGGAAACCTAACAGCAAACAACTGCATTCTCATGGGCTTCCCACTGCAGGGGACAGTGGCATGTATTACAAAAGGAGTGGGGCCAGTGGCATGGACCCACATCCCTTTCTCCACAGATAGGGTTGTATCCAACATTAGTCCTACTTAGAGTAGATCCATTGAAATGAATGGGACTTAATGGTACAACCCACAGAAACTACATGTGAAGAAGTTCTAAAGAGAGCTGTAGAATCGACAGAAATGTCAAGACTCAAATCAACCCAAAGAAAATTGTATCTGCATCTTACTGTAGAATGATCAATGCAGTCCTGGCTAATGTGAACCATTATTACAACCCAGAAAGAAAGAAAAAGGATATTACAAATTAAGATGGAGAAAGAAGTACTGTTTTGGTTAGATATTACATATAATATGTAATCTAGATAGGCAGGTAGCCGATGTCATGTGGTGTAGTGATTAGAGTGTTGGACTGGGACTTGGGAGATTCAGGTTCTAGTCCCATTTGGCCATGAAGCTCACTGGGTGACTCTTGGCTACTCATTGACTCTCAGCCAATGGAGAGGACGAGGATCATGTAAACCACCTTGGATTCCTTGCACAAGGGAAAAAAGGATGGGCTATAAATGCCATCAAATATCATCAGTAGCAATTAGAAGTCTATGATGTTAAAATGGAGAGGAGAAGGGTTTTCCTTGCAAGGGGGAAAAAGGTGGAATATAAATGTAATCATATATAACTAACTAACTCACAAAGCCATGTTTAAGAATTATACTAGTGACTAGAGAGAGTCTTGTTGCAGTAGGACATGCTGACAATGAGTGAAACAAAGACAATTTGGAAAATGTCAGATAATGGCAGCAGCGCATAGGAAATTTGATGTAGAACAGATTTTAGAAAAGTTGTAAAGAACAACTTCCTTTACAATGTGTCTAGGAAGTCATTCATCATCTCACAGAGGAGTCTGGCAGCAAAAGTATTTATCTAAGGGAAGGAAATGAACCACTGTCATGATATATATTTGTTCAATGAAACAGTAAATAATACAGGGCTTCAGCATTTGATTGTACCTGCACATTGTCTTCAGGAAGCTCTCAAACAAGGCATTAATTGTTGAGGTCTTCTGCTATATTCTTTATATGTTATACACTTCATTTTGATTTACAGTAAGTAAATGTAGATTGAAATACAGTATATTGATGTCTCTATATATTATAGCTATTTTACATTAGTGGGTAAGAAAGATACTTTGCAAATGCAAATTACCCAGAAACAGAACTTGCTTTCATTCAGACACTAGAACTTGATAGGGAGCATTGAAACATTTAAAATTATTCTATACCCCAGCCCCTGCCCCCAGTTTTGCATTGAATTTGTTGTGTAGGGGATATTACGTACATAGGGCTGACTCATTTCTGTTTCCCACTAGGCAATGTACACTTTTTGGATCTATTTGTGAGGATAGAAGTGGCATCCTGACTGGAAATGGCTTAATATTGCACAGCTTGCAAGAGTATACAAGAATCTCTCTGAAGAAAGCTCTTGCCAACACATTCATCTTATGAGCTAGGAGTACACTGAGATGTGATTAATCTTTAATATGCAAAATAATTCCATACCAGCACTATTTGCTTTCTGTGATCCTTCATAAAGGAAGCTGTCATTGAGGCCTGCATAACGTATATATTTATTTATTTACTGTATTTTTAAATTGACCAAGAACTGAAGTTCTTTGGGTTGCGTACAATACGTGAAATACATTAAAAGATGGCCCATAGGTAATACATGGTCCCAACACTAGCCCACAAGAAATTGCCTTCACCCAGAGGTACTGTTCATTATTTTCATACTTCTATGACCTCCATCACACCTAATTTCCCCTCATCCCCGGGGATGCTCCTGCACTCCTTCGCTCTTCCACTCCCTCCCCTTCTCTTTCTCCCTCCAGTCAGATTCTGTCAGATGAGTACTTCAATCAGACTGCCTTTCTGCTAGTCAAAAATGTAACAACCCTTTAGTCTGGCTCTTTGGGGGCATCGAGGAAGTACAATCCTGTCTCCGCAGAGATTTAAGCATTGTATGGTTTTTTAAAAAAGTTTTTCGAGCCTGGGATGCAAGGTTTGGCTTTTATATTGAGGCTTGGAGCCGGCTGCTGGAACAGATTGCTTTTCCCTGTCAAGACTTGATGCAATCCATTCAAGCCCCAGTTCCTTTAAAACTACACAGAGTATTAGGGTGCATTAAATGCGCTTACGGAAAATAATCCAGACTTTTAGCTGTCTAGGAAAGTCTGGGGAAGAGGCCGGGTGTCAGCAGGACAGGCACAGCGTCATGTGAGTACTGTGCTGCAAATACGCACACCAGGCATGGCAAAAGTGCACTAAATTGCTAGTCTTATGGAGCTCTATATTTCTGCTTTAATTCGTTTGCCCAATCTAACCATTTGCTGAGTGTTCCACTCATACCCCCATTCACGCATCCTTTCAGTCATTGGAACGTGTTATTTATTTCTATAAATTTCTCCTAAAGCTTGCTGGATGGCAGGTTACTCTCAAATTTAATTAAATACTTGAGTTTTAGGAATGTCCCATGGGCATCTCCTTTCATGCCTGAACTTCTCTTGAAATTAATTTAAGGGGGTCAGTGCGCCATCTGTCCTAAGTTCATTGGAGCTGTGGTATATTCTGATTGTTAAAAGGTAGTTTCTTCAGGTCATTTAATGGCAATTATTGATTTGTACTAGTGCTGTGCACCGCCTTGGGCCGAATCCCCGAAACCAAGGCGATGCAGGCTGATTCGGCCCACCTCGCTCCTGTTCTGAGTCGGTTCTGGGTCACCTGAGGCCCTCAAAGCCGAAGCATATTGGTACGAAGCATATTGGGCCATTTCGGAGTGGTGCTGAGTCCTCCCTCCCAAAGATGGCGGTGAGTACATTGGACTCACCTACCTCTCCCGGCTCTCCCCACTCACCTGTTGCTGCATCGCCAGCCGCCATAATCGTTGTTGCCCGCCATCGTCGTCGGCTGCTTCATTGCCTGCTGTGACCAGGAAATGTGGCACTCCAATGAGAACCAGGCCACATGGCCTGGTTCTCATTTCAGCGCCACATTTCCTGGTCGCAATGGGCGATGTGGCGGCCGACAACAATGCTGGGCGACAGTGATGACGCCGGGCGACAGCACCCAGGGACCTGCAAGGCCAAGTTGCCTTGAGGGGCTTGATCTCGCCTGGGCCTCAGCACCGAGGTGAAGCAGGCTACTCCCGAAGCACCCTGAGTCGAATCGGGGTTGTTTCAGGGGCTCTTAAATGACCCTCGAGGCAAATCGGGGGGGGAGCGTTCACAGCCCTAATTTGTACCAGTTTAACAGGAAAAGGAAATGCATGGATTTATTTGTTGGTTTATTTATTTCAATTATTCATATCCTGCCTTTCAGGATACAATTCCTTCCAACGTAACATAAAATATGTGTTATATGTAAACGATAAACAATATTAATATGTAAGAAGCAATTGGGATCCCTCCCATAGGGCAGCTGGTGGTAGATGGTTCTGTTTCTGTGAATGTTCATTGGGATATTTGGACAAGTGATAATACTTGCATACACACAACTGTACACATGCATACCACACATGTATTTGTGTTTAGTATAACATCTGGAAAGGGCTCATGAGGTCCTCAGGCATGAAGAGGGGCCAAGGCAGTAAATTTTTAATTAATGGTTAAAATAGTAAAAACTGGACAAAGGGTGACAAGGACTGATACACCAAGTTTGCTTTGATCTCCTGTGATGTCTTGAGCAAATCTGGGTATGTTGAGGATGGACCGACAACCCCTTTCCGCATGGTTCACAGTCCCAATCTTGCACACCCCATGGCTGCTATGGAAACAATTTTTAAAGAAGGGCATGTTAAATGCTTACATACATTTAATGTCACATGTAATTTGACACTGAAATTTCAAGAGTTAATCCAAAATATTCTGCTTAAAGCATCATTCTTGTCTATTCTTTATGGCAGGCTTGCACAAAGTCAAACGTAACCCATTTAAGGCCTACCACCAAGTGCCTGTCAACCCACTCAGCTGCACCCCTGGTTCTGCAGGCCCAAGCAAAACATGAGTAAAGCAAGCTGCAAAACAGGTGATATCTTGTTCCTAGTAGGCAAAGAGCCTGGCAAGCGGGCCTTGGTGATTCAAAATCACCCCTACCCCTAGATGTTTCCTACTCATGGAAGAAAACATACAGAGTCCCCACCAATTTTGAATAGGCAAATGGCAGGAGGAAATGAATAAAAAAGTCCTCCATTCCAAATTTTAGTTTCCTGCAGCTGCTTTTTACTTTAAAAAATCTTGAGAGGAAGGATCGTGGAACTGCACAAATAACCTTGCTGCTGACTTCCAATGTTATAGCCAATGAGTCCAAAGTATGATTGAGATGATTGACAAGTAGCGAAAGAAGTGATGTCCTTTGTTTTTAAGTTTTAAGTAGGGGACACAATATGGCACCTGCCATTCAATGTATAGAAGCCACCCACACCAGCAGCTGAATCTTATCCCAGCACTGGCGATAATATCCTCCACCACACCTGAGGACACATGGTTCAGTCTTCCAAGAACCTGCCCCCTGGGCAACTGCTTCACACTGCCTAATGGTAGGGCTGGCCCTGGAGAGGGATTAAAATATGGTTTGTAGGTCCATTGGGATGGGTGCTCTTAGCAGGAACCAGAGACAACTCCCCAACCGTATTCCAACACTTCACTGCCCCCCAGCATCTGTTGCCTGAGGCAGCTGCTTCACTGTGGTTAATGGCATGGCTGCTGAAATTTCAGCATGAACTTTTGGGGATTTAAATATTTGGGCTAAATTAATTAAACAAAATGTAGAAGGTGGCGATAATATATATGATGTACATTAGGAAGGAACTAATGCTAGAAAGTGTAGGGAATCTTGGTTTTTTCATGTTAGAATTGGAAACTAGATTCTATGGAAAGGATAATTTGAGGGTTCATGATAAATTGTATGAATGGGAGCTCAGGCTTCCTACAATACATTTGAGAGTAAGTTAGGAGAATGTGATGGGAAATGTAATGTTTGCTGTCAAATTATTTCAGAGGACACAGCAATATGGAGGGAGAGAGAGAGAGAGAGAGAAACCATGATGATTATTAATGTTGCTTGATTGTCTGTTGAATACAAGTGTTTATTGTTAATCCCTGTTCCCTCATTGAGGTTTGGCCTGTTCCTGATTGGTTCTGGCTTAATTTACAAATGGTATCGTAGCATACTCTTGTTTGTGACTGAAGTTGGTGTTTTATATTGAAACATTTCACATTTTAAAATATTTTTATATATGTACCGTATATGTTTAAAAAATTAAAGTTATACAATTTTAAATTACATTTTTTTTACAGTTTTAAATCTATAAAAATGATAAACTGAATGTGCTGCTAGGGGTCATTCCCCCCCTTTTGGAGTGCAGTATCATGTGCATTACATCACCTGTATAGGAATGAGAGAGTGGGGGGGAGGTTCTACTTTCTGTGTTTCAACACAAGGTGGCAGCTTTAACACACTTCTCTACGAAAAGAAGAAATTATGTTTGGATATTTATTCATACAGGAACTATGATATTATTTTGTAGTTATCACTAGAAGGAGATAATTTAATCAAAATCGCCACTGGCCATCTAGGAGCCATCTTAATGTGCAAAACCAGATGTTATGCTTTAAATCCATAAAATAGTTTAAGGCAATGATTTTTTTTTAAAAAAACCCAATAATTTGTAACTGACCACTTTTTAGTCGCTGTTCTTTATGGCAAGCCCAATGTTTTTAAGGCTTTTCCACAACTGAGAGGGATGGAAGTTTATTTTACTATCAGTGAAACCTGAGATTCTCCCATTTATATTACAAAGTCTTGTGATTTTATACTTCACCAAAAAAATGAAAATAGTGCCATGTACTTAGTCAGACGTCTTACTGCATGATATCTTCCTGAAACAAGAATATCAAGGTGCATCTGTAGATTGTATATCAAATCTTAGATTATTCCATCACCTAAAATAGCACTTGCAGGATACCAGGATGACATTTTATTGTGTAATTGCACTGTCACACTCATGGGATTTTATGAGGGCCCCAACCATTGTGTTCTTCTATCTGTAGCCTTCCCGTGTTTTCCCACCTCATCTTTCATCTTTTTTCTTACCAGAAAAAAAAATCTGTTAAGGAAAAAAAGACTGAATAGCTGCACAATGCCTTTTATATTGTTAGTGTTAGCAATCCTTCATCTGAAAGCACTCTAAAGCCTTGGTGTAAGTCTTGCCCCGCTGTAAATTACTGGGACCTTCAACACAAACTTCAAGTATTCTTGCTGAACAGAGCCTTGCTTGACGAATTCATCTGGTTTCCCATTAGAACTGTACCCTTCTGATCAGATGTCCTCACATATATGTCTTTGAGTACCTTCCACTCTGTCTTAAGTCTAGTATTTGGCACTCACTTGTATCAGGGCAAAGTGGTTTCGAGTCTAGGCTTCTTCCTGACACAGGGAGAGGAGGGGGGGGTTGTATGGGGATGAGCACTCAGTAATGTGAGGCCCCCATCTCTCAGTCTGAATTGGTACAACCTAGATAAGGGGTTTAGCCTTCAATGAGAATCAGACTTTTAGCCCTCTTCACATCTTCTGGTGGCACTCCACATCCTCAGTGAATGCATGGAGTGCATGAGGTGGAATCATGGGTTCCCAAATGCAAGGAGAGTGCTTATGTGCAATACATGCAAGCATACGTGCAGCGACATATGACAGATGTGTCAACAAAGATGTGCATAGTAGAGATAAAGTCTGCCACAGCGATGCCACCTCTGCTCTGTACATGCTCATTGAGTGTGCATGGTGCCACAGTACCATGTGAACAGGGAGTGCTGTTTGTATAGGCCTGCAATTCATGCTATACTAAAATAGTAGTAGTGGCCCTTAGCAGCTTATATTCTCTATCTATCTATCTATCATCTATCTATCTATCTATCTAGCTAGCTAGCTAGCTAGCTAGCTAGCTAGCTAGCTAGCTATCTCTATCATCTATCATCTATCATCTACTTGCCTTGATGCAGGGGTGGGCAACCTGCAGCCCTAGGGCCACATGTTACCCTTGGCCTAATTTCAAAACATTGGGATTATTTGGTAATAATGCTTCCTGTTAAAAAGGCAATTAGTAGGAAAAAAAGGCAAAACAGAATGAGCATTTACCAGTCCCACATGTGCACAGGCTATATGTTCTGCGTTGGTTCTGCAGTAAGCTGCTGGTGATTTAAGGCATACAAAAAAGTGCCTGTTTTAAAGCAAGGAACTTAACAGAAGTGAATACATATAGATCAGGATGAAGTGCTTGCCACTGTGATCCAGTGTCCTCCAACCTGGCACCCTCCTGATATTTTAGACTACGACTTCCATGGTCCCCATCCAGCAGGCCATCGGTCAGGTTGGAGATGGCTGCCTTATGCACACTGAGTTCACTGACTGTGTTTAGTTGTGTAAACAGTGTTATACAGTGCAATCATGTACACATCTACTCAGAGGTAAGCCCCACATAATTCAATAGGATTTACTACCAGCTAAGTGTGTATACCTCAGTAGCTGTGGTCAATTCCACAAGGTCACCCAGTGATTCCATGGCAGAGGTGGAACTTAATTTCAGGAACATCTTCTTTGCAAGTTTCAGCCCACAATTCATAGTTCTCAACATCATTAAGGGTGCAATCCTATGCATGTTTAGACAAAAACAAAAAACAAAAAAAAACCAACCTCCTACAACTCCCAGCATCCTGCAACATCCTAATCCTGGCTAGGGCATGCTGAGAGTTGTAAGACTCCCCCCCCCCCCCCGCCTGCCTAAACATATATAGGACTGCACTCTAAATAATAATTTGTTTCCAAGTTGTTTCACAATGCGGGAAGGTTGGTCAAGGGAAAAAACTTCAGGAAGCGAGTTTAGCCAGCACGGCAATTCAATGCACTCTCATGCTCTTTATTCATGGACTTTTACTAATGTGTTAGCATTGTTCAAATGTGGTTTACGTTCTCATTTAACATCTCCTGAATTGTTTTGGTCTATGGGGTCAAAGAGATTAGATTTCATTAGTGTGGTAAACTCAGAAAAGAATATGTGTGTAAATAAATGGGCACTAGAACCAAATCAGATTATGATTAAAGCCCATCTGGTACTTTCCCCGTCCCCACCCAGGGTTTCAAAGTCTGGATTCCACTATGCTAGACACCACTTGTATGGTACTTACATCAGTCATGGTCAATGGACTGAAAAGCAGGACAATATTAGTAGCTAGCTGATCCGACCGAATCTGTGGCTTTTTAAAAAAAAGAGAACGCAAAGGAAAATAAACCAGAGTCAACAAGAATGAAATTATTTCAGCAGGAAAACTTCAGCATGCTCCAGGACCATTTTGCAGGTTGCAATGTGCTGCTACTATGATTCAGTGACATGCTGGAGCTTTGTTTTTCTCCCCATGCCCTTAAAACACTTTTATATACTTTTATAGTCCATAGGAGTGTCAGAAGATACCTTTTGACTTCCACAAGGAAGTTCCCAAAGCACCTATATTGCTGTATGGATGAAGATATCATTTCCGATTAACCTCATCCTGCCCCACAATTCCATATAATCAGACAGATAGCCATCTGAAGAGAGAATATGTACAGCCTTCCCATTCCCTGTCATGGCCTGGCAGGGTGCTCGTGTGTGTGCCTGTATGCAGTGGGGCACTCAATGATCTTACGAGTAGGCTGACCATCTGAAAAGGAGGACAGGGCTCATATAACTTTAACAGTTGTAGAGAAAAGGGAATTTCAGCAGGTGTCATTTGTAGGCAATTAGTTCCTGGTGAAATTCCCTCTTCATCACAACTGTTAAAGGTGCAGGCACTATACTAGAGTGACCATATACAAAAGAAGGCAGGGCTCTGCAACTTTAACTGTTGTGATGAAGAGGGAATATCACCAGGAACTAATTCCATACAAATGACACTGATTGAAATTCCCTTTTCTCTACAACTGTTAAAGTTATATGAGCCCTGTCCTCCTTTTCAGATGGTCAGCCTACTTACGAGGGTTCCCTTTAGATGTCCATGTATGCTATGTCAAGTGTGAAGCTCACCACTAACATTTCTCTTCTCACCCAAACGCTATTGCATGTTTTACAACTGCTTTTACATTCCTGATATGTAACAACAATGCAGTTTTTGAATCACACACACACACACACACACACACACACACATCCTGAGCATGTGTAGTTTTGCATTTAAAACTCACTTAAATCATAGTGCCACCATGACTACAGGAATAAAATGATCCAAATGGAGAGGCAGGTAAGAAATAAATATTATTATTGTTGTTATTATTATTATTATTATTAAACAGAATTTGCTGCCGACATCACCTGCTGCTCTCTGGGTGGTAATTTTGGAGTGGGTGGGCTGCTGGCCTCCAGGGTCCAACCTAGCTGTACCACTGTCTGTGTGTGCAAGCTGTAGCAGGAGGATGGGAACAGGATTCGGTTACGCTCTGTGAGAATCCCTATATGCACAGATGTTGTCCCCCCAAGATGCTGGATTAACATTTCAGTGGCTTTTATTCAGAGGCCATTTTTTAGCAATTAGGGGAGTGATAGTTACTAACCCTCAATAGTCCCAATAAATAGCTGCTTCAATACAGTGGAGGTTTTATGGGACTGCTGGTAAATATGCACCCCATCCTTGTTACTCACTTCCTATTATCAGTAATAAATAATATTGTTCTCATAAAGCTTTAAAACTGTAACTGGCAATGAAAGGCAAATTATAGTTCAAAACCATTTTTAGATGTTTATAACTGATGAACTGATATACATACACTCCTGTTCAGTTTTGTTTTGGGTACACATTAAAGGCATAAGAGATTAGCAGTGTGACTTTGCTACTTGTCATCAAAGTTCAGAAGGTGGGCAGGACTGAACAAATACTGAGAGTGAGCTCATCATATTTCAACTCTAACCATTCAGAAATAATAAAATCACACTTCTGAGGCCTTTACAGGAAGGGTGTGTGTGTAAATTCTGGACAATCAAAAGGACATACTCCTTCACACAGTGGATACTTAAAACTGTGGGATTTATTTCCACAAGAGATAACGATGCCTACCAAGTTGGATGCCATCGCCATCAATTTGGAGGCTTTTAAAAGGGAATTAAGGCTATCAATGGCTACTAGTCATGATGCCTGTACATAACTCCAGTATCAGAGGCAGTATGCCTTTGAATGCTTCTTGTTTAGGAACAATAGCAGGAGATAGCTTAGGGCGATTGTCTTCATGTAGGGTAACCAAATGAAAAGGAGGACAGGGCTCCTTTATCTTAACATTTGTATTGAAAAGGGAATTTCAGCACGTGTCATTTGTATGCATACAGCACCTGGTGAAATCCCCTCTTCATCACAACAGTTAAAGCTGCAGGAGCCCTACCCTCTTTTGTATCTGGTCACTCTGATGGACTCCTTGTGGACTTGTAAGTGGACGGCGAAGATTCATTCTCAGAAACAGGATCCACATGGACATGCTTTCTGCTATTCAAATCAAGTTTACATTTCTTTACAATAATTGATGTAAAGCATTTTATTCTCGATCACCTCAGATTTGATGAGTCTCCATGTAAAGTTCGTAAAACGGAGGGCTCTGAGTGACAGTTCTGGATGGCAATCCTATGCTTTCTGAAAAGTTTTCCACTGCTCTCCATCTGTAATGTTCCTTCTTGCTGTTTTGCCTATTTCTTCCTGCTCGTTTCAATCCACCCTTCCTAGCTGTGCACAGCACATTCCATTAGGGTGTGCACCCTGGGATTTTTTAAAAAGGCAAACATTTATTGAATACTCAATCATAAAGGACATTATTTTTATTCATTTATTTATTAAGCACTGTAGACACTGAGGTCTACTCCACATTTGGCTTGCCTGACCGTGGGAGGGCTTTTGCAGGTGGGGCTTTTGTGGGGCTTTGTGGCGACACTGGCCGAAGGAGAGGCTTATGAGGTGATATTAGCCTTCGGGGTCCCTCCTCCTGGCCTCTTTGACGCATGGCTCCTGGCAGAGATGCTTCCGGCAGAGTGATTCCTTTTCACTCCTGCTGCTGGAAGCATGGCGCACTGTCGGGGGCAGCGACAGTGAAGCAGCTGGAGGGCAGCCAGAAGACCATTTCTGTTGCATCTGGATCCTTCTCGTGTTCCCTATTCAATGGCCCCCTCATTTCAGCGCTTATTGCACACAGCATACCCCTTGCGCACGCCTATGCCATCCTTCCCTTTTTCTGTCTTCATTTTCTACTTCTACGAACACATGCCTTACGAAGAGTCACCATGTCCTTCAGGTTGAAAAACCAGGCTCCGTTTTCTACATTTTCATTGTTTACCCCTAGTTTATCTGTATCTAATAATAAATGTCAGTCTGGTTACGAATTGATTAGATATACTTGATTTATGTTGAAAAATAAGTTATTGTGCATTTAACTTCATAATATAATTGTTTAAAACCTTTTTTCCCCTGTGTCAGATTATACGTGCTACGTAGTCCCACCCTCAAATTTAATGTTCAGATCCCATGATTCTTGGGTGCGCCAGTATATTGCTGCTCATCACTAGCAGCCATTCTAGTAGGCTGTACAAAGGGAGATGACAGTGGAAGCGTGGCCATTTTACCAGCCCTGTGGAAAGGCTACTTGATTCCCCCCTTCTTTTTCCATCCCTTTTTCCTTGAGTGTCGTGCCTTTATAGATTGTAAGCCTATGGGCAGGAACTGTCTTGTTTTAGTGATTGCATGTAGATCAGGAGCTTTTTGGGCTGAGGAGTGGGACAAACATGCTACAAATAAATAAATAAATAAATATTTTCATTTAATTGGCTTAGTACAGCTTCAGTAAGTAGAGTTACAGTGCAATCCCATACATATCTACTCAAAAGTAAATGAAATTAAACAGGACTTCCTACCAAATAAATGTGTACATTACAGGATTTCACTCATAGGGCTCTTCCAGTCAGGGGTTTTAAAGCGCTATCAGCTTGTCTGGTTAGTGGGATTTATTTGGACTGTTCCTGCAATGCCGTTAATCTCCTGCAGCAGTCCTAAATCATCCCATATTTCCCTCTATTTTCTCACACCAGGGAAAATCCGTTAAGTATTTCTGGTGCATCACGACCCACAAAAACAAATAAAGATAAAACAGTGTTGGGGGGGGGGGCTGCCTGATTTCGGGAGCTTGCAGTGATTTATGGAGGTATGGCTGGGTGACATTTAAGGTGATGTTGCTGGGGGCGTGTTTTGATGGCTTCGGGCTGACAATGTCGGCAGAACACGGAAATTCTGCTTGTATTTTTACAGCAGTATTGCAATGATTGGTGGAGCTCGGAGCCCTCCGCGTGGATTGTTCCAGTTCTGACTCGCACAACACCATCAACTGGCCAAGCCTATATGCCATGACCTCCACTATGACTAAAGAAAGGTTCATTGTTCTCCTTGTCCATTGACCTATGCAGAAATCTAGCATGTTCATTTACGTATTTTCTGCATCCAAAATCTAATATTTAGCCTATAGCTATTTCTGGTCATATGAAGTCAATTACTTCATAGCATCCATGAATCATTAGGTGCTAAGATTTGGTACCTAATACCTCCCTGTGTGTTAGCCCTGGGGTGTATTTTTGGAAGCAAAGGTTAGGAAGAATGAAATCATGAATCACTTTTGGTATTTTAAAATAAAAGTCACCTGATGTTCACTGAACTGTAAATCTATCCTTTCCTGATTCAAGTGAGGCACCGATTTTCTTATGGGGAACAGATGACAATATGTGATTCCACCTTTGGCTGCCTCTACAAGAGGCATTTAAAGCTCTTTCAAGGCGCATTAAAATTTTTACCTCTACAAGAACGGAGTGCAAATCGGGCGTAGAGGCGCATTTTCTCTCCGATTATGCGCATTATTAAATGCGCGTTAAATAGCGAGTTTTATTTTGCTCTGGCCGTTAAAGCGCATTTTGACTATGTGAACAAGCGATTCTCCGCATTAACTACTTGTAAAGCGCATTTGAAACAATCGGTAAGGTCACCAGTTGAGTGCTCAATTACCTCCTGCATACAAGCATTTACGATAAAGCGCTTCAGCGATTATGCGCATAATCGGCTAACCAGGCGTCAAACAGAATCCATCTAGAGGGGGTCTTTGACTACTATTGTACATTATTTTGATAGATTTATATTAGTGTGCCTAGGTTGGAACAAAACATACTCATATTGAAAGTAGATCCTTTAAGATCAATGGGATTTAAATTAGTTGTGATTGACTTAGGTTCCCTTTATTCCAGTGAGTCGACTCTTAGTATGTCTAAATCTGGATTCAACCATATATATTTCTCAGATTTATTAATAACAGAGCTTACCACCAACATGCATTAATATAGATTGTTCTAAAGATTCAAGTAGCGTTACCAATATCCACAGTGCCCTTAAATGTGCTGCATTGTTCATCCAGGATATTTTAGCTTCCAGAAGGGGCAAGCTATAAATCTAAATAAATAATTCTGACATGCTGAATGTGGTTGCTAGTAGGGATGTGCACTGGATCGGACCCGATCCACGATCCGAGTCCGGTCCAGTGGGAAATCGGATAAATTATCCGATTTCCGATCCCGCAGCTGGATCGGCCGATCCAATCCGAACCGGTCCGAAAAGGCTCCGAACCGGTTCGGCGGATCGGCGGATCGGCGGGCGCCCACTGGCGCCCACCGCCGCTTCCATTGGCGGGCGCCAGCGGGCGCCCACCGATGAAAGTGGACAGCGGGGGGGGGGGAGGAGGGGGGCGCTTACCTTCTCGGCCCGTCCGCTCCCGTCCGGCACTAGCAGCTACTACCAGCGGGCTCCGCGGCCTGCTCTAGGGTGGCGCGCCGGGTGATGTCATCACCCGGCGCGCTACTCTAGAGCAGGCTGCGGAGCCTGCTGGTGGTAGCCGCTGGCCCCGGACGGGAGCGGACGGGCCGAGAAGGTAAGCAGGGGGTGCGTGGAGGGGAGGAGGGGGCGCGTGGAGGGGGCGCACGGAGGGGGGAGGGGGGCCCTTACCTTCCCGTCCCGGCGGCTCCCGTCCCGGCGCCTACTACTACCAGCAGGCTCCGCGGCCTGCTCTAGGGTGGCGTGCCGGGTGATGTCATCACCCGGCGCGCTACTCTAGAGTAGGCCGCGGAGCCTGCTGGTAGTAGTAGGCGCCGGCGCCGGCCGGGAGCCGCCGGGCCGGGAAGGTAAGCAGCGGGTGCGTGGAGGGGAGGAGGGGGCGCGCGGAGGGGGGAGGGGGGCCCTTACCTTCCCGTCCCGGCGGCTCCCGTCCCGGCGCCGGCGCCTACTACTACCAGCAGGCTCCGCGGCCTGCTCTAGGGTGGCGCGCCGGGTGATGTCATCACCCGGCGCGCTACTCTAGAGTAGGCCGCGGAGCCTGCTGGTAGTAGTAGGCGCCGGCGCCGGCCAGGAGCCGCCGGGCCGGGAAGGTAAACAGGGGGTGCGTGGAGGGGAGGAGGGGGCGCGCGGAGGGGGGAGGGGGGCCCTTACCTTCCCGTCCCGGCGGCTCCCGTCCCGGCGCCGGCGCCTACTACTACCAGCAGGCTCCGCGGCCTGCTCTAGGGTGGCGCGCTGGGTGATGTCATCACCCGGCGCGCTACTCTAGAGCAGGCCGCGGAGCCTGCTGGTAGTAGTAGGCGCCGGCGCCGGACGGGAGCCGCCGGGCCGGGAAGGTAAGCAGGGGGTGCGTGGAGGGGAGGAGGGGGCGCGCGGAGGGGGGAGGGGGGCCCTTACCTTCCCGTCCCGGCGGCTCCCGTCCCGGCGCCGGCGCCTACTACTACCAGCAGGCTCCGCGGCCTACTCCAGGGTGGCGCGCCGGGTGATGTCATCACCCGGCGCGCTACTCGAGAGTAGGCCGCGGAGCCCGCTGGTAGTAGCCGCCGGCGCCGGACGGGAGCGGACGGGCCGAGAAGGTAAGCAGTGGCGGGGAAGGGGGCTTACCCCCCCCTGGAGCCGTCCGCTTCTATCCGCTGGCGCCCGCGGGCGCCAGCGGATGGAAGCGGGCGGCCCCAGGGGGGGTAGGGAGCGCGGGAGAGGGGGCTTACCTGCCGGGGCCGTCCACAGCGGACGGCCCCGGGGGGGGGGGAGGGAGTTAGGGCCCCCCTCAGCCACCCGCCGCCATTTTTTCCTCATAGACTTGCATTGCAATGCAAGTCTATGGGGAAAAAAATGGCGGCCGATCCAAAAATTTACGATTTTTGGGTCGGGATCGGACTCGATCCGGTCCGGGGGGCCTCCGATTTTGTCCGAACCGGTCCGGGACAAAATTGGAGGTCCCGATCCGGGTCCCGATCCGATCCGGGGGGTCCGTGCACACCCCTAGTTGCTAGTAGTCCACTGAATTTATGAAAGACAATACCAGAAACAAAAATGCTCGGGGGATGGGGGTTGTGACAAATAAATGCTTTCTATATTGTATGGTGTGTGTGTGTGTGTGTGTGTATGTGTGGTTAGGCCTGCCTTATTTTAAGTGCAGCAAAATATAGGAATTCAAATTTCCAGCATTTGTCCAAAATGTTATGACATTATAGGAAGATAACATCAGCTGAGTGCTCTTCAAACTTAAAAAGAGGAATGATTCTCCAAACAACAATGACCCTTTCGGGAGATTTGTTCCAGACAATAAAAACCAGTGTTACACAAAGTAGTGTGAATTGGTTAGTTCCCTTGATGCCGCTCAAGCAATGGACTCTAAAGGCAAGATGTTTGAGACAAGAGTGAAACAAAAGCATGCAAGAGCAGGGGTGTGGTATAGAAAGAAAGAACCTCATCAATCAAACTCTCCCATTGAAATGGGCTGCTTGCTACCTTCTTAGATCTTCTTTTTACTCCTTCCCAACAGTGGTGCAGCTAGTTAATTTTACGCCCTGAACCTAGAAACTTTCTAAACGAGGCATTTATTGTGTGCTTGTGATCCCTCATGCAATGTAGATTGTCAGTGCTTTACACGATGTTGTCATCCTCCAGGGTCTGTCTTGTGCTTTGCAACCATTATAGTGGAGTGGGATGGGGGTTTCTAACAAGGAAAGACTGGTATTTCTGTGAATGGCAGCATGAAACCGTCATGTATTTGTGAAATTCTGCTATACCATGGTGCTACCTAGCGGTTGTGCAATGGAACATATAGAAAGGCAGAGAAATAAAACTTCTTGGGGGAAAAACACGTATAAAGGAGATGACAAAGAATCTGGAAGCAGAAGCCTCAGTAAAGTGGCAGGTTAAAAGCCTCATGAAGAAAAGTTTTTAATGGTTTTATGGGGGCCTCCTTTACTTTAGTGTGTGTTACTTCAGTTGTGAAGCACACAACCAACATTTCTCTTCTCCCCCGATCCAACCACTGTTCCATGCTTTAAAGCTGCTTCTACTTTCCTTATATGTCAGAATGTTTGCCAACTCTGCACATATATACTCTGAGTTTGTGCAGTTTTGCATTTTAAACTCACTTAAATCATAGCGAAATGGGACAAGTCAGTGGAACCCTAAATAGATGTTCCACCTGATCTGGAACCCTGAAAAAGCAGGATTCCTGATCATGTGGAATGTTGCCTATGCTTGCATGTGTGTAGGCAGTTGGTAGAAGTGCCTGCAAATACCCATGCAGTGTGGGGAAGAGAGCACCATGTATGCACTCACTGTATGTGGAGAACCTATGGGAACAGGGCCTTTGTTTTGCCCCCAACATCAGATCAGCATTGCAGTGAAGGCTTTCATAGCACTGGCTGCCTGTTAGGTGGGCCAGAACGGTGGCCCTATTGCCAGTGGCTGGATGCAATCTCTCCCTGCTTGTCTTGCTTCAAGTAACTTCTGTTCTGTTTCAGTTCCAGACCTGGACAAGACACACGTACAAAACTGTTCTCGACTTCAAAAGGTTTTTCTTATCCAGAAGCAATTTAGTGGAGCAAATGAATGCGGTAGCTCTCAGATTATTTATTGCTCATTGTCAGATATTGCACCAGTCTGTAGCTTTTAGAAGTACTTATCAACATTTTATTATATTATTACTGCTAGATTACCTGGCAAACAGCTGATATAATTTTCAAAAAGTACAATGAAGATGTAAAGGTTCCACGATGGGAGAAAAATATATATGAGCATTCCAGGACTGCAAGTATGTTCCCAGTTCCGCTCCCTGGGATGACTAAATTTTGCTATGCTGTAAATTTCCTGTAAACGAAGATTCTGATGAGTCAGGTCCATAGTGGGCATATTAGAGAGGTATTGCAAACATCTAAACTCTAGCAACCATCATACCCGGGTGATGTTAAGAAGACACAAACTTGGTTGCAGGGGACTTCTGGATGGAAAGCTCCTAGTGCTAGCCACCAGAAAGCATGGTGCAGTGGATCCATCTTTTTTTCCTTAATGTTTTTATGCAGTACGGAAGAAGCAGTGGGAAAACATGGGAGGGTTACCAGTGGAAGGTGTTGTCTGGACCCCCAGCAAATGTCTGGGAATGAGGCAAGGTGATGGCACCATAAATGCATCATCTAGAAGCACCCTGGGTCTAATATATTGAACTGCATACTCTATAGATGTGCATGCTATACAAGGTCAAAACTCTCCATTTCATAACTACCACATCTCTAGCTTTAACTGATTGAAATGAACATGTGCAAATTCTGAACCTGTCCACTTGAAAAAAAAAAGTCTAGAGGTTTCCACAAGGTGAGGGAGCAGGAGCTGGCTAAAACAGTGCTTTCATACTGTATTTTAAATTATGTTTTTATATTGTTGTTGTTTTATATTTTGAATGGCTTTTATGGTTTTAATTTTTGTAAACCACCCAGAGAGCTCCGGCTATTGGGTGGTAAAGAAATGCAGTAAATAAAATAAATAGGTCCTGGATCACCCCTCAAATTCTGCTGAGTTCTATTGCGTCATGGGGCATTAGGGACTTCTTATCTCTGGTACACACACATTGTTTCCCTTAAAGAAGTAATTTACTTCTTCTTGATTCTTGTTTTTCTGGTCCGTGTTCAGCCATTTTGCTGCATTCACATGCACACTTTCCATCCAGCCAAGCCAAGAGCAGGCACTGGCAGAAGGCTCTTTGATCCAGTGTTGGTTTTTATTGATGGATGGGGGGGGGGGCGCTGGGGGAGAGGTCCTTTTTGGAGATTTCCCTTTGCCTTGCAGCTCCCTATGCCCCTCCCCCAAATCAGCTCTGGAGGATTGGGAGACCTTTCAGAATAGAACAGGAAGTGGGAAGAAGGCCTGCAGGAAGAGAAGGAATCGGTCAGAAGAGCCTTCTGTCAGCAGAGGGGCAGCAGTTGTGGGGTTTGGGAACATGAGGAAGAGGGAAAAACTGGCAGCACAACCCGACTATTATCCAAAAGCTGGGAATAGCAACAGCAGTGCCCAAGCAGTTTGGATGAGCAGAGTCTGGAAAGACCCTTTCTGCCTTTACAGATCTAGGCCTCATGGATCACTATGTTAACTTTAGACAGACTTTACAGGTCTGTCTTTATATAAGTTTGCCTGCTCTTTGCTTGGCTTGGCTGGATGGAAAATGTGTATGTAAAAGTGGTAAAATGGCTGAACAGAGACCACAAAAACAAGAAGCAAGAAGAAGTAAAGAAAACCTTTAAGGAAGACATGATGTGTGTACCAGAGATAAGAAGTCCCTAATGCCTCATGAAGGAGCCCAACTCAGCAAAATTTGTGGGTCTATCTAGGATGGCTGATGCAAGGGCAGATGGAAGCCTGGTCGAAATGTCCACAGCAGATAAGATTGATCAATAGGACTAATGGATGGGTATTGTCTGAAAGAGGGAGTGCCCAGGCAATGGGTGAAGCAGGGTTGGACTAAGGAACAGAGACTATATAAAAAGCTGATCAGCCCTAAGTGAAAATAGAGAACATCAACACCAAAGAGGGACATTCTTCTGCATGCAGGGAGATTGCTTCTTCCCAGTCCCAATCTACCCTCATGGCTTGGGGGTTTGGCCACCCCTGGCAGTGAGTGAGCATACATATGAGGCTTTGCTCTGCTAAAGAAACTTGAAACTTTGCTTATGGTGCTGACCGATCGCAATGTTTAAGTGGATTAATAGATGAAATAAATATTACATGCATTGGGGTGCTAATCTAAACTTTTGTGTCAGTTCTCATTTGGAACCTAAAATAACCTGATATTTTGGGATTAGTAAACTTTGTCTAGCTGCAGAAGTTCCTGAATACAGAAACTAGACCATTTAGTATAGATAATTCTAAATTAATACACTTGTTAATCAAAAGTGAAATGAAATGAAAAACTGTTAACAGAGAAAGCCAGCTTCACTGAATTATCATAGATAAGAGGAGGCAATTTTGCCTGCAGAAGCAGCTACATACAATAAAGCTACTCTCACTATATTTGGGGTGACTTGATAATGCCCGTAGCACCCCTAACTGATCCCAAGATTTAAAAAATAACAACTGTTAGGCAGGACAGGAAGGAAAACTTGAAGCTCCACACAGGTATGAACAACTGAACAATCCGGTGGTGGTGGTGGTGGTGGTGGTTTTTAAAGACCAAATGACTTTGACATGGCATCAACATTTACCAGATGTAAATCTTCATATCTCTGTGTGTATGAGGGGAAATATGAACTCAGGGATTTATTAAAGGACTTGAACACATGCTTTATTTGTGTGGAATGGAAGTCTATTTCTTTTCTTGTTTGTGGAGCACACTCAGTTTTGGAGTCTGAGGACAAAACCTAGCCCATATAGGATCTACAATAGCAATTGTAGTGGTAAATTAAACTACTGTGTGTGAAATTCTGTAAATACCTAAATGGCTGCTGTGTGAGAGCAGTTTCTAGCTGTGCAATCTGTGCCTTTCATCATAAATTAAATCAACGTCCATCTCATGCCATTGAGGCCTCATCTACACCAAGCAGGCTATTGCACTATGAAAGTGGTATGAAAGCGGTATATGAAGGCAGGAGCCACACCAAGCAGGATATAGTGGTATGAAAGTGGTATATGGTATGTGTCAATGGCCCCCAACAGTTGTCAGTGCACTTCAATACCGGTACAAAGCAGTAGTGTGGCACCTGCCTTTTATATACCTTATTTCCTCGATTCTAAGACACACTTTTTTCCCTATATTTACATCTGTAATAATGGAGTGCGTCTTAGAATCGCTGGATTTCTCCAGCGCTGGAATGGGGTTGAAGATACACCCCCACAGACACACAGAGCCTTCACAAAGGGGCTCTGCATGCCCCCCAAGCGACGTGGCCTTCCCCACTCGCCTCTATCGCCGCCACTCCTTGCTGCTGGCACCGACCTCCTTGGCCTCCATTGCCACCAGTGCCGCCCCAGTACTCTCCGCCAGTGCCGCTGGCAGCGGCCTATCCGGCCTGGAAACACAGCGTTACTAGAAAGTAGGTCATGATCTTGCGGGATTGTGGCCTACTTTGTAGTAACACCACGTTTCCAGGCCAGTCGGCAGCTGCCAGTGAGGAGCCACCGCTGTGGCAGTGAGGACCAGCCTTCCCCACTCACCTCCATCACCGCCCCGGTCCTCACCGCCAGAACTGCTGGCAGCGGCCTCCCTGGTCTGGAAATGTGGCGTTACTACGAAGTAGGCCATGATCCCGTGAGATCTTGAAATTGAGATCTCCCGGGCTCATGGCCTACTTTGTAGTAATGCTGCATTTCCAGGCCGGGTAGGCTGCTGCCAACGCTGCTGGTAGCGAGGGCCGGGGCTGCGCTGGCGGCGAGGGCCGGGGCGGCAATGGAGGTGAGTGGGGAAGGGAGGAGGGGGACTCCTGCCCGGCCTGCCCCACCCCGCCCCGGCCCAGCAGGTCTCTGGGTGGCAAGTCGAGGGGGGGCATGCACAGCCCTACCGTATTTCTTCTATTCTAAGATGCCCTTATCCCCAATATTAACGTGTCTGAAAATGGGGTGCGTCTTAGAATCGACGCAACACTTTTTTCTGGTCAGTGGCCCTGAAATTAAGGTGCATCTTAGAATCGATGGCATCTTAGATTCGGTGAAATACGGTACCACTTTCATACCACTTTCATTGTGCAATATCCTGCTTGGTGTAGATGAGGCCTTAAGAGTCAACTTGGTATTAAGAGCGTCATCACACTGGAGGTTCAATGCACATCTGCTGCGACTTTGATCCACTTTTTCAGCGTTGGACTAGCATGACATAGTCCCTATCGTGCTGTTCTCTCACCCTGACCGAGTCCAAGAGTTCCTCACTGGAATATAATCTTCACCACAAGGTGGCACTGTGTATTTCCTTTAAGGCTTTCTGAAAACATTTTCTTAAAAGTGATAAAGTACCATCTACAAATATTGTATATTCTCTCTATCCCAACCCCAGTCCATCACACATTTTAACTTTCAGGGAGATCACAAAATGCTAAGCATTCCAGAAAGACAGAATAAAATTCAAAGAAGGAAGGAAAGAGAAGGACACTGGCCTTATCAAGGATAATGAAACAGAAATTGCTGATTAGGAAAACAGATGCTATTGAACTAGCTTTCCTCCCTTCCAACTAGTCAATTGCCCATAATAATGACAGGTGTGTGTGTTTGTTGGATGCTTTGCAGTAGGGTGGGATAATCTGCAGACATGCTGAAACAATAGTAGAAGCCAGTCACCTGCACCCATAAGGAGCTCTATGTAGCGGATCGCTTCTTCATTTCTACCTGGCATCCACCAAAGTTCACTAGATTGGGAATACATCATATGGCAAAGAAAGAGAAAGAGGATGCCTGGGAAGAGGCCAACTTTTCATACGGATGTGGCTATTAATGGAGGCCGGCTTGAAGGAGAAGTTGGGCACCAACTTTATTTTATATTTTGGCAGTGGCCTCTCAGCAATGCCTTGTCATCATGAGGCTCCTGTGGAATTGCCCCTGTCATGCCATTTACTTGATCAAAGCCTTTTGGTTTACTGTACTGTTGTAGCACCTTATAGCTATAAGGCTCCTCATTCCCACATTTGGCGAATGTCAATGACCTATAAAATAATTAGCTAAGAATCACCTCATGTCACTTCAATCAGTTTATGACACCATGTGTTCCCATCACCAGCTCCACTGTTACAGTGGGTGGGTTGGTTCACACACAGGTAAGCCCACTCCATGGTTATTGCCATGAAATGCATCCTTCATGCTTCGTTAGCAGGTAGCTACGCGTTCGTCCTGTGAAGTAATTCCACAGGGAGTCATATAACCCAGAAGATGAAAAGGAGCTGCATTTCACTGCTATTTCAATCTGTAGAGCTGCTCCACCCTGACACCCCCTTAGTAAAGGTCCAAGCAATTTATTGTTCTAAATAGAAACAAAACCTTGGCCCATTTGCATTTTAGCTCGAAGGTAGGAATGACCCACCTTGTTTAATATTTGTTCTACGTCTTACATGGCATTCACTCCAGCTACAAAATGATATGACACTGCTTGCATATTAATGAATATGCCTGATGATGGGTAAACTAATTAATGTGCATTTTCATAAAGTCGGGGGGGGGGCAGGAAATTTGCATGAGCTCATGCTATATTTATTGGTGCTGACCAAGTTGACTTCCATTTGCACAAAAGGAGCCGTCCAAAAGAGAAGGGTCCAGGTTATTAAAAGTATCGGATACGAGTAAATTAGTAAAGTTGGCAGCCTAAGGGGTACAATCCTACGCACTGTGCGAGGGCATCTTGGGGGCCATAGAATACTGTGGACCTTCTTCTCTGTGGATAGAGAGGGAGGCCTGCCATCAAAAGCCATCTTGTTCAGGTACTGGAAATTGCCTCTGCCATCACTCCTCTACAGTTGGGGCTCCAATGCAGTAGGAGCAGAAAAGGGGACTATCGGGGTGGATTTGGATCTGGGGTTGTTATTTTCCCTCTCATTAGAAGCAAATGGGTAGAGATTTAAAAAGTCAGATAAAACAATGAAAACCAACCCCAACTTCTGCCCTGGCTGGCATGATCCTCACAGGACTTTGGATTTGGCGGTTCTTTTCTCCTTGCCTCATCCTCATATGATAGATCTGCCGGTCTGCAATTAGCAGAGAATTACCTGTCTAAAACAAGGGCTTACTTTGGATTAAACATGCACAGCATTGCACTGTAAGAAGTCATCTTCGATGGTACAACAAAATTGGTCATGCAAATAGCATAGCAAGCCTTTTATTGTTAGGCACTGATGCTGTGAGACTGGACGTTGTTGTTAGTATTATTATTATTATTTACATTTCTATACTGCCCCATAGCTGAAGCTCTCTGGGCGGCTAACTAAAGATTAAAACATTAAACCTTAAAAATCGATATACAAAATTTCAAAACATAAAAACAGACAATATACAAAGACATGTGCTATTTTCCAAATTATGGCTGAGCATTTACCCTTTTCTCTCTCTATGTGGCCTTCTCTGGACAGTTGCCCATATACTGAGTAAATCTGAGAACTGCTTTGTAACGTATCTCTTCGCCCACAGGGTGAGCAACTTGTGGCCCTGTAGATGCTGCTGGACTGCAACTCCCATAATTCCTAGCCAGCATAGCCTATAGTGAAGGAATGATGGGAGTTGCAGTCCAACAACATCTGGAGAGCCACAAGCTGCCCACCCATGCCTCAGCTTCATTGATTTCACAGGGGTTTTGCAAGGATAAAATGAGGATTGTGACACACTTTGTATACTGCAACCTGCAATAAAATTACAAGAATAAGAACATGAAATAAAGATGGGTTTTCAGCATTAGAGGATGGACAGCCAGATGTTTCTGCTTCTATTCATTGATAGATCTGTCCTACATGAATTGGTCTTGCTAGCAAGAATAATGGTCATAACAATGCATTTGTTTCAGTATTGAAATGCAATAAAAGTTGGGTTAAACAGCAATTTGTTCACTTTGCAAGCAATAGATGCCTTCAGTAGTTTAGGGATTGTCGTTCGGGGTGGGTGGGTGGGGAACTGCCTTGCATGTAGAAGATCCCCGATTCAACTGCTGCCATCTCCAGTTAAAAGGGTCTCACACAGGGACTCCAGGGAGGTGATGCTACTTAGATGCTGCACGGGCAGCATATACAGAGTGCTCAGCTGGCTTTGCTCATCCTTTGCCAGGGGAGACAAAGGAGGAATGGAGTGCACAGCTGGGGCTTCCAGGAGCTAGCTGAGTGGTCCAGCTCTTGGAAGCAGCAGTGAAGTACTGGGTCGCTCTTTTTCCCCCTCTCCCTTTTGAGGGGATGGGGCTTTGGGGGCTTACTTGAGACCTTATGGTTGAAATGGGACAGCCTGGTGGGGCCAATTTGGCCTGCAGGCTGGAGGTTCCCCATCCCTGGCCTACAATAATGGGTTGGATGGTTGAATTCTCTGACCTGGTATAAGGGATTTTTTCATCGGATTCGTTAGCCATGCTGAAGTTGCATTCAGTCTGATCTTTCATCCCGCTTGTGAGGCTGGCTGGGAAAAAAGCACAAGATCACACCCTGTATTTCAGATCTTAAAACGAATACCATCCATCTTGTTATATATACACGTATATATTTAAGTGGGAAGCTTGACTCTCTGCCTTTAATCATGCCTAAATTGCTGTCGTTGCCACCAGATTGCATGTGTTCGCAAACTGCTGCTGCTGCCCAGCCATTAATTCCGGTGAGGCAAAGTTAATAAATGGCTAAATAAAGAATTTTGATTAGTGAAGAATCCACTCTAAGTACTAGGTTGATCCTTATTTTCCTAAAATAAGTCATCCTATTTCCCCTATTACTTAGCTAGCATTTAAGCACTTTGAAGGATTAAAGCACATTATAACGTACACAAGGGGGATATTCTAATAGGACGTGTTTGTAGTGGTCATATAAACTACCCACAGTTATCCAAAATAACTAAGAACAGCTTGTGAGGTTAAACGGCATCTCACAATGCAGTTTCCTCTTCTAGCTCAAGGACTGGTTTTGTTTGCCAGCATTGCTTTACTATCATTTGTTCATTTTGCTTCTTAATAATTGAAATATTAATTCCATAGGATCAAAACATTTCCTTCATCTGTTTATCAGTGTCCATTCCATACCTGAAATTACCAGTGTGATACCTCCACAGTAGACTAGAGAACTGTTTGTATAGTACCATAAGACCTGTATCACCCACAGATCCTGCGATGAGGCTGCTCAGGCTCTGAATTAAAGGACACTGGGGTCCTGGGCTGAATCTGAATAGGGCCACACACATCACTGACCAACACAAGGGGATTCCAGACTTCAGAAAGCCAGTCTGACTGTCTGGAAATGAAATTGCTTTCCCATTTCTTTAAACCAATATTTTAGCTCCTCTTAATGAATTCTTAGCTACTTCCTGATCCTTTGGATTTACACAAACCATTACAAGGAAAAAAGATATCCAAGCAAGATTACTTCAGGATGCAAAGGTACTCTATATCCAGCATTTGTATGTATCATTGTAACACTACCTTGCAGAAAGGTTTTATAACATAATTCCATCAGATGTATAACCCCCCTGCATTATTCACATGCTACATCTATCATATGTTCAAAATAGTATAGTATACATTTTTGCAACCTGCTGTACCAATGTAATATTTTAGCAAGCGTTTCTCTTAGACCCAAACAAATTAATAGAACCATTTTAACGGATATAAGATTGGGTCTTCTTCTGTGAGTATTCTGTTCTCCCTCACATATTTTGCTTTTATAACATTTTATTAATCTTTCACAGTTTCTTACTTTATTGATCCTTTGTTTCTGCATACGTAATTAATTCCCTCATGTTGACGTTATTGTTCAATAACACTGACTAATAATTCTATTAAAGGAACCCAATATACTGTAAGGAGCAGCCTGATAATTACACCAACGAGTGGTAACTGTCTAGTTCAGACCTGTTGTTGCTGTTGATTTTGCTTTGCTGCTGCTACTGCTGTTGTTGCTGTTGTAGTTGTTATTATATGGCATCTTTCAGAGTGACATTGGATACATCCCTGCTCCCAAGGAGTTTATAATTAACACATGTACTTGCTTTGTATTGGACCATCTAACCTAGCATATTATGGTTCAGTGGTGGGCTTCTGACCCTCCAGACATGTTGGGCTACAACTTCCACCATCCCTCACCATCGGCTATGGTGGGATAGCTGATGGGAGTTGTTGGTCAAAACATCTAGAGGACCACAAGTTGCTTATTCCTGGTATGGTCCGACAGGTGGTGGCACTCCAGCATCTCAGGATAAGGTTTCCTCAGCATCTGTTGCCTGAGATCTTTTAAACTGGAGATGCTGGGGATGTTTAGGCTGACCATATGAAAAGGAGGACAGGGGTCATGTATAGGCTGACCATATGAAAAGGAGGACAGGGCTCATGTAACTTTAACAGTTGTAGAGAAAAGGGAAGTTCAGTCAATGCCATTTGTATGCAATTAGTTCCTGGTGAAATTCCCTCTTCATCACAACAGTTAAAGTTGCAGGGGCCCTGCCTTCTTTTGTATATGGTCACTCCAGTATAGTGCATGCACCTTTAACTGTTGTGATGAAGAGGGAATTTCACCAGGAACTAATGGCATACAAATGACACTGGCTGAAATTCCCTTTTCTCTACAACTGTTAAAGTTGCATGAGCTCTGTCCTCCTTTTCATATGGTCAGCCTAGGGATGTTCTGTTCCTGGGTGACCATATCAAATCCCATGGCTTTCAATGTCATCTGTATGCTGATGATAGGGTGGCCTGTGGTCTACTTTACAGAGGATAGTCCTCTATTTTGGAGAGCTGGCAGAGGATAGACCTCTGTTTGAAGGTGTCCTTTATTTGATGGGTCATCCAGTCCAAGTTTGGTTTAAAATCAAAGGACCATAAGGAGGGAGAGCTGTGCCTTGAAGTTGCCCATCAAGAGCTACACCTGGGCAGCAGACTGAGCAGGTACAAAGGGAGTTGTGGTCTAACCCATCTGGAAGGCACTGTTTTGGGGAAAGCTGTTTAGTTTTCTTCTTAACTACTGAAATGTTCTGCTCTCTGGTCTTCTATTATCTTACCTCTGTTCCCTCACCTCTATCCAGAATTCTGCTGACAAAACTATTCCCCTTTGTTATCTCTTACAACATTCACCTGGTTCAGAATGCTGCAGCCAGCCTGTTGACTGGGGCTGGTTACAGGGAGCATGTGACTCCCTTGTTACAACAGCTTCACTGGCTATTGGTTTGTTTTGGGCCAGAATTCAAAGTGCTGCTTATGAGGAATAAAGCTCTATGCAGCTTGAGACTAAGCTACCTGAAAGACCTACTTCTCCCTTATGGGTCTGCCCAGTTCATAAGAGGTTCTGAAGAGGCCCTTCTTTCGAGACTGGCATCATTGGAGGCATGTTTGGTGGCAAGATGAGAGAAGGCCTTTTTGGTGGCTGCTCCCAGACTGTGGAACTCCCTCCTGAGGGAGGCTAGGTTCACTCCCTCTCTGCTGTCCTTTGGCCTATACATGGGTTTGTTGGGTTGGGTGCTTTTATTTTTTATTCTGTTTGTTATGTTTTTATTGTATTTCAATGTATTTTATTGTTTTAAGCCGTTTTAATTATGCTTGTACCGTGCCTTGTGCCATTTTTTGTTAAAAGTGGGGTATTAAATAAATAAATATGACACCCCTCCTAAAATCTCCCCACTGACTCTTCCTCTGATTCCAAATTCTGCACAAGTTCCTGGTCCTGACTTTTAAAAATCCCGTAGCTTGACTCTCTTATTTCTCTGCATTTACATCTTGACACATCCTTGCCTGTAAGTTTTTCTCATCCAGCTCCACCAGCCTCCAGTCTCTTGCTCCCTCGGACAAGTTTGCCCTTGCTTCTTTGCTGGAACTTCCTCCCAGAATGCTTGTGTGAAGTCACCTCTCTTACATCATTGGGATATCTTCACAAAATATACCTTTTCTGTGAGATCTTGGAATAACTCTCTAATCCCCATATCCTACTGCAGCTTTCCCCAACCTGGTGCCTTCCAGATGTTTTGGACTACAACTCCCAGCATGGCCAATGGTCAGGAATGGTGTAGTCCAAAACATCTGGAAGGCACCAGGTTGGGGAAGGCTGCCCTACTGTAACTAGGGGCGTCATCAGAAGGGGGTGGAATCACGTTCCCTACCATCGCTTCTCTGCTCCTGCTTCTGTGGCACAATACTTCCTCTTTTCTCAGGAGAAGAAAGAGGAAGTAAACTGTGACCATGTGGCCCATTCAGTGGGCATTTTTATAGCGCCACTTCTTCTGCACACAGCAGAAGATCGCAGCAAGTTCCGTTTCTAAAAATAAATTGAACTTACCGGGATCTTTTTTTGTCATGGGAAGAAGGCAAGAGAGACCGGGAGATACATGGGAGGCGGACCTGCGAAAATCCATGAGTGCCTAGTAACGAGCGTACTATAAAATGTTCATCTGATGATCCCCTAGGTTTTAACTACATGGAACTGAACTAAACATATTCTTCCACTGTTTATCATTGACTCAAGTGTCCTTCTCTTCCTGTTCCCCTGTATTGAATTATAGATTGTAGGTCCCCCAGGACAACAGCCTCGTCCTCTTGTACTTTGTAATTGCCATGCACATCAATAAAAGAACAAACAATAGTGGCTGTGAAGAAGGAAATATTCTTTGTATCAGGATGATTAGTTGGATTGTGGAACTTGTATTTCTTTAGTTTCTCATACTTTTATTATTATTACTTTCCACTGCCAGACATTATCTCTGATGTGAGGTGATATGGCATTTCAGAATGTATTGTTTGATCTGGGATGGTTCATTCACACATGAATGTCACAACCTGATAATGCAGTCAAACAACAAACATGCATGTTTGGCCCAGTCGTACATGGTTGGGACTGCTTCATAGATTTCATCTTCTCTACACCTTTTTCTTCCACATATGTATGCAACTACTTGAATCCCACTTGGACAACTATTTGTGGGATAGGGAGAGGAGGGGTGTGGAGGAAAGGAAATGACATATATCTTTCTGGCTTAAGAAGAGCCATGCTAGTCCATCTAGTCCAGCACTCTCTTCACACAGTTGCCATCCAGCTGTCGACCTGGGACCCACAAGCAGGACACAGCGCAACAGCACCCTCCCACCCAAGTTCCCCAGCAACTCGTGTATTTAGGCTTACAGCCTCTGATACTAGAGGCAGCACATAGCCATCAGGACTAGTAGCCATTGATTGCCTTCTCCTCCTCCAGGAATTCATCCAACCCCCTTTTAAAGCCATCCAAATTGGTGGCCATCACCACATCTTGTGGTAGTGAATTCCATAGTTTGACTATGCACTGGCTTATAGATGTGTTTTGCCTAAACAGCTTGTTCAGGAATGGCCCTGTTATCTTTTGTGTTACAAAAATCCAGGCTCCAGCTCATAGGATTGCCACTGAACATAATGTGTTAATCACACATTCTCACATAATATGTTACATTTGTCCAAGATAATTATTCCAAGCATACTTTCCCATAGATGTAAAACATTGTCAAAGCACACACACACACACACACACACACACATCTCAGAATGCATAGGATACCTGAAAGGCTAGAGTAGGTTACGATATTTTTTACTTACGTGTGAATAGAGGAGCTCAACTCCATGGGTCACCGCTAAAACAGAAATGCTTAGCAATACCTGCCAAGCAGATCTATCTTTCTGGTTTCTAATGGTAGGTAGAGCCAATGGCACTGATAAGAGATCTGTTACTTATATCTGAAAAGTCTGAATGCAGCAGGTCATGACCCAAACTGGATGTACGCTAGCTGAACCTATATGGCTTCCTGACAAAAGACCAAGTCAGAGCAGCAGCAAGTGTGGAAGAAAATGTGAATAGCAAGAACTACAAAGGAGGTCACTAAGACTTTTTGACTCCTGGCATGCTTTGGTAGGTATAGAGGCCGCGCCACTTTAGTATTCCCCGCACAAAGGGAATCGTCTTTGAACAAGCCGAAATGGACGGATTTTTCCCCTGGCTCTATGTGAGTTCAGAGCCCAAGACCCAGCACTCATGTCACTGGTGCATGACCAAAGGGAGAGAAGTGACACTTTGGTAACACACTCGCTTCTCTGCTTTCCCCTTTGTCTCCTCGACAGTCCAGTGTTCTTGGCTATCATGGAAAAAAAAATACAATAAAGGTGTCGTTGGGGCCCTCGGACAAAATTGCAATGGTGCAGAACTAATCTGCATCCAGACCCTTCCTGTGTGATAAGCCCCCACCCAAGTAACCTAATCTGGGATGGGAAGTTTCCCTCCAAAAATTACCCAGCATTTATTGATGGCCTGAATTTTTTCACAGCCATTTGAAGGTTTCCACTGGGACCTTTCTGGTCATTTGATGTGGCAATTAGCAAGGGGAACTTTTGTGCTCTGGGAGACAAGGCAGCCTCTTTTAATAATTATGTTTATGCCTTGAACAAAAACAAAGCGAGACCCGCAAACATCAAATCCTTTCTGCTGGTTGTCCTTTATTATGTTTTAAGCAAGCAAAGTGTGACTTTTCCCATGAGAAAACTAAAGGTGCAATCCACTACTCATTGAAACCAATCGGAAAAGTAGCCCTTGATTTTAATAGAGTTGGACGGGATGCTCTAAGACAATGCAAATATTCATTTCAATTCTTTTTGATGCCACCCCCCCAACAAAACACACCCACCCGCCTCCCAATGTGGGTCCCTAATGTATCTCCTCTTTAATATCTTATATATTTTCTTTATTCTAAAACAATGCCCAGCAGTAATATACAGTTGCCCTTGTTCTGACATCAAAGGAAAGATGAAAATGTAAATAATACTGCAGTTGGAGCATCCCCACATAGAAAATAGCTATGCAGAAAAGTTTTGTTGACCAACACACGTGCCCAAATTTCTTTTGTAGGATGATAAATCCATACAGTACAAAAATTGTGACAATACATTAGATGACAATTCAGTACACAGAGCTTCCAAATGACTTCCAGTCTTCTAGGAGTTAGACTTCTAACTTCTAGAAGGTTAGCAGAGGCAAAGTCACAGGAAAGAATAGCTTATTTGCTTTTAAAAACTGAACTCATAATGATTACGATTGATATTAGAAGATGCCTTTTATTCTACCAACTCAAAGGTTACCAGGGAGAAGGATAATTTTTGGTCATAGGCTGTTTGGAGTTATTTCATTTTTTTAGCTTTCATGTGAGGGATTGGAACAGGCTTTGCCTGGACAAAGGATGGTGAATATGTTGGCCTTCATTGAAGAGGTAGAAAAACATTCCTGTGAAGACTCTACAAGCAGATATTGCTTTCATATTCTATTAACTAACTGATAGTCATTTTTTGAGCCACCCCACTCAAATTCCCCCTCAGTCCTGATTTGGAGAATGGAATATTTCAGTTGCCCTCTGTTTCTTATCCCTGTAAAATCCCTGACAACATGATCCTTTCAAATGTCTCACTCAAATAGCTGCTAGAGACCTTTGTGGTTTCTAGCAAATGGAAACAATACATTCACCCATATGGTTATTTCTTGTATTGCTTTGACATCAAAGCAGCTAGAGTGATCATATGTACCCTTTTACAGAGGTCAGTCCTCTATTTGCTGGGCTGCTAGAGGACTGTCCTCTATTTTGAAGGCGTCTGCTATGTGAAGCTCTGTCCAGTCCAGGATCATATCTAAACCTCATGTCATATGAATACGATCCCATCATGGTGATGCTATATCCCTCTTGCGCATTTATACTTCATAGCATACACAATTACATCTCTTGCAGTATTTTGGATAATACAGAATAAAAGTGGGAAATAATGCTGGAAAAGAAGTATATGGCATACGTAATGTGCTCCAACAGTTACCAGTGCACTTCAATACCCATAAAAAGCAGTAGTGTTGATCTAACCCAAGGCTGGTTTGAAGATAATGAACCATGAGAAGGAGGAGCTGGGCCTTGAAGATGGCCAACAACAGTACCTGGACAACAGACTGAGCAAGGCACACAGGTCAAATTTAGGGCAGCTACAGGGCAATATAAAGGTCAAATCTAACTTGCAAACCAGGTAGATTTGATCTTTATTGGTGCTCCAGAATTTTTTCAGAATTTCTAAAATTCTGAAAAAAGCGAGGGGTGGTGGGGACCACATATTTTCCACCCCTGCTTTAGCAAATCTGCAAACATTCTGGTTGTTGAATGTATTATACTTGAATGTTTCTGTGAGGCAAGAAGAAAAGGATCTTGAACACAGCTGTGGCAAATTTGCGGAAAGATGTGACTATGCATAGAAATATATGACAACATGTGCCCAGCTATAATGCTAATTGTATGTGAATTGTGGATGATGTGTGGTTAATGTTGGGTGTGTGTGTGTGAGAGAGAGAGGGTGAAAGAAAGGGGGACAGGGAGAGAAAAACAATAGGCAACAAAGACTGGGGAAGAGGGAGTTTAAATTGCAGCATGTACTAAAAATAGGAGATTGTTCACAAAAGCACAGGAAGTTGTACAAAGATCATTCAGTGACTAATCATATAGGCACATCTGGATTTTTTTAAAGCAAATGACCAACACACTCTTTAGATAAAATACTGGTAGCCACAAATCTGGAGTGCCTCCTGGGGAGAAACAACTGAAATGCTGAACAGAAGGCAGGGTTCTTACAGCCTGATCCGAATCACCTTTCTTCCACTAGTTATTTTCATTTCCACTAATTTTCAAGAAATGGGCAAAATTGACTGGAAAGAAGGAAAGGAGGAACATCTTGTGAGCAAGTTCTTTTGAAATGAATAAAACATCAATAAAATAGGAGATAAAATAGGATTGACCACACAAAATGGAGGATGGGGCTCCTGGATTTTTAACACAGGGGTAGGGCACATGTGGCTCTACAGATGTTGCTGGACTCCTCTTCCCATCAGCCCCAGCAAACATACCCATCAGCCCAACAACATTTACAGGGCCAAACGTTCCCTAGCCTGGATTCCATAGTTATGTGGAAAAGAGAATCTTGACAGGTTCAGCTTATCATGAAGAGATGAGAGAATACTCACTTTCCAAAACCACCTCTTCTCCATCAATGGACTGGAACCTGGTCTTCCATTTCATGAACTTTCTACCCTAGAAGAGAATTTCTGGTGGATTTCACCTAAGGTAGAAAGAATATCACTCCAGTAAAGACATCAAAGTAAAGTAGAGGATGTGCTTTTAAAAAGCAGAAGGTAAAAACACCTTGAGATCTATCCTTCTTGAAGTGCTATTTTGAAACAGTACATGGAAGGGAACATAAGAAGCAGCCTTAGACCTGTTCAGATTATTTGTCTACTCTGGTTGTGGCTATCCACGTCTCGGGCAGTCATTTTCCACATCACAGCTGCCCTGATTCATTCACTGGAGAATGCTGGGAAATAAATCGGGGACCTTCTGCAAGCCGACCCTGTGCTCTATTCCTGAGCGATGGTCTCTCTACTTTGGAGGGTAATTTTCAGGGCTGGCACCTAGCATTGTTGGCCACCTGCCGAGATCCATGCCTCAGTAGGGGGACCTCTTGGAATTTGTAGAACAAGAGTCCCCAAGCAGTGCCTGCAGGTGCTGTGGTGTTCACAGAGGCATTCCATGTTGCCCACCAGAGGTGACTTGTTGTTCTCAACACTGGGTTGCTCACAAATGGTCTCTCTGCTCCTGTCTTCTCACAGCTCTGACCCCCTCTAGATGGATTCCGTTTGACGCCTGGTTAGCCGATTATGCGCATAATCGCAGAAGCGCTTTATCGTAAATGCTTGTAATTGAGCGCACAACTGGTGGCCTTACCGGTTGTTTGAAATGTGCTTTAGAAGTAGTTAATGCGGAGAATCGCTTGTTCACATAGTCAAAATGCGCTTTAACGGCCGGAGGAAAATAAAACTCGCTATTTAACGCACATTCGATAATGCGCATAATCGAATAGATAACGCGCCTCAACTCCCGATTTACGCTCCGCTCTTGTAGAGGTAAAATTTTTAATGAGACTTCAAAGAGCTTTAAACGTCTCGTGTAGAGGCAGCCTCTGTTCATCCTTGCTTGGGCTTTGTTGCCTGTACCTTCCTTCTTCCCTTTTAGTCAAGCAGTGATGGGCAGTGGGCCATGGCTCAGCAGTAGAGCACCTGCTTTGCATGCAGTAGGCCCCAGTTTTGTTCCCTGGCATCTTCAGGTAGGGCAGGAGAAACTCTGGCCAGAAACCCAGGAGAGCCACTGCCAGTCAGTGTCAACGGCTCTTTCTACACCATAGGGGTATAGAGGGAGGGAGGGTGATCCCGGAAGTACCTAATACACACCATCTGCGCACAGGGACCAGCCTGGGGCCATCCCAGGTGAAACTCCTGGTATGGAAAGGGCCAACAATACCGGACTAGATGGACCAGCAATGTGACTCAGGACATATTCCTGGATGTTTGGACTGGTAAGAAGAGAAGGGGAAGATTCCTAACAATTGAAATGCCCATTGCTGCTGGAGTCTGTCCAATTAGAAGGGAAGGGGCACCAATCTAGCATGTTGGTTTAATGGAAGAAGGAAAGGTAGGCCTGGCAGTAGGAAAAGCAGCAACCAGGGGAAGGGCTGACAAAGGAGAATCTGGGGCATGGGGGGGGGGAGGGTAGGAAAAAACAGGACTGGAAAAGAAGAAAAAAGCAACAGTTCCTATCCTGTTTATTTTCTCTTCCGTCCTTTTGCCTTTTCCTCTCCTTCCCATTCTCTTCTTGTTCTCTCCTCTTCCTTTGCTCTTTGCTGCTCATTTCCCCCTTCTTCTTCTTCTTCTTCTTCTTCTTCTTCTTCTTCTTCTTCTTCTTCTTCTTGTCTTTCTCTCCATTTTTTCTTCCTCTCCACCTTTCCTTCCATGCTTGCTTCTTGGCTTTCTTCTTTCTTTCCTCTCCCTTTTTTCCCTTCACAGAACCAGAGGTTCCCCCCCCCCACCTGTGTGTGTGTGTGTGTGTGTGTGTGTGTGTGTGTGTGTGTGTGTGAAAAGAGAGCGAGAGCGAGAGCGAGGAGTGCTTGGGATGGATGGAGTACTCCTACATAGGTCTACTGATTGAATTCAGTGGGACTTACTGCTCTGTAAATGTGCATAGGATTGCAGCCTTGCACACTTGGGCATAAACTTGTCTCTGCACCTTACCAGTTTGTCTTCTGTGAAATGGGCATTTTGTTGTATATTTGGGCTTTAAGCAAGTTTGTTGTCCATTGTAATTAGCCGTGCTCCCCATGGCAGCCTTGTTGTGACTAGCTGCACCCCCACTTTAATGATTTTGTGGCAGTGCTCACAGCAGTTTTTGAAATTCCCAAAGGTTGGGTTTCCTACCTGAAGCCTCCTGGGCCTGCTGGTGCTGTTCCACTTTGCTGTTTCTGACTCTCACCTGCCCTCTCTAAGCAAGCAAGCAAGCAAGCAAGCAAGCAAGCAAGCAAGCAAGCAAAGAGAGGAGTAATGAGGAGGTGTAACTTCTGCTTTGTCCTCTGCTTCTAGGAGATGATGTAGAATGAGGCTAGAGGGAGAGGCAATTCAATGGGCAGTAGGAATTATGGTGAGGAGGGGATGGGTACCCTCAAGAAAAGGGCTCCATGGGGAGCATCTTGCCCCAAGGCCCACCAAAACAGAGACTACTCCTTGGGATTGTTGGCACCAGGAATATTTCCCAAACTATTCCTTGGGAGAAATCAAAAGGCTAATCTAAGGACCTGGCATGTGAACATAAGAACGTAAGAGCCCTGCTGGATCAGACCACAAGTTCATTTAGTGCAGCAACGTGTTTCTTACAGTGTTAATTATATAGACAAGGGCCCCCTCTACAAGATTTCTCAGGAGACAGAAAATAAAACTACACAAAGAAGTGGGAGGTTTTCCCAGCAAAGGGGCAGTTCTATGCATGACATCAGGACAACAGTCCACCCACTCTGATCTTTAATGCGCCTCCTCAGAAAATTGTTTACACTGACATAAGGCGCTCTTACTCCTGTGGTAAATTAAAAGTCGCTATTTAACACGCGTTCGAAAATGCAAATAATCAGAGATAAAACGCGCCTGGATCCCTGATTTGCGCTCTGGTCTTGTAGGCTCCCTCTACAAGGATTCGCTTTTGCGCCCGGTTCGGCGATTATGCGCATTATCGCAGACGCGCATTTACTCCTAATCCCTCTGCACGGGAGGCGGCGAGAGGCGGCGAAACGCATTAATAGATGTCCAAAAAGCGCTTTACAAGAAGTTAATGCGCATAAGCGCTTGTTCACACGGGAAAAATGCGCTTTAACGGCCGGAGCAAAATAAAACTCGTGATTTAACGCGCATTCGAAAATGCGCATTATCGGAGAGATAACGCGCCTCTACGCCCGATTTGCGCTCCGTTCTTGTAGAGGTAAAATTTTTAATGAACCTTCAAAGCGCATTAAACCTCTCTTGTAGAGGCAGCCGTAGAGGTAAATTTGGTAATGTGCTTTGAAAGAGCTTTAAATCGCTCTTGTAGAGGCACCCAAGGATGATCACAGGTCTACACTGGTTACTAAGACCAGTGAGCAGCGCTCCTCTCCCGTGAGGCTGTGTGTGTGGATCTTGGAATCCGTGCTTTGTTCTCACTCTGCTTCACTTTGGCTTGGCTGTTGTGGGCTTGTCCTGAGCATGTTAGCTGAGGGTGTATTTCAACACCATTGAAATCAATGGAATGTTGCCATTGCTTTTAATGAAAATAGATGGCATCCTCAGTTAGCTTATTGGGTTATTTTTAAAACATGCTATCCTTCTTCTAAGGCACTCAGAACTGCATGCATGCTGCTGCCCCCCCCCCCCCCCCGGAACATTTATTAGCAAAGGTCGATTTGTGCATCTGTGTGTGTGTATGTACGAGAGAGAGAGAGAGAGAGAGAGAGAGAGAGAGAGAGAGAGGAGGTGGCCATGTGTCCTCTTTGAAGGGATGTCCTGTCCAATTTTGGTTTAAAGATACAGAACCATAAGAACAGTTGCTCATCAACAGTTAGTACCTAGTTACGGTCTTCCATACTATAGTGAGGTGTACTGTAGTGTTTTTCTATTGAAATTATAATAATTATTTCTAAATGTGCATCTACACATATAAATGATCACATGCAAATTTTATTCAAATCATTGTCATCTTTGGTTCTCTTGTTTGGTCATGCAGTTCCACATCTTGAGTGATTCACATGTGGCAACCCTGGAAAAAAAGAAAGAAAAAGGAGGGGGGAGGGAGAGAGACTGTGTGGAGTCTAGCCTCTGTGTTCTGTATACATTAAGTCCTGCTTGGTGTGTGTTTGTGTGCCTTTTTTCTCTGGTTTCTTGCCTAGGGCGATATAGGCATACACTCTTTACATGCTGCAATCCTGCTAATGGTCCTGTGGAGAGTGGGTGTTCAATTGCATTGTGGCAATTTTCTTTCTATCCCTGTCAATGCGGTGTGTTTATGTGTGTTAGGAGGATGCAGCTTTGATGTGGGCTGCCTTATTGTTTTATATTTGAAATCTTAAAAAAAATGCCCCTCAAAAAGGTACTACATCATTTTTTAAAAAATCCCCCATTTTTACTAATGTGTTTTGAGTCTCTAATATTCAAAACCATTCAACAGTATAAGGTAAGCATAGAGGCATGCTCTTGTAATAGAGTGGGAAATTCCCTAAAGAAGAGTCTATTGGTAAATATAATAATGTATAAGTCTTTTGGATTTGCTTGTGTGTTTGAAATGCTACACCAGATGTTTCATGCACTACCCTAAAACGCATGCATGCATTTTGCATCCACGATTAGTCCGCAACCAAGGAATGAAATAAACATGCCACTTATATCCATGCAACCTTGTTCTTTCCAAAGGACGATGGTTTCATTCTTTCTTTCATTTTTCAGTTGCAAGATGTTTGTTGGATGTACAGACAATTTTTATTGGTGGTAAGAATGTGTTGAATCATGAGTGCCATTTTTTGGTAGAAAGGCAGGGTATAAATCAAATAAATAATAAAAACAAATAAATATCATTGCATGCCTATGATATCTGTGCTTGCCATGAATAAAGAAATGGATGGTCAGATGGTTTAGGGAAATAGCATGTCTGTGCAACTTCTTTAGTGATCAATAAAAGAATCCGCATTCACGTTTCACAAAAAGGTCGCCACATCGCCCCCCTCCAACAACCATCTCCAAATACCCTTGGGGAAAATCCTGTGACATTTTATTGACAACTGCTAAAGTAATTGCCTTTGTAACTTTCCTGTAAGACTGCAATTTGCCACCTCATTATCAGTTTGATTGATGAGGACACTGTCTTCAATTTTCTGTCAACATTATGATTGTTAGATTGTGACCTCCTGGCTAATTCTAGGCTCCCTTAAAAAGAAACTCTGATATGCATGACAAAATGTTTTCCTCAACAAAATACCACTGACAAGTCTGAAAGAAAAGTACAGTTTCTGCAAAAGCCATTGAGATCTCTCCCCCCACCCCCAGCCTGGATTTAAGTATAACTCTAGGCTCCATTTGCAGTACCGGCTGCAATTCAGCAGTTGAATCCAGTGTATTTAAAGATTGTAGAGCAGGTGCGATATAAAAACAAGAGATTATACTCAGCGACTGTTGCCAAATGTCCGTTTAAGGCAGCCTTCCTCAACCTGTGTTTGACTGCAACTCCCATCATTCCCTAGCCAGCGTGGGAACCAGGGTACCAGACTGGGGAAGGCTGGTTTAAGAGATGTTAAAGTCCGCAAGGTGATGGCTGCTCCACAGAGTAGGATGCATGTCCCCTAATTCAAAATGCCACTGCTTCGCACAATAAACTCCACAGGACAAAGCCACATCATAGACTTCTGTGCGATCTGTCTTTGCCATTTTGACTAGGCAACAATGATTAGCGTCCATATACCATTCCATAAGGGCCGCCATGTTAGTCTAGAATAGCAATAAGGCAAAGAGCTCTAACAGATGCAGAATGATAGAAACACAGAGTGGGAAGGGGTCTCATGCACCCCAGTCCCATGACTGATGCAGGAAATACAGAGTTAGAGCAGAGGTGTTGAACCACTTTCAGCCTGAGAGCCGAATTCCATTTGGGAGAAGCTCTCGGGGGCTGCATTCCCATGGTGGGTGGGGCCAAAGACAAAATGGGGTAGGGCCAAAATTCTAGAAATACCAGCGTTTTCTAGTTTAAAGCTCTTACTGCCAGTAACTAAGCTTTAAGAGAGGCACTTCAACCTTTTAGAATGGGGGCAAAATGCGTGGAAAAGCTAGGAAACAATTGAATTGTCAGCAGTCTGGGGAAAGGGGGTGGGACCAGAGGAAGGGGCCAGAAGAAGGGGCGTGGCCTCTGGGGAATGCTGGAAGGCCAGATTGGGACCTCAAGTGGGCCGGATTTGTATGCAATTTGTACTTGGTGAAATTCCTTCTTCATCACAACAGTTAAAGTTGCAGGCACTATACTAGAGTGACCATATACAAAAGAGGACAGGGCCCCTACAACTTTAACTGTTGTGATGAAGAGGGAATTTCACCAGGAATTAATTGCATACAAACGACACTGGCTGAAATTCCCTTTTCTCTACAACTGTTAAAGTTACATGAGCCCTGTCCTCCTTTTCATATGGTCAGCCTAGCCAGAGGTTCTGCAGCCCTTAGCTAGAGCATCCCCAACAGATGGCTGGGCAGTCTCTGCTCATGCACCTCCAGCGAGGGGAGCCTGTTGCCTCCTTCCCCCCATAACTGTGGTATTTGGTACTATTGTCAAAATGTGCTTATCATTAATCGTCTTCTTTTGTAAGTAGTAGCCTTTCACAACCTATAATCAGATATTTGAAATATGCATTGAAAAGTATTCATGAGAAAAGACCCTGCCAGTCACAAATTAAGCTGTTTTTTATTTTGCTTTCATGAGACTGATTTATGGCTCGCTTTATTGAGCCCTTTATATGTTTCATGAAATATTATTTTCATTAGATGTTTTCCTTCTGTTTCTTCTAACATAGTAATAACTTAGATACTAACTGTACATAGATTTTAACAGTGCAATCCTCTACCTGTCTTCACAGAAGCGTTATTGAATTCAGTGGGACTTAATCCCAGGTAAGGATGCAATCCTATACCTACTCACTTTGGAGTAAGCCCATTGATCCCAATGGGGTTTACATCCAAGGAGTCATGCATAGGATTGCACTGTCCTGCTGCTTTCCTACACCCACTTAGCTGAGATGATGATGATATTTCTTTGTATCCCGGCTTTTGCCCAAGTCTCAGTAAAAGGCCCCATTGACAGCACTGCAACTTCTGAGATGGCATGTAGAAGATTGTGTTGTAAGTCTTGTTCCCAAGGGGCCTTGAGCTTGTTCTTCTAAACATCTGGGGGGGGGGGCATCAAGTTGAGGAAGGCCAATCTAAAATATTTTTTTTACCCTATGTTTCCTTTGTTCAAAGCTGCTTATGGCAAATAACAAAAACAATATTCATCAACACTTTAAAAAGCAATTATTAAAATCTTTTAAGATGTAGGAAGAAATGGGAAATCCTTCAAAGTCTCCACTTTGGGCCTGCTGCCTGCCATCTTGTCATGGTTGGGGATGGCCATCCATCCACCACTGATCACCACCTGGCCTATGTTTAAAGATGGAATTGCTCCCAGGGGCATAAGACTAATCTGAGGGTGATTTAATGACATGTTAAAGTGCCCTTTGAGTGTTGAAACAGAGCTCACAGTCATTGGCCCCCTCCACAAGGATGCGCTTTTGCGCCCGGTTCGGGGATTATGCGCATTTTCGCGGAGGCGCATTTACGCCTAATCCCTCTGCACGGGAGGCGGCGAGAGGCGGCGAAGCGCATTAATTGATGTCCAAAAAGCGCTTTAGAAGACGTTAATGCGCATAATCGCTTGTTCACATGGCGAAAATGCGTTTTAACGGCCGGAGAAAAATAAAAGTCGCTATTTAACGCGCATTCGAAAATGCGCATTATCGGGGAGATAACGCGCCTGTACGCCCGTTTTGCGCTCCGCTGGTGTGGAGGTCAAATTTATAATGAGCCTTCAAGGCTCATTAAACGTCTCGTGTGGAGGAGGCCATAGTCATTTCTGATTTGTTCTGATTTGCTTCAAACCAAGTAACTTCAGTAAAACAACAATTGACAGAACAGTCTTTACATACAGTGATAGGAAGAATTAACTATTTCATCCTCACGTCTACTTGCCCCAGTGGGGGTGGGTGGGTATAATGTAGACATGACCCTCATTGGCCACCAATTCTTCCTCATTTATCCCCAAGCTCTCCATCCTCTTCTGGTGGCTGCTCAGCTGTGGTGATCATTCTTTGTCCCCCACCCCCACAGTCTCCATCCCACCTGTCCAATGCAGAGAGTGGGGGATGCAAAGCTACTCAAGAGAGCATGTTCCTTTCTGTATGATATGTTCTCACACTTGCAATTTAGAAATCTATGCAAGGAAGTAACAGAGAATGTGTTGCATTTCATTATACAGACACATTGGGTTTAGTGTAATTTTTGCTTTAATAATTGATTTTTACAGTGTTGATGAATGTTGTTTTTGTTATTTGCTGTAAGCAGCTTTGAAGAAAGGAAACATGGGGTAAAAATACATTAAGGATGAAATCCTATGCATGCTTAGAAAGATTTTTTTTAAAAAAAGTATGTATAGGATCTGTCTAAACATGCATAGAATTGCGCCTTAAATCGGCCATCCCCAATTTGATGCCTTCCAGATTTTTTGAACAATTCCCATCGTACCTGACCATTGACCATATTGGCTGGGGCTGATAGGAGCTGTAGTCCAAACCATCTAGAAAGTTCCAGGTTGGGGAAAGCTACTTTAAATAAATGAAATAAATTGTATTTGGTACTGGCTTAGCAATCAAAACATTAATTCAAAATGTGGTAGCTTCATGCACGCATCAACAAAATCTATGGCCTTTTTCCTTCTCTTTTCCTGTATTGCAGTTCAAGGAACGACACTGGAACTTCTCATATAACAAGTCCATGGTATATTATCTGGAGAGAAGGATTTTGAAGCTTTTGTAACCTTTGAGTGCGACTACTGAAATACTTGGTAAGTGGAGCTGGCTCTGAAGAAGAGCATGTAGAAGTGTTAGCTTTGCCTTTTCTAACCTTGGGGCCTCAGATATCAGGCCTGTTCAGAAAATACACTAAGCCATGGTTAGGCCACTAACCCTTTTGCAGCAAATGGTTAGTGAGCATGTTTAAACCTTGATTATATAGCCACCATGGTTAGGAATGGTTCACACGGCACTCTAAGCCATAATGTTTAGCTCAAACTGCTTAACCTCCATGGCTTAGCGTGTCATCTGAACAGGATCAACATTGGGCTACAACTCCCATCATTCCTGACCATTGGCCATGCTGGCTCAGGTGTTGTAGTCCAACAACATCTAGGGACCCAAGTTTGGGGAAGGTGACTTAGCTGGTGCATAAGGCTAGCAACTTGGTAGGAGTGGAATGCCAGTATGACATTGATTCTGCATGTACTGCATAAATTTCCACTTGAATGTCTCACTTCAAGATGCTGTTTTAAGAGAACCCTAAAGAATGACAACTCCAGCCACTCATAGTATCGACATTTAGCAAGGCATCCCCCAAAGACAAAACCAGGGACAAAACATGGGCAGCAATTTACCATAGACTGGGACCGGATATTAGGAGCTGCCCTCATAGATTCGGAGCATATGAAGCAGTATGAAGTGCTATAAGAATCACAGAAGCTTGCTTGAATTATCTGCATGTAGGAAAAAATGTCAAACATGAAACAGCCCTCCTAAGACATATAAACGCCGAGGCAGTGCACTGAATGCAGGAAATGAAGCAAGTAGGAAATACCTAGTTGAATCGTGACATTCTTAATTGTCATCCATTGTCCCAGCAAAGTGGGAGATGTGAGGAATCTGCGACTTCATAATTGATGCCCCTTCTCCAAAGAACTGAGGGTGGCGGCTGCATGGTGGGGTGGGGGAGGAAGGCTTCTACTTTTGTTTGTTGTCTGTGCCAGAGCAGCACTGTTATTCTCCCATGCAGTTTGAATGAGTCGAGCATCTTGTTAGACAAGACGGATGACAAGGCCTAGGCTGGCTGAGCAATGGCTCGGGTTTATCAATACAAAAGCAAGGAATCTGCTGATCAGTTAGGGAAACAGGGCTCCTCCAGCGAACCGTTTTCGGGAGGGGGGTGGAAGAACACCCTTTGTCCCCCTGCCTTTCATCTACATGAAAACAGTCCTTGCTGATAACATTTTGTTTTTCACAAGAAAGAGCCAACAAGGTGATTGACACGGCTACTATGCAGATGTTTCCAATGAATACTGGGTGTGCAACCCTTTCTCCCTGGAAGGAGGATTTAGGAACCAAAATGCTCATCGGCTTCAAGAAAAGCAGGAGTGAAATGTTCACCATCTCCTTCGAAAATTCGGCCAGTTTTTGTTCTGTATGCACAGGTTTCAAGGACATTTCCTTGAATGGAAAGATGAAATCTGTATAGGTCCTAAAGAGCCAAAGCTAGGTGTTTTCAAGAGGCTTGAAGTTGTTTTATTCTGAAAACAAAGGCTTTATTTATTTATTACATTTCTATCCCACCCTTTTTCCTCTTGCAAGGAACCTAAGGCACTGTATATTAACTTCCTCCTCTCCATTTTATCTTCACAACAAGCGTGTGAAGTAGGTTAGGCTGTGAGTCAGTGAGTTGCCCAAAGCTACCCAGTGAGCTTCATGGCCGAGTGGGAATTTGAACCCGGATCTCCTGAATCCCAGTCCAACACTCTTGATTAGCTTATTTGCTGAAAGAATAGGCACCTTTTGAGTTACAAAGAACCCTTCAACAGGCAAGACGGTGATATGTAGAGGCCTTGCAAATGTAAACTCAGGTATGTTTAGCCATTTGACATGAGAGTAGTTTTATCACAAAACCTGTTGGTGTTGTAGCAGCTGACCAAGCAGGAATTACTAATTGCCTCCTGGCAAAAACATTGAGGAAGATAGGATCTCTGTTGAAGACACTTGTCTTTCTATAGCCCACTTGAGGCATTCATAATTTGTATCCGTGGAGGGCAGACAGGTCCTCATGCTCTACTCCCACCCTCTCCACCGCCAATCTTCTCATGTTGATGAGGAAGGAAGCATAACAACCTACAGCTGAGCATGATTAGAGTCCTTCGCAGGGTCAAGAACCTTGTGGTATCAGACCTTCACTGTCAACACAGGGGGTTTGTGATGAAGAGCTCAGGGGTGATATGCAAGTGCCTGTATGACAGGGGAGTTGGAATTCAATTTCAGAGAAACACTAGGGAGTGGTGGGCGGTGCTGAAGGCCAAAAGGGGTGGGGCCAAAGGCAAAAGGTGGGGCCAAATATTGCAGTTGAAACTACTTACTGCCAGTAACTATGCATTTAGTTACTGGCAGTAAGAACTAAAGAAAAGGCATTCCAACCTTTTAGGAGGGCAGGAGGGGGGGAATGTGCAAAAGTTGGGAATCAACCAACTGATCACTGCTCAGGAGAAGGGAAGGGCATGTGGATTGGGACCCCATATGTGCAGGGATCATAGGCATGCACAAGGGGTGTGCCTGGTGTGCTCTGGCACACTCTAATGTCTTCGGGGACCTCCTCTGCTTTCCACCCCCACTGTTCCAATCGGCGGGCTTTCCTGGGCTGGTCTTAACAGGAATGAAGCGGGCGCTGTGCCTTGTCTCCTGACCCTGCTGGCCAGCCGGTTTACTTTATTTTCCTTAGCGTGGACACATGCATCCGCATCACCAGTGCACTGCCTCTCTCTGTAAGGTCTTTCTGCCTTCAGGATCCACGCAGCGTGGAAAGACCTTTCAGAGAGAGGCAGTGCACTGGTGATGCGGATGCATGTGTCCTTGCTAAGGGAAATAAAGTAAGCTGGCGTGGAGGCAAGGTGCAGCGCCCATCCCACTTCGAGCAGCTCCTGCTTCTTGGGCATGCATGAGAAGGGGTGGAGGAGGCTGCATTGTGGGGATCACAGGAGGAGACAGAGGGGAGGGGTGGGCAAAGGTGTGGGTTGTTTTGCCCATCACCTTTAACATGTAAGTGAAAACCAAATGGAGAACTACTGGGGCTTTTAACTGGGAAATGAAAATAAAATATTCACGTGGGCCATCAAATTCACTTTTCTTCCTACTCAAATCCTCCAACCGGTTATATGGCTAATTCATATCAATTCAACAGTTACAGAATATGCTGATGTCTTCTAATTTTACACAAATGGTTTTTGGATTTACATTTCAGTTCTAACCTTTCTCTGTCTCTCTTCCCGCAAGACAATTGCAACACTAGGAATAATCCAAAGAAAATCTCTTTCCTTCGCTCGCTTTTCAGTTAACATCTTAGACCAGAGGAGGGGGAAAAAAGCGGAAGTTGCTTATGTGGCAATCACATTCTCTGGAGCGATTTTTTTTCTCGTTGTCACATGAACACATTCTTCTGGGTCCTGACACCATTTGGCAGGAGGTTGCTGCAGCAGGTTCATGATTTAATGGACAGCAGCTGCAACGGGAAGGATTTGGACTCTCCTTCTGGTGGCATGCGCCCAGGGAGATGTTCCAAAGTTGTTTTATATCACATTACATAGCAACAAAATATAGAAAGGCCTTGGACTTCTCTTTCTGTCCTTGGACAGTTGAGAGGCAATAATAATTAGAATTAATAACAAGGAACTAACAACTAAGAAGGAATGACAACACCCTGTGCTCCGATGAGGCCTTTAAATCATACCACCAATTTGATTCGAGGTGCTCACATGATTTATTTAAGTAATGCAATCAAGCAGTCTAGAGGCGTCCCAGTTTGCCAGCTTCCGTTCCCAGGAGAGGGGGGCTTTATCTAATGTCCCATCTCTAATGCCACTAGATTAGGACAGTTAAAACTTGAGCCGCTACTCTTAAGGAGATTCTATTCATCAGCACCCATCCTGAAGCTCCGAGGAACAAGTGGATGGTGGGGGAAAATGCATTCCACTGGTGCATCATCAACTTCCTTGGATTTAGCCTTACCACCATTTTCTTTTTAAGGAAGCTGTTACTCTCCAGGATGTGAGAATTCCCTGCTTAAGTCATGATCAGCACGGTGATTGCCGTGCCCTAGGCAGCAAATTTTGGTCACCTAGAACCAAGCCAGCCCCTAGGTGGCCATCCCCTCCACATTACGGCTGTTTCTGCAATAGAGAGACCGCATAAACCTAATGTTGCTCATCTCTTTACAGAGTAGGATGAGATACGTTATGTTGCCTGGACTGACAGCTGGTCCGTTTTGCTGCCTGAGGCAAAGGCTAAGATGGCACCCCCTACAGAAGCTCTACCTCTGCCTGTGGTAGGAATGGTAAAAAAAAATTGCTCAGGTTTGCATTTACCCAATTCTACACTTTTGAACCACTGTGCAAACCAAAATGCAGTTATCTTGCATCCTGCAGAAGCCAACTAGATTGGCAGTAGACTCTTTCTTCCCCAATGGCAATGGCATAGGGCCTCCACCACCACCTGAATGCAGCACGTTAGTTTATTTAACTTTTTTATTTTTAAAGATAGAAGCATGAAAATTGGGCACATTGCAGATGGCACGAAGATACTCATGTGTGCCAAATTACAGAAACATAGGTGCAGGCGTTTACTCACAAGGAATTTTTAAAACTGCAATTTTCCAGGCAATCCACAAGTGCTAGTAACTTTCTTATTTTTCAAGATACAATCCAGACATGTAACATTGGACAACTGTGCAGGTGCAGGCAGCCATGCACATTCGGTGGGTTTGACAGCTAACAGAGGGTGGAGAAGGTGGGGGAGGGGTGCGGTTTGACAGCTGTCAAACCCACCGTTTTGGAACTTTTGGAACTTTTAAAGTAAAAAAATCATAGCCACAAAAGGCCTGCACCTATCTTTCTGAAAATTCTCACAGATAAGTACCTCAAACCTGTCTGCCATGTGGGCTAGATTCATGCTTCTATCTTTAAAAATAAAAAAGTTAAATGTGTTTCTCTCCTCATTTCTCCCAAATTACCTTGCCACTACACGCTTGAACCTATGTTTCTGAAATTGCTCACACATGCCAACCAAAGTGGTATCTCTAATGTGGCCAAGTTTCATGGTTGGATCTTTAAAAATAAAAAAAGTTGAAGGCATAACTGTCTTTCCCCCACTGCTACCCATTTTTCAAAAAATTATTGCCAGCAAAGGCAAGCACCTATGTTTCTGAAATTTCACACACATGAGTCTCAACATACCATCTGCAATGTGGCAAAGTTTCATGTGTGGATCTTTAAAAATAAAAAAGTTATAGGTTTTCCTGGTTCATTAGTAAAAAAAAAATCATAGCCACAAAATGCCTGCACCAAGCTTTCTGAAATTTCTCACACAGAAGTAACTCTAACCCATCTGCAATGTGGCCAGGTTTCACGCTTCTATCTTTTAAAATAAAAAAGTTATAGGCATTTTTATAACACAATACTAGGCTATGAGGAAAATCATTCAAAATGGCATCCGATTAAAAAATCGGACATCCGATTTTCATATCATATCAGATCCAATCTGATACAATGGACCTCTGATTTTTCTGATACGATTTTTTACTAAATATGAAGTACCGATTCTTATACGATTTTTTTTGCATCTGTGCACATTTCTACCCTTTTCGCCAAAAATGATAGCAAATTCCTGAACTTGCATTCCCAAACACTATACTTGAAAAATGTGCAACTTTTCCAAAATGTACAACTTTCTCAAAATGCCACATTTTAGTCTTAGGGGGAAATTTGTGCAAATTTGGATAGATATGCACAGATTTGGGTATTTTGTGATAGTTGTTCATTTTGTGCAATTTTCCTGGTCATGCAAACTGAACAGTGATTGCAAATGCAAGTGAGCTTCGAACATCGCTTATTCGCCTATCCCTAAACCCTATTCAGTGAAACCAGTTAGCCACTTAAAAGGATCAGATAATAAGATATATGAAAGTTATATGCCTGAAGTAGGGATATGGGGAGCGAGGTGTTCAGTTTGCATTTTAATGTGAGCTTACCTAATTCTTCACTTTTGTGTGCAAACCAAAATGCCATTATTCTTCAAAATTCACACTTCTCTGAATTTTGCAGTTCTCCAATTGGAAAACAAAATGTGTGTAAAAATGCATATATTTGTGAAAATAACATTAACATTTATTATGTTAGGAAAAATACTTGCAAAATATGTGTATGTGAGGCAAAAATCCATGTATAAGGAGAAAAAATGTACACAAAAATGCTTACGAATTTTCATGCAAACGTTAAAAACAGAATTCTCAAAGTTCAGGAGAAACTGAACTAAAAACTAGAAAAAAATTCTAATAGTTTGAGATGCACTGAACCTAAAATTGGCAAAAATAAGAAACCAAGAGAAACTTAAATGAACAGATTCATCCAACCTCAGCCTGAAGTAGTGTGGTCAATTTTGGGCTAAATGGACAACTAATCGGAGCTGGTATATATATGCTTCCCAAGTTTCTAAGGGTGACACTGAAATCATAGAATCATAAAATAGTAAAGTTGGAAGGGACCTATAAGGCCATCGGGTCCAACCCCCTGCTCAATGTAGGAATCTACATGAAAGCATCCCTGACAGATGATTGTCCAGCTACCTCTTGAATGCCTCTACTGTGGGAGAGCCCACGTCCTCCCTAGGTAGTTGGTTCCATTGTTGTACTGCTCTAACAGTCAGGAAGTTTTTTCTGCTGTCCAGATGGAATCTGGCTTCCTGTAACTTGAGCCCATCATTCCACGTCCTTCACTCTGGGATGATCAAGAAGAGATCCTGACCCTCCTCTGTGTGACAACCTTTCAAGTATTTGAAGAGTGCTATCATATCTCCCCTCTGTCTTGTCTTCTCCAGGTTTAACATGCCTAGTTCTTTCAGTCTCTCCTCATAGGGCTTTGTTTCCAGACCTCTGATCATCCTCATTGACCTCCTTTGATGTCATAGACTCTCTTTTGGGAAAAGTCTGAGCCAAAGCAGGAATTGAGCACTTCGGCCTTTTCTTTGTCCTCTGTTATCAATTTGCCATCCTCATTAAGCAGTTGAACCACCATTTCTTTCCTCTGTCTTTTACTATTCACGTATCTGAAGAAAGCATTTTTATTGCTTTTAGCATCCCTCTCTAGTCTCAGCTCCTTCTCAGCTTTAGCCTTCCTGACGCCATTTCGGCACTTCTCTGCTACCTGTCTGTACTCTTCTTTTGTATCCTGGCCTTCCTTCCACTTCCTATATGTATCCTTTTTATTTTCAGGCCATCTCTAAGCTTTTTGTGGCGTCACATTGGTTTCTTCTGTTGTCTTCTATCTTTTTTCCTTGTTGGAATTGTTTGTAATTGTGCCTTTAAAATTTCCTTTTTAAAAAAACTCCCACCCATCTTGGACTCCTTTTCACATTAGGGTCACTTGCCATGGGACCTTACTTATCATTGTTCTGAGTTTATTTGAATCGGCTTTCCTGAAATCCAGAGTACGCGTTTGGCTACACTCAGCTTTTGCTTCCTTTAAAATCAAGAACTCAACTATGACATGGTCACTTTCCCCCAGAGTTCCCGTAACTGCCACTTTATCCACTAAGTCATCCCGATTGGTCAGTATCAAGTCAAGCATAGCCGATCCCCTAGTTCCTTCCTCTACTTTCTGTAGGAGAAAGTTATCAGCCACACATGTCAGGAATTTCTTGGAGGGGCCACTTTTGGCAGAAGTTGTCTCCCAACATATATTAGGGTAATTGAAGTCCCCCATTACTACTACATTGGATTTCCGTGAAACACTGGCAATTTGTTTTTCAAAAGTTTCATCCTCGTCTTCTCCTTGATTGGGTGGTTTGTAGTAGACTCCTAGCATGTTCCTTTTATTCCTTGCCCCATTTATTTTAATCCAGATGCTCTCGATGGGGCTCCCAGGCTCATCTGCTTGTATTTTTGTGCAGGGATAAGTATTTTTTTAACATATAGAGCAACTTCACATCCCTTTCTATTTCTTCTGTTCTTTTTGAACAAGTTATAACCTTCAGTTGGTATATTCCAGTCATGGGAGTCATCCCACCAAGTTTCAGTTATACCTATCAAGTCGTATTTGCCTTCATGTATTAAGAGTTCAAGATCGTTCTGTTTGTTTCCCATACTCTGGGCATTATTAGCATATAGACAGTTCAACTACTGCAGGTTAGTAAAGTAAGGTTACAGGACTCACTGCTGCTTTGTGGAATCCCCTACCTATTGCAAAGAGAACAGTCACTTCACCTTCTTCTGTTCATAATGCAGCTCTTTTGTGTTCCAGCATGGAGACTTGGATTGGAGCTGCCAGCATCTCTCACTTAAAAGCTCATGCTGTCAGACATTCAGTAGCCATTTCACTCAGAGCATGAAAGGTTTTACCTGAACAATGTGGGCATTCATTTGAATCATGGGGCTCTTAATTTGCTTTTTAAAAAGTAAACTCCATCCCTCCATTGTTGCAAGGAAATAAACAAACCTTGCAAATGTGTCTGCATTATTTTGTAAATAATAATAATTCCATGTGGCCAGCAGATGGCGCTGCTGTGGCAAGAGAACTTCATTCAGCATTCTTCATGTCTAGCCTGAGGATTGTTTCACATGACCTGAAAGTGTATTGAATGAATTTGAGCTGAGTTTGGACATTGAGTGAAAGGTTATGGCCTTGCCTCATTGTTCATCCATGTCCCAATTTTACAATGAGAGGTGACTTACTGTGCCACTGTTGGCCAGCATCTTTATAATGGTATAATAATAATTATAACAATTATTATTAATAATAATAATAATGGTAAAATATGAGCCTACTTTGAAATAAGACATAGGTGTGAAAGTGTATATTGAAGGAATCATATGGCCATTACTGTGAGGATCCAAATTTAGTCCACACTATGTCTGACCAGGTGATGAATCGATTAGACCAGTGGTCTTCAACTGGTCTAGACCCAAGACTCACCTCGGACTCCCAACCAGCAACATGGCATCCACTTTCACAAATTTCACCATGCCCAACATGGCGGCAACAGTTTTGCCTCAAACCACCTGGTCTGATCTTGTGACCCACTTTTGGGTCACAACCCACCAGTTGAAGATCACTGGACTAGACCATTTCTGATTATGAATTGAACTAGCTGTAGAGCCAGGGCAATTTTGTGTTGTATGGACTAGCCCCACAGAACAGGTCATGCAACCAGTCCTAAAAAGGGGGAGAAAAAATCTTGGGGCCGAAACAACCTTGCTGATAGAAAGACTGACATGAACAAAGTAGAAGAAGATGAAAGAAATAGATGTGGTTGGAAGAGGAAAGAAATAGAAGCAGGGTACTCTTAAGGGGGCAAGAGGAATAGGTAGCATTATACAACTGAGTGTAGAAAGCTGGATACAGAAAAGACATGAAGATAGAGAGACTAAACAATTTGAAGAGCAGGGCAACCGTGATCAAGATACATGACTTGATGGGAATGTGGTCATTAACAACAGCATTGGCCTAATGGACTACTCCATCTTTTTTCCCTACCACAAATATTTAATTAGATAATAGGAAGCATAACATGTAATTAAAGGTCACATAGGCTTGTCCAATAGACTTCTGGTATCATTAGTTTGTGGTGATGCAAAATATACAATTGCAGATCACAGAACACTGTAACAGCAGTTGATTATCATAAGAACATAAGAAGAGTTGTGTTGGATCAGACAAAAGGCCTACCTAGAGCCCAGTATGCTGTTCCACAGTGGGCACCAGATGCCTTTGGGAAATCCACAAGCAAGAGCATCCTCTCACTCATGATCCCCAATGACTGATATTGAGAAGCATACTGCCTCTGATACTGGAGGGGATATAGTAGCCATTGGTAGCCCTCTCCTCCATGGATATGTCTAATCCCCCTTCAAAGCCATCCATGTTGGTGGCCTCATTTCATCTTGTGGTAGCGAATTCCATAGTTTAACTGTGTGAAGAGAACATAAGAGATTGGAGTACGTTCTCTGCATTTCCAGTGTGATGTTTATTTATCATTTCTAATTATTAATAACAATAGACTCAGGATGACTTAGTTCTGAAATCTAATGTCCTAAATTATATTGTTCGTGAGTCGCTTTCAGTATTTCTCTGGATCTGCCCACCCTTTCCACCCTGCGGGTCCTAGGGTCGAGCTTTTTGAGAAATAATTTGTAGTTGGTTCATTTTTAAAATTGTTATTTGCTTTTAAAAAATAATACATACTTTGGATATGTTTGCTTGCAGTCTGTTTTTCATATGGAATGCTCTTAAGTAGCTAAAATATTCTACTGGACTGGCTTTCTACTGAGGAGGTTAATTTCATCATAGCCAACAAACAGTGTTGAAGGACTTGATTTGCATTACAGCTAGACTTTGACCTTACGCTAGATTCTGCACTGTACAGCACTGCAAGTTGGACTTCTTCTGTTACATTTGTATTCTATAGAATTACAATTAAAAACAACAACAAAGAGAGCTGGATCCAAAAGTAGTCATATGTAGAGTAGACCTATTTAAATCAATGGAACTTAAATTGTACATGAATAACTCTTTGTTGTTTTTGTTGCTATAGGCCAGCTGTTCCCAACATTGTGCCCTCCAGATGTTCTGGAATATAACTCTCATGTGCTGGCTGGGACTGATGGGAGTTGCAGTCCAAAGCATCTAGAGGACATCACGTTGGGGAAGCTGTTCTATAGACTATCACAGCTACTTCTTCAGAACTTGTACTTAGGGTGTAATCCTTTGGATGTCTTTTCGCAAAAAAGTCCTATTGAGTTCAATGGCACTTACACTGACGTAATTGTGTATAGGATTGCAGTCTTCATTTTTTATGTGCCTAGTGTTTGGAATGGGTAGGCTATAAATGTAACTACATATTTTTAATCTTATGTTAGAATACGGTAGTGTAAGGCTTATTACTCGAAATCCACCAGACCGGTTTTGTTTATTTTTGTTTTAAACTGAAACTTGAGTAATGGAGACATGCCAAAAATTTTGAAAGCTTGAAAAAGTCAAAAGCTCAAGCTTTAATTGCAATTAATTTCATCTCCACCAAACAGGCAGGGGACGCCCCTATACCAGCTGGGATGACAGAGACCCCTGCTCAGCCAGAGTGTGAAGGTGTGGTGTGAAGGATGGCCCTGAGTGTAGTCACATGGTTAGGCTGTTGCTGCCAGAGGGAAGGGGGAAGGTGACAGAAATGGCCAATCAGGACATGTGAGGGAGAGGATGGGGCTGCACTGAATGCAAATTTAGGAGGGGAGATTCATTACGCATGAGCTACATTGGCATTATTCATGAGCCCCTCTGTGGTGAGGGAATTGAGAGGCAAAAAAAAAAGTGGGAATGTAGCTGAACTACTAGCGCCCATGGCGACATGGGGTTTAATGTAGTCTTATATATGATAACATGGGAACCTGTTCTAAATGTATTTCATTGTCTATTCGTTTTCATATTTGTTATTCCAGGTAAGGATACAATGCATTCTGTTTCCACTCTTTAAGAACAGGAATGGTGGCTATGGCTAGCTTTATCTCATCCATTGATGGTGCTGGCATTAACAGGGAATTCATTATATATTAATAAATATGGAATTAAAGACGTGATATTGTGAGCACTCTCTACAAATTAGTTCATGTTTCTAAGGAAGAGATGGAAAACCAAAAGGAGGAGAGCATCCAACTCAGGGCAAAAAAAAGGAGAGAATCAGGAACTCAGAATGTTTTGGCCTATGTTGTTTTTTAAAGCCTTCTTCAGGGGGTTGATAAGAGATGTCTGCAGAAATACTCCTAACAGGACCAGTCACCAGTAATTATCATAGGAGACTATCATCCTGGTAGGAGTATTTCTGCAGACATCTCTTATCAACCCCCTGAAGAAGGCCTTAAAAAACAACATAGGCTGAAACGCGTTGGGCTTGGAAATAAAGTATTTTAGCATTCTGAGAACCTGCTTCTCTCCTTTTTTGCCCTAAGGAAGAGATGGGCCAATGGTCTATAGAAGGTGTGAATGTTGTTTGCGATGTTCACACTTTTGATGTACAAAATAACTGCACAATTCTCACCTGGACAGATAAAAGGAAGTACTTCTTTACAAAGCACATAGTTAAAACTATGGAATTCACTACCACAAGATGTGGTGATGACCACTAATTTGGATGGCTTTAAAAGGGTGGGTTGGTGGGTAAATAAATTTCTGAAGGAGAAGGCAATCAATGGCTACTAGTCATGATGGCTTTGTGCTACCTCCAGTATCAGAGGCAGTAAGCCTGTATATATCAGTTGTGGGGGAACATGGGTGGGAGGGTGCTATTGCACCGTGTCCTGCTTGTGGGTCCCTGGTTATCAACTGGTTGGCCACTGTGTGAACAAAGTGTGCTGGACTAGATGGACCCATGGTCAGATCCAGCATGGCTCTTCTTATGTTCTTACCTGCATTATCCTGACAGTAGCATATAAAGGGAAATAATTGCTGTGGTTGATGGTGATAATGAAATAATGAAACTTGGAGTGAGGGATGTGTGGCTCTACAGATGTTGCTGGATTGCAACTCCCATCATCCCTGGCCAGCATAGCCAGTGGGGATGGAGGTGCAGTCCAACAACATGTGGAGGAACACACATTCCTTATGCTTGAATTAAACTGACTGGGACTGTTCAGTGCCTCCTAGTGAATCCGTGACAGTGTAACTATTTATACAAAAGTTCAACATTCCTCTGGATGTGTTGATTCTCCTATGCAAGAGTAATGAACAGCAATTCTTCATGGGCTATGCTTCAAAATATAAATGATTGTTGTACAGCAAAATTGTATTGATGTAGTTCTGTTAATAAAGGTTCTCAGCACCTTTAGTAAATAAAAGACATGCCCACATCAATGAGACCATAAGGCTGCTTTATGAAAAGGATTTGACAAAACAAGAAAGCAAAAAACAAAACAAAAAACCAGGCATTTAAACACTAGGACGCTTGCCTTCACATGTCAAATGAAGCATTGGTCATACTGGTGAAAGTTCAAGGGCTTCGTTGGATATCCACACGATACAGATTATTAGGGTAACATCTCTAATGGTTACAACTTGCGTTTGAGATTGATGATGGTGAATGACAAACTCTATGAGAAAAAAAGTATCTGTGGCACTTGCGGAATGTCATTTCCACCGGTATTTCTGGGCATGACGCTAACAGGTGGAAGTTCCTTTTCAAAGGATATCAGGAGTTGTGGTGTTAAATTCTCAGGGATTGTGGTTCACCAACTACTCTTTCCTCTCCATCACAAAATAGCTTTTTATTTTAGCTCACTGAACTGATCTGTGTGAAAGGCTAATGATAATAATAATAATAATAATTACATTTATATCTTACCTTTTTATCTCAAAATGGCCCCATGCAGGAGGTCCTATGTACAAGCCCCAGCATCATTAGGTAGGGCTAGGAAAGAATCCTGCCTGAATGCCTGGAGAGCCGCTGCCAGTCAGTGTCAACAGTACTGTGCTAGATGGACCAATGAGTCTGAATCAGTATAAAGCAGCTTCCTGTGTCCCTAACATAATTCGCAGAACATTCAGTTATGGAAATGTAACAAACAGTAGGTCAATGAAGTACAGAGACCCACAATTTCAAAGAGTCACTAAGATTAATAAGAGCCCCTTGACTTTGAACATGGCACCTAAAGGCAAAGAAGGGAAGGGAGCTACCTAAATGCCAAGGACAGAGAATTTGATAGCCTGGGCCTCACCACAGAGAATGAACCATCTTGTGTGCCTGCCTGCCACAGGCCAGATAGTGGTTGGACACATAGGCTGAATTCGGACGACACAATAAGCAACGGAGGGGGGGAATCGTCAGTTGTATTGACTATTGAGTCATCTGAATGCTGCCATAATCAACTCAGCACTGATCCTAATCCACACCACAGTTGATTATTTATTACCATGTTGTGTGGGGAGTACCCCCTAGATGAACAACTGTAAAGTTGATTATTACCCCACCACTGACTATCTTGTTGTCCGAATTCAGCCATAGTAGGTCCTCAGGATCTGAGCACTTTGGAATGCTTGCATTGGAGAAGGAGTTCCGTGTTGTTTAGCACATGTTTGGATAATTGATCAATGTATTCAAGCAATCTCAAAAGAACTGATTTGCCTTCCATTGAAACTGATGGTGTTAAGAACATAAGAACATAAGAAGAACCATGCTGGATCAGACCAAGGGTCCATCTAGTCCGGCATTCTGTTCACACAGTGGCCAACCAGTTGTCAATCAGGAACCCACAAGCAGGACACGGGTGCAACAGCACCTTCCCGCCCATGCTCCCCAGCAACTGGTGTACATAGGCTGACTGTTTCTGATATTGGAGGTAGCACATAGCCATTGATAGCGTTCTCCTCCAGGAATGTATACAACCCATTTTAAAGCCATCCAAGGCCTCCTCCACACGAGACGTTTAATGAGCCTTGAAGGCTAATTAAAAAATTTACCTCCACAAGCACGGAGCGCAAAACGGGCGTACAGGCGCGTTATCTCCCCGATAATGCGCATTTTCGAACGCGCGTTAAATAGTGACTTTTATTTTGCTCCGGCCGTTAAAGCGCATTTTCACGGTGTGAACAAGCGATTACGCGCATTAACTGCTTGTAAAGCGCTTTTTGGACATGAATTAATGCGCTTCGCCGCCTCTCGCCGCCTCCGGTGCAGAGGGATTAGGAGTAAAAGCGCCTCCGCGATAATGCGCATAATCGCGGAACCGGGCGCAAAAGCGCATCCTTGTGGAGGGGGCCCAAATTGGTGGCCATCACAATAATTTGTGGTAGTGCATTCCATAGTTTAACAATGCACTGCTTGAAGAAGTATTTCCTTTTATCTGTCCTGAATCTCCAATCAATCAGCTTCATGGGATGATTCCAGGTTCCAGTATTATGGGAAAGGAAGAAAACTGTCCCCCTAGCCACATTCTCCACACCATGCATCATTCTGTACACCTCTGTCATGTCTACACTTACCCTCCTTTTTTCCAAGCTAAACAATCCCAGTTGTTGTAACCTTCCCTCATAAGGAAGATGCTCCAGTTCCTTGATCATTTTGGTTGTCCTTTTCTGCATTTTTTCCAGCTCTGCAATATCTCCCCCCAATAGCCTTGAGATCATTTCAGCCTGAAATGGCAGTGATTGAACCTGACCACCCTTCTCAGGCAAAGCATTCTACTCTGCCCACTGATCAAGCTACAGTTTAGCTGCTTATTTTATCAATTACACTTTGCAGCCCTGTTACATGTCAAGATGACAGGGCTAGAAGATGAAGTGCGTGGGAAGAACTACCGACGCTTTCTCTCCTGCTGCGCAAAGAAACGTAAAGTTAGATGCACCATCACCTGTTTGCACAACTTTTACATACCGCAAATATAGCAAGAAGTTCTGTCAGAATTTTCAGAAGCATGTTTAGAATTTTTTTCAACACATCTACACCAAGCAGGATATAACGCTATGAAAGAGGTATGAAAGAGGTATGAAAGAGGTATATGGCATGTGTCATGGGCCCCAACAGTTGTCAGTGCACTTCAATACCACTATAAAGCAATAGTGTAGTGCCTCCGTTCTCCCCTTTAAGTGACAAATGCAGATTTTGCTTTTATTTATGGTCAGACATGCTGTTCGTTCTAGTTGTGTTGTGGGGGCAGGAATTCCCGATGTACCTATATACAGTGCAACCCTGTGCACATTTACTCAGACGTAAGTCCCACTGTGTTAATTGGGGCCTATTCCTGTGTAAGTGTTTTAAAGATTGCAACCAAGAAGTGGATGAAAAACTCTTCCGGGAGCCTTAAATAATGCAAAGTTGTGACAGGTTCTGCCTAGGTTACATGATTCAAAATACTTTTTCTGTTCTGCCTTTTGTTTGGATTCTTTGATTTATGAACACAGGGCTCTTTTTGATCTGGCCATACCTTGTCAGTCAATGATGTCCCACCCATGGACTTTTGATTTCTTTTTCATCTAGTGACACTGGCATAGGATTCTTAAAAAGAGAGAGGGAGGGACTGGGGCTTGTCATCCAAAACCTGCCTTATTCAGCTTTCAATATCTCATTGAGCCTCTCACAGCTTTGATATTTTAAGTAGGGATCACAATAAAGGGACAACAAATGCCTAGAAATGTAATGCAGTATATTAGGCCTGTTAATGGCTCAGAATGTCTCTGGCAGATCTGTTGAAAGAAAAGGCCCTTCCCATGAGTCCTATTTAATTTCGGTGTGAGGGTTTCCCTGGTGAGTTTAACCTGCTGTCTCTCCTCCTGTTTTAGCTCTGTCCTTTTGTTGTTGCAGAAGTGGCTTTGTTCCGTTTCATAAAACTTCATCTATAACTTCAGTCCCAGGCTGGTGGGGGTTTTGTGAGTGTGTGTATTTTTTGAATCTCAATCCACCTGGGTTGCAGAAGGAGACTGGAAATAGCTATTTTGAAAATCATATCCTACCTCTCTATCTCTGTTGAATGCCACTTCCGTCTCTGTTGCTTACATGAAAGTGTCCATCATCACATAGAGTCTATGTGATTGACAGGAAGTTAAATCAAGGCAAAGGAGAAGAGCCCATTGTTTTGCACAACTCTGTTCCTGGATTGTAATGATCCTCTTCAAATGTGTCTCTTTGGTAATGATATGCTAAGCATGATAAGCATTTTAAACACCTAATTTCCTATTGTAACATGAAACCTATATCACATCCGGTACTTGCAACAGAAGGAGGCAAAGTTAGGCATTTCCTGGGTCCGACTACACCCCCGTGACACACTTTTTGCATGGAGAGCCAAAGAAGCTCAGAGGCAAAGGACTGATTCTTAGCTTGCATGCCTGGGCTCTTGCATATCAAAGGTTCACCCACGCAAGATGCTTTGCCAAAGCCCCCCCCCCCCCCAAGTCCTGGATCCAATACTGACCATGCCTTTAAACAACATTCAGAACATTGTTGGATACAAAAGAGAAAATTATTTTTAAATACACATTCCTCTTTTTTTTTTATCCACAAACAGGTTTCTTAAAGCAGCTAATAAAAGCAGCAACAACACAGAACATCAAAGATGTTTAAATTACAACCCCCCAACACACCTATAACATCCTAAACCATAAAACCATCATCAAAATAACAGAAATAGCAACAGTAGGCAGAACTGCCTACACTTACCTGTAAGTGCTCCAATATACAGAAGTCTTGAACATCTTCCCAAATGTCTGGAAAGAAGTGGGTAAGTGCACCTCCTTAGAAAAAGTTTTCTAGAGATGGGGTGCCACCACCGAGAAGGTCCAGAATCCATTCCAGATGTAGGCTATAAAAGGGTAAATGCTAGGCTTCTGACTGGCATTTAATTTGTATTCATAAATAAATTAGGGTTGAACCTCATACAGCTTGGATAGACCAGTAACAACTTTTGAATTGGCAGCCCCGCCCCAAGATGTTTCCCCTGAAAGTGACCTTGTATGACTCCATGGAGCCAGAATGGCATTAGATGGCAGACAGAACTGAGTGGACTTAAGAGAGCCTCCAGCAAACCTTGGGTAGCACAGAAATGCTAGGAGTTTGCTGGGACCATCAGCATCTCACCTAAGCATGCGCGGCTGTGAGGAAACAAGGAAGCTGCCTCTATTGTTTGCCCTGAGGCAAGGTGGAGCTGCTTGCCACAGAATGACATTCTTCTGCAGAGATAGGGTGGCCTACACTTAGCGACAGACTGTTAGAATCATTTGAGTAGTATGTATAATACCTCTTTCAGCAGATCCTTAATAAATCTGTGGTTTAGATTGGTGTGGGTGACTAGGATAGGCAGTCTGGCTTTTACTGGTAGAACTCTGGGGGATTTCCAGCAGATTGGCAAGAATTTCTGACTCCCAACTGTTTTCACAAGAGCAGTAACAAAATGATCTCTTCCCACCCTTAATTATGCTGACATTAAGAAAGGTTTGAGTATCCAGCAGTGGATTTTTGTGTGGCAGGACTAGTACTCAAAACAAATTCCTAGGTTCAAAATGATTTCATTCTAACAGTGCAATCCTGTGTATGTCTACTGAGAAGTAAGTCCTATGGAGTTCGGTGGGACGTACTCCCAAGTAGGTGTGGATAGGATTGTAGCCTATGTGTACGACTTTTGCACCAGCCTCTGGCTAACGGATCTCGGGCTTCTAGTAAAAACAAAGTAGATCTTGTAAACCCGAAGTATACCCACCCTTGGTCTAGATGTAGCTCCAGTATTTATTTGTTTGTTTGTATACCCTGCAAAGCGGCTGACAAATATATATATATATATATATATATATATATATATGACATTTTCATAGAACACAACAAAAGAGTTCAAGGCTGCCTCTACAAGAGGAATTTCAAACTCTTTCAAGGCACATTAAAAATTTACCTCTACAAGAACGGAGCGCAAATCGGGCGTAGAGGCACGTTTTCTCTGATTATGCGCATTATCGAATGCGTGTTAAATAGCGAGTTTTATTTTGCTCCGGCCGTTAAAGCGCATTTTGCTTATGTGAACAAGCGATTCTCCGCATTAACTACCTGTAGGCTGACCATATGAAAAGGAGGACAGACCTCATGTAACTTTAACAGTTATAGAGAAAAGGGAATTTCAGCTGGTGTCATTTGTATGCAATTTGTACCTGGTGAAATTCCCTCTTCATTACAACAGTTAAAGCTGCAGGGGCCCTGCCCTCTTTTGTATCTGGTCACTCTAGTATAGTGCATACACCTTTAATTGCTTTGATGAAGAGGTGATTTCACCAGGTACTAATTGCATACAAATGACGCCAGCTGAAATTCCCTTTTCTCTGCAACTGTTAAAGTTACATGGGTCCTGTCCTCCTTTTCATATGGTCAGCCTAACTACCTGTAAAGCACATTTGAAACAACCGGTAAGGTCACCAGTTGAGTGCTCAATTACCTCCTGCATACAAGCATTTACAATAAAGCGCTTCAGCGATTATGCACATAATCAGCTAACCAGGCATCAAACGGAATCCATCTAGAGGGGGGTCCAAGTTACCACAAAAAAAAGGTTCAAATTACAAACAAACAAACAAACAAACAAACAAACCACCCTGTTCTAATTATTAAAATCGGTTCCATACATTAAGAGTGGTATAAAAAAGTTCCCACGTTTTAAAAAAGGGAGAGAAACAGAACTTAAACTCCCACGAAAAGCTCAGTGAAAAGGGGCAAACTGAACCTTTCAAGGAAGGAAGTTCCACGACTTGACAATGTCCCTGTTCAGACAACACACTAAGCTACAGTGGTTAAGCATTTTGAGCTAAACATTATGGCTCAGTGTGTCATGTGAACCATTGCTTAGTGTGTTGTGTGAACCATGGTGGCCACATAACCATGGTTTAAACATGCTCACTAAGCATTTGCTGCAAAAGGGGTAAAGGATTAATCATGGCTTAGCGTATTGCCTGAACAGGCCCACTATTTGTATTCCTTGTCTTCCTGGGGTGAGAGTGCAATGGTGGTTCCCCCACCCCTTTGCAGATCTCAGCAAAATAATGATTTTGTACTGCTCTGCAGATTTGCTTCTTCCTTTGTAAGAAAGGGGGAAAGCTTAGTCAATCTCATCTACACTTCTAAAGAGCTCTTCCTGACTCCACTGAATAGCTTGGGGACAGGCAGCTGCTGCTATGCTAGAAAGTGCTATAAAGAGAGAGGATTCAAGTGACTGGAGAGGTGAAGCCTGATTCACATTGAGCGTCTTCATCACTTGATGTCTGTGGCATCAAGTGATGCCTGGCCTATCAACTCCCATCATGCCAAGCGCAATGCCTTTCAGGGAATTCAGTTCACTGATTCAGCTGCAAGTCATCATAGGATGAGTAATTAGGAGGAGTCGAGTGGCTGTACATGCATGTGTGGAACCCACCCCTCAGTGATGACTGACACTTGAAGGAAATATAAGAGGGGCTGTGCTGTGATCGCACTGCTTAGACATGATATATCAGATCATTTGCACAAATGGTCTTCATGCTGGGACTTTACAACCTCAGCTGTGCCCATTAATCCACCTAGGGTGTGTGTGTATATCATGGCAAAGAAGATCATCTCTAGGGCGGGCTGGCTGGCTGGCTGGCTGGTGAAATTTCAGAATGGATCCTTTCAAAACACTGCCAGGATCTGAATATTATCTGCAACCCTCAAAGCCCAAGGTTTTAACATGAGCAGTTTATTCATCACAGAAGTCTTTATTTAATGCTGACTTTGTTCAGCTACTGCTAGCCTTTGTTTTAACTTTGCGGCTGCTCTGTAGAATATGGCATAATAGACCATTTCCAGTTGTAACTGGAGACGTCGGCTGTGTAAAGATCTGAGCAATTTGAGACACTCGCTTAGTACAATGAGATCCCCATCTTCAAAACACCTGTCCAGCCTGTGACTGGCAAACAATCATGTCATCATTCATCTCTGAATTTGTTGTACTAAATCCCAGGGGCCTGATATGGTAACTTCAACACAGGGTTCAGGTTTGGTTAAACCATTGATAGAGCAATCCTAAACTGGATCTTGATGATGTTGGAACCTCCGTGGTATTCAAAGCCCTGATGGGCTCATGCTGACAGTAGAAGTGATAAAGGAGGGCCTTTAAAAACAACAACACTGGTGGGGGAGTGGTTACAGACTGAGACAACTTTGGGTCCTGCATCACCATCATCATCATCATCATCATCATCATCATCATCATCATCATCATATTTATTTATTTATAACCCACCTCTCCCTCCGGATCGAGGCAGGGAACAACAATAAATATAAAATACAAAAGACCACAATAGGTGAGATATTAAAAACAAATAAAAACCAATACATCATTAAAAACATCTTAAAATTCAACTGGATAGGCCTGCCGGAAGAGAGCAGACTTCATGGCTATCTTAAATTCATGAAGACTGCTAATTTGTCTAATCTCCTCCGGCAGACCATTCCACAGTCTGGGAACGGTAGAAGAGAAGGTCCTCTGGGTAACACTCGACAGCCTAGTTCTGGCTGATTTGAGTAAGTTCTTCCCAGAGGATCTGAGTGTGTGGGGCGGATTATATGGGAGAAGGCGATTCCGCAGGTAACCTGAACCCAAACCATGTAGGGCTTTAAAGGTAATAACCAACACTTTATACTTCGCCCGAAAACTGATTGGCAGCCAATGAAGTGATTTTAAAACTGGTGTTATGTGGTCACCCCTAGATGTACCAGTGACCAACCTGGCTGCCATATTTTGAACAAGTTGAAGTTTCCGGACTAGGTACAAAGGTAGCCCTATGTACAGCGCATTGCAGAAGTCAAGTCTCGAAGTTACCAGCGTGTGCACTACCGTCTTTAGGTCTTCCAACTCTAGGAAGGGGCGCAGCTGGCATATCAGCCGAAGCTGATAGTAGGCACTCCTGGCCGTCACGTCTATCTGGGCTGTCATTTGGAGTGACGGATCCAGGAGTACCCCCAAGCTGTGAACACAGTCTTTCAGAGGGAGTGCAACCCCATCCAGAACTGGTTGACACACCTCCAAACCCAGGTTGTGACCCTTGACAGCAAGCACCTCCGTCTTGTCTGGATTCAGTTTCAGTTTGTTTTTCCTCATCCAGCCCATTACCGCCTCCAAGCATTCATTCAGAGGAGACACTATCCTTAGCTGACGATGTTATCGAAGGCATAGAGAAATATATTTGGGTGTCATCAGCGTATTGATAGCACCCCGCCCTATGCCTCCAGATGATCTCTCCCAGCGGTTTCATATAAATGTTAAACAGCATTGGGGAAAGGATGGCACCTTGTGGCATCTTTGAAGAGCAGCTATCCCCAAGCATCACCATCTGGAACTTGCCCGAGAGGTAGGATCGGAACCACTGAAGCACAGTGCCCCCGATTCCCAATTCCCCCAGGCGCTCCAGAAGGATACCATGGTTGATGGTATCGAAAGCTGCTGAGAGGTCCACGAGTACCCCCTGTCAATACTCAGGCATAGATCAACCACTAAGGTGACCAAAGCGGTCTCAACTCTGTATCCTGCCCTGAAGCTGGTTTGAAATGGGTCTAGAAAATCAGTGTCATCCAAAACTGCCTGGAGTTGGAAGGCAACTGCCCTCTCGATCACCTTGCCCAAAAATGGAAGATTTGATACTGGCCTGTAGTTATTAAGGTCCAGGGGGTCCAGGGAGGGCTTTTTTAGAAGCGACCGTACCACTGCTTCTTTTAAACATGATGGGAAACTCCCCTCCCTGAGAGATGCATTAATAATATGTTGTAAATGTGATCTAACTGCATCTCCTCCCTGGACGACTAGCCAAGAAGAACAGGGATCAAGAGGGCAATTCGTCCTCCTCACTCGTCCAAGCAGCTTGTCCACGTCCTCGGTACTCACCAACTGAAACTGATCCAGTGTAATCCTACTTGCGGAGTCGCTGGACATTCCATTGTCAGCTTCTGATATAACGATGGCATCTAAGTCGGTTCTTATCCGAGAGATTTTATCTGTGAAATGATTGTTAAAAGCATCACAACAAACTACCGAAGGCTGTAAGGTTGGATTCAGGGGGGAAGGTGCCCGGGTTAGACCCCTCACCACCCTGAACAGTTCTGCTGGATGTGAATTCGCAGACGCAATGCGCGCAGAGAAGAAAGCTTTCTTTGCTGCACGTATTGCCACCCCATAGGAACGAAGATGTTCTCTATATCATGTCTTGTTGGATATAAGTCGGGTTTTCTGCCATCAGTGCTCCAGTCGTCATCCTTTCCGCTTCAACTCCCTGAGGTCTTCTGTATACCAGGGCACCCTGTTAGAAGTGGGTTGGAGAGGACGTTTGGGGGCGATCGTGTTGATAGCCCTAGTTAGGTCTTGATTCTCGTGTAGAGGAAGCCTCAGGTACACACATTCAATATGATTCAATTCCCGGACAGGATGTCTGGTCAGGTTAAGACCACGGCTACTCCCCCCCCCCGCCCACTTTCCCTGCTCACTAATACAGTACCCAGTTGGGAGAGCCTGGGCCCATGTCGGGCCACTGTCATCTCCCAGCCAGATCCAAAGCCTCCCCTGATTTGCCTATGCCTAACCATAAATTGTCCCCCTTTCCTAACATTGGAGATACATGTGGTGGAACTTTCCATGGGATTGGGAGAAGGGAATCCAAGCTCAGAATTCAAGTTCGTCCTCCAAAGGTGGACCTCTCTCTTTGACCTATAAAGCCTATGGCCTTAGGGGCACCTTCCCAGGATCTATAGGATTGCAGGCTAAATGTGTTCTTATAAAGAGCCCAACTAATGATAAGATAGGGCCACAAAACAAAAATAATGGGTGGGTGTGTATGCATGCATGCAGGTGCATGCATATGTAGAGGGAAATCTTTTTTCTCCAGTTTTACGTAAATAGACTCTTTGAAAAATGTTCCTTTGGGTGGTAAGAATTACAGGAAATATCTTCTTTAAAATTCTTTTTTTTTGAGGAATCCTGGGTTAGAGTTCCACTTAAGTCTTACTTTGAGTAGACCCATTGAAACAAATAAGACTTATGTTAGTCCTAGTCATTTCAGTGGGTCTACTCAAAGTAGGACTTTTGTTGGATTTTACCCATAGATTTATTATCGTTCACATTTGTATTCCACTGTATCTCAAAGGAGTTCTAGAAGGGGTAATACAAGTTGTTAAGTTTTATCCTGACAAGAACCCTGAGCCTGTGGCAGCTTAGGCTAAGAACTGGGAACAGGCTAAGGTTAGACAGCAATGGCTCTATGGTACCCGATTTGGACCTAGCCTCTCCAATCTAATTTGGCTACTCTATCAATTACTTACACAGATTCTTTTGCCTCTAACTTGGCACCGATCTCAAAGATGGTCCTTGTACAATGTCCAGTTTACATGCATAGATCAGTGGTCTTCAACTGGTCCAGGCATGATATCCACCTCGGACTCCCAATGTGCAACATGGGACCCAATGTCACAATTGCCCAACATGGTGGCAACAGCTTTGCCGTGACCAATCTGGGCTGATCTCGTGACCCACTTTTGGGTCACGGCCTACCAGTTGAAGACCACTGGCATAGATTGTAGCATAGTTGTGGTGTGAGAGAACCTCCAAATGTCATTCTGAATATGTCAAGTGATTCATTTTGTGGTTCCAGAGATCTTCACGACACCTCCCTCATTCCCCCTTTTTTTGCTGTTTACATTGGCATGGGGAAATCCACAAAGGGAAACACTTCACACAAATGCCTTGTGTGGGCAAATAGCCTGTGATTGACTTGATTTTCAAAAAAAGAAAAAAAAAAGAAAAAAGAAAACAGATAGTCAAAGACACAGGTTATATTAGTTTCCCCTGTTGCGTACCCCAGATTGAAACGGTATATGTATGTTAAGGTCATTTTCAGAAATGTGGTTAAAATTGACATTTATAGGTAATTCTTCAGAATATCACCTTTATTTCCACCCTTTACGTATTCTGACCCAGGGAGTAAGATTGCTTTTCAGGACCCCATCTTGACAGTGATGCCTTGGTGCCGGAAGGCCCCTGGCTTCTGCATTTGTGCCCCTTCCCGGCATCTGCATGGGAAGGAGCGCAAGTGTGGAGTTGCTGCTGCTGCGCCAAGCACAGGGCTGGGGATAGGAACAGGATAGCCAGTGGGGGAGGAATAGAGGAGACGTGAGGTACCCGAACCAGGCTCTCCTTCCTCTGGCTGCCCCGTTCTTCAATCCCCTCCTGTTTTTTTTTTTTTTTTTAACATATGTAAATATGAAGCCACTGCCTTGTGGAACACCGGGGAGGGAGGAGGAATGGGGCAGCCAGAGGGAGGTCAGAGGGAGGTGAGCTGGTTTGGGCACCATACATCCCTCTCTTCCTCCCCCTCTGGCTGCCCCATTCCTTCCCCTGTTTGTATTTTTTTATTTTTTTAGAATCTGTAGAGGCGATCCGTCGCCTCTACAGATAAAAATAATTAAAAAATTAAAAATGGGAAGGAACGGGGCAGCCGGAGGGGGAGGAAGAGAGGGACGGTGTCCAAACCATCCCTCCTCCAGCCAATGGGGACCAATCAGCTGTTGCCATCAGCTGTGGCAGGCTCCGCAGGGGAAAAAAAGTCGGGGTAAGTGCCCAACTTTTTTAAAGTGGAGTTTAGGGGGTTTGCCCCTCAATGGCTTCATAGTGGCAGCTGCATCATGTACATCACCTGCCGCCACTCCGAAGCCACCATGGGGAAAAGCGCCCATCTAGTGGTCTCCCAGGCACATCAGAGGCCAGGTGATGTGTTGAGGCAGTCACCTCCCCCTGTCCCAAGGCCAGGGAAAATGGACAAGGAAGGAGCAAATGTCCATCCACTAATGCAATGGATAAACCCATCATGCTGGCAACTGCTATTGACATTGCAGATGTGTTGGTTTCTGCTAGTGCAACATAAATAGCGTTTGAGGGTGGACACCATTGGATCCTTCTCACCCATTCTCTCTCTTGCTATTTCTGTCTGTTTCCCCTGGTTCAAATGAAGATATGTGTGGCTTTTGATGTGTTTACCTTTGATTCTGTCTCGTTCTGTTTCTTACTCTTTTGAAGTGTTTCCCTTTGATTCTATCTTGTTCTGTTTCTTACTCTTATCCTAACGTTCTTCAATGGAGTTGAGAGTAGGGGTATGCACGCCAAAAAATATCGTCGTTTATTGTTATCATCATTTCGGACCAAAAAACATTATCGTCTTCATTCATATCGTAGGTGAACCGTATCGTCTTCACGATAATTATAGTGAAAAAACGATATTTTTTGCAGCCTTATTTTTAAAGAAAAATGCCTATAACTTCTGTATGTTAAAAGTTAGAGGCTTGAAACTTGGTCACAGTGCTTATGGGGTATGCCTAAGTATGTGTATGAAATTTGAGATCGATCCCTCCAACCCTCGATTTTATATTAATTTATTAAAGATCATTTCCGTTCTGAAAGATCAGAATGACAGCTTGCCATGTGCGTTCATTCAGACCTGTCAGAATGGAAACGATCTTTAAAAAATTCATATAAAATCGAGGGTTGGAGGGATCGATTTCAAATTTCATACACATACTTAGGCAGACCCCATAAGCACTATGACCAAGTTTCAAGCCTCTGACTTTTAAAATACAGAAGTTATAGGTATATTTATATGGCAGTCCAATAAAATCGCCCGAAAATTATCGTCTCCGATGATTATCATAGGTTTTTTTATTGTATCATCATTGTTAAACACATGCACGATAACAACCTTATCGTATTGTTATCGTACATTTTAATAATATGATAGACATCCCTAGTTGAGAGCATCTCATCTGAGTTAATCTCAATTGCAGAAATCATCAAAATGTTTAGGCCCTCACCAGATTCACTGGAGAGAATCTAAATGTTCTGATGATGTAGAATATCAGAACAATCCAAAGGTATTTATTGCCATCCCTAATTCTACAGTGGTTGTTTGGGATAGGAGGAAGTAGGAAGCTGAAACTCTTCCATGCATCCCTAGATGTTCTGCTTTTGCTGGGTTGCACTCTGTGTTGGGCAAGTAAAGGGGTAAAATGAATGACAAGTCAATTAGGCAGGCAAATAGTCAAGCACAGAGGTATCAGTCTAATATGTGATCAGTTTAAGACAGAAGTGGTCAAGATGCAAGGAATGGTCAAAACACAGTATTACCAGTTAAGTGGATGGCTTCCCAAAGAAAGGCCTGAGGCACAGCCAAGGTCCAAACACAGGTGAGTATGTCCAAAAAGAAACATAGTCCAAAAAGAAGAGTCAAGCAGGAATCCAGAAGTCAGTAGCATAAAGGCCCTGTGATAAAGCATAGTCAGGGATACTGGGACTGAAATTAACATATTGTTCCAGCAACTAGTATGTTCTGACTGAAAGCTTATATAGCCAGAACTTCCATATCCTTATCCAGGACTCAGCTGCAATCATTACAGGCTCTCTGGTAAAAGTCCTACTTGTGAAGAGGGCCTTGCTCAGAAGTAGACCTTTACTCTTGAGGAGTCTTCCTTTGTAACCAAGCACTCCTTCTCAAAAGAGCCCTACTGGCCTGCCTCTTGTGATTATGACACTCTCTAGGGGCTAGATGGTCACCCAACCTCCACCTCAGAGATGGCGCTCCCTTCCTCCTACATGGATGGACATTCAGTCATCTTGTCTAAGGACTCAGGATCTCTTGGGTCTCCTGACATGGGTGGTTCCATCTCTGTAGCTCTAACTCCTCCTCTGAGAGGGGAATAACACTCGGGAGAAGCAAATAATTTGCTCTGTAAGGACACAAAATATGGGAGGAAGGAAAGATGATGACCTATTATAAGCAATGCAAACATAATTTGACCTGGGATCAATTAGGAGTGTGGAGTTTAAATAGTGACTGTAACCAGATGGTTAAAAATGATTTAACTGTTCATATGCAATCCTATACATATTTACTCAGAAGTAAGTCCCTTAGTTCAATGGGATTTACTCACATGTAAGCATTATAGAATTGCCACTTAAAATATACTTCTTTGATTCCCCTTTATAATTCTAATTTTACTTATTCTTAAAGTGCTTGTACAAGTAAACTTTAAAACTCTTATTTCTTTTGGGTAATTCATTGACTTCAAACTCCATTAATGCATATAAAGGGGGTGCGGGAGCAACAGAGTTAGTTTTTCTCGATTAGTTGCATAAATGGCTGAATCAAGATTAGCTCTCTGCCATATTAGTCTCTGGTTTGTGAGAGAATGCGGCAGTCTTCAAAAATCAATTATCTTCAAAGCTCCAAAATGAAAAGGAATGAACAGGGGCCAGTCTCAAGAGCATCCTTTGCGTGCTGGAGTTAACATTAGTTAAGTACTTTAAATGATCACTAATTAGAGCCTTCAGCAGGCACTTTAAGGACCACCCGATTGAAACATCTTATTGTGAAAATAACTTATTGGGTGAAACAGCCCAAATTAACTCTTTGATATGGAGTACCAAAATTCACATTTTTGCTTCTGCTTACTGTGAGAAACTCAGTAAGACATATTTAAACCATTAATAGTTGTTTCCCTGCAAATTGTCCAAGCAAAATAGGACTCATAAGAAAGCAAATTATTGACTAAAATGCGACTTCTCTTTAATGGTTAAAAAAATGCATGGGCATTCTCCCCCCCCCCCCCCCCCAATCATGATACATTTTTTCTTAAAAACAAAAAAAGATCATGGGTTTTTAAAAAGATCTTATTATGCCCTTTATAAAATGAGTTTTATTATTTCCATGCATTCACAGCCAACAACTTCACTACAGCACTAACTCTGGAATTCCATTCCATTCATTTGTTCAATTAGAGTCCAGGCAGAATCTTGCCCCCACAGTCATAGAAGAATATAAGAAGAGTCATGCTGGATCAGATCAAAAGTCCATCTGGTCTAGCATTCTGTTCATACAATGGCTAACCAGCTGCCCATGGAAAGCTGACAAGCAGGACATGAGTGTAACCACAGCACCCTTCCGCCCATGTTCCCCAGCAACCAGTGGGCGTAGGCTTACTGCCTCTGATACTGGAGGTAGCACATGGCCATTGATAGCCTTATCCAGGAATTTATCTAACCCCCTTTTAAAGCCATCCAAATTGGAGGCCATCACTACATCTTGTGGTAGCAAATTCCATAGTTTAATTCTGTGCAATGTGAAGAAGCACTTCCTTTTATCTGTCCTGAACCTCCCACCAATCAGCTTCATGAGATACTCCAGGATTCTAGTATTTTGAGTTGGGGAGAGAAATCCACTTTCTCCACACCATTCATTATTTTGTACACCTCTGTCGTATCTCCCCTTGCTCATCTTTTCTCTAAGCTGAACAGTCCCAGATGGTGTAACCTCCAGCCCATTGATTGTTTCAGTTGCCCCTTTCAGCTGTGAATAATAAAAGGGGGAGTTATTGTGGGTTAATAATATATGGGCAGTATCCAATGCTGGCAGTCTTCCAGAGGCAATCACATTGTGCTAGCAGGAGCAACAGTGAGCTAGTGCTTCATAGTGCAATGCCAGCAACTAGCTCAAATTAGCACTTCCGGAACAGCACAAGTCAGCAGAGCTTCCTTCTATGAGCTCCACTGACTTTTCCTATTCCAGAAGCATTCCTTTGATCCAGCTTCCCCTTGTGCTATCGAATGCTATCTTCCTGTGGTGCTAGTGGTCATTCCTGTGAGCACAAGCGCAGTGTATCTGAAATGTGCGGCATTATGGGATGTTTGTCCAAAGATGACCCAAAAGGCAGCCACCACTGGAAGGACCATACGTAGTGATAAAGCACAAACTTCTCATGGAGGTCTTAAGTTCAATCCCCAGTGTCTCTTATTGAAAAGGATCAAGTAGCAAGTGATGGGAAAGACACCTCTGCCCAAGCACCTGACAATAGTAGATTATACTAGGTTGGATGGACAAATAGTCAGACCAGGTATAAGGCAGCTTCCTGTATTCTAACAGTTACAGGGAAGTGAAGCTAGACAGGGGTACATTAAAAAAAATGATTATGTCCCCCTGTTCCTCCAATACTCCTGTCTGTACATATTTTTGTGCTGTGATGTGTCATCACAGGAAAATTTCATCTGCTTCAAAATGCTGCAAGTGGAATTGTGTCAACTACCTTATCAACACTGCAAGGGAAGAACATCAGGTGTTGGATACCGGCTGAGCCTGCATCCCGGTGGCAGTGAGGATTGCTTGTTGCTGCTGGCCTGGGCAGTCTGTCTGTCTGGCCTAGTCTCCTTCTCTCAACATGTCAAGCACCAATGTGAAATGCGAGGCAGCCAGCCCAGGCCATGGCTCCATCAGGCATTGTGCATACGCATCGCTTAGTCAGTGATGCAGGCTGGTGCTGCTTCTGCCGCTGCCCTGCAGCATTTGTCTGATTGGGCAGTGAGCAGGCACCAGGCGGATTTGTGAATGAGTGCTAGTGAGAGGTGGGAGGACTGTGAGAGGCTGGAAGAGTGTGCCGTGCTGCCTGCCCCAGTGCCTGACGCTAGTCTGCTGCCCCCAGCAGCAAGAGAAGCTGCTGTCTGTTGCCATCAGTGTCGAATGAGTCAACTCCCAGTCTGGTCACCTTCTGTATGCAGGATGGGAGTACAAGTATGTGCAGTGGAGGCTGGTGGCTCCGATTTTGGAAGGGCTGTGAATCCAGTCTGGGTTTCAGCCTCAATCAGCCAGACCGCTAAAGGAGCTATCCAAGGCGCTGAACCTATTTTGAGGATAGGACTCAGCACATTGGATAGCTCCTTTAGAGTTCTGACTGAAATCCAGAATGGATTCACAGCCCCACCCAGCTTGTCCTTTATCTCAAGCAGTGGAGGACAAACTTTCCAGTGTACTTTTCAGGTTAAAATTCAGGTGAAATATGTGGCTTATTTTCTCCCCCTTTCATTATAAATGCCTAGTGCAGACGAGCCTTGAAAGTACCTGTGATATAGTTTTCTGTTTTGATGAAGCTTTCTGTTGACACAACAGCATCTCATGAACCTCCCTGTAACTCTGATGGTGTTATGAACCAACACAAAGCTTTCGGTGTTGGAAAGCTCGGGGGGTGATGTTTTGAGAAAGCTATTTGAAAGTTGAAATAAAAAAGCAAAGATATGTGAAAGCAGAAGAGAGCCTATCCAATTACCAGCCAGAGAAACCTTTCTTTCATACAGCATTTTGAGGGGAAGGTCCCAACTTTTACTTCTTTGCTATGTATAAGACAGAGCCATAAAGAAGCAGCTAAATGCTGACTGCATACATTGATCTGGAGAAGATTCTGAAATATTTTAATGTCATCCCAATGTGGGCTTTATAACTAAAGCTGCAATTCTGTACACTCTTACTTGGTAGTGAAGTCCCATGGAAACTATAGGGCTTACTTCCAAGTAGATGTGGAAAGGATTGCACTGTAATTAAACATATGTAGTCCATTAACAACATATGCACTAATGTCTTTAAAAGGTCAGTTCTGGGAGGACTCCAGAGAAACATTAAGTTGGCAAAAAGAGATCAAGGATAAAGAGATACTTAATTCAGGAGCAGTGTAGGAGTATAGTACTTTATTGTGGTTATTCTGTGCTTATTGTATATCTGAGTGCATTGAAGGATGGAAACTTTATGGTTTTTCATGTGAGTTTTCCCATTACAACTGCTTATGAACTGTGTGGTTTCCCTTTATTTTTGTAGACTACAACCCTCTTTAGTATGTTGTTGTTGTTGCTGTTGTTGTTTGCATAGTTTCAGAGCATCATAAAGAAAACTGAAAAGGAAGATGTGCAATAGGGTGACTATATGAAAAGGAGAACAGGGCTCCTGTATCTTTAACAGTTGTATAGAAAAGGGAATTTCAGCAGGTGCATGTGGCACCTGGTGAAATTCCCTCTTCATTATAACCATTAAAGCTGCAGGAGTCCTGCCCTCTTTTGTATCTGATCACTCTAGTATAACTCCTGCAGCTTTAACGGTTGTGATGAAGAGGGAATTTCACCAAGTGCTGCATGCATATAAATAACACCTGCTGAAATTCCCTTCTCTATACAACCGTTAAAAGATACAGGAGCCCTGTCCTCCTTTCATATGGTCACCCTACAATGCGCAAGAACTGGGTTATTTATTCCCATTTACCCCAAATCACTATTGCTGATGGCAGACTGCCACTCTCTAGATTCACATTAATGTACCTCTAGAACAGAGATAATTTTAGTTGTGAGATCTAAACTGCCTCCCACCATCCAAGAGGCACATTGATTGGGTGAGGGATAAGCTAATAATTGTGTACCTTGCTTCTTTCCAGTCAGTGCAAAATGTGATGGGTTCCCTCAGTAAATTTGATTGGTCAGAGTGAAGGTCAGATATGAGAAATGTTGGAGCAGTCACCTGATATATTTTTTTGTTTTGTTCATGAGTTGTTCGCAAGAATTCTGTATTTAATTGGACTGTATCTTTTTCTGTAAGAGGAAAAGCAGTTGGCTTCACCAATTGTTGTTAAAGTAGGGTACATTGGAAAAGAGTTCAGTACTTCCAACCCTTCCCTACTACTGCATTTCATTTTCCTGGGAGCTGCATTGTAGTTTAAAAATAAAAATAAAAATAAAGGAACTGCCTACAAGTTTCTTGCATCTTGGCTAATTTAGTCCTTTGGTGGTGGGAGGATAATCAAACACAAATTAAACAGAATGAAAAAGAGCCTCAACTAAACCTCAGGTGCCTCAGAGGGGGAATTCAAATTTAAGTTTTGTTTGGGATTTCTTTTTTAAAGCAACACACATTGGTTGTGCAAACATAGAAGAAATCCCAGATTGAGAAATTAGATTTGTGTTTCTCTTTGAGCTGAATAAACTTATTCGACAATTCAGGTGGTTCCCTGTCAGTTTGGCTTGGTTGGACTGCAATTCTAGCAGCTAGATTTAGTGAGCACAGTGAAGCAAGTAAAAGATATTCATGTTTAGCACCAGTAAAGGTGGGAAACCATTTGGTTCAATTCATGTTTTTTTCTTGGAGAGAATGTACGCAGAGAGTAAAGGGAAGGGGTAAGCAATGTGGTGCCTACAGGCAACAATGCACCCCTCGACACATTTCTTGCTATGCACCAAGGTGCCTATCCCTCTTTCTATTTTTTTAAAAAATGAACATATTTTCTTAGGGCTTCTTTAGATTAAAGGGAAATTGCATTCGCTTACCGGTATTATGCTTCCTGCTTCTCTTGCACAATTGTAATGAGTGTGTAACTAAAATTGAACCATCATATGCACGCTAGGGAGTAAGCCCTGCTAAACAAAGTGGGACTGACCTCTGCAAGGATGGGGAATGTGTGGCCCTCCAGATGTTGTTGGATTGCATCCCTCACCATTGGTTATGGTGGCTATAGAGCTGATGGGAGTTGCAGTCCAACAACACCTACGTATTTCCCATCCCTGGTCTAGAGTGTTCAAGTCTGACTCTATAGGCATTGTATCATGCTAGCGCTCCATACCTAGTGTCATGGAGCTCAACAGTTGTGAAAGACTGGATGGTGGTTTTCACTTATTGGGGGGGGGGTGAAGCAACTAGAACTCACCTTTTCCAACAGCCTGTTGATTTCAGTGCTCAGTGATGCATTATGATACAGTGTAGGCAGGATTGGTTTCACCGGTTGTGTATTAAAAGTTGACTGTTAAAGGATTAACACCCTCATCCTAAACACATTTACAAAGTACACCAGACTAGCTTCCGCATATGTATACCAAGGTTCACAGCTTAAAACTCTCCACAAGTGTAGAAAAGGAAACTTCCTGATCTTTGCAAATGAAGTTCCAGCACTTTTGGATAGAAAAATGGAATCACAGTGTAACATTGCTTTTCCAAATGGTAAATAGAATCACTGGCATTTTCTTTTCTTGCTCTCCTTCTACTCCAAAAAGACAGAGAAACCAGGAAAAACAATGTGTGTCAATGACCAAGGTTGGGTCTTGGAAAGGATTCAGCTGGGACACTAAATACACCAATGATTATTTACAATGGGATTAATTTCATTCACATTGAAGAATACCTATTATGTTCCCATGGTTTATGCCCAAGCAGCCACCTAATTAGAAGGAATTTATTTTGCGCTAAGCTTGCAACTCCATTGAGAGCCAAAACTATTTTAATACTTCCTATTGATTGAATTATTAATATGACTACTACAGGTAGTAGGCTTTCTTCCTCCACATTTCTTTCTTCCTGTTTACCATCATAAGATTTTATTCATATCCTCCCCTTATCATACTCACACACGGCTTCCTGGCACTCTGAGTCAGCGAAAGGGTTAAAAATTCTCTATCACTATCTTGATCTGTGTTGAAATGGTGTGTATGGGAATGAAATGGTTGCCAATTTGTTTGTAATGCATTCTGACTGTACGGGAGTTCTTTTTACTCCTGACAGGCAGGTGAGATCAAAGTGGTGCAGGACAAAAGGGGCTCAGCAGTGATTTGTCAGGGGAGGAAAGGCCGTCTTGTCTGGGAAAGTGGCTGTAGCCCAGAACGAGCCTTCAGATCACTAACACACTAAAGAAATCATGGCATGAGAAAAAGTACAGCAGAAAAGGTTCAAAGGTCAGTTTTATTTGGTTTAGATTGTTGGTGCCTCTTTTTTAAACCACAGACCAAGAGGGGAAAGAACAGGCTAATAACCTTTGTTATTGTCCAGGACAGGGTGGTGGGGGGAACGACCCTCATTTGTATGGACTGTTCAGAGATTGTCTGTAATTAAAATGCTGTTGTTCGACCAAAACGTCTGCTTCTCTAAATCTTTGTTCCCTTAAATAATTCTTAACCACAAGTATCATCCATTCTTCACTGGGATTGCTTATGCAAGTCAGGGTTACTTTCACAACGAAGGCGCTCCTGGCTTGGGCATTATGTTTGCTTTTGTGCATCTGTGTGTGTCTCTCTCTCTGTGTGTTGGTGTATGTATGCGTTCCATGGAAAATGAATCAGTATTCTTGGTTTGTCATGGTGCTTATTTGGAGGTGGAGTTAGGGGAAAGGTCTTTAATAAATTATCTGCAAAACCTCATTTCTGAGACACCAATGAGACAAAACATACCTGATTTGAAAAAAAGATAAGAAAATGACTAGAAAACTTAAAGGAATTTGGATGATCAGACTGAACTTCACCAGGTGGCAATGCCAATAGCATCTTGAAATGCAAATAGCAGCTTCAGAGAGACCATTTTTGTCAGGTTCATGGTAGGCAGAGAGTTAAATGTCCCTTCCTGAACTGCCACACTCCCAAGGCTGCTCAGATATCCATGGAGCTGCTATTTGCATAACAACAACAACAAAAAAACCATGCCCATTAATTACATTCACACAATGAACATCATGTCTGTCTTAGCCCCCTTCTATAAGATTTCGGTTTGACACCTGGTTCCCCGATTATGCGCATCTTCTCGGAAGCTCTTTTGCCTAATCCCTATACATGGGAGGCTTGAATCACATTACCGGCTGTATGAAAGGCATTTAAAAGTTTTTGACATGCTGATAATTGCATGCAAATGTTGCTGAAAGTAATGCACTTTGTCCCAGAGAAACTCCCCAAACCGGTTCCCTCCCTTTATTCTCCCCGCCCACCAGAATCTCCCGCCTTTGGTTTCCTAGGTTACCTGAAAGGAATGAGCTGATTAACATGTTCGGCTACCTTCCCCCCTCCTTCACCCAATTGCCATTTGAGAAATAAACGGGAATGTGCCGCGTGCACACACACACACACATGCCAAAACAGACAGGGAGATGCTGCTTTGTTCCTTCCCCCTCCTCTTCCCAGTGAGCTCAACAATTGTAAAACATACACACACACACACACACACCCCTCAGCGCCCATCTGCTCATCCTTCCTACCCCCTTTACTTTTCATAAAACCACCTCCATCTGGCCCCGTGTCTCCATGTTAAAAATATTTCATCAGGGTACTTCAAAGAAACTTTTTTTTTGGTTCACATTGGGTCACCTCTTCTTGGAGCTTCCATCCAGAGAGACAGAGTACAAGGAGGAAGTTGCCAGGAGGAGAGAGGAAATAAAACTAAACCAAAAAGTGGGAGGTTTTCTCAGCGAAGGGGCAGTTCTATGTATGACATCATGACCACAGTCCAACCCCCTGATCGTTAATGCACCTCCTCAGAAAGTTGTTTACACGGACATAAGGCGCTCTTACTCCCGCAGTAAATTAAAACTCATGCGCCTCAACTCCCGATTTGTGCTCCGCTCTTGTAGAGGTAAAAATTGTAATGAGACTTCAAAGAGCTTTAAACGTCTTGTGTAGAGGCAGCCTTAGCATTAACATGGGTGCTCTGGTGTCATTCACCTCAATGATATGCTTAGATGTCTTTACTAACTATAATACCCATCGCTGAGGATGGGATGATCAGACTGATAGCACTGCAGACTTGGAAGTCAAATTGTCTAATGTTAAGTCTTACATCTCTGAATAATTTGGGACAAAGGGCATTTTTCCCATTGTTCTTTGGGAGCTACCTTATATCACATCAGACTGCTGTCTACGTAGTCCAACCTTCCCCAATCTGGTGCCCTCCAGATGAGTTGGATTACAGCTGGTACTTGGTGATGTACATTGATGTATGTTCTCAATTGTGTATTGTCACTCAGTGTATGGATATGTCTGATTGTAAAGGTGCAATCCTATGCATAATTAGATGGAAGAAAAGTCCTACAATTGCCACCATTCCCTAGCCAGTTAATATTGCACCCTAAGTATGTCTTTTAAAACACTCAGACTAAATTTTATGCATATGTATATGGGTTCGGACTGTAGCGATATTGTACTTGAGAAGACTATTGTTGTTTGGATTTGGGAGTTGTGGTCCAAAATATCTGGAAGGCATCTGGCTGAAGAAGGCTGACCTGACCAAATTGTTATTACTCTGACTGGCAGTAATTATCCAGGCTCTCAGGCAGACATCTTTCACATCATCTGCTCACAGATTCATTTAACTGGAGATGCCACGGATTGTTCCTGTGTCTATCTACATGTAAATCATGTGCTTTGCCGCAGAACCATGGTCCCTCTCCTCAATTCTGTCTCCATTATGCTGCAGCCAAGAATCATGATGTTGGTTTAACTAGACCTTCCTATAAGAACATAAGAAGAGCCAGTATCTCTTCTCGATCATCCCAGAGTGCAGGACACGGAATATTGGGCTCAAGTTACAGGAAACCAGATTCCGGCTGAATATCAGCAGGAAAAACTTCCTGACTGTTAAAGCAGTATGACAATGGAACAAATTACCTAGGGAGGTGGTGGGCTCTCCCACACTAGAGGCATTCAAGAGGCAGCTGGACAGCCATCTGTCAGGTGGATTCCTGCATTGAGCATGGGGTTGGACCCAATGGCCTTATACGCCCCTTCCAACTCTACTATTCTTTAATTCTATGCTGGATCAAATCAAGGGTCCATCTAGTCCAGCATTCTGTTCACATAGTGGCCAACCAGCTGTTGACCAGGAACTCACACACAGGGTTCCCTTTCCTAATTTTGCTCATCATATAGGGTATTAGGGAATTGGAACATCTAATAAAATGTTATATGCTCCCAGGATATAAAGGATAAAATCCAACATAAATCCTACTTAAAGTAGACCCATTGAAATTAATGGGACTTCAGTTAGTCATGTCTAACTTAAATCCCATTTATTTCAATGGGCTTACTCTAAGTAGGACTTATGTTGGATTTTACCCATAGTGTTGATTATTAATAAAGGAAGCAATCACCAGGAATTTCAACTGTTTGGCTTGAAGCAGGAGAGGGGCTGAAGCCTCCTTTTCTTTTTGAATAGCTATTGTTTTTAGATGGCTATTTAGGGGGAACATGACTTGGCTAAAATTGTGGGAATCTGAGGGTGATGCTTGCGGAGGGCTCACCCTAATTTCCCCCCATAATTCAAGCACTGCTGTTTGTGGTATACTTAAACACACTTTCTTGTGAATTTGGCATATAACTTCCTAAAATCATTTAGAGTGAAAATCCACACCTTCTAAACAAGCTTCTCCATTTCTTTGACACTATTGGGAGACAGATGTTTTCTTCTTGGAGTATTTTTGGTGTGGGATGTGGCTTTAAGTCTGATTCAGAATGGCAAAGTGGTAGGGAGATGGGAAAAGAATATGAAGAGGCAAAGTAATGCTTTCTTACCAGCAAGGGCTGATGATGTGGTGCTCTGGACCATAAGAGGTTGGTGACCATGGTGCAGGAGATTCCAATGCCCATCACTCGATGGCTGTTTACCATAGAGGCATGCAGGTAGACTGGGTAGCAATGTCCAACATGGGCATAAGGCATGATGGGTCTGCAGCTAGCAGTCCCTGTGCACCTACTGCTGCCTTGCAATGTGATCAAGAGGGTGTCAGTTCCCCCCTCCCATCACCACTCAATGGCAGTGACTTCTTCCTTCCCAATGCACTGACTCACTGGCTGCTTTTGCCTCTTATCCCCAAACCCCTTGTCAGCTTGGCAAGAAAGGAAAATGTTTGCAGAAGTTGTTAAATTTGGCACTGGGCTTCGCAAAAATCAACAAGGTATCTATGGCTTGCTCTTTCAAAGTATTACAGGACTGATTCTTTGCAATCTGTAACGAACACAATCCGTGAAAGAGCTCTTTGACGGTTTCCCCCCTGAAGAACAAGATAAGTTTCTGGGCAGAAAGACAAAATTCTTACATTTGGCCTAGAAACATTTAAGATGGTACAGGGAACCAAGCGGTCTGGTTCATCTTTCCATTATCTTTGGTAAAGTATCTTAGGATGAATTAAAATGTCCGGTTTTGCTAGCATGATGTGACATTTTAAAGTCACCTTATGGCAGAGATCCCCAAGAGACGGATGTTATAAGAAGAGTCCAATTCATGACTCTTCTTGTCTGAATACTGGGTTGTTGTTGTTTGAAAAAGTGATGAGGTGGAATTTGTAACAAGGAGGATTCAGACACCAGATTCCTGGAGTAAGAATGTCCCCCCTGCACTTCTGGATCCATTTTGGATGGAACCCACACCCTTCCAGAGTGGAGGCCAGTGAATCTATTTCTGTTCACAGGAATCTGATGTTCCCCACTCCATAGGGCTTTCCAGAAGCACTCCCGGCTTGGCTGCCAGCACCCCTTTGACAAACCTACCAAGGCACCGAGGTCTTCCAGGATTTGCCATGGAAGGGCCTCTGGCTCTGGAAACTCCTATGAGCATGTGCAACAGCATCCAGGAAGGCTGAAAATGATGGGAAATGTAGTTACCATGGCTCATAGCATTGCTAAACACTGCTGTGAGCAGGCACAACAACATCCAGGATGCCTGAAATTAGAGGAATGGGCTCATCTTGATGATGGCGCATTGGTACCGTAAGCCCCCAAACACCCGCATTTGCTCTCCTTCACATTATCCCATGTGAAGGAACGAGCGTGGGGGGTTGCATGCAAGGAGGCTTGCCCATGCACCAGGGTACCTGCATCTCCTCACGTCCTAGAGTTTGTTTGTTTGTTTACCGGAGAAGCAGAGAGGCAGGCCAGCAGCCATTTGCTCGCTGGCCCTCCCTTCCTGTCTGGGCAGATGGCGACCAATCAGGGTTCACCATTTGCCCAGACACGCCTCTGAAGCAGCTCCAGCAACAGATAGCAGATGCCGTTGTTGCCTTGCTCCAAGAGAAAAAAGTTGGGTAAGTCCCTCACTTTTTTAATTTGAAGCTTCAGAGAAAAGCCCTGGGATGGCTCCACAATGGCTGACCTAGTGCCACTGTGGATCCACCCCAGGGCTTTCCCCTCGTCAAGACAGGGCTGGAATCAGACAGCTAATGTTTGAGGCACTAGCTGGAGCTCCTCTATGGCTCCCAGGATCAGCCGCCACTACTAAATTAGGGAAGCTAGGAGCATGGCCTAGAGGCCTAACTGATTCAGAATGGGTCCAATGTATGGTTTGGTATGTGTATAATATGCACCAGCTCCTGCTGCTGAAGTTGACTAGAGTTTCAATTTTAGGCCTCATCTACAAGAATTCGCCTTTACGCCTGGTTAGGCGATTATGCGCATATTCGCGGAAGCGCATTTATGCCTAATACCTCTGTATGAGAGGCGGCGAAGCTCATTACTGGATGACCGAAACGCGATTTAAACTATTGACATGCGGAGAATCGCTTGTTCATATAGTCAAAATGCGCTTTAACGGCCAGAGCAAAATAAAACTCGCTATTTAACGCGCATTCGATAATGCGCATAATCGGAGAGAAAACACGCCTCTACGTCCGATTTGCGCTCCATTCTTGTAGAGGTAATTTTTTTAATGCGCCTTGAAAGAGCTTTAAATGCCTCTTGTAGAGGCAGCCCCAGTTTCACCATGGAATTAAACTGCCTCAGTTATGCTATGGGGTTCCACAGGGCTCTTTTCTATTCCCCCATGCTGTTCACCATCTACATGAAACCACTTGGGGAGGTTATCTGAATGGTGTGGGCTGAAATGTCATCAATAAGCGGATGACACGCAGCGCTTCTGAATCAGAGCCTGAGCACAGTACAGCACTGGATGAAAGCCAATAAACTGCGGCTCACAAGACAGTGATGTTCAACTGTTCTGGAGTGGTTTGCACTCACCCTAAAGGAACAAGTTCATAGTTTGGGTGTATTCTTGTATCCAGCATTGTCACTAGAGGCCGAGGTGGATTCAGTGGCACTGAGTACCTTTTATCAGCTTACACCATGTCCTTATTTGGACAAAGATAGCCTAGCTATAGTTATCCATGCTCTGATAACCTCTTGTTGGGTTACTGTGATGCACCATATGTAGGGCTGCCTTTGAAAATGGTCTGGAAACTTCAGCAGGTCCAAAATAGAGCAACAAGTTTGTTAACCGGGGGGGGGGGGGCAACGTGATCATATTATGCCAGTACTGTTCCATCTACACTTGTTGTCAGTCCATTTCCAGACCTGATTTAAAGTGCAGGCATTAACATTCAAAACCCTAAAGAGTTTGGGGCAAGGTTACCTAAAGGATTGTCTCCTCCTGGTATCCAGTCTTAAGAGTGTCTTCAGTAGTCCTTCTCCTGGAGCCCTCACCAAAGGAAGTGAGGTGGGTGACTACTAACAAGAGGACCTTTTCTGTTGTGGCACCCCGATCGTGGAATGAACTTCCCAGAAAGGCTCTCTTGGTGCCTATGTTGTGCTCTTTCTGGCACCAGGTAAAGACCTTCTTATTTTCCCTGGCATTTCAGTTTCTGTTGTTTCAAATCTGTTACGATATTTTAAAGCTTTACATTGCTGCTAGATTTTATTTTTATTTTATGTTGTAGTTTTAAACTTTTACATTGTGTTTTATCATGTTGTATTTTTATGCTTTTAATTGTTGTGAACTGCCTAGAGAGCTTTGGCTACTGGGTGGTATAGAAATATAATAAATAAATATCTGCCAGGCCTCATTACAGGTCTTCAATTGGGCCCTAAACATTCACTCGTTTACCTTGGCCTATAATTGACTTAACACTCTACTGAGGCCATTGTGTATATGGTGCTATCTGCTTTTAACAGTTAATTTTGATCTTACTTTTTTTTGGTTTATTATTTTTGTTGGTTTTAAGCATTGTTTTAACCTCCTTGTCCACTTATACATTGCCAAAATAGAGGATGCTGGTTTCCATAACATTTCCATACGCTAATTTATATGTATAGATGCAACTTTAGAATTAATTACTATACTTATACTAAACTATACTATACTTTAAACAGAAACACAATACATCTCTTGGCATACTGTGAAGGACTGTGGCCAGGTGACCTTTGTGCCTTCTCACCTGGCTGTCCAGGTGCTAACTGTTGATGGGCTACTTCAAGGTCATTCATCCTCCTTCTTAGAGTCCTTTATTTGTAAACTGGACGTAGGCAGGACAGCCTTTTAAATAGAGGCCTATCCTCTGTAAATAGGACATCTAGCCACCTTACTGCCTTGGGAAGGTTAACCCTAAAACAGGGGTGGGATACTGTCAGGCATTGTGGGGGGAATGGACTGAATATCTCCAAATCCTACTAGGAACTTCACCGCTGTCATTGCCCTACTATCAAAATTTGGTAGCATGGCAGTGGCAGCAAATAAATATAGCCTGCTCTTAAAAGCCAAAGAGCCAGATCTACACCATTTGTCAAATCATTACAAATGTGGAATAAAAAGTAGGATATAACACTATGAAAGTGGTATATAGAATCTGGATTGTGCCCCAACAGTTATCAGTACACTTCAACACCACTATAAAGCAGTAGTGTAGATCTAGAGCTCCATCACACCAGTGATTTAGTGAACTCTCACCATGCCTGGTGTGCATATTTGCAACATGGTACTCACATGATGCCATGCCTGTTCTGCTGACACCCCACCTCTTTCCCAGCCTTTCCTAGAATGCTAAAAGTCTGGATTATTTTCCCTAAGTGTGTTTAATGTGCCCTAAGTCTCAGTGTAGTTTTAAAGGAACTGGGGGCTTGAATGGATTGCATCAAGTCCTGGCAGGGAAAAGCAATCTCTCACCGCAGCCAGCTCCAAGCCTCAATATAAAACCCAACCTTCCATCTCAAGCTTGAAAGCCTTTTTAAAAAATCATACAACACCTGAATCTCTGCAGAGACAGGATTGTACTCCCTCGATGCCCCCAAAGAGCCAGACTAAAGGGTCATTCCATTTTTGCCCGGCGGAAAGGCAGTCTGGTTGAAGTACTCATCTGCCAGGACCTGCCTGGAGGGAGAAAGAGAAAGGGAGGGGAGGGCTGGAGTGGAGTGGAGTGGAGCAGAAGGAGGGAAAGAGCAGCTATTCAGGTGAAAGGTATCATAAGCTTGACATGCTTTTGCCTCAGAGGAAAAAAATGTGGAGGCAAGGAGGGGGGATTAAGTGTGATGGAGGTCCTAGAGTGATTGCAATATCTTCAGTCTTTTTATTGTGAGTAAAGCAGAGCTTTACTCATGAGGGGGTGATGTCCCCCTTAGGGATATCCCAGACCCATTCCCTGAATATTCAGCTTTTATTTTAAAATGTAAGAGCACAACCAGCCATCTTCACTATTGAAAAGAATGGGTTGGATCCAGACTTTATCATACTTGGAGTACACCCGTTGAAACCTAAGTCTATTTCAGTGGGTCTACTCTAAGCAGGACTATCTGGATCCAACCCAATGGGATCTATAATGGATTGTGCCCTAAGCATCCTGTCCTTTTGCTGACAAAGAAGAGAGAGAAAATGTGTAAATATACCTAGTATTCTAAATAATTGCTCACTATTGCAACAATCCTATACATGCTTACCCAGGAGTAAGTCCCATAGAAAATAGATGGACTGATGAACTGGCACTAAAGTAAGCAGACCTAGTGCTTGGGGTGTATGGGGGCTGGCGGGGATCCTGCACATATTTTCCTGGAAGTGTAAGCCCCATTCAACCCAGAAATAAAGATGCATCTGGCCAGGCTGTGCTTTGATTCGATTCAACTTCTTTATTAAGCTAAATCATTTGACGTGATTGGGGGGGGGGCTCTGCACATTTTTGCTTAGGAAGGACCCCCTTAAAGAGAGAGGGGCTTCCTCTTCACGGCGCCTCTTCCGGCGCGTAGCGGTGGCAGTCGGCACGCCACGCATTGATGGTCCTGCTGGCAGTCTTCACGACAGGAGTGCCATGGCGACTTTTCCTTGCTGCCGCCGCTGCCACCATGCCCGCGCCTGCCTAGCATCAGCTGGAGAGGCGGCTGGAGCAGCGGCCCACCTACTCTAAGGTAAATGTTTTTGTTTTTTTAATTGGGGGAAGGACAGTGGAGGCGGTGCAGCGAGCTTTTGGCTCGCTACTCCATCCCCTTCCCTGCCCAGCCCACTCCACTCTGAAAAAAGTCGGGCTAAATGCCTGACTTTTTTAGTGCAGCGCAAAGGGCCTTTGCCCCTAGATTGCTTCGAATTGGCGGCAGCATCATGTAACCCAACTGCCACCATTTCGAAGCCACCGCGAGGCAAAGTGCCCATGAAGAGGTACCCAGGGAGAGATTTTGAGTGTGAGAGATGGAGGGACATGGAAAACGAGACCCATATGATGTAATGAGCCTTGTTAATTCCAGGTATGCATCAAAAGTAGGCAAGGCACTGCTATGTGGCTTGGAAAGTCATTTCAAGGAGATGAGATTGTTCACAGGGTGCAGCGAATGCTCTATTGGGGAACCGACAAAGGACAGCGAATTTGGCTGAACACAGCTACCCCCCCCCCCCCCATTCCATCTTCCTATTCAAAGGCAGGTGCGAACTAGCTGGAAGGGAGGGGTATTTACATGGAGGGAGGGGAAACCGTGCTCACACCGTGGCAAGCCAGCACACCTCCGACCTACTCCTCTTCCCATGGTCCATGTTTAAACTAGTAATGGGTGTTTAATTGGCGGAGGGAGGGCATCTCCTTTCCTCTGAAGTGCCCCGCCCTCATACCCCCCCTCCCACGCCCGCCGCCTTGGTATTTATTGCTCTACAAATTGTTACTTCCCTCTTGCCTTAGACTTCCCAGTGCCTCTTGTAAATCACTCACGTCGAGGGAGGCTCCCAAGAAACGCCGCGCCGGGGAGGGGACGGACTATTACGGATGCGGAGAGCGAAGCGTGGGCTTCAGGGGTGGATCGGAGAGGGAACGAAGACAACGGGATCGGCCAAGAAATTCACTCCACTCGCCTCCCGACACACAAACAGCCCCTCTCTCTTTGCGTTTTCAAGTCTGCGGAAGGACCGCATAGCTTTCCAAGATCGCATTTGGCCACGCCGACTGGGGGTGATGGGACCTGTAGTGGTGCCCTATCAAGTTGGGCGAGGTGGAAATGAAGGCCAGCCAGTAAGATCCGAAAGGGAACGGCAGGGAAATATGTGGAAATGACTGATAGGGCTGATTGACATCCCAGTCCTACACCCATTCAAAAGCAGCCTCCCCCTCCCCCCCCCCCATTTCAATGGAAGTGGCCCAGCGTGATCCTGGGAATGCTGACTCAGAAGTAAGTCCTACAGAATTCAGCGTGACTTACTTTCTCCCCTAAGCAGCAATCCCATGCATATTTGGAAAGAAAAAAGTCCTGCAACAACTCCCTCCCAACTCAGAGAGAGTTGCAGGAGGTTTTTTTTCTGTATAAACTTGCGCAGAATCGCGCCCGTGTAAAGATGCATCTAGGCTTGGAATTCAACTGATCACTTCTGCAGGTTGACATTGGAAATATAAGTAAATCCCTTGGAATCAATGGGGATTTATCTCCAAGTGAACGTGTGGAGGGGAAGCCTACCAGATTTACTTACGGGAAGGGGGAGGGTGGAAAAGCGGGGAAGACTGCCTCAATGGGGCGGGGGGGGGGAACCTGACGCCCTCCAGGTTTTCGACTACATCTTCCACCATCCCTCACCCTGGGGCATGCTGGCGGGAGCTGATGAGAGTTGGAGTCCAACATAATTTGGCGGGCCACTGACCCCTGCTCCAAATGTTTTCTACAAAGCAATTCTATACGGTGCCTAGTCGGACGTAAGTCCCATGGCGTTCAATAGGGTGTCCTCCCGGATACGTGGGCATTGATGGGCTCTTCCCAAAACAAGAAACCGTTTGGAAAGAGCCGGCTGAGCAGTCAGTGTCCGTCCAAGAAGAGCAGGTCCCGCTTCAAATTACACGTTTGGGCTGAATTAATAGATCATTATAGGCTAATTTAGCCTGCGCAGCGCTGCTGCTTCCTCCTCCTCCTCCTTCTCCTCCGCCTCCATATTAAGTAACAGATTCAAAAATGCCCTGTGATTAATACTGTGGGGCTACAGGGAGAGAGAGAGAGCGCTTTGGGGCATAATTAAAAATATTTCCAGCAAGAATTACTCGACCACATCTGACGTCCCACCCTCGGTTCGAATTAGACCACATCAAAGCGCCGTGTTTGGGTTTTGTTTTGTTTAAAAAAGGAAAAGGGTTCACCAGACAAACTCACAATGTCCGAGAAGTGGGCTTATGTCTGATTGTACAGGCGCATGTCTGGGGCGAGAGCGTCTTAAGGCCGCAGGGCTATTCAGCCGAGCTAGACAAGGTAACTCACCGTCAGCCCTTTGATATTAGGTCAGAGTTGCGCTTCGAGAAGGGACTATTAACGCGAGCGAGGGAACGAACGAGCATCCCTGCGCCGCCTCCTCCTCCGCTAAGCGGGGCTGCATCGGCAACAGGCGCTGCCTCTCGGAGGAAGCCCCAAAAGCAGCCGAGGGTGGGACGGGAGAGTCGGTGGATGCTGCTAATTAGGAAAACGATCTCCGTAACGCGATCAAGATGGAAGCAACTGGAGCCCGTCTCATTCACGTGTCACTCGTCCACCCACTAGGCATTGCGGTTTGCTTTTCATGTGTGGGAAGCGGTGGGATGCTTCCCGGGGAAATTAAAGCCTTCCGAGGCGCATCCATCCAATCGAGTCTCCCCGACACTTGACACGATTCACACGCTCCACAAACAAACAGATGTGGGGGAGGAGAAAAGTTATTTTATGGCAATGCCTTTGGAACGCGTTTTCCCCACCTTTCGAAGGAATCGTAGGTGTCCCGCCCCTTAGCCTATCTACACTACTGCTTTAAAACGGTTTATAACAGTTTTAAACTGGTTAATAGCTGTTATTAAAACTGTTATAAACCGTTTTAAAGCAGTAGTGTAGATAGTATTGCTATCCGGGAAATAGAGAGCCAGGGTGGTGTAGTGGCTAAGTGTTGGACTGGGAACCGTGAGATCATGGTTCTTGTCCCCACTCGGCTATGGAAATCCACTGGGTGACTTTGGGACAGTCACAGACTCTCAGCCCAACCTACCTTACAGGGTTGTTGTTGTCAGGCTAAAATAGAGAGGAGGAAGAGGATGATTATGCAATAAATAAATAAATCCTCCTTTCCTTTCTCTGAAGAAGGGGTTATGGGGCGGCAGGATCCGAAGTTAAGCACCATAAACCTCAGTATTAGCTGTCCCATTTTAAATCGATAGGTGTTTTGATTGTTTGTTAATGTTTTAACTTTGGTTGGATCGCGTGCGTACCTCAAATAGTGTGCCTTTCACACAGAGAGAGAGAGCAATTGCCTAAAAATTTCTTAGTTCAGATGCTTCTGTCAGATCAAGTTCTATTTGCGAGGTAGGAGGATAGCCCGTGGGAAAAGGAGGCCGGCTTTCAATTAAAGGTTCTCTCTGTGTGGTTCTTAATATTCCACATTCCAGACGATTGAATGATGGGCTGCCTTTTAGGATCGGACTGCCCAGGAGAAACTGATTATATCACCTTACCCTCCCAGAACTATCTTTTACAGCTATTTCCCCCCACTTCTCACCCCGCATTCGATCCAATCTATTTACATATCTATAGCTTTTTAATGTCTTGAATTTTATCATTAAAAAAAATCCATTGGGTGTAGGAAAGCTCATATTGTTATTATACATATGTTCTCGGGAGTATGTCTCTGATATATACGTTCTCGAGAGTAAGTCTCTCTCTATGTCAGGTATAATCTTATCAGTATGAAGCTGGGAGTAAGTCCCCTAGAACTCAGTGGGTAGACATGCATAGGCTTGCGCTGTCATTGTGTTAAGAGTGCATAGGATTGCAGCCATAGCTATATAGTTAGTTAGTTAGTTAGTGGCTATTTTGAGCAGATTAATACTTATTACCCGGATAGCCCCATCTCCACAACAGGTTTTGTTTTTATTAGTCACAATTTAATATGCAGGCAACTGAATTTACTTAGCTTTACCAAACCATTTGCTTTGCTTCTTTATTTACAGACGTTTTTACAAAGTGATAAGGTCGAATGTAACAGCAACAAGTATGTTAGATTTTATTAACTATTTATCTGAAATTAATTAAATCTGATCAAATTTATGAGATCTATACAACGTTTGCATGCATGGTAAAAGAAAAAAGAATATCCTAGCAAGCTGGAGGAAATAGAGAGAAATGGATGATACGCCAATCTCGAATTTTTCAGAATTCGAGATAAAAGGAAACAGTTTAAGTCACCAAAGGCTGGCTGTGAAATCTTGGATGTTAGTGGGGTGTGTGTGACCCCAAAACTCTTTTCTTTGGCTTCCTTTCCATTTTAAACCATTTTAAGATGGAGAGCTTCGACTATTGGGCGGTATAGAAATGCAGTAAATAAATAAATAAATAAAATAAACGTACGTTTTAATTTTTTAAAAAAGTTCCTCCCATATCATTCTTCCTACTTGTCACCGATTGTGAGTTAGGATCAAGAGCAACCAGTGTCCGACCGCAGGGGCGCCCTTCTCTGGAGGTATACATTTCTCAGATTCACCCAATGACTTTGGTTGGGCGCGGTTTGTGTGTGTGTGTTTTCCCCTTTGGGAACTGTCCAGAAGAGAGAGAGAGAGAGAGAGAGAGAAAGAGAGAACGCACCACTGGCCCAATATCCTTCGTGTGGCTGGTGTGAGTGGTCGGTGCGGTTATCTGCAAAAGGCCACCGTGTGTGTGTGTGTGTGTGTGTGTGGACGCGATGCTGTGGCATCTCCTGCAGGCTGTACTCTAGGCGATCCCACGAGGCAGATCTCTTTCCTTCCCCCTGCACTGTATCAGTTGGTTGGCGAGGAGGCTCTTGTCGCGGCGAGCGGCTTTCCGGTTTCTGCTCCGTCGATTAACGAGAGGTCCCCCTAGTCTCTCCTGTTAAACTTCGGTGCCACCGCTGGCCCTCCCTCCTTTCCTCCCCGCTCCCTCCCTCCCTCCCTTTCCCCCCTTCTCTTCATGCAGAAAGTCTGCTTTCTGGACTCGGACCCCGATGATCACAGCCACGCCACCTCGTCCAAGCAGCCGGGCCTCCTCGCTTTGCCTTCCTCCTTTATCCATTTAACTAGATCTAAAACAGCTTTTAGGAGGGGGTGGGAGGGAGAGGAGGAGGAGGAGGTGGAGGAAGAGCGGTGAAACGCCATCGAGCCTGATTGAAACAAACAAACAAACAAACAAACAAGCAAACAAACAAACAAGTGCCCAGCAAGCCACGCCAGCTGGCCCATGCGTCCCGGCCAGGTCCGGCGCGTGGTCCGCGTCCCCTCTGGAGAGCTGCAGCAGCGGCAGCAGCAGCGCCCGGCCAGCCGTGTGTAATGGCTCCGGCGCGGGGGTGCTTGGTGAGGCGCTGAGCGCTGCTGGGCGTCATGCCACAATGGTGAGCGCAGTCCTGCTGCTGCTGCCGCCGCTGCTGCTGCTGCGGGTCTCGCAGGCGGCTGCCGAGGCGCTGCCTCCGAGTCCGCCGGGGCCTCCGGCTTGCGCTCGCCGGGCAGGGCGTGCGTGCGACCCGCGCTGGCGCAGGGATGCCGGCGGGCGCGGCGGAGTCTACGAGCATCTCGGCGGAGCGCCCCGGCGCAGGAAGCTCTACTGCGCCACCAAGTACCACCTCCAGATCCACGCCAACGGCAAGATCAACGGCACCCTGGAGAAGAACAGCGTCTTCAGTGAGTATTGCCCGCTCGCCTGCCTCTCTCTTCGGGCGAGCGCCTCGATCCCCAGCGCCTGGGCAGGGAAGCCGGACCCATAAAGTTCAGTGGGGACTGGTGTCCAAGGAAGCCCTATTGAGTTCAATGGAGACTGGTTTCCCCAAATAAGCCCCATAGATTTCGGTGGAGCTGGTTTCTAAGCAAGCCCTATTGAGTTCAATGGGACTACTTTCCATAGATTGCTGTGGGGCTGATTTCCCATGTAAGCCCCGTCGACTTCATTGGGACTGGCTTCCAAACAAGCCCCATAGATTTCAGTGGGACTGCTTTACAAGTAAGCCTCATGGAGTTTAATGGGACTGGTTTCTAAAGAAGCCTCATGGATTTCGGACCAGTGTCCAAGTAAGTCATGCCCTACTCATGTTCTGGGCTTATGCGGGTCTTGTTTATTTATAAACAACAGCAATAATAACACCTCACTTTCCGCCTTTCTGTCCAAGGACACTCAAGACGATTTATGAAAAATCCGAGCGATTAATGGGGTGGGAGAGTCGGGACAAGCGGGCAAGACATGTTTATGAGCTTTGCAAAAGGTCTCAGGCATGTCCTTTGAGAGGTGACGTGAGATCCTGCCCGAGGCAAATTTCTCACTTGCAGTGAGATTTTTTTTTAAAAAAACAAAACCCTAAGATTTTGGCCCTTCCTTATGAGACTATCTTGTCCAGATGCCTTAGGTAGATCCTAACGCCTTCGCAGTCTTCTGCATTTAATTTGAGCTGTGGTGTGTGTCTCTGGGACTTACCTTCAGCCCCTATTTCAGCCCTTAAACATATGGTGTGTGTGTGTGAAATACTGGGGGAGTCAGTGTGAGTGAGAATGAATAGATAAAAATCAAAACCTAGCTCTGGAAACTCAAGACAATCCATTACCCTTCAAGGGTAATGAAGGGGAACAAGATAGTGATATTACCCTTCTTAATGTCAGCGGAGGCAAACCTTAGAAAGAATACATGTGCCAAAGTTCCTGTTATATGCAATGCTGAAAGCTGCCTTTCACCAGACTTGCTGTGCAACCGAGAACTTGCTATGCTGCTGGGAACAACAATGATTAAGAGTCCTTAGTTACAGAGAAACCCTTGGGATAAAACAGCCTTTTCCAACCCAGTGCCCTCCAGATGTGTCAGACACCCACATTCCCCATCCAGCACATGCTGGAGATGATGGGAGTTGTGATAGCACACATCTGCAGGGTGCCGGGTTGGAGGAAGTTGAGATAAAGGATCCTTGCCTTGACTAAGCAGCTGGACTATGGAGAATGATGAGGATACCTCCTCTTAAAAGGCCATATCGACCAGGTCCAAGGGCTTTTTCCTGGTACTTTGCGCACACTCATTATAAAGCTAGAAAGACTTGCAGGTTAGATGGCTGGCAGCTTGAGCCCTGGTCATTCTCCTTTTAGGAATCAATCTCGCTGAGTAAGAGTCTCTCCTCCTACCCCCACCCCCACCTTTCCCTAATGAATGCCGCCTAGGGTATTCTGCACATAGGCAGGATAGATATTTAATAAATAAAAAATAAAATAAAAAATATGAAGCAGGCACACGTAATGAGCCCAGAAGTCATCACAAACCTCAAAACACCACCATTTTGGCTCAGTAGCCTTGTGATTAAAGCTATTTGCCAATAGCCTCCCAACTGCTACCTCTGGAGAAGTTCTGTGTCATTTAGGGTTGCTATGCCAGGGTCTAAGACAACTTTCCCCAACTGGGTGCCCTCCACATGTTTTGAACTTCAACTCCCATCCACCCTAGCCAGCATGACCAAGGGTGAGGAATGCTGGGAGATGTGGTCCATAGCATTTGGAGGACATCAGGTTGGGAAAAGCTGGTCTAAGAACCGTGGCAAGTTTTCCTCAGCATCTTGGTGGTCCCTCATCCCCCCACTGTTTTCTTCTCCCTTTTCATATTAAATACTCTGTGGTCATAAACTGGGGGCATGATGGGAAATAAACCCTTCTGGAGTGTGTGTGTCCGTGTGCATTAGCCTTTGGCTCTATCGTGTCTGGGATCAGAGGGGCTGTGATCTTTTCCTCTTTCGCCATTGGGTGATGTGAGGGGAGAGATACGAGTGATTTTAAAGATCAGCTTCTAAAGTTACCTACACACCAGGCTGTTCCCCCACCCATCTGGATAGGAAGCAAAGGGCACAAAAGAGAAGGCTGCCAAGAATTCAAAGCAACGGGTCTTTTCAGGTCTGCCTCTCCCTAAAAGAAGGGGAGTGCAGAGCCCAAAGGACTTCCTCTCAGTGGTAAGCCTCTCCCTTTGTCTGGGCTCCTAGAAACCTTCCCAGGACTAAACGGCACCTCCACATCTCTGTGCTTTGTGTGCCCTCACGATCTCTCCAAGAATACATCCCTTTGTGGATTGAAGCCACTTTCTGGAGTTTACAGAAGGCTAAACAAGTGGCTGTCACTTGGCTTATCTGTCTTAGAAGGTGTGACTGCTTTAGCCTTTCGAATCCTGGCTTCCTTAGTGACACCAGGTTGAATCCCAGCACTAATCCTAGGGGCGGAGGGAATCATTGCAACCATCCTGCCAGGGGTTTTGTAAATAATGTTTCAACATGACTTTCACACTTCAGTCTGTTCATCTCAGCCTGTTTGTTTGGTTTTGCATTCCCTCCTTTCTTCTTATTAACCTTGTTTGATTTGTATTTGGAGAGTTAGAGTATCTTGCTGCCTTCCCCTTTTTGAATAGACTGCCAACATTTAAGGAAATAGCGCATGTCAGAGATGGATTGGCTATGTCAAAGACTATTCTCCTGTGCAAAGAGTGAACATTGCATTCCAAAATTAGGGTTTGATTATGATATCCAGGGATGGCATGCATGTGTGTTTAATAGTCATCACAGGCAGAGCTTTCCTTCACCCAATATCATCTCTTACATAGCTCTTTTCAATGGAAGCAGTTGATTGATTGATTGATTGATTGATTGGATTTGTAACCCACTGTTCTACCAAGAAAAAATGATGCTCAAATCACACATTCAGCTGCAAATCATAACCAGTGAGATGCCACAAAGGGCATCGTCTGGCTAAAGTTAAGCACTTTGGTAATTCATTGAAATTAATGGGACTTAAAAGTGCTTGACTTTGTACCCTAAATGATGAAATAGCAAATGGTGTACATACACTGTAAGGAGGTTTAACTAAGGTTCCTAAAGATTCTCTGCAAGTAGGAAAGGAAACACCTTCCTATGGGTGTCATTTACAGTGAGAAATCTCTCCCCATCACCCCATTCAAGGACAGATCTAAAGCATTCTTCTTGTCCAACTGACCAAATGTTGTGTGTGTACAGAATAACCTCTCCACTGTACATAAATCCATTTGGGTGTCCCAGTCCTGAGGAAAGCAAAAGGTTGTAGAATGAAAGTGAATAGTTTAGTCCAAACATCTTGCTCTAAGATACAGGGAGCCAATCCTAAGGCATTCCACCTTGACACATACCTATCTGATCTCCCCCTCCCCCATTTGATCTCCAAGGAATGGGATATTCTTTGCTGAACGTTTCCCCTCTCTCTTTTCTCTCACTCTCATACAACCTCTGAGTTTTGGGTGTGTACGGTTTTAGGGTCTCCAGCAATGGAGGGCTTCCATGATCTGCCAGTGCAGACAACTTGCACCAAAACCCTCGGACATCCCAGCAAGTATAAAATAAGTTTAGGATTATGCTCTGAGTGATGTACATACATGTATGTAAAGTGTGCCCATAAATCAGTTTCAAAGTGATAGCACAAAATAGCTCTATCGTAAATGCTGTATGTTTTAGGTTTACTTTAAGTGAGAAGATATAATCTTTAAAAAAGACAAACATTACACATTATTTAAACTCAGATGATTTCTTGATAAATGAGATGCTAAACCCAGTATCACAATAAGGAACTATGATTCTGCTGGTGTCATAATCTGAAATGTAAATCAAACACCTGCATATGTATTATGTCAGCTCTTCTGATAGCACCTCCCAAATGTTTTATTTTCCTTCACACATTTCATTTTTTTAGTGCATGACTAAGATTCCCCCTTCTGCAACATAATACCTGAAAAATGTAATGCATTAATGTGACGAACAGGTATTTGTGAACTTATGTCTCATTGCGTGTTTTTAAATATTGTGGTTTTTAAAAATTGTTTTGTTCTGCAATGCTTTGTCAGACTTGGACAGAAAAGCAATATATCAATTTAAAAAGCTGGCAAACAAATATATGCATGTCATATGGATGCCTTGATCAGAAAGAAAGGATTACCTGCATGGTGGTAAACCTGGGTTTGTTGCCATGTAATGTGTGAAACAGTCCTTAGACAGAGGACGTGCATACCTTTGCCTTCCTCATTCCACTTGTCTGGGCATTGAGATGCTTTCTTTGATGGGCTGAAACATTTCCTGTCTTTGAATCTGGTTTAGACAGCCATATTGTCCTTTCCCCAAGGGCTACACTGACTTTCTAAATGGCAGACTCTTTCATGGTTCCACAGTGGCTCTAAGATGCTGCAGCTGATCATCTTACCCCATTTTGCCCTCTGGAGACCGCAGCAAGAGTATTGTCCTGAAATGGGCAGCTTTGTGGTTTGTTTCAATAAGTCAAGCACTCTTGTGTCCCTAAGAAAGGCATTAAAGGGGATTTAAACTTTTTATAGACATATAGGATTAGGTGAACCTCTAGTTCAATGTCAGATCTTTCTTTCTTGAGGCAGTTCAGTCTCAATCAAACAGCTGGGGATTTACAAGTAAGAGTTTGGTTCAAACAATTCCCAGGCTCTTATTTTCCTTGTGTGTTGTTATTTTTGATCGTTGCAATTTGTTGATGAGTTTAGAAGTAAATGCCAGTCCTGTGTTCAGTAGTGTCACTAAGCACAATGTTTTCCAGACGGAAGAAGGATTTTGATAATTGAAATACTATCAGCTTGAGAAGCAAAAGAGCCCTGGGTTCAAAACTCTTGCATGGTTCTGGAGTCAGTCAATAGCCTTGAGGAAGTTATCCTCAGCCTCTAATTTTCTCTACTGTTGAAGTGGGAATTGTAATGACTAACGTTATGATGAACTTATCAGGAGGATGAATGGAAGAAGGGCTTTAAAGCACTTTGCCTAATGATATGCCAATTGTAAACACATTGGTTGGGATCAAAAGCTCCAGATAGATCTGATGTAGGCATAGGAAAACTCTGTGCTGCCTCATCCATCTCAGTGCTGGAGAATGTTTTCTACATGCAATCTGTGTGTCTTTCCCACCCACCCCTTCCGCCCCGCTCCCGGAGCTCCCGGGCAAGTACCACAGGCATAGAACTTGTGCAATTATATATAAATATCCCAGTGAAATCAAATGAGTGTAAATCCAAGTAGGCATGTGAAATTCAGGATGTAAAAGTGCTATGAAATTTTGAAATACTACTACTACTACTAAATAATATTAATATTATTAATGTGTGTGTGTGAATAATCTAAAACATCCTTACATTTCTGTTTTAGGTATTCTAGAGATCACTGCGGTGGACGTTGGGATTGTTGCTATCAAAGGCTGTTTCTCTGGCAGATACCTGGCCATGAACAAAAGAGGCAGACTTTATGCTTCAGTAAGTGCTGTTTTAAACAGAAGCAACGTATCTATAGCAATGAAGCTGACGCATCCTCCACTGAGGTGCCAGTCATTTTCCAACAAGGATTTAAATGCCACTGTAGTCAAAAGGGTACAAGTACTGGTGACTACGCACAAACATTTATACAGAACTAAATATGCTCTTTGGTTTTACGCTGGGGTTTAAGCAGCCAATACTTGACGTCTCCAGCTGAAACACAATGGCAAGTGTGAGGCACATTCATTTTCCTTTGATGTGTGCAGCTTATCAACCCAACTGAACCATCCAATTTGCACATTAAATGAAGAGAAAAAGATAAAGGTACTGCAGATGAGCATTTATAATGGCATAAATATGCATATCGAGATATCAGTTCAGAGATTGTAAGCCAGGCATTCAGGTGAATAAGTGTAAAGAGGTAAGGAAGTCTACAATTGACAGTATGATTAGGAAGTTTTTTCAAAAGAAAACTCTCCTAGGGATGTCAATGGGAGTCCCATTTGCACAAGGTAATGAATGGCCTCTCAGCATGTGTAAAGTAATTTAAGTTGGGATCTAACACCAGAGGTGCAGTACCAAAGCCGGTAACAGACTGAAAGAATGTGTAAATTAAATCAGGTTCTCCCCACCCCCTGCCCACCCCACCCCACACTGCAATTACGCTTTTATACTTTGATCTGGCATCATGGTATGTATTCTATGTTTTATGCTCTATTCCTTGCTCGCTACTGAGGATTTAAGAGATACTGCATTGACAATAAGGAAGTTTTCCTATTCTGTAGCACGTGTGATTTAATGGAAGCCATTACAATGCTTGTACGGTGGTGGGTGGAACTATGAGGAAAGGAAGAGAAACTTGCATCTATAGCAGCAAGGAGAGGAAAAATCCCCGTTCTCTTACTTAGTAACTCTTGTGCAACATGTGGCTCATGGCTGATTGCATTCATTCATTTTAATCAAAAGACTCTTGAGTACTTGAGGTCCCCAAGTGGTTTCCCATCAGGGTTGCAGCCAGGCATCAGCCAGGGTGGGTTGAGAGAGCTTATGATTTAGAATATTGCTATCACTCCATCTAGGACTGGCATTCTGGATTCTTGCAGTCTATATGAGATGTTAAAATTAGTAGATTTGCTAGCTAATGCTGTAGCTGTTTCATTGTTGGAGGCCAAAATGAATAAGTGGGGGAAAATTTTCATTGGCAGGCTGAGAGTTAAGGGCACCTTGTGTATTTTTGAAAACTATGTTGGTTCTTGTCTGCTAGTGCAGCAGAAAACAAAAAAGACAATATTAAAGATGGCCTTTCCTTGTAAGAAGGAATGGTAGTTTTCATTTCTAAGTTATTTCAAATGTCCTTCAATTAGGGGTGGTCACTGACCACAAGATTTGGTTTGGAACCCAATTCGGTGCTTCAGAAAACAAGATTATTTCAGCCTAGACTGATTTGGAGGCTGCCCATTTTAACTTGGATCCAAATCCAAATCTTCATGCTTCCCATTGACTATCAATGGAAAGCAAGAAGTAGCTATAAGTTCTGTCTGTCAGAATTGGATGAAATTTCCAGGCATAGTAGTACTGATTTCTTAATATCTTGACAGAATTGGATGAAATTTGCAAGACAGTTGCCCTTTCTGAGGGGAACAAGACCAAAAAGTTTCAGATGAAAAAGTGAAGGGAGCTTTGTGCAAGTGCAGCTTTTGCAATTGGGGGTTTCCCTTATATTTCCTGGGGGCCACTGTTATGACAATGACATACTTAAGAAACGTGCACAATTTCAGAGGATAGGTGCAGTGTATTTTGTGGAAGGGAAGTGTTCAAATTTTTTGAAGGGGGAAGTGTTTGACATATCCTTCTCCATATTTCTTTCTTTGTTTGGCAATTTGTATGAAAATGGCTTATGTCATAAGCGGGTTTATAGGCAAGAAACCTGCAAAAATGTTAGAAAGACGTATGCAGTGGCTAGCTATTGAGATATGATAGTTGAAAAACAGTTTAAGGGTCTTTTGTTTTCTGCTCAGTTGGCACCAAAGTTACAGATATGATGGGGATGGATGTGGAGCATAGAGTGGCAGAGGCAGAAGGACATGAACATCCAGCATTTTCCAAGCAAGCGCCCAATGCTACACCCTCCCAGACTCACAGACGCCTCCAACCCTCTTCGAATGTTTCTGCTCCTGGGAGAGATAACTAGCAAAGAGCACTGGATACTGAATCAGTCCAGCAATATATTACTTCAGCATCCTCCCCCAAAGCACTGGGATTGGAAAGCTTTGGTAAAACCATTTACTGTGATTAGGAGCTAGAGCTGCAAGTCAAAAAACTATACATACACCGTCTCTTCACCCTGGTGCTTTCCTTACATAGAGTGTTTGGGGTGAAATCTATGGATTTTTGAGGATATGCTTTCTGTGGCACTTTCTACACCTAAGGGTGTAGAGGGAGGGAGGGGGACGATCCCAGACTTACCTGGTTTCGGGATCATCCCACAGCTTCTGAACGGAAGCATGATATCCTGGGAGGAAAGGGATGTCACCCCCCTGTTTTTTTTGTTTTTTGTTTAAAAAGAGACAGAGGAGCCATCACATGGCAGAAAAGGTAAGGGAACCCCCCGCGCCCCCCACCCCACCATCTTGGGGATGGCAAAATTGCTTCTCCTTCTCCATGGGCATGGAGCCACCCTGCATGGCTCTATGCCCGTTTTAGGACCTGGAACGGCGGGAAAACTGGGATATCCCCAGTTTCCATTATCCCGGGGTCATCCCTAGGCTGTCCCTGGCTGCTTCCAGGATCCCCTGTGCATCATTTAAATGCACAGGGATGACCTAGGGATGACACCAGGATATGTCCCTGGTGTAGACATAGCGTGTGTCTCCATATCCCACCAAATCTCAATTAATCACAAGTGTTCAGGTTCAGATCTGGTTCAATTTGAATTTGTCTAAATCTGCCAAATTTGGTTCGGGATTTTCTCAATTTGAAGCACACTCCTACTTTTAGTATCTCCATTTTTTCCTCATACATATGAAGAAAAAATAATAATTCAAAGCATTTATATCCTGAGCTTCAGCTGGAAAGGTTCCAAATAGCTTACAAATCAATAGAAACATGTGAATTGGTGTACAACTAGTGTTAGTGTGGCAGCGGGCAGGGCATCGGCCTGGTGGGGGAGAAGCTGGGGGAATGGGAAGGATGCCAATAAAAGAGGGGATACAATTTAAAAAGACATGACAGAAAAAGAAAGAGGAATTGGGAGGAAAAAGGAAAACAAGACAACTCAGGCACCAATCCTTAATGATATACAGTTCTTATAATGACTAGCTGTGGGTCCTAAGAAATAGTCTGGTGACTAGCATTCCTTGAAATGGCTGTAATGCAGCTAGAAGTTGTTGGTTTCTCAGCCTTTTGGGGCCTAACTGGAATCCTGCAGCTTGTCACTCCTTCCACTGCAGGTAAGGCTCCAGGGACCATTGGCCTAGGAACCTTTCTGCACTCATCCTCAGACAAGTTCTTTTGTGTTAAGTTAGCCCTGCAAAACTTGTGAGCCTCCAAGCAGGACAGAATCCACTGGCTACATCGAGATACATCTTCCCATTATTTTCATTACTATCTTCCCATTATTTTCAATGGGTCTACTCTAAGTACAGCTACATCTGGAACCAACCCATTAATTTGTTTCAGCTTTCCAGCTACATGTTCAGCAGAATATTTTCTAAGAGCCTACAGTTGGTGATATCAAAGAGGGTTGTTTGGAATGAGAGTTCCTTGCATCTTATTAATCAGTCTTTCTGTCATTTGTGTCTGTCTTGTTCTGAGTGTTAATTATTCCCTTCACCCCTACCTCCCCCACAATTCTGGCCTTAGTTGCATTCACATATAGTTTTAAGTCTAGTCTTTGTGTAAAACTGTTAAGTAGTACTGTAATCTGTCAGACTTGTGTGTGTGTGTGATCTTTGTTGTGTGTGTATCTAAGTGTAAAAACCTTCTAACCATTCAAGACAGCTCTCCTGGTCTGCTCTGAACAAACATAATGGTGGTGGGAAAGTAAGTGTTGTTGTTTTTTAACACTGTGATAGCCAGAGAATGCTCCAGCCTATGTTAGATCATATTCATCACAAGTGTTCTGCTAGTGACACACTAGACTTTTCTCCTGCTGTTTCATCGCTGTCAGTTTCCTGGCCCCCCAAGGGATGTGCATTGTATCGGATCTGATGTCCGATACTGATTAAAATTGGAGGAAATCGGGCATCCAATTCATTATTCCGATGCAGTCCCTTGTAGATCCATTTTTTTCCGGTCTGATTTTTTGTTCTCTGATTTTAATCGGAGCATTGGACACCATTTTGAATGATTTCCTCCATAGCCTAATATTGTGTTACAAAAATGCCTATAACTTTTTTTATTTTTAAAGGTGGAAGCATAAAACTTGGCCACGTTGCAGATGGGTTTGAGGTACTTCTGTGTGATACATTTCAGAAAGATTGGTTGCAGGCATTTTGTGGCTATGAATTTTTTTTACTAACAAACCAGGAATGCCTATAACTTTTTATTTTTAAAGATCCACACATGAAACTTTGTCACATTACAGATGGTATGTTGCTACTCATGTGTGAAATTTCAGAAATATAAGTGCTTGCCTTTGGTGGCAAGTAATTTTTGAAAAATGAGTTGCAGTGGGAGAAATACAGATATGCCTTCAACTTGTTCATTTTTAAAGGTAGAAGCATGAAACTTGGCCACATTAGAGATGGCATATAGGGTCTCATGTGTGAGAAATTTCAGAAACATAGGTTTAAGCGTGTAGTGGCAAGGTATTTGGGGAGAAATGAGGAAAGAAATGCATTTAACTTTTTTATTTATAAAGCTAGAAGCATGAAACTTGGCCACATGGCAGATGGGTTTGAGGTACATATGTGCGAGAAATTTCAGAAAGATAGGTGCAGGCATTTTGTGGCTATGAATTTTTTATTTTAAAAGTTCCAAAAGTTCCAAAACTGTGGGTTTGACAGCTGACAGAGGGGGGAGAAGGCGGGGGAGGGGGGTGCTGTTTGATGTGTGGATCTTTAAAAATACAGAAGTTATAGGCATTCCAGGTTTATTTTAGAAAATGTCACCGCCGCAACTTGCGTGCACCAATGCTTCTGAAATTTCTCACACAGAAGTACCTCTAACCCATCTGCAATGTGGCCAAGTTTCATGCTTCTATCTAAAAAAAAAAGTTATAGCGATTTCTTTAAAACAATACTAGGCTATGGGGATAATAATTCAAAATGGCGTCCGATTCAAAAATCTGACGTCCGATTTTCATCTCGGAATCGGATCTGAAGCGATATGAGGGACCTCCAATTTTTTCTGATCCGATACATTACAAAATTGGAAGTCCTGATTCCGATTCCGATATGATTTTTCCATCCGTGCACATCCCTAGTCAGCTCCATGTCAAGGGAACAAGCCTGTCACCTCTCTAGGCCAGTTTGTCATTCCAATGGTTGACCAGGGTAGCAAAATGATTGCAATTTTGAGTGACAGGAAGATACTTAAGAACCATCGGAAAACTACTTGGATCCTTCAATTTCTTGTGGCGGACCATCCTAATAAGTCCCAGCCCCTGCAAAGATATGGGCTGCCTTCGAGCCTGAGCCTAGCTAGGTAGTGGTCTGATGGAGACAATGGAACTATATTGTGCCCTTCCCCCACCTCCCAGATCAATCTCATCTCATGCAGCACAAAGAAAAAGAGGGAGTGAGAAAGAGGTCCAAGGCATATCGGGAATGTTGGAGCCAAGAATTACCTGGGACAGGCCCATGAACCTTATAGGGAGGCCTCAGCATGAACATTGAAGTCTCCCAGAGCAACCACCTTGAAGAGTCCTATGTCACTTCTGAGACCACCTAGGCCAGCTCATGTAGGGAGACTATTGGGCAGTGAAGTGAACACTGCACCAACAGAATCCCTGTTGTGTCCTGAACACTTAACTTCAGAAACAAACACTCAAAAATCAGCAGAGGCTAGATGAACCACTTTGTCAAGGCAAAGTGGTTCATGGCAACTTGTTTACCAGCTAAAAATCACTCTATATGACATGATTTCAGTTCACTAAGAGTATCTTTATTAGTGTTTTGCTTATGCAACATGATTGTTTCAAGCACTGAGATTTGCAACCCTGGATTCACGACTATGCTAGTCTTGTTGGGGCCCAGTTGGGGCCCTGCTGTACTGAAATTGTGAAAGTGGAATATGGGCCTATTTACTCCCTCTGCTGGGCTAATTGAGAATTCCCTATGGCCTTTTTAAATAACATCATGCCAGCTGTGGAAGAATCAGAGCTCCACGTGTCAGGAGGGAAATGTATGGAGAACTACAAAATAGATACCCTAAAGTAGGGTGACCGTATGGAAAGGAGGACAGGGATCCTATATCTTTGTTGTGTAAAAAAGGAAATTTCAGCAGGTGTCATTTGTATGCATACAGCACCTGGTGAAATTCTCTCTTCATCACAACAGTTAAAGCTGCAGGAGCCCTGCCCTCTTTTCAAATTTTCAATATATGTTTTGTGATAGGCTGTTTGTTTACATGCCTCAGACATGAGATGGAATAAGCCTATGGTATAAAAATGATCGATGACGTCAAGCAGCCTAGAACTTGCATTTTCAGTGACATATTCAGGCAAACGGTTTACAAGTTAATTTATCTACTTCATGGATCTCATACAACATTTGAATACTAGTCTGAACTATATCCAAGACAGACATAGATCAGATAAACCTTTGATCACATGTGGTTTAGTTCCATTTTCAAAATGATGTATGTAAGAATGTCACACAAGAGTACAAACTATACCTATTACAGAATTTCTAACTATGAAAATCTAAGCTTTCAGTAGTTTGGAAAAATTGATTTCATGTTTATGGTAATGACGTTTAATATAGGTGTATCAAACTTAAACATGTCAAAGATTCAAACTTGAGTGTTGAGTAGGAAGGGGGATTCTAGTGTCCTTTGTTTTGTTTTATTTTAAAAAGAGCAAGAAATATACAATTTGGGAACTAAATTTAAACACATAATAGATATAATATATGAGCATTCAAAGGCCAAAGTTAGATATAATGGGTTAGAAACACAAGAAATAAAGTTAATGGCAGGAACAAGACAGGGATGTCCATTATCACCTTTATTATTCACAATGGCAATAGAATTCTTGGCAGATAGAATTAGAGCAAATACAAAGATTAAAGGAATACAGGTTGGTAAAAAAGAATTTAAATTAAGCCTTTATGCGGATGACATTATAATGACATTACAAAATACAAAAGAAGAGTTAAAAGAAGTGACAAAAGAATTATGGGAGTTTCAACAGGTAGCAGGCCTTAAGGTTAATAAGGAAAAATCAGGACTGATGTGTTTAAACATAGGGCCCCAGGATCAAATAGAAATATCGGAAACAATGGGTATCCCAATAATAGCTAAAGCATTTAGATATTTAGGAGTACAGATTCCCAAAAAACAGAAAAACATATTTAAACTTAATTATGGAAAGATATGGAAAGAAATGAGAAATGATATGGCTAGATGGGAAAAATTACAATTATCTTTGTCAGACCGAATAATGTTGATAAAGATGAAGTTGGTACCAAAATTCACATATTTTTTCAATGTATTACCGAAGGTAATCCCAATTAGTAGATTCAAGATATGGCAAAACAGGATAGAAAATTTATATTTAGAAGTAAAAGACCAAGAATGCAAAAAATATACAGATATAGACTCACACAAGGTGGGGGATGGAGCATACCAAATTTTAAAATATATTATGGGGCATATCAATTATGATATCTATTAGCAATAATAAAGGAAGACGGAGATTTGCAGTGGGTAGAAATAGAGAGGGAATTGATGGGACTTAAAAAAGAAGACATACAAAATTTGCTGTATAATAAAAAATATATCAAAAAATTAATGAGAAACAAACAAAGTATAATAAGTGGAATTTTGAAAGTATGGTATTACAAAAAAGGAAAATTAATGCCAAGTATATCACCTCTAACACCAATTTGGATACACCCGGAATTTGATATAAAAAAAGGCAATAACCAAAAGTAAATTAAAAGAAATAAGATTAATACAGATGAAAAACTTTTACAAACAAGAAAATCCAATAACACAAGAAATATGGAATAGGAGAGTACAAAATGTTGAAATATCATGGATGGAATGGTTGCAGATTGACAAATTTATCAGACATGGAAAGATAGTAAAGGAGAGTACAAGGGAGCTAACTGAGTGGGAAAAATTTATAGACAATTATAAAGATGGAGATAAGGGACTGATTACACAAATATATAGAATTATAATAAGACAGGAAACTGGAGGGAATGATATTATACAACAGACATGGGAAGAAGATCTGGATCAAGAAACTGAAGATAGAGAGTGGGGAAGTATATTTGAAAAATTCCCATTCAAAACTACCTCCTCAAAGATAAGAGAAGGGGCTTTAAAAATGATACAAAAATGGTATTTAACTCCAGTGAAGGTAGCAAAAATGAACAGAAATGCAACCCCAGAATGTTGGAGAGGATGCACAGAGTTTGGAACAAATTTGCATATTTGGTGGGAATGTAATAAAGTAAGGAAATTTTGGGATAAGGTTTTTCAAAAAATAGAAAAGGTCACTGCTCAAAGAATTAATAGAACAGCTGAACTAGCTCTTTTGAATATGTTTGTTAAAGAAAATAGTGATGTAAAGGACAAAATATTGATTGGATTTATGCTGACTGCAGCAAGGCAACAGATAGCTAGTAATTGGAAAACAGCTAGGGGGTTAACAATTAAGGTGTGGGGAAAAAACTGTGGAATATAGCAATGAATGAAAAATTAACACAGAAACTTAGAGTCTATAGAGGAAAAAAGAAGAGGGATACATTTAGAAGAGAATGGCTTGCATATATAGATTATATGAAAAAGATCCAAATAAGAACAATATTGTGGAAGCATACAAAAAGTTATGGGACTCCTGAAAAGAAAGAAGAGATAGAGAAGAAGCTGGAAGAAAATAAGAAGAAGAGAACAGAGGCAAATTAACCAATAAAAAAGAGGAAGAGGGGGGAAGGGGGATAAATAAATAATAGTAACAATGTTAAAATGGTGGATGAATCATGTAAGATATGTAAAAACAAAATAAAGATGTATTTACAAAATTTTTTTTTTAAAAGAGCAAGAGAAGCCTTACTTCATGAATAGTTTTCATATTTGTTCTGCAATTATCCAGTGCACTTCGCAGAGCTTTTGATGCACAGGTCCCTTTATATTGGGCCCAACTCTATGCATTTTGTGTGTGCCACAGTGAGTTTGCAGCAGGGCAATTGCAAAGAGAATCGTTGCTGGTTTGGCAAGTTGCTCTCTTTAACTGATAGTTATTGTTATTACTTTACAGGAAACCTACAACACAGAGTGTGAGTTTGTAGAAAGGATCCACGAGCTGGGCTACAATACATATGCATCCCGCTTGTACCGGACTGTGCCCAATGGAGCTGGTAGCAAACGCAAAGCCAGTGCCGAGAGACTCTGGTACGTCTCAATCAATGGGAAAGGCCGACCCAGGAGGAGCTTCAAAACCCGTAGGACCCAGAAATCATCACTCTTTTTGCCTCGGGTGTTGGATAATAAAGACCACGATATGGTCCGACTATTCCATACAAATGCTAAGTACAGAGAAAGCCTACTAAAGCCTCCAAGTAAGAACCAGAGAAGAAGGAGAGGACATTAGTGGACGTCCTGTGGGTGGGAGTGGATAGGATGGAGACTGAAGACAAGCCAGTGTTCAAAGTGCTACTAAATAACTACAAGGACAATTGTGTGACCAACGTGGACTCAGAAACCAATGGCATACTCTGTGTGTGTGTGTGTGTGTGTGTGTGTGTGTATGGATTTCCCACCAAACATACTTACTAATAGATGCTTTAGAATTATAACCCATTGCTAAGAACATACGACATAATAAATGGAAGCATGTTCACATGTAAATTAGATGAATGAAACAATGAATTCGAGTATTCTTTCTCAGAGTCTTCAATCAGTATTTCTCTTTTGGTAACCTGGGAGAATTTTAATCCAGTCATTTTAGTAGAGTTTTAATCAATTAAGTTTGCATAAGTTTGCATATGACAGAAACATTTTTGAAGAAAAAAAATCCTTTGTTTTTAGGTGGCACATATGTCACAGCAGGTACCATCTTAGAAGATGATCTAAGATGTTTGTCATTTACATTTTTCACTTACATTAATTAACTTTTATATTTAAAATGTATTGTTAATCCAGGAGGCCATTTGAGTTGAATTAGGCTGCAATCCTATACACTTAGGTGTGAGTAAGCCTCACTGAACTCAATGGGGCTTTCTTCTGAGTAGACATGTCTAGAATTTGCACTCTTAAAGGATTTTTAATCAATTGCTCTATCTGATTAATCATTAGCAGTTGCAGCCCTAGCTTTCAGACACTAATAATTGCACACTGGTATTTTAATTTTATTTTATTTGCTCTCCTAACTATAACCAATCAGAGAAACTCAAGGATTGATATATTTTGTAAACTCTTATTTAAATTATTTTGATATTCATTTTAATGAATAGTAAGTATTGGATGTAATTCATTAGCTTTAAATTTATTAACATGAAAGGGTAAGCAGAGGAGCAGTTTCTATATTTCAGGAGAGATTCATGCTGCTTGGATTATTGTTTGTTTTAAAATCTTTTGTTTGATCAAAACTTGAAGATACATTTTCCCTACTTTATGGGTTTCCACAATGCTCAATGAAGAATAAAAAAGTTGAACCTTAGGGTTCAGTGGAACACACAAACCGGATGATTAAACAGTTGGGGTTGGATTCATATTTATCTCCTCCCTGGTTGAAGGGAAGGAAGCTGATATTGGCTGATTCCCCCTTCTCCCCACAAGCCATTGCAGCCTCCAAAACTCTGCGCTGGAGTGTTGAAAGGGGACCCCCTGGAACAGTGTGGGAGGTAGTACTGGGGACTTCAGGGGGAGGGAGAATAGGTTAAAGTTGTCTCTCCCCATTTTCCACCAGAGGGATCCCAAGCCATTTAGGGCTTTAAAGATGATAACCAGCACCTTGAATTGCACTTAGACACAAACTGGCAACCAGGGCAGTGATACAATAAAGGGGTTACTTGGTCCCAGCACTTCACCCCAGTTGAAATTCTAGCAGCAGCATTCTGTAATAGAGTTTCCAAGTTGTTTTCTGGGGCAGTCCCACATAGGCCATGTTATAGTAGTCCAATTAAGATGTAAATAATATATTGCATGTAGGACCATGGCCAGGTCTGATGGTACCAGGAATGGATGCATCTGGTGCGCCAGCCAAAGCTGAGCAGAAGTGTTCCTGTCCTTTGCCTCAGGAAGTAAAATGTGTTGGGCTGGCCTTGGCAACATGGTTGGAGTTGCTGTTGAAAGTAGAAAGCTCTGCTTGAATTTTCAGGAATAAAAACTTCCCCCTAATAAAATTTCCCCAAGGTTTCAGAAAATGTGAATATGTTAGTATTTAGCTATAATGATTCCACTGTAGATACACTATAATATGTGGCTATATGTAGGGTTGTTGATAGGATTCACTTTCAAGGTGAACAGCGAAGCTCCCACTAGAAGAGCCCACCCCTCCCAAGTTCCTGTCTTGAACTAGGAAGCTCACTGTCATAGCAGAGTGAATGGAGGAATGATTGACAGCAGAGGCCAGAATGGAATGATGGGTAGAGTGTGTCAGGAAGTCAGTGAGTAGAATCAGAGGTGAGGTGCAGATGAGAGGAGAGAGAGAGAGAGAGAAGTTATTGAAAGCAAAGATGTGATGTCACTTATTTCTATTTATCAAATGGCTGCTGGTTCTGGATGTTGAGATGTTAAATAAATAAATGAATGTATGTATGTTTATTCTTTTACATATCTGTGTTCTGGTCTGAGTGGGTTTGAAGGTTGGCATATCTTGCCCCATGTGCTGGCCTTGAATTACACAGTTAAGGATGTAAAGAGGAAAGTCCTATTGCTCTCTATTAGTCAGTAGGTGGTAGCAGCTGATGTTTTGGAGAATCCTATGGAAGGTCTGGACCTAATAAATTCTAAGGAGCCAGAGCTCTATGGAGGACCCCTAGATATGTCACAATTTGGTGGTAAAGTGGTGGGATTCAGACTTTTGAGCTTAGAATTTGTGGTTTGGTGGGGATGACAAAGTAGGATTAAGGTCCTGAATCCACCCAGATCAAAGCACAGATATCTAAAAGGTATTTAAAGTGTGTGTGTGTGTGTGTGTGTGTGTGTGTGTGTAACAACTCAACATGCAGAACGAGCAGTCAGTGAATAAATAGTCTAAAAACAAAATGCCACATCTTTGCTTTCAATAACCTCTCTCTCTCTCTCTCTCTCTCTCTCTCTCTCTCTCTCTCTCTCTCTGCTCATCCACACCCAGTCTCCTCATTTTACTCACTGACACACTTCATCCATCATTCCATTCTGGCCTCTGCTGTCAATCTCATTCCTCTGTTACACTCAGAATCTGGGACTTAGCCTGTTGAAGTAATTGAATATCCATGTTCTTAGGCCTCTGAGCCAACTTCTGGCACAACATAGAATAGGGTTTTGCAACAACAGTGGGCAGTGTGAAACATCTGAACTGGCTAGGGCTTGCATTTTTTTAAAAAATCTCCCTAAGACTAACAGTAAAAGCTGTTCAACAATGGAACAGACTACAGCAAGAGGTGGTGGTGGTGTTCTCTTTCTCTGGAGGTATTTAAGCAGAGGCTGGACAGCCATCTTTCAGGGATGCTGTAGTTACACTCTGCATTGTAGAACCTGAACTGAGCAGGGGATTGGACTAGATGATTTCCAAGGCACCTTCCAACTCCAAATTTTGATGAGTAAAGAAATACCTGGAGTCTCGCTTACTGTCCTTGCCTGGTCAAAAAGAATAGTATCATCTGCACACTATACTTTAGGCTCCTGCAGCCCAGGCTCTAGCTCTAACTCAACCCCCCCAGCTTCAGCGACTGTTGTCAGAGATCTTCCATTAAGTTTGGATTTGTGTTTGACCATTCACAGCCCCAGTCTAATCCTGATGCCATCTCTGAAGAACAGGGATCATTTGGATCAGAGTGTAAAGGCTAAGGTGGACAATAGACACAATAGTCAGGCCTTGTATTATTCAGGTTAATCTGATCATCGGGCAACCCTATCAGAAGGAGGATAAAACATGGGACTAAAAAGCTATACTGAATCTCAGAGCTACGTGAATTGCCTTGCTGCTGGGCTTGAGAACCAAGTGTTAGTTCAAAGAAATATAACCATAACAAAACTGAATTGGCTTTAATAAGGATGCAATTTTATGCGTTCTATTCTACCTATCTATTTCCTCTTCCTTTCTTCTCTTTTCTTTTCATTTCCCACTAGCAAAATCCTTTCTATATAGAAATAAGTATCGGATGCTTAAGATCTTTTTTTCCTCTGGAGAAAAAAAGAAAAGAAAAGAAAAGCTATTTTAAATAGGCCTTTGAAGATTTCAGCAAAGCTCAAGTTCAAATGTCTCCTGTTTCCTTTTGGAAGTTCTGAAGGATTTGGGAAGGTGAACAAGCAAAGCTATAATTAAAGAACAGTTGATGGTAACCATCCCCTTCTGGTTAGCATTCTCAAGCCACCTCCAAATATAGATTGCAAAAGTAAACTTCATCCTGTTTTAGGTTTGCAATAGTTCAGATGCCTCTAATGCAGAGCAGAAAGGAAGCCTTTCTGAAACTTTGAGGGCCTGCTCCATCCACAAGGGAAATACTTTCTTCAGAGGTGAGATGTGGCCATTTAGAACATCTGATCACAGCAGTCACATATTCCTCTTCAGATGGTCCTCTGCCCATCAGTATGACAAGTTAGGCTACTGGGCCTGCATTTCCTGAATGATTCATGGTGCATACGGCAATAGTGTGCAGCTATTATGTCCTTTTTAAGGAGCCTCTTCCAAACAACTCAGAGAGAGAGAGACAGAAAGAGAGAGAGCACAACACACAGGAAAGTTTTCTTGTCTAAGTCTCATAGGTGATTTACAAAAATTTAGGAAGCTCACACCGGGTCCAACTATTGGTGGATTTACACAGCAATCCTAAGTGTATGGTGGGGAGGGAAGTTGCAAGGCAGGAAATATATCACTTCCCAAGCCCTGCAACTGACAGCCTATCTACACATAGAGGATAAAACACTTTGAAAACATTTTGAAAACTGTATATGGAGTGTGTCCTGGGCCCCAACAGTTCTCAAAACTGTTATAAACTGTTTTAAACCATTTTAAATCATTTTAAATCATTTTAAACCATTTTAAAGCAGTAGTGTAGATAGGCTCTGACTGTGGTCAGTGTGTGGGAGGTGGACTTTCCCCAGTTTTTAACTGGCAGTTTGTTTGTTTATTTATTTGACTTTGCTTGTTTTGGAAGTTTCCATGGGATAACAAGGGGTCTCTAGGGTAGACATGCCCCACCCTTGCAGAGCAGCATTTCCACCCCACTTAGCCCTCCTCAGCTGGCCTTTTGGCAGTGGTTAGGATTGCTCTGTTAGCTCAGATTTGTCTACACCATGTGGAGCCCTTGAGGCCAGGCTGAGGTGCCTGCCAAGTTATTTTCCCCCTCTGCAATCCAATGAACGATTCCTCCAATCACTTGTACAGAGGGGGGGAAAGGCCCCCTGCTGAAAAATGTCTGGGTGGTGGTGGGAAGTCCACTCCCACCAAGGGCCCTTGGGGCAACAGGGTCCTTGGTGGGGGGTGACCTTTATCCCCTCCAGCTGTTTTTCAGCAGGGGAGGCTTTTCCTATGCCTATTAAAACAATGGACAAATTACTCCACTTGCTTTACTAGGGAGGAAAAAGAGAGAGAGAAGGGCCAGAGAGAAGCAAGGAAGGAAGGAAGGAAAAAGAAAGAAAGAATGAGCCAGAGAGAGAGAGAAGAGAGAAAAGTGGGTGAGAGCGAGACCGAGCGAGCGAGAAGCTGGAGTGAGTAGTGCATACAGGGTGCACATGCATGTGAATGCACGCAAGCACAGATGGGGGAGCTCTTCCAATATATATATATATATATATATATATATATATATATATATATATATGAGCAGCTAATGGGGAGCTCTTCCTATATATATATATATATATATATATATATACACACATATATGTGAGCAGCTAATTTATGGTGGTGCCCAGGACACTTTCAAAGTGGGAGTCTTTCCCAGTCCTACCTAGAGATGCTACAGATTGAACCTGGGGATTTTTGCACACACAGCATGTCCTCTGCCATTGAGCTATGGCATGGTAATTGCTTTTTTGTTGTTGTTTTTACAATTCTATTCATTTTCATGGGGGCTTTTACAGTAGACCCTCATAAGAACATAAGAGCCATGCTGGCTCAGACCAAGGTCCATCTAGTGCAGCTAGTTTAGTTTATTCACACAGTGGCCAAGTAGATGCTAATGGGAAACCACAAGTAGGACATGGGTGCAACAGCACCCTCGTGATCGTGTTCCCCAGCAGGCATAGTGCCTCTGATACTGGAGGCAGCATATAGCCATCAGGACTGGTAGCCACTGCTAGCCTTGTACTCTAACAATTTGTCTAATACCTTTTAAAGCCATCCAAATTAGTGGCCATCACTATATCTTGTAGTAGTTGAATTCCATTGTTTAATTATGTGCTGCATTTAGAGGTATCCTGAATCGCTCACCAATCAGCTTCACGGGATAATACTGGGTTCTAGTATTATGAGACTGAGGGCTCATCTTTTACAATGGCGCTTTGGCTCCGTGAGCCCCCAAACCCTCACATTTGTGCTCTTTCGCATTATCCCCATGCAAAGGAGTGAGCGTGGGGGGTTGCATGCTAGGAGGAGCACCCGTGCACTGGGTGCCTGCGCTCCCTCGCATACCAGGGTTGTTTTTTTTTTTAAAAAAAAACCTTTTTTTTCAGCTTCTCCTCCTGCCCGAGAAGCGCAGAGGTGGGCCAGTGGCCATTCGGCTCACTGGCCTGCCCCCTCCCCCCTGTCTGGGCAGATGATGACAAATCAGGGTTCACCATCCGCCCAGATATGCCTCCAAAGCAGCTCTGGAGCAAGGTGACAGATGGCAGGTGCCATCGTCGCCTCACTCCAAGAGAAAAAAGTCGGGGTAAGTGCCCAACTTTTATAAAGTGGAGATTCAGGGGAATGCCTTGGGATGGTTCCACGATGGGGGCTGAGTCATATAAATGACCTGCCACCACTGCGGATCCACCCTGGGGCAAACCCCTTGTCTTGTCAAGACAGGGCCTGAGAACAAATGTCTCCCTATCCACTTTCTCCACACTATGCATACTTTTGTACAATGTCACTGACAAGTTAGAAGTGAGGCAATTTTTCTCCCTTAGTGAACTGTGATTTATTTAGAACATCACATGAGAAAATAAGTAAAATAAAGATATCACCTAAGAAATAAAGAATAAAATACATGCCATGAATAGAAATGTCTTGATCTTGATGTGGACAGTTTCTGCACAAGTGCATTCAAATTCCTTGATAGCTTCTTGCTTATTTATCCTTGTCTTTACTGACAACCTTCTTAAGTATTTAAAAAGGCAGGTGATAAATGTTTAAGAGTGAGTAAATAAATGTGTAATATATGAGCATATACAAGCATTAAAATGAAATGTTAAAATTTAGGTCTTACAGAGTGAACCCTGATAGTAATACAAGAAAAATAAGAGCATGATCATCTGGAAATTTACCTGAAAGAGAAAATGTTGTTGCCTAAAGATTTAATGCAATTGCAAGGACAAAACTCCAGCTAAATCTCTTGTCCCATGCAATGAAGAAAGTGTAATTATGCACTGCTGGGTAAATTCAAAGAAATGCTGAGACTGTTTCAAAGAACTGGCCAGTGGGGGAATAATGAGTTGCCCTGCTTTTCAATAGAAAACCCTGGATACATCTATAGGGCACACAAACTGGAACAGACCTCCCTCAAGGCATGGTGTTAGTGGAATTGTATGCCCCGATTGTAAAGGCCACTATGGATGAACTTACTTATTTGGGGGATGGGGATGGGGGGGACACAGGCCCTGACCAGCAAGGTTTCAGGCAGAGAACTTGCATGGATGCTTTGCATTCAACAGCAATTAGCTTCCTCTGCACCTTAAATGCTGATCTTACAGAAAAGTCAGAACTGCATACGAAATTAAGGCAGTTAAAGCACTGAATATCTTTTACAGTCCTGCTGTCAACATTAAGTTGTATTCTGGCTGGAAAAGCCAATAACAACTATGAACCTAGTAAGGTGAGCTTATTTTTATTTAACATATTTTAATTGCCCCCCTCCCACTCATGAATGTCTGAGGGGACTTCCAACAAAACCATCAAAAGATAAAATGCAAAAATCACAAAAGTTTACACGAGACAGATAAAATGCAGACATTGCAATAAAACAGGAGAGCCCTCTAAAATCAAGGAGTTGCATTAATCACTGAAAGCTCAGCAAAACATCATTTTTACTAGTGATCTAAAAATCAATAGTGAGGGAAGCAAACTAACCTCCCTGGGGATGGAATTTCATAACCAGGATGCTATCACATAAAAGGACCTGTCTCGAGTCTCCAACAACCTCACCAACATGAGATGAGACAAGTTAAACCCATTGTTAGTAATATTCCCAGTTTCATTCCACAAAAGTCTTACTATATGACATAAATCTCCTAGAGGATTTCTATAGACTTCGGTGAAACCTAAATGAGATTCATTTGCTTCTCAGTTTTCTTCTGTGTCCTGCTATTCCTTCGATTTCCCCCCCCCCCCCAGTTCTCTTATGAAGGTGTCTTCTCTGGCCCTTTCTACACCATAGGGGTGTAGAGGGAGGGAGGGCAATCCTGGAAGTACCTACTACACACCATCGGCTCACAGGGAAGGAGGGAGAACTATCACGAAAGTACCTAATACACACCATCAGCACACAGGGACCAGTCTGGGGCCATCGCTGGCAAACAGCCTGGTGTAGAAATGGCCTCTGTTAAGTTAGAACATACTCGCATATCTATTTCCAGAGCCAGAGGTATAATACATAAGGACCACAAGAAGTATCATGGAAAAGAAGGTATTTTATGTATTTGTTAAATTTGTATCCCACCTTTCTGTGAAATGGTGCTCAAAGCTAACATCAATAATACACATGCGATAAAACAAAATAACATACAATGCAATAACACAACAATAAAATATGAATTAAAATATTAAAACAGATTGGCCCCTGAGAGTTGAGTTGAGGCCAAGTGAAAAGAAATGTGGGCTAAGGCATGTTACACATATTGAGCTGTAGGGGGCAGAAGCCCTGAAATAATAGATATGACATGCAAAATTAGATGTCCCTTATACTGTACACACATACTGTTACAGTACAAGCCTATACTTTACCTCCATCACACCTAAACCTCCCCCCCCCCCCCGGTTTGCCTCCACGTTTTTTTTTACCTCTGAGGGAAAAGCGAGTCAAGCTTATGATCTCTTTCACCTGAATAGCTGCTCTTTCACTCCTTCGCTTGTTAGCTCTTCCGCTCCGCTCCACTCCACCCCTCCCCTTCTCTTTCTCCATCCAGTCAGGTCCTGGCAGATGAGTACTTCAACCAGACTGCATTTCTGCCGGGAAAAAATGGAACTACCCTTTAGTCTGGCTCTTTGGGGGCATCAAGGGAGTACAATCCTGTCTCTGCAGAGATTCAGGCATTATATGATTTTAAAAAAGGCTTACGAGCCTGGGATGCAAGGTTTGGGTTTTATATTGAGGCTTAGAGTTGGCTGCTGTGAGAGATTGCTTTTCCCTGCCAGGACCTGATGCAATCCATACAAGTTCCCAGTTCCTTTAAAACTACACTGAGACTTAGGGCACATTAAATGATCTTAGAGAAAATAATCCAGACCCACCAGGTATGGCGAGAATGCATTAAATCACTGGTGTGATGGAGCTCCATGTCTACTCAAAGCCAAATGAATCACATTTTAGGATACTAATAAAGGACCTTGCTGATATACTGCCAGAATTTCTGTTTATAGTGTTTGGGAAATCTTGGGAAATGTGTGAGATATCACAGGATTGGAGACAAGCAAATGTTATCCCAGTTTTTTGAAAGAGTGGAAAAGGGAGATCTAGGAAACCACAGAGTGGCCATCTGACTGATTGATTGATTGATTTTATTTCTAACCCACCTCTCCATCCAGATCAAGGCAAAGAACAACAATAAATATAAATATAAAAATCATAAATACCAGGGAAGATACTAGAATAGATGTTAGTCAATCTGTAGGCATCTTAATACTGTCTAGGATTTTTTTTTTAATGTGAGCAAAAGTGTAATTTAAGCATTTGAAAGTGTTTTCTATTGGGAAATGATAGCTGATCAACAGAGCCAAAATTTGCCAAAACTGAATCATGGGAATATGCTCAAATTTGCATTTCAACATGGCAGCCATGTGCTAATCTGCAAGTAAGTGTAATTTCTCCTTAAATTTTTATTCTTCAAGTTTGTAATGTCCTAGTGTCTAGTAACTAATTGTTAAGGTCTACAAAATATGTAGGCCTAGGAACATTGTATTGCATTATTGCACATAATAATTATATTATATTATCTATAATAAGAGAGGATGTCTGTCTGTCTGCCAGAGACCTGAGATTGTGAAACCTAGATACCTGAAACTTGGTATGCATACTAAAGGGATCTTAGGGGTATGTGTCTCAGGGTGTTTGTTTGTTTTTAAATGCATTAATTAATTTTAATTACTTTAGAGAGCAATCCTATAGTCCCTAGACAGAGTCTGGGGATAGTGGTGGCATAGGATGGTTCAGATTCCTGGATCTGAGGTCAGAGACACTGCTCCGATCTCAGACCCAAGAGCCCGAGCTCCCTTCTCCCTCCCCCTTGCAGCATGTGGAGAGAGAACGATGCCAACTGCCTCTCCATGGTTGCAACAGTGACCTCAGAGAGGAAGGAAAGGGGGAGCGCTGGTGGGCAAGGAGGGGAGGGGATGGCTTATGCAGTATTGGTAGGCCTCCCCAGCATTCTTCTCCCCCCCACGATGCCCATCTAGCTAAAATGCAGAATGGGAGGTGTGGTGGAGGTGAGTATCGCTTCTGCTGCACCTTCTGCTCTGCACTGGATATTCGTAAGCGTATGAGTTCGGAGGCCAATGGGTATCAAGTGCAGGTCTGATAGGATACTGCCCATAAATGTGCCCATGTGTTTGAAGCCTGCAGTTACAACTTCAGTCACTAGGTAGCAAATTTCCCTAACCACACAGAAGGTTTGCTCTGAATCAGCCTCCAAGTCCAATCCGTGTGTGTGTGTGCGCACAGCCCTAGTATCAAACTAAAGGCTTGATTCCAACCAAGTTTTTGAGTAGATCTCTAGCTTAGTGGATTGTGGGAATGCTGTTGACATCATCTATCTTGATTGCATTTGACAAAGTTTTCCATGATATTAGATTAGCAAACTGATTAAATGCAGGCTAGATGTTATTACCACCAGATTTGGAAACCTGTACTCAGAGAGTGCTCATCAATAGTTCCTCATCAAACTAGAAGGAGGTTTTGAGTGGGATGCTTCTAGGCTCTGTCTTGATCCCGCTACTCTTCAACATTTTTATTGGTTGATTTAGATCAGGACTAGGGAACCTTTGTGACCTATGGGAAAAGTCAATTGGGGGCTGTAGCCAATAGTAGGTGGAGCCAAATTTAAAAGCTGGTGGAATCTCAAGCATTTCAGGAATGCATAGCCCTTTCTCTCTCTGAGCTACATCAAATGTTATGTGAGTGAACTTCTCCTCCCCTGCATGCCCCCAAATCTGGTCCAGTGATTCCCTCAACAGGAGGGGAATCCCTGCTGTTATCTCTGATCAGTGATCAGAGATAACAGTGGGGATTTCTCGCCCTGCTAGCTTCACACATCCCACTTCCTCCCTAATGGGGGAAGGCATGGGTCAGGTGAAGCCAAGTCCCCAACCAAGGTGATGGCTGAGGGAGCCTAGGTCAGGGAGTCTTTGCTGCATGGGCAAAGTACTGGAGGGTAGATTTTGGCTGAACATTACACAAAAATTCTTGATGGTAGTAATAACAGTTTGACAATGGAACTAATTACTTAGAGTGGTGGTGGACTCCAGGTTGCTGGAGATCTTTCAGCACAACCATCTTTGTTATACAGCCTTCTTTGGGGATGTGCTATGTATTTCCTGCGTTTAGCAGGGGTTTGGACTAGATGTCCCTGGTGCCCTCCATCTCTATGGCCTAAAGCACCTGTTACATTAAAGGTACAGCAAGCACACAAGGATTTCATTTGCACTTGTTGTTGGTCATTCATGAAAGTTTTCAGAATGTTGTCTACCTCCGGTGCTTGTCCCATCTTTTTCAAGCGTTATTCCATCTTTGTTTAGATCACTAAAAGTGCAGTAATAAATATAAACCACTATCAAAAAGGTAGTGTATTTCTGGAATCGCACAATATCTCAGCGCCATCTACTGGCTGTATAAATGCAACATATGGAACTTGCCCACAAGGGAAATGGCCAAAGGAGGAGAAAGGGGGGCGGGGAAGAAGCACATGGTGTGTTCTGATCATAATTCCACAAAGATTCCAAAAGAAGAAGCTTGTAAGGGTGCAGGATTTTTGCTTCATGTAGGCATGCTCTACGTCTTGTTTCCTTTTTACTCTATACACCCAATCTTGGAACCTTAGTGTGGTGAGTAGGGCGCCTTTAAGTCTTTCCCTGCTGCAGTCCCAATCCAGATTAGGGGTCCACACCTGCAATTGATATTGTCAAATAGTAATCCATTAAATCAAATGGTTAAAATTCTCAAGGTGAAGTCTATGAGATGAGTCAGTGATGAGAGCAATAGCTGAGGAATTGCTAATGTACCCTAATTAGTACATGTATACAATTTTAATCACCTACAGTATTTTAATTTTTATACACTTTAGGATTGGATGCAAACGACTTCCATATTCCCCTGGTAATGGAAAATTTCAGAGATTTTGCTGGGTGCTTTTTTTTTTTCTTTTTGCCTGGACGTGGATCTGCAGCATGTATTTTTCTTTTATATCCCCCATGGGAGGGGGCTGAATTTAAAGGGAGGGAGAAGTGGTTGAGTGGAAAGATCTAAACTTCCCCTACCCATGCACAATGGTACTGATCCAGATCAGGACCCCATGTGCTTGCTTCAAGAAAAAAATAAAATGGTAAGGACCAGTGACATGGTCTAGCTTACAGTTTAGCACTAAGTAGATTGTTGAAAGTAGGGCTGTGAACAGATCCAGATTTTGCTCCAGGGTACAAATAAGCGAATAACGGAACAGGTAGCTAAGTTTCTGAATCTGGCTATTCGAACCAGATCATTAGCGGATGATTAATATTAACACTCACTATTTATAGTATTTATTTGTAGATTTATAGTCCCTTTTTATATCAGCTAAATTGCAAGCATCATGACTGTATGTTATATTTGTTTTGCCTTTGGTCTATTGACTATAAATAAAGGTTGATTGATTGATTGATTTGAACCTCCCAGATCCAGATCCAAACTGGAATGGGGGGAGGTCCGGATCGTTCTGGATCGTTCCGGAGATCTGGGGCCCATTAGCCTTCTAGGTCCCTGGGTGCCGGCTGTGCAGGCAACACCCAGGGATGCCAGGCCGGAAGTGAGTCCATTGGACTCACCGCCCTCCCACCACTCTCCCTACTTACCTGCTGCCTCATTGCCGCCACCGCCACTGCCCATCGCTGCTGTCTGCTGGTGCCGCTGTTTCCGCTCTACTGAGAACCAGGCCTCATGGCTTGGTTCTCAGTAGAACGGAAGCAGCGGCGGCCAGTGGACAGCAGCTGCAGATGGCGGCAAGGAGGCAGCAGGTAAGCAAGGAGAGTGGGGAAAGGGTGATGAGTCCTTTTCTCCATAGACTTGCAAGTTTAAGGGGAAAAGGAGGGTCTCCGGAGACCGATCCGGTTCCAGACCAGATCGGGGGAGGTCCGATCTGGTCTGGATTGGGCCCAATCTGGATTGTCCAGATCCAGACCCGGACTGGGGGTGGGGGCTGTTCACAGCTCTAGTTGAAAGTATACGACTAATCACAAATCCACTACTACCATTGTGAATGTATCCTTTTGCATGTAGAATATACTTGGAAGCTTCTGTGAAGTTAATGGTACTTTACAACATTATCAGATGCATCATTTATATTTCTTCATTCATTCATTTATTAAAATATTTGTATCCCGCTCTACAAGCATAAATAATTTACACAGCTAAAATTTATTAAATCATTAACAAATTAAAAATGGTAGAAAAATTCTAAAAGCAATAAAATAGTTAAAATAGTTAAAACTATGTATACCCATGGAGAATTTAGCCCTTGAAGGCTTTGATAAAAAGCCATGTCTTAACTTGGTGCCAAAATGAAGCCAGTGTTGGCACCAGTTGCTTCCAAGGGGAGGGTATTCCATAACCAGGGTGCCACAAAAGAGAAAACCCTCTCCCATGTCCTACCATAATGTATGTTTCGCGTTGGTGGGATGCAGAGGAGGGCTCCTCCAACAGATCTCAAATCTTGGGCAGGCGTATATAGAGAGAGGTACTCCCTCAAGTACCGGGATCCCAAGCGTTTAAGGCTTTAAAAATCATTGCCAACACCGTGAATTCAGACTGGAAGCAGATAGGCAGCCAGTGCAATTCTTTTAAGACCGGTGTTATGTGATCTTTATAGGATGTTCCAGTGAGCAGTCTAACTGCTGCAATTTGCACCAGCTGCAACTTCTAAGTCATCTTCAAGGGCAGCCCCACATAGAGTGCATTGCAGTAATCTAACTGGGAAGTTACCAGCACATGAACTACTGTGGCTAGGTTGTCCCTGTCCAGGAAAGGCCATAGCAGGTGGATCAGCCGAAGCTGACCCCAAGTACTCTGAGTCACAGAGTCCACCTAGGAGTACTCCCAAGCTACGCATCTGGTCCTTCAGAGGGAGTGCAACCCCATCCAGAACAGGTTGATTACCTAATTCCGAGACTTGGGAACCACCAATTCACAGAGCTTCTATCTTATCAGGATTCAACTTCAGTTTATTGGCCCTGATCCAGCCAGTACAGCCTCCGGGCACTAGTCCAGCACTTTCACTGCCCCAGCTGACTCTGACGACAAGGAGAAATATCTAAAACTTAATTCCCCAGAGGAATGGCTGTTTGCGAAAAACAAAAGTAAAACCTGTGCACAGAAATCAAGCCTGTTTACATGTGTCTTTTCACCTCTAAAACCCAGATCTGAGATGTTGCCTCCGATGTTCCACTTTACATGCTCTCCAACTTGATCTGCAGGAATAAATGCTAATCCTACTTCTGCAGAGAGTTCCTGTTCCTGACAAACAGGGTGTTGCTGTGTTATTAGCAGTGTGACACAGTCATTAAGCGTAGGGCTTTGCTCGCCTGATTAAGGCCATGATCCAGTGATGGTCACTTAAATCTCACTGAAATCAGTAATGCACAAGTGCCGTACTTTGATTTACGTCTTTGCCGTAAGATCATCTTCTTGAGATTAATTGATAAAAAGGAGTAATTTATATGTGAAGATTGGAATATATAGATCTACAAAGCTGACCCAAATATAGTGTGCTGTAAATGTGCAAGCATGTCTGTCTATCATTTTTGCCCTTCCACAACTTTTTCTTGGACAATGTACCATGATATTATCAGGAATAATCACATTAATTTTCTTGAGTGCATTATTTTTAAAACCAGACTCCATTCATATGAACTCCCAGATCTGTTTTCATATTTCTGGAACACATTCAACCACATGCTGAACTTTGTTGACATTTGTGATGCATTTCTTACACTTCCCTCCCCCTCTTTTGACATCACAACTTTATTTTCAGCTTAGCGATTTTCTTTGCTTTGAACCATGAAATGCCGCCTGCTCTCCAAGACTAATACATGGCTCCTGAGTGAAGGCAAGGCTGCGATCCAAATCAAGGGTTTTGTTGACACCATAATCCTGAGGAGTGCAGTACTGGAGCATGTCATTAGCAGTAGGCAAAGGCTCTCTATTGATTTATGGCCTTGGTATTCAATCAGGAGTCCATGTTCTGTGTCACTAGTGATAACATGCAGTCTTCTAATTAAGGAAATTAACCAGTTGTCTGATTTGTAAGAGGAGAATTTTTATATATAAGGTATGATGCTACTTTTATGGATTCTTCCTATTTTTACATCAGATTGGCTTCCAGCATCTACAGCATGTGCATCCACTGGGTCAGAAAAAAGGCACCTCCTAAAAAAAAGTTTGAAGATCCTAAGATGCTGAGAGACTACATGCTTATTTGGATTGGGTTGTCGCATTAATACTGGCCCTACTCCCACATCTTTAACAGGAGCCTGATAACAGGCAAGGTTTTCCCTGTCACTTGTCCCCATGCCAGAAAAAAAGTTCTGCATACCAAGCTGCTGTTAAAGGCAGAAGAGCCTCTGTTCACACAATCAAGATGTCACTTATCATCTCAACCTGAAATAACAAGAAATTCTACATAATTCCACATCCCCTGGCTTCTTGACAATCTTGTGTCATTATTCATCGTTTTTTTGTATGGAACTGTGAACTTCACTCACTAGAGATAACAAGTGAGCCTGCTGTTATTTGCATAGCAAGTAAAATAGAGGAGATTTAAGAGCAACAGTTTTGCCAGGGTGGTTGGCAATCTTGCAAGTAGGGTTGTGGATTCCATCCTGGAGATTCATGTTGCAGCTGTAAAACCTGCCTGCTCCTTTCATCCATCTTCCCCTCCTGCTTGCTCTGTTTACACTTGGACCATGTTGGGACATTTGTCCACAGCTTCATAAACAATGGAGCTATGGTTTATGAAGGCTTCCCACTTCTTGTAGTGCACTGGCTTCAGCACAGGGGTCCTAGCTCACATTAATCCAGAGTTCCCTGTTATGTCCAAAGTGAATTCAGGCTTAATGTTGGTTAGCAAACCAGGATAATAAGACCAGATAATTAAATGACACCAAGTCAGAGTTCCCAGGTTCAGAGATAATAGGGAACTCTGGCTTGATGCAAGCCAAGGCGTCCATGCGGAAACTGGCACATGATGGAATGAGGGGAGGCATAAAGGAAAAGCACACAGCCACGGTACTTGTTCATGGCTTATGAAACTGTGGATGAATGCACAAGCATGGCCACGGAGTCTTGCTTGTTACTGCATGCAAAGTGGTGTAGTGGGTGAAAGGAGTGGAGAATAGGGTAGGAGATTGAGTGGGGAAAGCCACAGCTGCCTTATCTCCAGCTTGCCCAGTAGCTTTAAACATATGATGCAAATCATTGGGTTGTGACATATACTTTCTACTTACGTCAACTTCTGAGTCCACTTGAATGTCTAAAATTGGATCCGGACATGATAACAGTCATAGTTATCTAAGGATAAGGATGTAAACCCCAAATTCTTTGAAACCATAGTGCCCACCGTGAAGTAAGGAATGCGAATTTATCCATTATTCAATTTCATAATCCAATTTAAGAGGGTGTTGCCCTGGAATAAGACAACAAATACAGGCATGCAAAGCAACTTTCCCATTTAGATGACGAGGATGAGGATTTGCAAATTATGTGCTCATCTATAAAGATGGATGGCTCACTATGGCTTCCATAATTATCACCCAGGCAATATCAGTTCACATGTCCTGTTCACCTAGGATGCTTTGAATATTAAACACATTTCACACAGGTGTCTCACAAGAGTTCACAGGCAGGATGAACACAAATTTTTGGTAGTACAAAACTATGCTGTAGGGAGCTGTGTGAGAACCAGTAGTCTTTCTCTCCCTCCCCCATCTCTCACTATGTAATACACACATACAGAGCGTCATCAGATGGGGCGGGGGGATTGCATTTCCTTACTGTTGCTTTCCCCCCATTTCAGTCCCATGATACTTCCTTTTTCACACAGGGGAAGAAAGAGGAAGTAATCAATGACCACGAGGCCCATTCAGTGGGCGTTTTTAATGCGTTGCTTTTCCTGCACACAGCAGGAAATGGTGGCACATTTCACTCCCCCATCCCACAAATGGATTTACCTGAGTCTTATTTGTTGCGGAAAGAAGACCAGAAGGAGCAGGAGATGCACAGGAGGCGGATGGAGTTGTCAAAAGGACCTGTGAAAGACCGTGAGGGGCAGTAGCGAGTGTGTGATAAAACACTCGTCTGATTATGGTCACACACACACAGCAGCAGCAAGTTAAGAGGAGACAATGGCTCAATTCAGACGACACAATAAAAAACTGGTATGGGGGAAAAATTGTCAGTTGTTTTGACTATTGAGTCATCCGAATGCTGCCATAGTCAATTCAGCGCTGATCCTAATCCACACCACAGTTAATTATTTATTACCATGTTGTGTGGGGAGTACCCCCTAGTTGAACAACTGTAAAGTTGATTATGACCCCACCATTGACTATCGTGTCGTCCGAATTGAGCCAATGACTGCATATAATTCCCTCCCAGGTAAGATCCACCAGGCTCCTCTTTGCTTGTCTTTATGGTTAGTAAAGCCTTTTTAAAATTCCAATTGTGTTTTTCATATATGATAAAAGGTTTACACTTTTCATGCTTTCTGCTGGAGTTTATTTTTGTGCTGCCATGTGTTAATAATTTAACTATTTGACTAATGATTTGTTAATGGTTTGCTGTTTTTATTTTTGTGTGTGCATCCTCTTGCATTTTCCAATCTGACTAAGCCACTGATTGCTTTTAGAGAAACCTGGAATATAAATAATTATTTGTTTATTTGTACCCCACCTTTCTACCAAGGAAAATGGCACTCAAGGCAGTTTACATTGTTGTTTTGATGCATTAAAAACTTGATTAAAAACACAACAATAACAGAATAGAAAACAGCATCCAACCTAACAGACAAAGGCCTGCTTGAATGAAAAGGTCTTTGCCTGCTGGCAGAAGGACAACAGAGAGAGAGTGAACCTCGCCACCCACAGCAGGGAGTTCCACAACCTGAGAGGGGCCACCGAGAAAGCCCTTTTTCGCATCACCACCGAACATGTCTCTGAAGGTGGTGGTCTTGAAAGAAGGTACTCTCCTGAGGATCTTAAGACCTGGGCAGGCTCACATGAGAGAAGGTTTTTTTTTCCAGGTAGACTGGTCCCAAGGTGTATGGAGTTTTGCAGTTCATAACCAAAGGCTTGCCTTAATGAGGGGAAAGCCCCAAGATGGATCCACAGTGGTGCCAGGTCATTGACATGACACAGCAGCCATCGTGGAGCCATCCCAGGGCATTCCCCTGAAACTCTGGTTTAAAAAACCAGGGCCCCACGTTAAATGGCTGGAAAAGGACAGTGTGGGACATAGCTCTGTCTGATAAGTTAACATATCATCGTAGGGTCTTGTGGGGCCAACTGAGACATGATCCTTTTGACACAATATGGTTCCCGTTTATCAATTAACCAGTCCCCTGTTAACCTTATTCTATGCTAGTCTAATTATTGAATTTTGATTGAAATGGGAACTGGTAATGTTTTCATATAATGTAGACAATGTTATGGCTCAGATTGAAATATTCTTGTAAGTATACATTTTCATCATGAAGAAACAACCACTACATTTGCTGGAATGTTGTTAATGTAATTTTATCTAATTTTGAAATATATATAGAGAGAGAGTTGGGGACTTATCCCGACTTTTTGCTGTATGCAAGGCACCAACGCGCATTTGCCATCTGTCGCCTTACTCCAGTCTTACAGCTGAGGCATGTCCCAGCCAGTGGTGACCTCTGATTGGACATCATCAACAGGACAGGGAGGAGGGGGCAGGCCGAACCACCGCTGAAACATCTCCGTACCCCATGGCCCCAATAATGAACAAACAGGGCCAGCGGAGCTCTGTTTGATTGCTCTCTGATTGGCTGAAGGTCCATCCCTTGCCCAGTGGAGATGTTTCGCTTGTTGCCAGCGTGCAGGCCTTGAGGGTGCTGTTGGCAGGGGTGGGGGAAGGAGCACCCAGCAAAAACTGTTTCACCGATCCTCGTTTTCCTGCAGCACAGGCAGATCTTGCCCTGGTTGGTTGCCCCAGAACTCCCTGCCAGCTCGAGTAGATGCGGCAGAGTGGCTCCCCACCCCCTCCCATTGATACAAACCCCTGCCTCACTCCTTTGCATGGGGACAACGTGAAGGAGTGCAAACGCGGGAGTTTGAGGGCTCGCGGCGCCAATGCTCCAACACTGTGAATTCTTCCCCCAAACAAATTGGTAGCCGGTGAAGCTGCTGTATCAAGGGAGCCACATGCTCCCTGTAACCAGCCCTAGTCAACAGTTTGGCTGCAGCATTCTGGACCAGCTGAGGCTTCTGAACAGTTTTCAAAGAGCATGTTATATACTCTAAACGGGATGCAACTAAGATATGCATGATTGTGGCCAGATCAGAAAGCTCTAGGAATGAGTGCAGTTGGTACACTACCCTCTGCTGTGCAAATGCAATCCTGGCCACCACCAAAACCTGGGCATCCAGGTCTAGAAGTACACCCAAATTGCCAGCTTGAGTCTTCAGTGGGAGTGTAATCCCATCCAGCACAAGTGGAATCCCTATTCCCTGATCTGCCTTTTGACTAATCAGGAGCACCTCTGACTTGTTTGGATTACGCTGGTTTAAACTAAACTAAACTAAGGCCATTTCAGATCATGCTAGTCAGTCAGATATTTTGCTTTTTTTTTACCAAATAATTCCAGGCATACCATAATGGCATGATCTGAATCCACATCAAGAAGGTTTTCCATGCTATGCCAATTAGGGGTGTGCACGCCAAAAAATATAGTCATTTATCGTTATCATTTCGGACCAAAAAAATTATCGTCTTCATTCATATCGTAGGTGAACCGTATCATCTTCACGATAATTATCATGAAAAGACTATATTTTTTGCAGCCCTATTTTTAAAGAACAAAATGCCTATAACTTCTGAATTTTAAAAGTTAGAGGCTTGAAACTTGGTCACAGTGCTTATGGGGTATGCCTAAGTATGTGTATGAAATTTGAGAGTGATCCCTCCAACCCTTGACTTTATATGATTTTTTTAAAAGATTATTTCAGTTCTGACAGATCAGAATGACAGCTCGCCACGTGCATTCATTCAGACCTGTCAGAATGGAAATGATCTTTTAAAAATTCATATAAAATCAAGGGTTGGAGGGATCGATCTCAAATTTCACACACATACTTAGGCATACCCCATAAGCACTGTGACCAAGTTTTAAGCCTCTAAGTTTTAAAATACAGAAGTTATAGGTATATTTATATGACAGTCTGATAAAACGATAAAATCGCCTGAAAATTATCGTCTCCGATGATTATCATAGGTTTTTGTATCGTATCGTTATCATTAAACACATGCACGATAATGACCTTATCGTATCGTTATCGTACATTTTAACAATACGATAAACATCCCTAATGCCAATTACTATTAGTGCCCATGACAAATGATTTAGATTACGGGGGAAGCACATGATCAACTCAACCTGGGATGGTAGGTACACAAGTAGAGTTGCTATATAAACTGGCTCTTAAGTCTCCTTCTGCATCCAGGCTTAGTCACTTCAGTATTTACTAACTACATAAAGAGGTTCATCAGATGAGTGTTTTATCGCATACTCACTACTGCCCACTTACGGATGTGCGCACATCCTTTAGACAACGACATCTGCCTCCCACATGCCTCCTGCTCCTTCTGCTCATTTTTCTGTAGCAAAAAAGACCCCTTTTAAACTGACTTTTTTAAAAAACCGGAATGTGCCGTGATCTCCTGCAGTGTGCAGGAAAAGTGGCGCAATAAAAACAGCCTCTGAATGGGCGATGTGGTCTTTGTTTACTTCCTCTTTCCCCTCCAGGAAGAATGAGGAAGTGTGGAAAAGTGATGGTAAAGAAACACCATTCCCCCCCCCCCCCCACCGTGTGGTGATACCTAAAGGAACCTACCTTGTGCCAGGCCAGACTATTGGTTTATTCATCCCAGTATTGTCTATTCTTACTGGCAGCAGTTCTCTCGACTGACACAGACAGAGAGAGGCATTTGATCTCACCTGATACCTCAGCCTTTTAGTTGGAGATGCCAGGAATTGAACGTGTGGCCTTCTACATGCAAAGCATGTGCTCTGTCACTGAGCTACAGTCTCACACTAGCAACCTCGGGTGCTTCAAGAAATCTTTGCCGCATAATGGTCATGAGAGATGCTTTCCTTGACTTCCACTCCCTGTGTCTGTAAACCCGAGAGAAGAGCATAACGGACAGCATTGTGTTTTGGCTCGCAAGCAAACTCTCCTGCTACTGCAGTACATTTAGCAGCCACGGCATGTCTTAGAGCTCTGTAATGATACCCGCCCTTCCTTCTTCCACAGAGCAATCTGCTGTTGCTCCCCCCTGACCTGAAGTTCTCTAGATTGTTTCCAATCCTGCATTAACCTCACTGAGCCAGTAGTATTTACAGTATTTTGGGGTGGTGACTCACAAGACAGCTATGAGGGCTCCTTAAGGGGCTCTCGGAAGTCTTGGTGTAAGCAACACTCTCTTTTTGGCCACAGCTGTAAGCCCAAAGCTTTACATACATTTAAGAGCTCCTCTCCCTCCCTCCCCTCCCTCCCCTCCTCCTCCCCCTCCCTCTCCACACTCTTTGAAGGTGTGTATTTCTTATCTCACAGGTTTTCTTTCTTTCTTTGCTGTTCTATGCACAACACCTTCAATTCTAAAGATGCTTAGTGAGAACATTTGTGAACTAAGGAAGTATGGAGTGGCCACATGCTGCGTTTGCATGCTCACTGGGGCTTTTCAGTGTATCTCCCCTCTCAGCTCCTAGCAACTTCCCCTCCCACATAACCCTTTCTTAAAGGTCAGGGGGACCCCTTGAGTGGCCCCAGGAGGCTGAAGCCAGATGGGGCAATCGGTAACCCCTCTGCCTTTGCACAGAAGTCCCTTAGGTGTACTCAAGGCGTTCTTTGGATCTCAGCCTAGATCAGTAAGAGTGGGGGGAAATAATGCAGAGTGCTACCAGATGAGGCTTTTATGGCGCCATCATCCTGCCTCATTCACAGGATTCTACAAATGGTCCAGATGTTGTTGTTGTCTTCTTCAACTTTCCCACCACATCATCCATTGCTTCTCTTGCCCCATATAATCCATTAAGAAAGACAGAATACTTGGACAATGACTTGTCATTGGTGGTGCTAGGAGCCCTCTGTCTGGAAGCACCTAAAGTTTCTTTCCTCCTGTGAAATTCTTTGCTGGTAATAAAAAGTCATGTTGAAGCTACACAGATATGTGAGTTCAATGTTTGATGGCCTTTCCCATTTCCCTCACTAATCCTATCATAAGCTGTATAGAATGCATTTTAATAGCAAAATGCTAATTATTTTGTATGCAACTCACCAAGAACCGGCCCAAACAACCTGGTTCACTATCTAATACTAGAGCGCAGGAGCTACTCCTTGCTACGCATCTCTCCCTTCAGTTCATTGGGTATCACTGACTTCATACGCATCTCAGCAATGGGAAAGTGCAACATATAGGTGACTGCCATGATAGGTAGCTTTGAAATAATCAAAGGATAGGGATTGCAGGATTGCCAGTTGCTGCTTGCCCCCCCCCCCAAGATATATATCTGTGAGGTAATCATCTTAATGTAGTAGGCCAGAGCTAGGATTGTGAGTTAACTTTTAATCAAATTACATTTGTTTATTTTTTCCCCCTCTCTCACCCTCACAACAACCCTGCAAGGTAGGCTGATGCTAGACCTGTGAGGTAACTTTAAAACAAATAAAAATTGTTTCTCTCTCTCTCTCTCTCTCTCTCCCCCCCCCCCCCAATGCATGGCCAGGGCCACCTTAAAGCCACCGCCAAGATTTTCCTTGTCTCCACAGAAAACGAACATTACAGCTCCCAGCATGCCTTTCACTGCAGTGCCTGACTTGCTCGATGGAAGTCCTTCTGCTGAGACTCACAGGAATTGAAGTCTGGCTGAGCCAGTCCACACTGCACTGTTCAGTCGGTGCCTGTAGATAGACCATGAGGGAGCCGGTCTGCTGACTGACTGATTGGCAATGGGCCCAGAGCTGCCACTCCTTCCCTCCTGCTCTCAACGGTGCCTAGTAACTGAGGCAGCTGGCCCCAGGCACTCTCCCTTCAGGCCCAGGAGGGCGAGCCACTACCAGATGATGGCTGCCAAAGCCTAAGTCTTCCCTCTTGCCCAAGGCATGCTGGAAGTTGTGGGCATAAACCTACATCCCTGAATAATGTGATAGTCTTTGAACACTGTCTGAGATGTGTCAGGAGACAACTGGAGAGTGGGCCTTATTAATTGTGGCACCCTACTTATGGATTTCTTTTTCCCAGGAAGGCTGGCCTAGTGACTGCATTAATGGCTTTCCAGAGCCAAGTGAATATATATATTTCCCCCCAAGGCCTTTTAACTTGATGAGATTTTGTATGCTGTGGTTTTGTTTCATTTTTGTTTTGTCATAACAAAACCACAACATTCCAAGACAGATGCAGGAATTACTGAACAAAGTTCATGTGACTATACTATTGAAACAGAAGTGTGAATGGAGGAATGACTGATAACCGAGGCTAGTATCTAGTTATGATTTTAAAACCACATATGCCAGGTGGGAGGAACCACCGCAAATGGACACAGACAATTTTTGTGGATTGTTTCCTTTTATGTGGAATTGTGTTGACTACTCGTGACCGACCTTAGGAGTCTGGGTTGTAAAAGGCACACAGCAGCCACCTGTCCGTGCACTCACAATGGCCACTGAAAGCCAGTAAGTCTGGCCTCCCACCCAAGGCATGCTGGGAGTTGTAGGCATAAGCCTAGGGTTTTTATTAAATTCTTTAAAAAATACTTAAAACCTATGTTCCATGTTTTTAGATTTTTCTGGTACGTTGTACAACCAGACCTATCAGCATGACAAATTTCAAGTTTCTAACTCATCTGGAAGTCGGTAAACATTTCCGGACATACATCACACACAACTTGTTGGTAAACTAACCCCGCAAAAGGAGTTGAAACAATTATTAGAAATAGCTACTGCAAGACACATTATTAGACAGAAAAACGAATAGGAGGGGTTGCGGTATAGAGTGCAACAATGATGAGCAAAAAGATTGGGTTAATTAAAGAAATCAGCAAGATAAATATCATAGGAAATCATAAACTAATCCTACATCTCTTTCTGAGAGCCTATCTACACAGTACCTTGGAACGTTTTAAAAACGTTCCAAATAGGTGCGTTCCAAAACGTCTTAGGCCACATTAAGGAGTACTCACGTTACAGGAGAAAAAATCTTCCAGTCTTCAAAGCGGTGTGTGTGGTCTCACACCCTTCTGCCCGTCTCTTTCTGTTTCGTTTTTACAATGAGTTTAGGGCAAGGCATTGTGGGCGCTGTAGTTCACTCGCCCACTTCCTCCTTAGCCCCTCTTTCTTCCCCACCAATCAACGGCGAAGCATTTGGGCACTGGTAAACGAAGCACTGCCCCCACAAATCACAAATGGTAAGGAAGGACACATTATTTTACTTAAAATGATTTATTAAAAGTAAAAACTGTTGTATATAGCTGAAGTGAGTTTTTAAAAACCTCGGGTATACAATGTTCAAGGGAGTGCGTCATTTGGCCCAAAGAGTTTTCATGACCCTTATAAAACGTTATAACGCTACTGTGTAGATTGGCTCTGAGTTGGTAAAATTATCTCCCAAAGTGATTCTAGAAATATTATCAAATCGAAATGTATTCTGCTGGTAAAGGCAATACATATATGAAATTTTATAATTTCTGGTACATAGCATTACATCAGATTTCCATAGATAGCCTTCACAGGCTAAACAATAATCATATGATAGCTGGATAGATTGGAAATGTCCATTTGGTGTGAAAACTCTGCATTAAGCCATTATAGATGTTGTTAGGTATTTTACAGAGTAATCCTATACTCCAATTATGTGGGGGTTGGGTGTGGGGAGGGACAGGCAGACACCATTACCTATATGGTTAGCCAGGGAAGCGGGAAAACACATACTTGCAGAAAAATACAACAACAACGTGAAAACAACAGATATGTTCCCGGTGACCCCAGTAGCACTGCTGAAGCCCACCAATCAGGGACTGTGTTGGAGTAGGGTGGATTTTGGTGATGCACATTTTTGTCTGGAGTCTAAGGCAAGGTCAGAATTCTAGGAAAAGAAACTTTGTTTATTTATTTATTTACTTAAAATATTTTAGACTGCTCTTTGTCCCCATGGATACTAGGACAACGTACAATGAACATGACCAAAACTAGTCATACAAAATATAAATAAAACAATTCTTAGCAAAGTCCTCTGGTTCTTAGGAATGTTCTGGCAACAGGTTATTTGTGAAAAGTGCTCCTTTTGTATACAAAGTACTCTTTTTCTCTGTTTGCCATCATTGGCGTTTCCCCTTGTGAGTTCTAAGTGTACACAACATGCAGCCAGCCAGCTAGACCTGGGGCCTGTTTCCTGTGTGGGGTTTATACACTGGTGGAAGTGTGCTATCATTGAGTATTCAGTTATAGAAGAGGTCTCCCACTTTTGTGGGTCAGTGGACACATTTGGAATATTGAGAGTGTTTAGGCACTTTCACAAAATGGCTGCCATGGGGATTGCCATCCATATACGAAATGACTGGCATGGGGTGTGTGACTGCACACAAAACACCCATTTCCCAGAAAGCAAATTGTTGAGATTAAAAGCAAAGTAACTTTCCCAAAACCTAAGAAGAAGGCAGAAGTAGGGACTGAGCTCCAAAACACAAGCCCACTCTTTTGAAATCAGTTTTCTGCTCCAACACTCATTTTATAGAAAGCAAATTGCTGAGGCTCAGAGACATGGAGCCCAGAGGCATTCTTACAATTCAAGATGGCGCTGGAGGCTGACACTTCACTTTGCAGTATGCCAGCCTCCCAGTTAAAAAATTACGATTTATTTTTTAAAATCTTTAAAATTAAATTAAAAATCAGGAGGGGTAGGGAACCTGGAGGGAGCTAAGACAGGTGTTTTCTGTGGGCAAATTCGCACCCAGAGGCACCATGTTGAGGACCCCAGAGTTACACCATATCCTATTCTACGTCAAAGCAGTGTGGGTAGGGTGATAATTGATGTGGGTGTTGCCATGTTCCAGGTCTAAGACTGGTGTAAATCTGCATCATTGACAAGGATGTGGCCACTGTCTGGGGGAGTATAGGATACTGGGACACACTTCCAAATGACTGTGAAGAAGAAATGAAAGGCATGAGTTGTGCAAATTTTTGCCTTAAATGTTAGGGAAACAGTACCGGGAGCATTTAGGTAGATGGCGCCACTAAGGTTAGTTTCCAGCAATTTAACAGGAGGTCTGAAAAGATCCTAAAACTAAGACCCAGATGCAAAACTTTTCATGTGGCCAGAAGCCTCAAGCCACAGATTACATTTTTCTCTGTCTTCCTACCTAAGTCAAATATCCCTTCATTTACAGACCTGATCTTTCTCCCAACCATCCCAGCAGACATTTTCCTGTTGATTCTACTACCACTATTGCTCCTTCCCTCTTTAGCAATCTAGCCTCCCTCTTCAAAAATATCTGGTGATGCAGTCCTTGAGACTCCAATACCACCAACATTAAGACATCATTTCCCACTTCTCTAGGAGCCTATCTACACAGAACCTTGGAACGTTTTAAATAGTACTTTAAAACGTTCCAAATAAGTGTGTTCCAAAGACCGTTTCTTTCTGTTTCGTTTCTGCAATGAGTTTAGGGCAAGGCATTGTGGGTGCTGTAGTTCACTCACCCACTTCCTCCTTAGTTCCCCTTTCATTCCCTAGCTTTCAATGAGTATAGGGCTAAGCATTGTGGGTGCTGTAGTTCACTCACCCACTTCCTCCTTAGTTCCCCTTTCATTCCCTAGCTTTCAATGAGTATAGGGCTAAGCATTGTGGGTGTTGTAGTTCACTCACCCACTTCCTCCTTAGCCCCTCTTTCTTCCCTACCAATCAACTGCTAAGTATTTGGGTGCTGGTAAATGAAGCATTGCCCCCACAAATCACAAACGGTAAGGAAGAACACATTATTTTACTTAAAATGATTTATTAAAAGTAAAACCATTGTATATAGCTGAAGTGAGTTTTGAAAAACCTCGGGTATACAACATTCAAGGGAGTGCGTCATGTGGCCCAAAGAGTTTTCGTAACCCTTATAAAACATTATAAAGCTAGTGTGTAGATCGGCTCTAAGTTTAGCATAAGGAACATAAGGGATGATTAATTTACAGAATCCATTACCACAAGTTGTTGTGCTTCAACTGCTTAAAAGGAAATAAGCACATGCTGACTATCCTCTTCCCCACAGTTTGGCAATCAGGGAAAATGGAGAGATGGTCATGCTTGGTTTCCCATGTGGTTGGAGGCTATATATGAAAGAACAATGAGCACATTCATAGCCAGAATCATATTTAGAGCATAGGAAGCTGCCTTATACCAAGGCAGACCATTGGTACATCTAGCCCAGAACTGTTGACATGGACTGGCAATGGTTTTCCGGGGCTTCAGGCAGGAGTGTTTTTTTTTGCCCTACCTGGAGATGCTGGAGACTGAACCTGAGACCTTTGGAAGGGAATGCAAAGCAAGGCCTCTACCACTGAGCTATGGCCCCTCCCACATCCTTAGGACAGAACTTAATATGAACATTAAAATCCATGCATGCATGCATGCCAGTGCTGCTAAAATGTCTATGCTTCTGAAGGCAAGTGTACCTGCTCCCTTGTCATAGTCTGTCCCCAATGTACTGCTGCTCCAATTATAGTCCTGGGTGTAATTAAAAGTAAAAGAAAGCAGATTAATACTCTGTTCTAAAATGAAAGAATACAGTCATGGTGCAATTGTTTTGTATACATGTTCCTTATTTTGTTAAACTATCTTTGAAATGGTAAGAAAGCTTCATAACTTGTCATCTGGTGGAGCTAGGGATATCCTGTTGGGAAGCATTGCTACTGAAGTCCAGAGAGATATGGTTACCAGGAAGGAATCCCTTAGGATTCAGTTACCATGCAGGAATTCTATAAGACAGTATTATTACGCAGGAATCTGTCATGTCCAGTATTCCACAAGGCAGTAATATAAGATTTTTAGAATGAAATCCTAGGGTATCTTGTTTTATAAGTACTGGCACAGAAGGAACAAAGAAAAAAAACAGCAATGGAAGAAGGCAGATGCTCACTTAAATTATGAAGATGGAAGGAATTCCAAATAGTCTACATTTCTGGTGCAAAGAAAAAGCTGCATATTTATTCAAGATACTGAAAGTGAAGTGATGAAAGATAACTACTCTGTGGTTAAAGTGATAAAGATATAAACCAGATGAACAACTCCTGGATTTAGTTTTATTTGACTGGTGAGACATAGAACTTGTCTTTAATCACTTTAAAATAAATGGCACTTTCTAGTTGTCTACCACATCCTCTATGTACAGGGATTTCTTAATACTGAGCCCACCTCCTTGGTACCTGCCCTTCTTTAAGAAGAGAACAGCACTGGAAGGAGACCTGTGTGCATCTAACGATACACATAAAGGACCAAATGGATCAGCCTCTAAGAATTCTATATTGACATCATCTTAAAGGGGCAGAAATGTGTCAACAATGGCCCCGGGACAGAAAAGGTGTCTGTAGAAACACCAAAAATAGAGTTGAATAAATATTTTCATACTCAGATACTCGTACTCATAAGCTCAATTGCCAAGTATTAAAATATAAAATGTATTGAAATAATGCTGCTAAAATGCAAAAAATGCAATGCATCATAACTGGACAGTGTAATATATAAGTACGACACATGTAATGTATATGATGATCATGCTAAATCATTGAGAACACAGTAGATGGGTAGTCAATTCATCTATTGTGTACATTAAGTTATTAATGAGTATATAAATTCAAATATGATTATAGTTTCTACAGTTAATATATGAACAATGTTGAATTCTTCCTAATTGGTTAGTACTTACAATCAGGACTCTTCTAGATGTGTCTTGCTGAACCTGAGTACAGAAAGAGTTCTTCAATCTGGATACAAGCACATTTACATAGTAGGCTACAGCAAACACATGCCATGGCACCTTCATGTACATGTGGTGTTATAAATGTGCAACATGGCATGTTTGACATGGCTTGTGTGTGTGACATGGTGTGGAACATGAGATGTGGCACATCTTTGATGCACATGTAATGTGTCAAAACTATGAGCCCTCCAACTGTGCAATCACCACTCAGGGATCTGATCTATAGGTCATTAGTCTTTTATTATGCTAACAGCTAGTCTTTCAGACAATACAGACTCAGTACTTGTTCAAAACTGCCCTGGGCCTAATTGGCTAATCTTGAGTTCTCTAACAGAGAAAGGCTTCAGTGGAATAAGAGAAGAGAGTTGCTGCTAAACTAACATTAGTTGACCTACACAGAACTTGATTGGCTTCCTCAGTCCCTCCCTCAGGAGAGTCCTCCCTCTGTTGACTCCTGCGAGTGGCTAATCTGGCAGAGCATCTAAATTCCTTCATAAACTCTGCCCTCTTGGTGTGACAGCAGGCTCTTGTGTGTATCAGCTCTTGTGTGAGTTGTTGCTTTCCCACAGAAGGAGGAAGTGATGTCTGTGCCTGGCCCAACTGATTATCATTACCTGTGTACAGCTGTGTTGTGTTGGGTGTAAAGCAGCATGTGCTACTATATGACAAGTGTGTATATTTTGATTTGTACTCTGCTTTAATAAATGTTAATCCATTTTTGGCTTGGATTTTAATGTCTTTCTAACACAAGTATATAATATATATACCAATGATACAAACATAATATTAATATAACTAGAAACAGCATCAAAACAGCCACAGAAAACAATATTGAGGCCAAAATCCTGATTGAGGAGGGGTGCTATACCCCCCCCCCCCTCCCCTGAAATCCCATCAAAAACAGTTTTCCTCAACTGTTCTGGAAGGGCTTTCACAATGCAGGGCAGTTACCTTAAAATTCCAATTCCTGGCTGCACAAAAATGGTTATTGTAGAGCCTGTTGACTAGATGTTGACCAACACCTGGATTCATAGAGAGAGAAATGGTGCTTAAGGGATTAGGGTCCCAATCCATGCAGTGGTTTAAATATTAAAATCAGCACAATCATTAGAAATTAAAACTGCATGGAGTCTATGCATACATCTCCTATAAAAGATGGTTATGTAACCATTGTAAGGTGTGAGTTGGCTTCAGTGTCCGTCCATTTCAAAAGTGCAGATGAAATGTTATCAGAACAGGCCACACTATTCTGAAACTTAAAAATGCAAGACAGGCCGATTGCACAAAGGGCTTTAAGATCACCTCACTTTCTTCAGTTAGTTTTTGTCTTGAATATGCCACTGTCGAAAATACCTTTATTTTCTGCTTCTGAAAGCAATTTTCAAAGACTAGCATTGAGGGCTCCTCACATTTCACAGGCAAATCCCCAATGTGTACTCAATATAGATTTGTAGCCAACCCAGGCTCCCTGATCGAGTATAATACATGCCTGTATGTATTTTTTGCAAGCACTTGTTTATTGCATGAGAATTTGATTTCCCTCCTTTTGTATAGAAGATATTTTTTCCTACACAGATTATCGCTGTAGGAAAAGATGTATGAAACAGACCAAAGTCACAGGAACTGAATATAGCCACATTTGGAGATGGCAAATAGAAACATCATTTGACAGCAGAGGTGATGATTCTTCTGACTAGAGGTTTGTGGAGAGATGGCCATGATCATGACCCCCCCCCCCCCCCATTGTAATTTAGAATGGACCTGTTCTTTTTAGCCTTTTCTCAAAAAGTTCTCAGAAACTGCTAGGCTTTTACAGAGAGTTCTCTGAAATCTTGTAAGGCCCTGGCCACCAGCCCACCCAGTTTTCCCTTCTCCCATCTCATACCCTTCCCTCTTCCTCAAACGTACCTTCCAAGGGGAAGAGCTGAAGGAAAGGCTGTTCTTCAGGCCTTCACTAGGACCCCAAACCTAGCAACATGAAGTTCTCGACACAAAAAGAGAATTGGATATTGCTGTTTGCTAGAGGCTCTAGATCCTTACTAAAGGCCTATAAATATTCAAGGAAGACAAATAAACAAATAATTTCATGACCTGAAAGGGAACTTAGCCACATGCTGCAGGGGATAGGCTGACCAGATAAAATCCAGGTCAGGGCTCATGTTTCTTTAACAGTTGTAGAGCAAAGGGAATTTCAGCCAGAGTCATTTGTATAAAATTAGTTCCTGGTGATATTCCCTCTTCATCACAACAGTTAAAGGTGCATGCACTATACTAGAGTGACCATATACAAAAGAAGGCAGGGCCCCTGCAACTTTAACAGTTGTGATGAAGAGGGAATTTCATCAGGAACTAATTGCATACAAATGACACTGGCTGAAATTCCCTTTCCTCTACAACTGTTAAAGTTACATGAGCCCTGACCTGGATTTTATCTGGTCACCCTAGCAGGGGAAGTCTGTGGGACAGAATTAGCATAGCTACTTATGAATTGCCAAAAAAGAGGAAATGCATCACCCAAGAAGAGGACAAAAGAGCACACAGATTTACCTAACATTTGCATATACTAATGTACATGTATAAATGCAAATTTAGAAATAACTATTATAATTTAAATAGAAATACATTAAATCTCACCATAGTGCAGAAAACATTGATGAGATGACCTATGTGCCTGACTGTTCAGTCTGCTGTCCAGTTGCTAATAATCGATGGCTAACGGTTCTTTATGATTCTTTAATTAAACTGAAATTGGACAGGACAGCCCTTCATATAGAGACCTGTTCTCTGTAAAAGGAGACACATGGCCACCCTCAGCCATTATCACCTGAACTTGATGACGTTGACTGCATTCGGACAACACGATAGTCAATGATTGGGTGATAAATCAACTCGACAGTTGTTTATCTAGGGCTTACTTCCCACACGACATGATAACAATCAACCATGGTGTGGATTAGGATCAGAGTTGAGTTGACTATTAGTCCACACTGAGTTGAGTCACTCATCCCCCCCTCTCTCCCCCCTCAGTCCTCCTGCTAGTATCCCATCAACCATTGCTGCTGAGAAATTATCCTGCTGTCTGAACTAGAGTGGCAGCCACCACTTTGACCACTCTTGCCTTGTGACTCAGTGGCTGACAAATAATAACCAATGGTGCCCGCCACACAACACGATAACCAAAGGTAGTTCAAATAGCCAACTTTACACAGAGTTGGTTCTTTGCGTGGGTTATTTTGGCCAAATAACTAACCGTTGGTTTAAAAAATCCATCCACACAACATGATAACCCACAGTGGGTTAAATAACCAACTGTCAACTATTTAAACCACCGCTGGTTATTGTGTTGTCGGAACCCAGGCATCCTCTCTTGACTCCCAATGATCAGTTCAGGCATCAGTGTTCCTTTGGATGAAGCCTAACTGAATTCTAATAAAGACGAGTTCAGAACAGCAGCTTCTTGTAACAGGAATAGCAGTGATGTTACTGATGTCAAGAGTCCGAGCAATATCTATAATCCAATATAGACCTGTAAAAACCAAATGCAAATATGTCCATAAAGAAGGTGAGACTGCAACATTTCTGTTTGAGGCAGAACATAGGGGAGGGATGGCAGGGAAGAGTGTAAAATTCAAGAGATATGAGGCTGCTCAGAATTGATTGAGTGCTCCCAAACAGCAGTGCCTAAACAGTCTTGCTTGAGTGCTCCCAAACAGGAACACCTGGATGACAGGCTTAAGGAAAACTAATGTCAATTCAGCACAGAGCTTCTACATACTGATTATATCTTAATCCTTAAAGAATTAAACGGTGCTGAGAGTACTGGATACATCGAAAAATGTTAAGTGGGACTTTGGTAAATTATCACATATGAAGTAAGAGCAGCAGGAAGAACGTTGCCAGAGATTCTAAAAAGATGACTAAACTTTGGCCCAGGCTGTTTGTCAATGCACTTTCTCAATGTGGGAAAAATTAATTTAATTTAATTAATCTGTTTTCATCAGTGTTAACAGATAATGAATCAGAAAGATGAATTCACAAGATATGGTGTGTATGGGGAATGCATGGAGTGGATGGTTGGATTCATACTACTGGTTCTGTCCACCCCACACCTCTGCACATTGAAAAGGGTTTGTGAACAACATGCATACAAATTGTACATGCGTAGGCTCTGTACAAGGAATCAAGGAACTTACAAAAAAGCAAGACAAGCCTACACAACTTCAGTTTGTATGCATATCAAATGTGTTCATAAGCATCAACATGTAGGTTGAGAGTGAGACTAGCAGGCACAATCCTGCCTCTCCTTTTCCACGTTTCCTATACACACCAAGGCAGGATCTACACTACTGCTTTAAAAATGTTTATAACAGTAGTGACAACTGTTGGGGCCCAGGCCACCTCCATATACAGTTTTCAAACCATTTTCAAACCGCCATATATCCTGCTTGGTGTAGATCTGGCCCAATTGGCACGAATAGGACTCAAGTGTCAAGCAAGCAAATGATAGCAATGCTGAGAAAGAGGAAGAGGAGGAGCTGGTGACAATGGTGGTGAGAAAGTAGATTCAGTGGCTGCGTTCAGATAACGTTTGTCAATAGTGGGTTGACGCATCAACTCACAGTTGCGTTTGTTGCGGGTATTCCCCACACAACGTGTTCCTATACTACTGTGGGTGGTTGAGGCTCGCATGGAGTGAATTCCTACTCAAACCAGAATTTTATTGACACAGCCTCTGCCCCTTTCCCTGCCCTCCCTCAGTCCTCCCACTGCTATCCCAGCAGCCATTGTGATTTGTGCTGGCTGTAGCAGAATGGTTGGCTCAGTTTTGGCCACTCTTGCCTGGGAACTCTGTAGCCAGGCAAAAAAATCAACTCAACGGGTCGGAAAAAACACTGGCTTGGTTTGGATAACACAAAAACCACCAGTTGCGCAAGAAATCAACTCTGCAGTCAGTTGTGTTTCTCTAGTTGTTTTTCTGCTGGAAAAATCAACCATGGGGTGATTTTTGCCCAACAGACAATACAAATAACAACCGTTGACCAATCCACTGACAGTTGACTCCTAAAAACATTGGTGGTTTTTGTGTTGTCTAAACACAGCCACTGACAGTGGGGGCCATTGAGGGTGTTTTGAACTAGGGCTCTCTAAAACCTGGAGATGACACTGATTGCAAACATCAAATGTTTGAAGCACTGTTGTATAGGGACGGATTTGTTTTCTGTTGCTCTGGAAGGTAGGATGTGAACCAAAAGTTTCAACTTACAAGAAAAAGGATTTAGGTGAAACATTAGGAAGAACTTGCTAACAGTATGAGTTGTTTGACACGGAACAAACTGCCTGAGATGGCGGTAGACTCTCCTTTTTAGGGTTTTTTAAGCAAACCTATCAGTATCTCCTACTGTGGATACTGTAGTAGTAGATTTCCTGCAACAGGAGAGGGTTGGACTAGTTGACTATTGAAGTCCCTTCCAGTTCTATCATTCTAATTGTAACATATGAAGCATCAAGGTTTGTTTGCTTCGCCAGGTATGTTTGTTTGCTTTGCCAGGTATGCAAGATGGAATAATAAAAATTACCAATTACATTCTCGTTGAGATTAAATAACTGATGTTTTACTACCTAAACATCCAACCTATAGAAGACCTGAAAGAGCATGTGGCAACAGACACAGGAAGTTGCCATCAGTCAGCCTATTTGTCCATCAAGCTTAGTATTGTCTACTCTAGAAACGGCTCTCCAGGGTCTCAGGGTGTCTCTACATGAGAGGTTTAAAGCTCTTTCAAGGCTGATTAAATTTTTTACCTCTACAAGAGAGGAGCGCAAATCGGGAGTTGAGGCGCGTTATCTATCCGATTACCACATTACACCAGTTTTAAAATCTCTTCACTGGCTGCCAATCAGTTTCCGGGCGAAGTACAAAGTGTTGGTTATTACCTTTAAAGCCCTACATGGTTTGGGTCCAGGTTACCTATGGGATCGCCTTCTCCCATACAATCCGCCCCGCACGCTCAGGTCCTCTGGGAAGAATTTATTACAGTCAACAAGAACTAGACTGACAACCGTTACCCAGAGGACCTTCTCTTCTGCCGCTCCCAGATTGTGGAATGACCTGCCGGGAGAGATTCGCCAACTTACTAGTCTTCAGGAATTTAAAAGATCTATAAAGACTGATCTCTTCCGGCAGGCCTACATAGATGAATTTTAAAGTGTTTTATTGGTGTTTTATTGGTGTTTTAATGATGTACTGGTTTTATCTGCTTTTAATCAGTTTTTGTATTTTGTGTTTGGTGTTGTTCCCCGCCTCGATCCGTTGGGAGAGGCGGGTGATAAATATATTATTATTATTATTATTATTATTATTATTATTATTATGTGCATTATCGAATGCGCGTTAAACCGCGAGTTTTAATTTGCAGCGGCAGTTAAAGCGCCTTACCGCCGTGTAAACATGCGATTCTCCACATGTCAACCACTTTAAAGCGCGTTTCAGTTGACCCGCAATGCGCTTCACCACCAATCGTACAGAGGTATTAGGAGTAAATGCGCTTCCGCGAATATGCGCATAATCGGGCAGCCAGGCGCCAAAGTGAATCCTTCTAGAGTGGGTCTCAGACAGAGGTCTTTCCCATCATCTGGTACTTGATATTTTCTTAACTACAGAAAGAAAAGAGAAGACAATCCTCCTTTGTTCTCTCTTCCTTACAGAACAGCACAATTGATGACAAGTAGAATACTTCAGCAGGTATTCAAAGCCACCATATTGTATGCTATTTCATTCTTGGATACTTTGGCCATGATCTAGTAGAATGACAGAACCTTGGGTACATCCATTGATATGTGTGAAGTTAGTGAAAGGCAAAGTTTCAGGGGGTAAGGAATTATCTGTGCCAGTTGTCTTACAGAGAGTTTTAACCCATGGTTTGTTGTTGCGTTAAAACTCTGGGTTGTTTCTCCCTCAGTGACCCACAGTGCCAGATTCTCATGTCACAAAGAACAACTCAGGGATGGGGAGTTCCTGGGTTCTTCAGCAAGCAGAAGTCATAAGCATGTGGGAGGCCACATAGTTACTTGCTCCTGCATGGCGTGAACCAGTTCAATGATCTGCATATACTGAACATTTACATTTACTGAGGTGCAGGAAGATGCAAGTCGGAGGATAAATGAGATAATAGAATAGCAAAACTATGCTGTCAGTTGGTACTTTAGGTGGTTGAGAGCATGGTGGGGCATGTGTTATAAGTTATTTGTTATACTGATGATGATTGCATTTATATCCTGTATTTTTTCCTCTTTCAAGAAACTCAAGGCAGCTTACATGGCCCTCCTCCTCTCCATTTTATCCTCAAAACAACCCTGTGAGGTAGGCCAGGCTGAGAGGTAGTGACTGGCCCAAAGTCACCTAGTGAGCTTCATGCCCCAAGTGGGGACTAGAACGCAGATCTCCTGAATCCTAGTCCAACATTCTAACCATGGCATCAGAAGCCCTGCAGATGTCTACTGTGGTGTACTTCCTCTTTTAAGACCCAAACAGAGGGGGCTTCAGCATAAACAATCCATGTGAGAAAACTGGGTAGAACAATTTCAGTTTTGTACCAGAGGCCTACATGAGTGTGGTCAGGGACAGGCCTATGTAATCTCCACAGGAGCCTGAACAATCCTGGACTTTAGGGTGACCATATGAAAAGGAGGACAGGGTTCCTGTAAGAGTGGTATTGAAAAGGGAATTTTAGAAGGTGTCATTTGTACGCATGCAGCACCATATGATATTCCCTCTTCATCACAATAGTGAAAGCTGCAGGAGCCCTGCCTAGGCTGACCAGATAAAATCCAGGTCAGGGCTCATGTAACTTTAACAGTTGTAGAGAAAAGGGAATTTCAGCCAGGGTCATTTGTATGCAATTAGTTCCTGGTGAAATTCCCTCTTCATCACAACAGTTAAAGGTGCAGGCACTATACTAGAGTGACCATATACAAAAGAAGGCTGGGCCCCTGCAACTTCAACAGTTGTGATGAAGAGGGAATTTCACCAGGAACTAATTGCATACAAATTTCACTGGCTGAAATTCCCTTTTCTCTACAACTGTTAAAGTTACATGAGCCCTGACCTGGATTTCATCTGGTCTCTCTAGCCCTGCCATCTTTTGTATCTGGTCACTCTAGTATAGCTCCTGCAGCTTTAACTGTTGTGATGAGGAGGGAATTTCACTGGGTGCTGTATGCATACAAATAACACCTGCTGACATTCCCTTTTCAATACAACTCTTAAAGATACAGGAGCCATGTCCTATTTTTCATATGGTCACCCTACTGGACTTAATTGGACCAGCAAACTGGGAACAGATCTCTGCTAAGCTGCACTTGTTATTTCACCTATCTAAGTTTTCTGCCCTGAGGTGTTTCCCAGTGATTGTAAATAATTAGTTGTTGAATTATTGGAAGTAGTCTGGTCGGTGCTATTGATCTTACATATATACTCTCTATATCCTGCTACAGCAATGATGAAGATATTACAGTAAACAATGAGGCAATCCACTTCCTGTGCCCATTTACTTTTGAGCACCTTGATCTTACTTGATGGCGTGGGAGTAGAACATTTATCTTCTGTCATAGACTGTCCACCATTGATTAATGTTTCCGTTCCTCAATTGGTTTATGAATTGCTTTCCTTGTTTTTGTTTTTTGGATTCCACGGGGCACGAAAATAAAAAGAGCCCTTCTTTTGCAAATAGCAGCAGATAGAAGAGAGGGAGATGATATTTCAACAGCTCACAAGTCCAGCTCCAAAAGTTCCCAGGAATGAGGAGAATGAAGATTGATCTCGGCATTGGAAGAGGCCTGTGCTGTTTAATGAGCCACATCAAAAGTAACCGGGCAGAGCAGAGGGCAGGAACATTGCTGAGGTTCGGAAGGTTGCACAAGAGAGACAAAAAGCACAATCCCAGTTGCTATTTCACACAGGAAGTTTCTGAGCAACACTATATCAGCAGCCTTCAGCCTCATTCCAGGATGATTTATGAAGCTGAATTCTGCCCTCAAGTTACACCTGTGCCACCCTGATGCAATCAGAAGGAATGGGTGGGTGCAGCTGACAGCAGAACTAAGATTTGAAGATGAACTCTTGGCCTATACTTTAAAGGCAAATATTAATACTAACTTTAGCAGGGGCAGAATTTCATCCTTAAATGTTGCATGTGTCTGATACTTACGGTCTTGGGAAATTTGCAATATCCTTGCCATCTCCACTCAGCTTGATCCTCAAAGAAGACAGGAGAATAACTTTACGGGCTATGGATAAAAACGATGCTCCTGTTTCAGGCGAAAATATCCTTGAAAAGACAGAGCCTGAGTTCATCAGTTAAGTACAGATTTATTCTCAAAACCCTATTAACAAGTTTTCTCTGGACTAGAGTGGTGAATGGTATGCCTCTCTATTACTGCAACAGTTAAGTCCCATGTCTAGAGATGGGAAACATAGCCGTGATGTGACAAGGTGTGATTGTGAGATGGTGATCTGGAGTTTTGTGGGCAATCTGGAAACAGAATCGGCTTTTATCTGTCCTGAATGTCACACCAATCAGCTTCATAGGATGACTCCAGGTTCTAGTATTTTGAGAGAGAGAGAGAGAGAGAGAGAGAGAGAGAGAGAGAGAGAGAATGGCTCAATTCGGACGACACAATAAACAACTGGTGTGGGGAAAACAATCGTCAGTTGTTTTGACTATTGTGTCATCCGAATGCTGCCATAGTCAACTCAGCGCTGATCCTAATCCACACCACAGTTGATTATTTATTACCATGTTGTGTGGGGAGTACCCCCTAGTTGAACAACTGTAAAGTTGATTATTACTCCACCATTGACTATTGTGTCGTCCGAATTGAGCCAATGTCTTCCTATCCACATTCGCTACACCATGCCTAATTTGGTACACTCTGCCCTTGCTTTTCTCCACGCTGAGAGGGGAATAGAGTTCTGTGTCTCTCGCTCTCTGTTTACAAATCAAGCTACTGAATTCTGAGTCTTAGAGCCTATCCACATTGCCTTTAAAACGACTTATATTCTGTTTAAAAACATGTTTTTTTAAGTCGTTTCATTACGTGGTAGGATACACTGAGCAGTACTTACGTTTCATAGTGACTGCTTCCTCTGTCCTCAAAGTGTTCAATGGTGTATTACAGGGTTAATTCCTTGAGTCTTCATCTTTAGTTTTTGTTTTGCAGGCTGCTTGAGTTATGGAGACAGAAGTGGGCGGGTCAAGCAGCCTGCAAAACAAAAGCGAAACAAGAAGACTCAAGGAATTAACTCTTAGTGTGTTATCTGAACAGGGTCAGAGCGAGCGAGCAAAAAGAGGTGTCCCTGCCTACTTTGCCTCTTGCCCTGTTCCGTATGGGTTTCAGCCTGCCCAGCACTGATGTGTGGCCCCCAACAAATTACCCTAAATGGAGAGCAGCCCACAACAGTAAAAAGGTCCTCACCCCCTGCAGTAAGGCATAGTATATACCTGTTAGGTTACCACTTGTACCAGACACAACCAGCACATGCAATCCAATGCATAATGCACCATTAAAATCCCAACCCTATGTGTAATATCATTGAGTCCAAAAAAGGTATGTGTCTTACAATCCCTTCTCCTCAAATGTCACACCTCCCCTTCAGCTTGCTCACACAATGCTTGTGTGGGGTTGAGATACCTTCCCTAGAGGAATATTTCTGTTGTGGTGAAGTCACACTGTTCCCAACAACGAAAGCACCAAACAGAGAAGTGCTGCATTGAGGGTTGGGCAGGGAGTCCATGGTGAATCAGGGACAGCTCAGTGATTAGCAGGCAGCTGGTTTGGAAGAGGGGTGTCATGAAAGGGCAGAAAATGGTCAGTTATGAAATTTATTATTATTGGGAGAGGTCTTGTGAGATTCCCCTTCCCTTAGGTGCCAAAATAACTTAGTGAGCCTTGGTACTAGGATGATGCTCTACTCCATTCCACATAAACAATTGTCTGGACTGGCAGTTGAATAGGGTGACCAGATTTTGGAACCCAAAATCCCGGTCCAAAATGGCCACCCAAAATGGCCGCCCAAAGGGGGCGTGCCCACCCCCCAAAAAACAAAAACAAATTAAAAGGCCACCCGCCATGTGAGATCTGAACCCCCCTGCCACCTCCCCACCCGTAACAAACCCCACCACCACCAAGCCACCCCCCAGATAAAACATAGCGAGGGGGGAGGGGGCTTACCTGCTGGGGCTGTCCGCTGCCATCCGCTGGCACCCACGGGCACCAGCAGATGGCAGCGGACAGTCCCAGCAGGTAAGAAGTGCGACGCGGGAGGCGGGAGGCCCCCCCACTTACCTGCCGGGGCGGCCGCTTCCCTCCAGTACTCAAATCTACTGAGAAACAGGCTTCGCGGCCTGTCCCCCAGTAGAACACCGGGTGATGACGTCATCACCTGGTGCGCTACTGAGGGACAGGCTGCGAAGCCTGTTTCTCAGTAGATTCGAGCACCGGAGGGAAGCGGCCACCCCAGCAGGTAAGTGGGGGCCCCCTCCTGCCTCCCGCCTCATGCTTCTTACCTACAGGGGCAGCCGCTTCCCTCCGGTGCTCGACTCAACTGAGAAACAGGCTTCACAGCCTGTCCCTCAGTAGAACGCTGGGTGATGACGTCATCACCTGGCACGCTACTGAGGGACAGGCCGCGAAGCCTGTTTCTCAGTAGAGTCGAGCACTGGAGGGAAGCGGCCACCCCAGCAGGTAAGTGGGGCCCCCTCGCGCCTCCTCGCGCCTCCGAGGTGCTTCCTCGCGGCTCGCGGCTCGTGGCTTGCAGTTCACGCTCCTTACCTGCAGGGCAGCCGCCTCCCTCCGGTGCTCGACTCTACTGAGAAACAGGCTTCACAGCCTGTCCCTCAGTAGAACGCTGGGTGATGACGTCATCACCCGGCACGCTACTGAGGGACAGGCCGCGAAGCCTGTTTCTCAGTAGAGTCGAGCACTGGAGGGAAGCGGCCACCCCAGCAGGTAAGTGGGGCCCCCTCGCGCCTCCTCGCGCCTCCGAGGCGCCTCCTCGCGGCTCGCAGCTCGCGGCTCGCGGCTTGCAGTTCACGCTCCTTACCTGCAGGGCAGCCGCCTCCCTCCGGTGCTCGAATCTACTGAGAAACAGGCTTCGCGGCCTGTCTCTCAGTAGAACGCCGGGTGATGACGTCATCACTCGGCGCGCTACTGAGGGACAGGCCGCGAAGCCTGTTTGTCAGTAGATTTGAGCACCGGAGGGAAGCGGCCACCCCAGCAGGTAAGTGAGGGCCCCCTCACGTCTCCGAGGCGCCTCCTCGCGCCTCCTCGCGGCTCCTGCCTTGCGCTCCTTATCTGCAGGGCAGCCGCCTCCCTCCGGTGCTCGAATCTACTGAGAAACAGGCTTCGCGACCTGTCCCTCAGTAGAACGCTGGGTGATGACGTCATCACCTGGCGAGCTACTGAGGGACAGGCCGCGAAGCCTGTTTCTCAGTACATTTGAGCACCAGAGGGAAGCGGATGCCCCGGCAGGTGATGGTGGGGGGGCTCCCCCCACACGAAACCCCACCACCAAGCCACCCATCCCCCCAAAACCCAGCCCAGACCTACCAGCTCTACCGCCGCCGCTGCCACGTGACCACCCACAACCCCAGTTGGCCCGGATCGCCCCAGGTTTCCCGGTTAGGACTGGGAAACCCCAGGCGATCTGGTCACCCTACAGTTGAATCTTACTTCAACAGTGGCAATGGGATGGCATTTTTCTACCGGGCCTGAGAGCATTGCACATATAGCTCTGTCCTCCAACAACTTGCTCACTGCTCTACCTGGTATCTGCTTCCTGCCTACTCAGTGGTATTGCTCCCCATGAGCAGAGCAGAGCATATGCATGTGCACATGCAATGCCTGCTGGAGTGTGAGGCCTAGGCTGCCTGCCTCTCTCTACCTACTCACTCAGTCATGGGCCTTTCCTAGCGGTGCTGACTGTGGCACAGTGGGAAAAGGTAATTAGGACAAGACAGGCAGCCCTACAGTGAACAAGCACTGTCTCAAGAAGATGGGAACGGCGGGTGGAATGGCCAGGAGATACACTGATGCCTTCCAACCACCCTTCTGCCTGACTGAAGGCTAAACTACATGTTATGGTTAATATATGGTATGCAGCTATGCCTTCTGTTTTTCCCGAATTAATGAGGAATATAAGAAGAACCATGCTGGATCAGACCAAGGGTCTAGCTAGTCCAGCATTCTGTCCACACAGTGGCCAACCAGCTGCCCATAAGAAAGCCACAAGCAGGACATGAGTGCAACAGCACCCTTCTGCCCAAGTTCCCCAGCATACCGCATCTGATACTGGAGGTAGCATATAGCAAGCATGACTAGTAGCTATTGATAGTCTTCTGCTCCAGGCATTTGTCCAATTCCCTTTTAAAGCCATCCAAACTAGTGGCCATTACTACATCTTAAGGCAGTGAATTCCATAATTTAATTATGTGCTGCATGCAAAAGTACTTCCTTTTATCTATCCCGAATCTCTCACCAATCAGCTTCACGGGATGACTCTGGGTTCTAGTATTATGAGAGAGGGAGAAAAATGTCTCCCTATCCACATTCTCCACACTATGCTCGCCCTTTTTAGAGACATGGGGGGTGATTTTTATCCTGATCGGAGCACATGGAGAGGACTGGTTTCTCCTTTCCCTCCTCAACCGCAATTGGGACAGAAATCGCCCCTTCCATATGACTATGGGGCTTAGGAATAAAGCTTCCATTGGTACCCCCATACCTCTATTTATGCATAATATGTACAGCAGTTTGGCCTTCAGGCAGCTGCCTAATGGTAGGGTTGGCCCTAACTGTACAGATATTTTTAATAATGTATTCGTTTTATTTGTTTTTAATGTTCTATCTATTTTATGGTCTTTGTATTTATATTTATTGTTGTTCCCCGCCTTGATCCAGAGGGAGAGGTGGGTAATAAATAAATAAATCATCATCATCATCATCATCATCATCATTATTATTATTATTATTATTATTATTACAAGCCTCCTGTTTGAGCAGGTATCTATTTTTTTAACTGAGATTTCTTCTCAGTTTTCAGCTTTGCGTTGTCATTATGCCAACGGGAATTCTTAGCCTACTTCATGGGAATTCTTAGCCTACTTCATGGCTGCCACCATGGAGCATCCTATCTTTGCTGGATTTGGCAGGTTGGGGAAAAAACATTGCACCTTCTGAGTAAGGTTAATTTGCCATGTCAAATCTAACAAAAATAAAATGACAACACTTTCCATTAAAACAAGAGTCACCATTGGAAAGGAATAAGCTAGACTTTTGAATGATCTACCTAATGAATATATATGGTAATGGGTTAGCAGTTTATCCAGTGTTTTCTTTTCTCCTATAGATGGCACCAACATTATTAAAACTTTCAGAAAGATCTGTACCTCTCAAAAACAGTCTGGGGTTTTCATTAAATGAATAGCAATGGCTTGTTCAAGAAATGAGGATAATATGCTTTAATAAAAACAAGCCTCTTTTATTGTTTGTTTTGTTTTAATAATGAACAGTGAAAAGCGGCCTACATCTACATACAAAAGATTATGGAAAGCACCTTCAGAAACAACGTATAAGGACTTGCCCTCTTATAAATCTAGAAAATGAACGAACGAATAACGAATCCTTGGTAAAGCAATTATTTATTATTGTTATAACATATTTATACTACTGTCCAACAGCCAAGGCTCTCTGTGCAGTTCATGGTTAAAACAATTAAAACCACAATATTCAAAGTCAGCATTTAAAACTTTATTTTTTAAAAAATGTCGTATAAAACCAGGAAAAGTTATAATGCAGGGAAGGGTTGTCTAAAAAGATGTGTTTTCGGGAGGTGTTTGAAAGATGTTATATTTTCCGCCTCCCGAACCGCACAAGGGAGGTTTTCCAGAGAGTGGGTGCCACTAACAGAGAAGGCCCGCCATCAAGGTTCTTCGTGACAACATTCTGTTCATCTTGGACTGTCGAACAGAATGTATAATAACAAATTAATATACACTGTTTTAATGTTACTGAATATTTTTACTTGAATTTTTTAATACAAATATTTATTAAAAAAGAAAGAAAGATTGCTAGCAGTTTCTCCCTCCCTGCTCAAGATCCCCAAAAGTCATAGAAAAATTAAAAAATCCCCCAATCTTGTATTGCTGCTATTCCATAGAAACAAACTCCAAAGATTGCACAAACACTATTGAAGTAAATCCATTTCCTCATGTGGTTCAAGTAAGTTGTTCTTCATGGGAAATAGGTTTCATCCTTAACAAACCTAATAAAACAGAACTCCCCAGAATGAAATGCAGATATTTCATTAAAGATGACATTTCCCAGAATTTTTTCTCAGCAGCATGTAAGTGGAAAGTAAGTTGGGTGTAATCTTGCAGATATTTTAGCCAAGACTTTTTTGACCCTGCCCATTTAGCCCTTTCTATCTCCACGGACATAAGCTCAATCCAATCTACAGAGAATTAGCGGACAACAGGGACAGGCAACGTTAGGGATTTAGTCAGCAGTCACAACCACAGCTGTTGCCCCCAATAATAAAGAAAATGGAGACTGGCACTTATACTGGTACTAAGATTGTACCATTGCTAAAGTCTACTCCCGTAATAAGTGCAAGGTAGTATCACCATGCTTTCACCGCCAGTTCTCTCCCAACAATAGTGAAGGGAGAAATAGTTGCAATTTGGAAGCAATCTTTTCTACGATGGACCCTATTGCTATCAAGATTGTGAGTCATTCAACCAAACCTATATTGGCAGATGTGCGGTGCTTAGTTCCATGTGGTTATGTCCACTGAGACTGAGCCTATCTACACTACTGCTTTAAAATGGTTTATAACAGTTTTAAACTGGTTAATAACCGTTATTGACCAATTAAAAACTGTTATAAACCATTTTAAAGCAGTAGTGTAGATAGGCTCTAATAGTCTTTCCAAGTATGTGTATCTTTTTCTAAAACAACACTCTATCCCTTGCTCCAATCCCAATATAGCTGAATAAATCCCATATAATCTGTTCATTTTGAGTAAACTGGGTTTCCACTGTATTTGTTTTCTGGGAGGTAGAGGGAGTGGGACATTTAAGTTATTTAAGACTGTGATGAAACTTTGGGGCTCGAAGGGCTTTTTCTGGCCATGTCTCTGAGTGGAATATTTTGTGCCTGTATATAGCATACAGCAAATAGCACAGCAGTGGCTGCACAGTCACTGTCTGAATTCTCTAGGCAGAGAAGTTTTGCTTCATTAAAACATCATTTACAACCTTCTACGGTGATTCTAACCAGTCAGCGATTACATACCAGCATAACAACTCCCATAAACAATCATGAACTTAGTTCTTCTTGGACTAACTAGCAACTTCAGAAGTTATATTCACAGGCCTAAGGGCAAACTACACATTATGGCATGAAGACCTCACCACTCCTTCTCCCTTGCAAAGTGCCCTCAGGAGAAGTCATTCTGCCATCAGAGGAGGAAATGGAGTTGATTCCCCTGTCAGCCACATCTCCCCTGAAATATTCCCCTTAGATGATTTACCATCACTACCCCCATGTGTTGAGGTGTAAAAGCAATAAGGGGGTATTTTGCCTGGTAGAGGATGTGTTAAATACTTTTCCCTCCCATCCCATGTTTTGCACTTAAAAGCTACCAGGTGCAATCCCCAACATCTCCAGGGACCTCTGTAACCCTGGAGAGTTGCTGCCAGTCCAATACTGAGCTAGATGGACCAATGGTCTGACTCAGTATATAGCAGCTTCCTAGGTTCCATCCATTTATCTATTCATCCATCCTGTGTTTTCTTTCTTTCTTTCTTTCTTTCTTTCTTTCTTTCTTTCTTTCTTTCTTTCTCTATGCTGCCTTTTTGATGCCATTCAAAGCAGTTTAAATAGGATTCAAAACTTTTTTAAAAAATGAAAGCACAGTGCAACATTAAAAACAACCTTTAAATGCTATAACAACCATAACAACAATTTTTAAATGCCAACTGAAAAAATGGTGTCTTGACCCCCTTCCTGAATGCAGAAAGCGTGAGGACCAATTACAACTCTGCAGGGAGTGTGTTCCAGAGCTTGACAGCAATACAGGAGAAAGCCCTTTCCCACGAGCCTGACAAGTGGGCCTCTGCAAGCGAGGGTGTCTTCAAAAGGGCCTCTCCTGCTGATCTTAGCGATCACGCAGGAACATACCGAGAGAGGCGGTCCCTTGGGTAGCCAATTCCTAAGCCATTTAGTGCTTTACAAATTAAAGCCAGTGCTTTGAATTGAGTCCAGAAAACAACTGGTAATCAGTGCCAGTGAAGTAACCACACTACTGTGCAAGAGTAATGCAAATTGTATCCTCCTGAGAGTACCCTGCGAGGGAGGAGGAGCGGTATGAAAGCGATATATGGAGGCAGGATCTACACTACTGCTCTATAGCAGTATTGAATTCACTGACAACTGTTGAGGGCCATGACACATGCCATATATCACTTTCATACCACTTTCATGGTGTTATATCCTGCTTGGTGTAGATGTGTCATGGGCCCCAACAGTTGTCAGTGCACTTCAATAGCACTATAAAGCAGTAGTGTAGAATCTGCCTAGGTTATGGGTTAATCCTTCCACAAAACAGCAACTCTGGTGGGCAGGATTTTTTCTTATCCATAGTACACCCTCTGGTTCGTGGAAGGGTCCACCAAATTCCCAGCACTCCTACATCTTCCATGAGTACTTTTCTCCCAGATTATACAAGCAGACTCCTCCAGTGAACACTTTTTTTTGCCTGTGTTAGTGGATGATGTAGTGTCTGAACCAGCTCTGAGAAGTTTGCTAATAAATATTGCTGTCAGAAAAGACACAGGATTTAAAATTTAGTAAATAAATCTCCTAATAGGATTGTTTCCACAGTATTCGCAATGACCATTTCTATTTTTTTTTAATCTGCTAGGAGTCCTCATATTAGCACATGGTTATCCATTAGTACTATAGAGGAACTGGTTCAGAAATATCTGACCCTTATTGTACAATAAGCTATACAGAGGGGCAAGTGGGACACCTAGGCCTCTTATTGTCTAGTTATAGGGAGTGCTTCCCTCCATCCCTTTCTCCCTCTAGTCCTGAGCCTAGGAGTGGGTTGGTTCTACCATGTGGCAGCTAAACATGGGTATCTCCCCCTCCCCATCTGGCTCAGTCAAGCACTGAAGACAGAAGGATCAATGTTAGTGGTCACGTCACCTCTTGGTGCTCTCCTCTGAGGCCTTGCTGTTTCACTGGTATTGGGGACCACATGCCATCTTGATGATGGTTGCAGCAGTAGTGGTGTCATCAAGTGGTCACTTTCACATCCACTCTCTTAAGAAATATGCTTTCTCATCTCCTTTGTCACTTTAATACAACTTTACCTGCTCAACAGTGACACTCACCGGCCCTCATCTCTCTCTTTCCAATGCACCATTTTGTGCTCTTCCTCTCATTGCATCATCCCATATTCTGTTCCTCCTTCTGCCAATCAGGCACACAGCCCCAGAAAAGACATCAATAGCTAAAATGGTGCTCATCATGTGTAGCTCCCGATCCTATATTAAAATGTTCCAAGCAGTGCTCTGAGCATGTGCAGAGCCCTGGGGAGCCAGGACAGTTACAATTAAATCAGCCCTTCATCGACTTTTTGCTTGTCCTGGCTGTACATACTGTGGCTTTTGTTCCCACATAACTGGAGTGTGACTGGACTTGCTTCTACAGGCCCTTTGGGCAATTGCCCATGTACCTCATGGACACTAACCAACACTGACTTGAGGGAGTCAGTTTTTATTGCAAAATACACAAACCCTGGGAATACAGCAGTTGGCCATTCCTGCACTACAGCATGGTTGCTTAGGTCACAACACCACAGATCATCCTTACGGCTAATCCTCTTAATGAGCAACCCATGCATGGATGGGCAAATTTAAATGGAAGACTCTTCACTTTCTTTCATGGCTATGGCAAGAAATGTCAATTGGAAAACCTATTTTTCAGTACTGTTCAAGGTGGTTATGAATTACACTGTTATCTCAGTATGCATAGTGACAGATTTTACATTAAGCTATAAGGTGCGGGTTTAAGAAATCATCCATACGCGTCATTTGCTTACAACAGCTCGTTTGCTGCGTAAGTGTATGAAGATGAATCATAAAATAGAGGTCACCACATGTGGAGAATGCCACTTGTGTAAGGAACTGATGCTGCACTGTAAGATCAACGTGCAAAATAATAATAAAAAATCACAAAGCTAACTTCAGCTACTATTCCCCACAACAATAACAAAAAGTAAATATACTAAAAAGATGCTTTATTTTTAAACACATTTTATGAACTTTCGCAGTACAATGCTATGCATGTCTGCTCAAAAGAAAGCCCCTTTAAGTACTGATGAGATTCAAACTTGGCATGGCTAAAGCCCTACTTAAGAGCTATCATGGTTCCAAGTTTCATCTCTTTATCTTTAAAAATGAGAAAGCTGTGGGCAAGGAGGGTGGGGTTGGAGCAGCAAAAGTATGTTAGACCGGTTCAGCACAAGCCCATTCCTTCCACACACACTCCTCTTTCCTCAGCAAGCTCTCCCTTCAAAGCACATCCCCCCAACAAAGGAAATAGCAAGCGGAGGGTACTACATGGAGGCTGAAGGGCAGTTTAATTCCATTTGGGGAAAATAATCCAGACTTTCCCCACTCTAGGAAAACACGAAAAAGGGAGGGGAAGAAGCGGGATGACTGCAGGACAGGCACGACGTCATGTGAATACTGTGCTGCAAACCCGCAAACCAGGCATGGCAAAGTGCGATAAAATGCTGGTGTGATGGAACTCAGTATCATCTATACCAGCCATCTAAAGGAAACTAAGAGGGGGGTAGCCTAATCTCCCAGTGGAGGGGCTTCCACAAATAGGGTGCTACTACACAAAAGGTACTGTTATAAGTGCCCACCAACCTCACCTCCAAAGGAGGTACGACATTCAACAGGGCCTTAGATGATGAGTGCAAATTTTGGGCAGGCTGATATAGGAGGATGCAGTTTTCAGATACCCTGTCCCCAAACCATTTAGGGCTTCATAGGTAAGAGCCAGTACCTTAAATTGATCTCAACACAAGTTGAAAGTCAGTGCAGCTGTTTCAAGACTGATGTTAAGTAATCTATAAAACACACTCTAGACAACAGTCTGGTTACCAGATTTTGCACTAGCTGACGTTTCTGGGCATGCTTCAAGGGGCAGCCCCACATAGAGCATATTAGAGTAATCTAATAATAATAATAATAATAATGATGATGATGATGATGATGATGATTGTTATTATTATTTTTAACCTGCCTCTCCCTCCAGATCGAGGTGGGGAACAACAACAATATAAAACACAAAAATCACAACAGATACAAAATTTAAAAAAACAAGAAAAAATACATCATTAAAAACATCTTAAATTCATCTGGATAGGCCTGTCGGAAGAGAGCAGTCTTCATGACTCTCTTAAATTCATGAAGACTGCTAATTTGTCTAACCTCCTCCGGCAGACCATTCCATAATCTGGGAGCGATAGAAGAGAAGGTCCTCTGGGTAACACTCGTCAGCCTAGTTCTGGCCGACTGCAGTAAGTTCTTCCCAGAGAACCTAAGTGTGCGGGGCGGATTGTACCGGAGAAGGCGATCTCGCAAGTAACCTGGACCCAAACCATGTAGGGCTTTAAAGGTAATGACCAACACTTTATACTTCGCCTGGAAACTGATTGGCAGCCAATGAAGCGATTTTAAAACTGGTGTGATGTGATCACCCCTAGGTGAACCGGTGACCAACCTGGCTGCCATATTTTGAACAAGTTGAAGTTTCCGGACTAGGCACAAAGGTAGCCCTATGTACAGCGCATTGCAGAAGTCGAGCCTCGAAGTTACCAGCGTGTGTAACCAGCACGTTACCAGCATGTCTTTAGGTCTTCCAACTCTAGGAAGGGGCGCAGCTGGCGTATCAGCCGAAGCTGATAGTAGGCACTCCTGGCCGTCACATCAATCTGAGCTGTCATTTGGAGCGACAGATCCACGAGTACCCCCAAGCTGCGAACACAATCTTTCAGGTTGGGGCCTTTGACAGCAAGCACCTCCATCTTGTCTGGATTCAGCTTCAGTTTGTTTTTCCTCATCCAGCCCATTACCGCCTCCAAGCATTCATTCAGAGGAGACACACTATCCTTAGCTGACGATGTTGTTGAAGGCATAGAGAAATATATTTGGGTGTCATCAGCGTATTGATAGCACCCTGCCCCATGCCTCCGGATGATCTCTCCCAGCGGTTTCATGTAAATGTTAAACAGCATTGGGGAAAGGATGGCACCTTGCGGTACACCACATAGCAACTCCTTTTTTGAAGAGCAGCTATCCCCAAGCATCACCATCTGGAACCTGCCCGAGAGATAGGATCGGAACCACTGAAGCACAGTGCCCCCGATTCCCAATTCCCCCAGGCGCTCCAGAAGGATACCATGGTCAATGGTATCGAAAGCCGCTGAGAGGTCCAGGAGTACCAGCAGGGACACACTCTCCCTGTCAATACTAAGGTGTAGATCATCCACTAAGGTGACCAAAGCGGTTTCAACTCCATATCCTGCCCTGAAGCCAGTTTGAAATGGGTCTAGAAAATCAGTGTCATCCAAGACTGCCTGGAGTTGGAAGGCAACTGCTCTCTCGATCACCTTGCCCAAAAATGGAAGATTTGATACTGGCCTGTAGTTATTAAAGTCCAGGGGATCCAGGGAGGGCTTTTTTAGAAGCGACCTTACCACTGCCTCTTTTAAACATGATGGAAAACTCCCCTCCCTAAGAGATGCATTAATGATATGTTGTAAATATGATCTAACTGCATCTCCTCCCTGGACGACCAGCCAAGAAGGGCAGGGATCGAGAGGGCAAGTCGTCCTCCTCACACATCCAAGTACCTTGTCCACACCCTCAGTACTCACCAACTGAAACTGATCAAGTGTAATCCTACTCGCGGAGTCGCTGGACACTCCATCGTCAGCCTCTGCTATAACGACGGCATCTAAGTCGGCTCTTATCCGAGAGATTTTATCTGAGAAATTATCGTTAAAGGCATCGCAGCGAACTGCCGAAGGCTCTAAGATCGGATTCAGGGGGGAAGGCGTTTGGGTTAGACCCCTCACCACCCTGAACAGTTCTGCTGGACGTGAATTCGCAGACGCAATGCGCGCAGAGAAGAAAGCTCTCTTTGCTGCACGTATTGCCACCCCATAGGAACGAAGACGTTCTCTATGCTGTGTCTTGTCGGATAGAAGTCGAGTTTTCCGCCATTGGCGCTCCAGTCGTTGTCCTTTCCGCTTCAACTCCCTGAGGTCTTCTGTATACCAGGGCGCCCTGTTAGAAGTGGGTCAGAGAGGACGTTTGGGGGCGATCGTGTCGATAGCCCTAGTTAGGTCTTGATTCCATCTATCGACCAGGGCTTCTACAGGATCGTCGACGATACCAGCCATAAAACCCTCCAAGTCTTTCTGGAATCCAGAAGGATCCATCAGCCTTCAAGGGCGGACCATCTTAATAGGTCCACCACCCCTGCAGGGGCGGGTGGTAGCCGTGATACTAACCTTAACCAGAAAATGGTCTGTCCATGACAACACAGAGGTATTCGTTACCTCCGCCCACAGATCCGTCTGTTCGGAACTGAAAACAGCATCGAGGGTATGACCCGCTGAATGTGTGGGTCCAGAGACCAATTGGGATAGGCCCATGGTTGTCATGGATGCCATGAACTCCCGAGCTCCACCTGACAAACCAGTTTCGAATGGGATATTGAAGTCGCCCAGGACCAAAAGCCTGGGCGAATCCAACACCAGCTCTGTGACCAGTTCCGTGAACTCGGCCAGGGAGTCTGATGGGCAGCGGGGTGGCTGGTACACTAAGAGAATCCCTAGTCTATCCCTGGTCTTCAGATTCTGGTACACACACTCGATGTGATTCAGTTGCCGGACAGGATGTCTGGTCAGGTTAAGAAGGTTTTTGTAGACCACAGCTACTCCCCGCCCACTTTCCCTCACCTGCTCACTAACACAGTACCCAGCTGGGAGAGCCTGAGCCCATGTCAGGCCACTGTCATCTCCCAGCCAGGTCTCTGTGAAGCATGCCAGGTCGGCCTCCTCTTCTGTGAGGAGGTCAAAGATTATGTTTGTTTTGTTTTTAACCGACCTGGCATTGCATAGGAGCAAGGAAAGGTTCTGTGGGTGGCCTGGATCGTTCCCCAAGATCCCCAGGGTAGCAGGGCGACCGGAAGGTAAGATGGTGTTAGATATCCATCTAAGACTGTGATGACACCAAAGCAGCAACAAAAACAACCAGACAGTTGGCTCAATTCGGACGACGCAATAAACAACTGGTGTGGGGGAAACAATCGTCAGTTGTTTTGACTATTGTGTCATCTGAATGATGCCATAGTCAACTCAGCGCTGATCCCAATCCACACCACAGTTGATTGTTTATTACTATGTTGTGTGGGGAGTACCCCCTAGTTGAACAACTGTAAAGTTGATTATTACCCCACCATTGACTATCGTGTCGTCCGAATTGAGCCAGTGAATGATCACAAGTGAACTAAGTTAACAACTCCACGCTACCCTGTCATGCTGCTCCTTACCAAAACAGTTCTGTATCTTTTCAGAACCTGCCTCTTTGGGGAAGATTACATTATAGCAGCCAAGTAAATACATTAAAATTGATCTAACAAAAAACACATTGTGGAAATTTTTGATTTCTAGCCTTTGCCTTTACATACAACATATCTCACATTAATACTATGGTTCAAAGAAAGAAACGAAACATAGGCTGAATTCAGACGACACAATAAGCAACTGTAGGGGGGAAACAATCGTCAGTTGTATTGACTATCGTGTCGTCCAAATGCTGCCATAGTCAATTCAGCGCTTATCCTAATCCACACCACAGTTGATTATTTATTACCATGTTGTGTGGGGAGTACCCCCTAGATGAACAATTGTAAAGTTGTTTATTACCCCACCATTGACTATCGTGTCGTCCGAATTTAGCCATAGACTGAAGGTGGGGTGGAAGCAGATGAAAAGCATTATCAAGTTCATGGACAGAGGATGCTCTCCTTTGACTTCTGCAAAAGTAAGTTCCTGTCTTACTAACCTTTTAGAGTTCTTTGCAAGTGTCAATAAACATGTGAAAAGGGCTGATTCAGTAAACATTGTTTATTTGAACTTCCCAAAGGGCTTTTGAAAAGTCCCTTACCAAAGGCACCTGAGAGGTCCTCTTACGGATCAGTAACTGGTTAAAGAATAGAAAGCAGAGAGTAGGAATAAATAATCAAGCCTCCCACTGAAGGAATGTAAACAGTGGATGACCCACAAGGTTCTGTGTCGGGACTGGTGCACTCATGTCCTACCTGTAGGCTTCCCATAGGCAGGTGATTGGTTACTATGTGAACAGAATGCTGGACTGGGTAACAGGGCTATCCAACATATGGCTCTTATGTTCTTTTGTCCTTATCTCATCATATGCTTTTTTTCTAAATGAGGATGCACACTTACCTATGAGTAGGTCCCATTGAATGCAGTGGCCCTTATTTTCTGAGTAAACATTCATAGGGTCAAGTTGTAAGGTTGCAAGTTCCATTCTCACTTAGGAGTAAGCCCCAATGAAGTCAGTAGGGCTTATTTCTGAGTAAACATGCATGGGATTTGACTGCACACTGGACCTTAAAAGTAGACCCGTTACTTGTGCTTCAAGCGTATAGTGATTTCAAACTGCTTGAAAGTCACCACACAGTCCCTCAGACAGAAGAACATTAGCGTAGCATTCTCCCTAATGAGATGGTAAATGTCATTGATAACAGCCACTAGACTTGTGTGCCAGGCTGAGAAACCCACAAAGACAAACTGGTGTTCCACAACATTAACAGATGTCTTTTAAAGAGGCATTTGACAGCACAAGTTCCATTTCACCAAAGCAGAGATGAGGTAATAGCTACTGAGATGGTCTTTATGCATTACAAAACAAATGTTTTTGGGTGGTGGTGATGGTGGAGGCAGTCCCATTAAGTCTTTGTGTATCTCCAAACACATTTCTATCCATCTTATTGCTATCTGTTTGCTCAATGTCCTATTGTGGCTGGCCACTGCTATACTCCACTGCTCCTGTCCAACATATTATAGTTCCACATTGTCTGAAGTATTACGTTTTTGATCGGGGCAAGGCATGAACAACAGCAGGCAACAAAGGAGCAGAGATCAAATAGGGTAGCAGCATGAAAGAGAGAAAGGGGTTTATGTGCCCAGATCACCAGATTGTCAGCATGCACATGAATGTGGCTGTGCGTCTGTAGGCAGCGCAGCCTCCAGAGTAATAGCCAGTGAGGGGGTCCCTCAGTGACACTCACTGGCCTTTCTAGGCTTGGGCCCCCCAGTACCAGTCTGCATTCCAGTCAGTCCTTCTCTCCCGGCCACAGCACTTTGACATAGAGAATCAGCCAGACGTGAACGTGAGAAAGCTTTGGCAGACGAATCTCTTCAACGGATTGCTGCTGCTCGGTGGCTTCTGAAACGCTAATCATCAACAGAGGCGTGTGCAGCAAGAGGCCTGCGACGCGCAAGCGGAGGAACGGGCCTGCTTGTTTGTATTGACCTAGTTCCATACAAATATGGGGCAGGCGGGGAGATCTGTCCAACAATATACTTAATGAAAGGTCGGTCCATTTACTCTGCTTGTTCCGCTACTCATTGCAGCTGATCAAAGAGTGACAGGACAATGTTTTCCTTCATTCTCATAGTTTACAAATTATGTCAATTTAGCAGCCATTTAGCAGAGTTAATAAAGTTAACTCAAAAATATTCTCTCTCTCTCTCTCTCTCTCTCTCTCTCTCTCTCTCTCTCTCTCTGTGTGTGTGTGTTTCATAACTATCTATCTGTATGAGATGACAGGTGGGACTAGGCAGATAGATCCTTCAAATTTGCAATTGTGCCATAGCTAGAATAATTTGTGGAAGCCTCTTGCAAGGCTGCAGTGAACGGTGTATCTATTCATTCTGTCCCAGAGCTCCATACAAGTTATAGAGCTTCCTTGTGCCCAAACTCTCTCACAGGGCTGGCCCAAGACATTGTGTTGCCTGAGGCAAAGGACAAGATGGCACCTCCCATCTACAAAAGCTGACCAGACTGACATTTGAATCTCACTTCAACACTGGTAATGAGATAGTGTCCTCCACTGCATGTGGAGGCAGCAGGCTCTCTTAGGGATGCAGGACAGCCACGTAGCCCACACAATGTTGCCTCTTCCCCCACGCCTTAGCATCTGCTGCCTGATGTGACTGCTTCACATTGCCCAGTGGTAGGCTGACCATATGGAAAGGAGGACAGGGCTCCAGTATCTTTAATAGTTGTATTGAAAAGTGAATTCCCCCCCCCCCCATCACAACAGTTAAAGCTGCAGGTGCTATACTAGAGTGACCAGATACAAGAGAGGGCAAGGCTCCTGCAGCTTTAACTGTTAAAATAAGGAATTTCACCAGATGCCGCATGCAAAACAGTGATACCTGCTGAAATTTCCTTTTCTAGTCAACTGTTAAAGATACAGGATCCCTGTCCTCCTTTTCATATTGTCAGCCTACCCAATGGTAGGGCCAGGCGGGCCAGGCCTGCTCATCCACTGTGTTGGAGAGGCCTACATGTATCTACAGATGTGTATGGGAAACTCTTCTCTTCCTTCCGGAGGGGACCAGGGGTGGGGAGCTCTGCCTGCAGCTTTGGAGACACTGTCACAGGGTTAGATGGACCAAAGGTATAAGGCAGATTCCTATCATTTCGGGGTTATGCCCAACAAACACTGGCCAGACCTACACCAAGCAGGATATGACACTTTGAAAACTGTTTGAAAAGCTGCAGGAGCTATACTAGAGTGGCCAGATTCAAAAGAGGGCAAGTCTCCTGCAGCTTTAACTGTTGTGATGAAGAGGAAATTTCACCAGGTGCTGCATGCCTACAAATGACACCTGCTGAAATTCCCCTTTCAACACAACTGTTAAAGATACAGGAGCCCTGCCCTCCTTTTCATAGGGTCACCCTGCCCCTGCTGGGGTGCTGGCCTTCGGCAGGTGCCCAACCATGCCTACCTTTGACACTAAATAATTAATTTGGAGTTAAAGCTCACATGGCATGAGAAAAGGCTGCATGGTCCCAACGAGAGGTGCTGAGAATGCGATCCTAGGCATCTGTACATGGGAATAAGCCTCACTATCGAGGGGCTTCCACCTGAATAAATAATAATAATAATAATAATAATAATAATAATAAAAATAATTTATTTCTTACCCGCTTCTCCATCTGGATCGAGGCGGGGAACAACAACATGATAAAATACATAAAACTGATTAAAACATGACACATATTATTAAAACTGCATTAAAATATCCTAAAATCCTAAAAACATCCTTAAAACATTCTAAAATTCCACTGGATATGCCTGCCGGAAGAGAACAGTCTTTATAGCTTTCTTAAATTCTAAAAGACTGTTAAGTTGACGAGTCTCCTCCGGCAGGTCATTCCACAGTCTGGGAGCGGCAGAAGAGAAGGTCCTCTGGGTAACGGTTGTCAGCCTAGTCTTGGCCGACTGCAGTAAGTTCTTCCCAGAGGATCTGAGCGTGCGGGGCAGATTGTATGGGAGAAGGCGATCCCGCAGGTAACCTGGACCCAAACCATGTAGGGCTTTAAAGGTAATAACCAACACTTTATACTTTGCCTGGAAACTAATTGGCAGCCAGTGGAGCGATTTTAAAGCTGGCGTAATATGGTCACTCCTAGATGTACCGGTGACCAACCTGGCTGCCATATTTTGAACTAGTTGAAGTTTCCGGACTAGGCACAAAGGTAGACCTATGTACAGCACATTGCAGAAGTCGAGCCTCGAAGTTACCAGCGTGTGCACTACCGTCTTTAGGTCTTCCAACTCTAGGAAGGGGCGCAGCTGGCGTATCAGCCGAAGCTGATAGTAGGCACTCCTGTCCGTCGCATCTATCTGGGCTGTCATTTGGAGCGACGGATCCAGGAGCACCCCCAAGCTGCGAACACAGTCTTTCAGGGGGAGTGTAACCCCATCCAGAACCGGTTGACACACCTCCAAACCCAGGTTGTGGCCTTTGACAGCAAGCACCTCCGTCTTGTCTGGATTCAGCTTCAGTTTGTTTTTCCTCATCCAGCCCATTACCGCCTCCAAGCATTCATTCAGATGAGCCACACTATCCATAGCTGACACTGTTATCAAAGGCATAGAGAAATATATTTGGGTGTCATCAGCATACTGATAGCACCCCGCCCCATGCTTCCGGATGATCTCTCCCAGCGGTTTCATGTAAATGTTAAACAGCATTGGGGAAAGGATGGCACCTTGCGGTACGCTACACAGCAGCTCCTTCTTTGCGGAGCAGCTATCCCCAAGCATCACCATCTGGAACCTGCCCGAGAGGTAGGACCGGAACCACTGAAGCACAGTGCCCCCGATTCCCAATTCCCCCAGGCGCTCCAGAAGGATACCATGGTCAATGGTATCAAATGCGAGGTCCAGAAGTACCAACAGGGACACACTCCCCCTGTCAATACTCAGGCGTAGATCATCCACTAAGGCGACCATAGCAGTCTCAACTCCGTATCCTGCCCTGAAGTCAGTTTGAAATGGGTCTAGAAAATCAGTGTCATCCCAAGACTACTTGGAGTTGAAAGGCAATCGCCCTTTCGATCACCTTGCCCAAGAATGGAAGGTTTGATACCGGTCTGTAGTTATTAAAGTCTAGGGGGTCCAGGGAGGGCTTCTTTAGAAGCGGCAGTACCACCGCTTCTTTTAAACATGATGGAAAACTCCCCTCCCTGAGAGATGCATTAATAATATATTGTAATTGCGATCTAACTGCATCTCCTCCCTGGACGACCAGCCATGAAGGACAGGGATCGAGAGGGCAAGTTGTCCTCCTCACTCGTCCAAACAGCTTGTCCACATCCTCGGTACTCACCAACTGAAACTGATCCAGTGTAATTCTACTCACGGAGTCGCTGGACACTCCATCGTCAGCCTCTGCTATAACGACGGCATCTAAGTCGGCTCTTATCCGAGAGATTTTATCTGAGAAATTATCGTTAAAGGCATCGCAGCGAACTGCCGAAGGCTCTAAGATCAGTTTTAGGGGGGAAGGCGTTTGGGTTAGAACCCTCACCACCCTGAACAGTTCTGCTGGACGCGAATTCGCAGACGCAATGCGCGCAGAGAAGAAAGCTTTCTTTGCTGCACATATTGCCACCCCATAGGAACGAAGACATTCTCTATGCCGTGTCTTGTTGGATAGAAGTCGAGTTTTTCGCCATCAGTGCTCCAGTTGTCGTCCTTTCCGCTTCAACTCCCTGAGGTCTTCTGTATACCAGGGTGCCCTGTTAGAAGTGGGTCAGAGAGGACGTTTGGGGGCGATCATGTCGATAGCCCTAGTTAGGTCTTGATTCCATCTATCGACCAGGGCTTCTACAGGATCGTCGACGATACCAGCCATAAAACCCTCCAAGGCTTTCTGGAATCCAGAAGGATCTATCAGCCTTCGAGGGCGGACCATCTTAATAGGTCCACCACCCCTGCAGGGGCAGGTGGTAGCCGTGATACTAACCCTAACCAGAAAATGGTCTGTCCATGACAACACAGAGGTATTTGTCACCTCCGCCTACAGATCCGTCTGTTCGGAACTGAAAACAGCATCAAGAGTGTGACCCGCTGAATGTGTGGGTCCAGAGACCAATTGGGATAGGCCCATGGTTGTCATGGATGCCATGAACTCCCGAGCTCCACCTGACAAACCAGTCTCGAATGGGATGTTGAAGTCGTCCAGGACCAAAAGCCTGGGCGAATCCAACACCAGCTCCGAGACCAGTTCTGTGAGCTCGGCCAGGGAGTCTGATAGGCAGCAGGGTGGCCGGTACACTAAGAGAATCCCTAGTCTATCCCTGGTCTTCAGACTCAGGTACACACACTCGATGTGATTCAGTTCACGAACAGGAAGTCTGGTCAGGTTAAGATTATCCCTATAGACCACAGCTACTCCGTCCCCCTGCCCACTTTCCCTCACCTGCTCACTAACACAGTACCCAGCTGGGAGAGCCTGCGCCCATGTCGGGCCACTGTCATCTCCCAGCCAGTGAATTGAAGCATGGCCATGGAGCATGCTTCAATTCATGCTCCATGGCCATAATCTTTTATATCCTTCTGCAGGAGCAAGTGCCACCACTCTCAGAACAGGGCTTACTCCCAAGTAAACCAGCCTAGAACCAGGCCCTTGACGCCTGTGCGTGTGTTTGGGGGGAGTTGGGCCTGTGCTGGCCATGGCTCTGTGGGCCTCCTAGTTCTATGTCCTCCTTTCCAAGGAAAGAAGAGGGTCTCTTGACTGCAGATGCACCTGTGAGGAGCCAAGCAAGGCCAGCATCCATTTCTTTTAGGTCTTTTCTTCAGGGGTTAGGGGAGGAGAATGGGGCCAGTGGAATACAGAGATATAGATTCTTGGCTGGCTGTTTGCTTAACAGAGGGATAACAGCTCATCCCTTGTAATTGGCAGTAGGCACAACTGCCTCCTTTGCCTACTCCTAGCAGAGGATATAGAGGGAGAGGGGAGAGAGAGGAGGGCTCTTTACTTAAGGTGAGTCGCAAAAAAAGTTCCTCCATTATAAACCTCAAAATCCTACTGCTTATAAAAACTTGGCATCCATGATCTACCCAATGAGGTCTATAATTGTGCAAATTTTCAGATTAGATAGTGATAAAAATTGCCACAGGAACAGCAAATTAAACAATGCTAAAATTGGACACATTTGTAGCTTTTACTTCAAGCTTGACATAGGCCGTTTCTACACCGGCCATTTATCCCGCAACTGTCCTCGGGTCGTCCCTGTACATGCAAATGACGCACAGGGACTCCTGTGGGTGGGGGAGGATGGGCACTGGTTTTCCCCGGGATAAGAGAACCCTGGGGGAAACCCAATTCTTCCTGTGGTCCTGGGAACATCCAGAGGCAGCGGGAGATGTGGGTGCCCATCCTGCCTGGTGCCCGCTTACTCGTGAGTAAGTAGGCACCAGAAATGGGCATGGAGGCGCGTTGCGTGGCTCCGTGCTCTTCAGGGGAGGGGGTGGCAGCAATTTCACCACCCCTGGGATGGCAGGGAGGGGGGTGGGGCCCGGTTTTTTTTTTAAAAAAAATAGCTTACTTTTGTGATGGAACGCAAGTGCGTTCTTTGGATCCTTCCCGGGGGGGGGGGGGGAAATGGCGGGTGTGATGGTGCAACAGCCCAAGAGGAAGCTGGGACATTGTGTTCTAATTTGGAAAGGGGTGGACGATCCCGTAAGCTGGTAAGTCTGGGATCGCCCCCCCTCCCTCTACACCCTTAGGGGTAGAAAGGCCTATATTGTATATTCTTTTCAAATGTTTGGTAAAAACTGCTGATGTGCTTTATTCATGTTTGTTGACGAGATATGCCTTTCATTGATTTGGTAAAGTTCTGAGCAGCAGTTCAAAAGTATTAAGATTTTTCTACACCATGAAGAAAAGTTGGCAAAGTTGTGGGGCATGCTCAGTTTCATTCTGAAGCTAGAATGCTGTTAACATCCTTGCGTTTTGAGAGGAAATCTAGTGTTTTTGTCAGCATCCTGATTGTGTGAGGAGGGATAGCAGGAAAATGTCAACTGAGAGAAGAAGAGTGAAGTCATTTTGAAGGTTGAGGGGATCGCTATCACTGACTGATAGATCACTGATGTTGAGGTGATGAGAGAAAGGGAAAGTGTATGTTGGAATCCTGTGCGGGCTTACTCAGAACTAAGCCTTTCTGAACATATGGGGACATATCTATTCATTTGTACACATCTACTTAGATGACTCATAGTGGTTTCTTTTTCTTTCTTTTTTCTTTTAGTTTATGTGTCTCCCCCTACCCACCCCATCCAAGAACTCTGTAATAATAAGTTTCCTTTTTAAAAGCTAGGAAAATTCAATGATAAAAAACCCTGCTAGTTTAAAACCAGAGTTAAGGCTATCTCATGTTGGCTCAAGTTCCACAAAGCCAGGAAATTGGAAGCTAAGGCTGATAGTTTAACAGACATGCATTGGATCAGTAATGATATTGTGCCATATCATAAATTATGCTTGCTTACAACTTACATCCCACGCACCTACAATTTTCCTGGCTCTTTCAAGTCCAAATCCAAATAGGGAGGATGGAGTGCCTGAGACCAAGTTTATGATATGAATTCCCCCCCTTCCCCCCCTTGTTGTTGCTGTGTGGCAAATAAAAAGATTTTAAAAAATGATGCCCCACATTGTCTTGTTCCTGTATTGCTTTATGAGGCATATGAACATTGCTATATTACTAAAGAATCCTCCTGCATGTTGACCACATGTATATGTTGCTTGCAAGCAAGTACAATTTGTGACATTGCACAACATCATTGCAGATCAAGGGACACATTTGTTAACCCTTCAGCCAACATAAAATAGTCTTAAACTGGCAGGTGTTTTTTGTTTGTTTTTTGTTTTTAAACAATTGAATATATTGTGTTCTCTTTAACAAGTGAGAACTTTTATTGACAATGTGTTCATATAATGGGGAGCTGCAATTTAATCGCTCTTATTTTACACAGAACACTACTGGTACTAGCAGTAAAAAGATATGTGCTCATGAAACATTGTAATATGTGAAGCACTTCTAAGTTCGCCTTTCCTAAGGCCAATTAGCATGAATTTCACCTGAGCAGAACATTATGAAAATGGTTACTTGACTGCATCAAGTGTCAACTCTCAGCCCATTCTACTTTTATCTCCACCAAAACCACATTTCAGCCTTCCTCAACTGGGAGGACTTCAACTCTAATCAGTGCTAGCCAGCATGGCCGACAGTCAAGCATGCTGGGAGTTGTAGTCCAAAATCTGGAGGGAACCAACTGGGGGAACGGACTGCCCTGTCAGCTCTAAACAGGACTTTCGTTGACCTGCAATGCCAAGAGGCAGCTCTAGATCTTCTGAAGTAAGAACCCTGAAAGAGTGTTTTATGAAGAATATTTACCCCTGAGTAACTATATCCACCCTGCACACTGAGATTAGGAGTAACAGTTTCTATTCCAGTGGGTTAGTCTAGATTGCATATAGTCTAGAGTACATACACCATTCGTTCTAGAATGCATACACATGGGGGGGTCGGGAACCTCCAGCACGTGGGGAATGAGGTGCTGGATTACGTAGGCCTTTGGTCTTGGCTCTAAGCATCAGGGCTCTTCTTCCGACGTCAATAGGAGGAATACAGGCTGAGGGGGCGGGCTGGCGGGCGAGGAGCGAAGGTGGGAGATTTTCGCACTGAGGTGAGCTGTCATCAGGCTCGGGGCAATTCCTTTGCTCCTCTCGCCTCCGCGCTGGACCAGCGGGGAACCTCGCTGCAGCGGAACGGGCGGCTGTAAAGGGCCTGAGTCATTGGATCGCTCGCTCGCACAAGCCAGCGGCCTCCTTCTGCTGTCCGTCCGTTCATTTGTTTATTTCATCCGGAACTGTTGTGACGCCCCTATTGCTTCTGAGCACAGCGAAGGGAAAGGAGTGGGAGGTCGCCCGCCCGACCCATTCTTACGCACCTTGACGTTTCCATCATCATCATGCCTTTAAATGTGTACTATGCCCAGGTGAACTAGTTTTATGAGGAATTAAATATATACATACATACATATCCAACCAAATGTACCTGGAAGCAAAAAATCTCCATTGCTTTCTGTATTTTCAAACACCACCACCAGCGACAGGTTTGTGCTCTGATCAATTGCGAAAGCGGTGTCTAGGTAAACGAACGAGCACAGGCATACACGGCTTGCAGTCACTTCCCAAAGAAGAAAGAGGAGGGCGGCAATCCGGAAGACCAGTGGAGGCTGGTGGCTCCGATGCCAGTGGGGCCGTGAATCCGCTCTGAGTTTCAGTCAGAACTCGAAAGGAGCTGTCCAAGGTCCTGAACCCAAGCTCCCAAATCCAGAGTGGATACACAGCAGCCATCAGCTTCCGCTGCTGAAGACACGGTGCAATCCTGTTCATGGCTGTTCAGGAGGGAGCCTCATTCAGGTCAAGGGGACGTTCTCCCAGCGCAGTGTAATTGAAGCCTTACTAGGAAGCAAGCCCCAGTGAACGTAGTGGGACTTGCTTCCGAGTAAATAAGCGTAAAGATGGCGTTGTGCGGCATTGCAGTCTGGCCCTTGAACCCGGAACACCTTCCACCCCCGATGTTCCACGCTTGGATGGACATGAAAGAATTGAGAGAGCGGCGCGCACGGAGGCGCGAATTTCCAGCGACCACTGGTTCCCCGTTGTTTCCGGGGGAACTTTAGCGCAGCTTAGAGTGACATTTCAACGATCGTGATGACAACGAGAATAATTTACAAAGGTTCAGAGTGTCCACATGCATTATATCATTGGTTCTTACAGCTCTGTAAGGTAGATCAGCATTCTTATTCCCCATATTGCTTGCACCCAGGAGTTCTTGGCTGAGGCCAGAACTTATATATTGGGGTCTTCCTGCTTCATGGTTTTTAGGGCTCAATCCTATGCATGTTTAGTCAGAAAAAAGGCCTACAACTCCTAGCATGGCTGGTTGGGGGATGCTGGAAGTTGTAGAACTTTTCACTTTTTCCCGACTAAACATGCACAGGATTTCACCCTATTAGTCTCAAGCAATAGCTGTAAAACGGTCTCGGAGACTTATTTCCAGGCATATCTACTGAATTATTTATCTTTATAAACGTGTTTTGATTCAAAGGTTTTGGGGCAGATAATATCAAATAAATTTAAAATAAATCATGTATTGGGTTTATTTATTAAAATTATAATGCAATAGTACCACAAAATAGGAATGTAGGTGATATAATTCAACCCCTTCATTCCCACGCAAGCCATGAGATTTCATTCACTCCTTTCCCCACACCAACATACAGAATTCGACCTCCTATCATCTCAATCAAGTATTATATTAAAAAGAAAGTCACTTTAGAGTAAAAACAGATCAGGTTGCCCATCAGAAACCAAATGCGGTATTATTGGGTTTTTTTTCTATTAAGGGGGTCGCATCATTTCCCGAAGATCCTCGGGCTCCGACTTTGGCGGACCTTAGAATGAAGGCGCAGGTAAACCGAAACGTGAGCGTCTTACTGAAATTGTGAAGACAGTACAGGTTTATCCAAATATGAGCTCCTCTTATGATTCTCTCTGGCAAGATCTTTCAGAACGCATTTTTCTTAGTTGGAAATAAAACCCTTGTGAAAAAAGGACTTCCACGAAAAATTGTTTGGAATCGTGCTGTTGTAATGGCATATACATATTCTATAGCTTATATATATATATATAGGCAGAAAAATGACTCCAAGGAGTATAAATGTAACCAGAGAACAGCTTCTCCATTGGGTTGTCAGCCTGACACTTGAAGAAGCGTCTGTGTAACATAAGACGATCAGATACCAAAAGTATCTTTAAGATACCATTCCAATGTATCTGTGTGATCGCTGGAGAATTTGCCTCCTCACCCTCTCAACGACTCTCGGGTGCATTTTTTTTATTTCTTTCTTGCAGCGCAATCCTATACATGTCTACTCGGAAGTAAGCCCCAATGAATTCAATAGGACTTATTCCCAGGTACGTCCGTATGTATAGGATTGCAGTCCTACAGTTCCATTTTAACCCAAAGTCTCTCCCCCAACCCCACACATCCCTTTTAAAGGTCCTGCTTAAATCCCCCCCAACATTGAAGCTCTTTTACTTTAAAAACTTGATGGTGCGGGGGGAGGGGTTGGGGAAAAATTGAAAGTATTTTCTTTTCTTTTTTGGTAATGTCTTCAACCTCCCATGCAACAACTATTTTGGCCTGTCATGAAGGGACTGCATTTTTGGTTTTTTTTTTCCTTTTTGCAAGCTTGTTCCTTGGAAACAGTAAAAGCTTAAATTCCACAGATTTCCACAAAGTAAGACATTGTTGGGAGGAGGAGGAGGAAGAAAAAGGGAGGGGTGAGAGAAAAGAAAGGCGTGTTGGGCATTCTTTGATTTGTGTGTCTTGAATTAGTAGCGTTTGAAGACGCTTGGAAAACAGAAGGGAAACACAGAGGGACGTTGCAAGTTACAAAGGCGACGAGTTGTTGCTGGCGTGTGTGTGTGTGTGTGTGTGTTAATAATGGAAAATCCCTTTTTAAAAATTAAAAAATAGACAAATATCTAAATAACTGCTTCCCCCTTTCTCTCTCCTGCTCGCTCTGCTAAGACCCAATTGAAAGTGGTGGCTCATCATCTCGGGGGTGATCACTTCGAGTTCAACTCAACTCGCCTTGCAGCAGCAGCAGCAGTAGGTGGTGATGTAATAGGTACCAAGGCACATGGATATATAAATGTCGTTAGTTTAGGGGGTGAAGGGCTATGGCTGAGCAGCTCGAGAAGAAGGTCCCCACTTGAGAAAAGCCCTCTGGAATTGAGATCAAGTTCAGGAGAAGCTTCAGCTGAGTCGACCCCCACCCCGTCTTTCCAGCTCTTCTCTCTCCCCCCCACCCTCCAGTTGCTCTCAGGATTTCTCTTCCATGCAACCTGAACGGAGGGTCTCCAGTGTCTTGGGGGACTGAGCTGTTTGGGATTTCCCCATACACCCCCAGCAGCCCACACAGTTGTTTCTTCTTCTTCTTCTTCTTCTTCTTCTTCTTCTTCTTCTTCTTCTTCCTCCTCCTCCTCCTCCTCCTCCTCCTCCTCCTCCTCCTCCTCCTCCTCCTCCTCCTTTTCCCTTCTCCTGCTCCTTCTCTCCCCTCCTCTTGCGGCTTTCCAAGTCCGAAGTGGGAGCTCGGCGGAGAGGGTATATTTTTAGAGCGATCGCCTCCCTGGGAAAACCACGTGTGCTGCCCATGTTGCTCAGGATGACCGGCCCGTCTTCGGCCTGCTTGCCAGTTTTGCTGCTGGGACTGCTTTCGCCCTGGCTGGCGGGACGCTGCATGCCCGCCTTCGCCCAGCAGCACCACCACCACCTCTTCCACCACCACAACGACAGCCTGGAGCGGCGCTGGGAGAGCCTCTTCTCGCGCTCCATGGCCCGGCTGCCCGGGGAAAGGAAGGAAGTCAGCCGGGACGGAGACTACCTGCTGGGCATCAAGAGGCTGCGGCGCCTCTACTGCAACGTGGGCATCGGCTTTCACATCCAGGTCTTGCCAGACGGCAAAATCAACGGGATTCACAACGAGAATCGCTACAGTAAGTCGCGGCGCCTCGGCCACCGTCGCGCACCTTGTCAATTACAGGCGCGTCAGCTGAGCCGCCGGCGAGGGCGGCTGTTCCCTCGCGCGGCGTGAGATCTTGCAGCCTTCGGACTGCTACGGGGCTAAATTAGAAAGCCCCACGAATCTTTCTTTCTTTCTTTCTTTCTTTCTTTCTTTCTTTCTTTCTTTCTTTCTTTCTTTCTGCAGGAATCCGGGGTGGTGGTGGTGGTGGGACACTTTTAGTGCTCCTTTTCAACGATCGGGTGGACTGAAGCGTGTGGGCAGGAGAGTAATATGCCCATCGCAGTAACAGACCTCCCGGTCTTGAACACATGTCCCTAGAAGTAAGCCCGATCGCCAGCTTTCAAGGAAAGGTGCCAAGCGGCCCCAAAACACATCCAAAACGAACGTTCAGTGCCAAGGGGGCAGGTTCAAAGCTCACTTGCTTTGATTGCACTAGATTTGTAGTCCATCAGAATGGATCCGGCCTCCTGAAGAGCAGATGGCGATCCAAAAGTAACTAACTTGAGAGAAGCCTTGGCCAAGGCAGCAGAACTAAAGGCCGTTTCATACCTCATAAGGTTTCCTAGAATACACTTCCGTATTGGGGGGTGGGGTGTCGTGAAATTTACGTAGCGATTGTCCCGTGTGGTGTTTTTATTTGCTTGCTTGTTGTCAGCACATGCAGTTAAATACATGCGGGTAAGATCATCAGACCTGATGATTTGCATGTCAATTTCATATTTTCCTCTACAGAATGGGGCTTCCCTCAGGTGTTGTGTGTGTGTGTTGGGTTTTGTTTGTTTGTTGTTGTTTGAATGTAATGTGTGAGGTGTTTTTAATAGCATGTGTATTAAGGTATTCTGTTTCAAATATAGTCCCATCTCATTTATATACAATCAAATCAAACAAATCAAAATCATTTTTAAAAGTTACTAGTCCTCATGATTGCAAGGGGAAATATTTAAAATGGCTAATGCAATATGTCACCTTTGAGACTATTAGTTTTGTTTTCCCCCATTGGTAGTCAAATACTCAGCTTATAGCTGCTATGTGGAGACAGCAATATGCATTTGAAAAAGTGGAATTCCAAAGTCCTGTCTATTGGGCAGTTTGGTTGCATTAGATGCTACTTTTAGAGTTCAGTCAGAGAAAAGCAACTGTCTTGTTCATCCTCACCTGTGAATTCAAGATATGATCCCACAGAAAGAAAAAGGTGTCCCACCTCAGTTCTGGTCATGAGTCCTGAGCAATGGTTGCACATTCTTCTGCTATGCAAAAGGAATCATTTCACCCCAGTGTCTGGATGCCTCCTGGTTTGCCATGAGCAGCAACTTAGATGCCCCTCTTTGTTTTTGCAACAGGTTTACAAATAGCTAATATGGGACTCCAGATACCACAGCAACTCTGCCAAGTAGTTAGGATAGTCCACCAGGAAAAAAAAAGAAAAGGAAAAAGCATCTGTTAGTGACTTAACCCCATGGCCCCGTGGCTCTAATTCTAACTACTGTCCAACTGAAACAATAGGACTGAGGAAGAGGGGTTAAAGACAGCACCATGACAAATGTGTCACGTGCCCTGAAACATATTGTTACTTATTTTAACCTGGACGATGTGGGAGATCGCTGTTAACCATTTTTTTTAATAAAACAACCCCCCCCAAAAAAACAAGACCAGAAACCTCCCCCCAACCTTACCCTTTAAAACATATCTGACTGCTTTTGTAGGTGCTACTTAATGAATGACAGGGCTCTAAAGTTTTAAGGGCCATGGAGTATCTGTTATCAGCTTGGTTAGGGCAAAAGGTAATAGAATTCTAATATGCAACTGTGGGTTGAGCAGACAAAGGGCATGATCTCATGCAAAAAAAAAGAAAGAAAAGTCTTACAACTTCTAGCATTCCCCAGCCAGCATGGTTGGCTGGGGAATGCTGGGAATTGTAGTACTTTTTCCTGTCTAAACATGCATAGGATTGCACCTGGTGCCCTCCTGATGTTTTAGATGACAACTCCCATAATGACCATGCTTGTCAGGGATTATGGGAGTTGTTACCCAAGGCATCTGGAGTGTGCCAGGCTGGAGAAGGCTGAAGTAGATTGTTAAACAGTAAACCAAGTCAGGGCTGGTCAATGTCTGACAGCCACCACACTGAGCAGCTTTAAATCACTCCATTTGCAGCTGTTATCATGTGATAAGTCATTCATGGAGAGCAGCTTGACCATATGGATAGGGCGGGTTGTTTATTTATTTAAAAATGATGATGATGATGATGATGATGATGATGATGATGATTCAACCTTTAAGGTTGAACTTTGTCAAGGCAGCATACAAGATTTTAAAAACATACAAAATGAATATAATAAAAACTGATAAGGACATATTCAATAAAATCCATAAAGACTGAGATTACTAATTCTGATCAATAAACGCAGAATGTACTCATAAAACCAGCAGCCAAGACATTATGGGAAGGACAGTGAAAACAAATTGGTCTTTAAAGCTTTCCTGAAGGCTAGCAAAGAAGGGGGATGGTGTACTCCCAATGGGAACTGGTTCCAGAAGTGTGTGGCCACCACTGAGAAGGCCCCTCCAGCTAGCTGTCCTTGGCCATGTCAACATAAATACCCCCTTTTCAGGTTCTGGAGCTAGAATGGAGAAATCCAATAAACCATGTAGTGTGTGTGTGTGTGTGTGTGTGTGAAGGGCAGCAAGAAGGCTTAAAGCTCTACTCAACCACTATGTGGTAACTGGGTCCCACATAGTGGCAGTAACATGTACACCAACCCTATGCTTAATTTCTATCCCCAAAGAAACCAAGGCTTTGATTTACACCCCATTCATGCTAGAGTAATCCAAAGAAGTCCATGGACATGCTCTGAAGCCAAGTACCTTGGGGATTGCTGTCAGTGTAATGTGCTCACCAGAGTAAAATGCAGGATGGGCCTAGGAGTTGAAGTTTTCCAAACACTTACTTCTGAGCAGCCCTATTGATTACATCAGAAAATGGGTTCAGAATTATATCCTAGCTGTTTTTATGCCAGAAGAGATACTATGTTGGTATAGTTCTACTGTCTTCACTAGAGCAATACTGGAGTTCGTGTGAGCGTCCTTTATCATGTGGTTAAGAGAATGCATATTATTATGCACATTTATCTCTTAGTTGGTTCTCAAAGTATTCTTCTTCTCTTATAGGTTTGCTTGAAATCTCTCCAGTGGAAAGAGGAGTGGTGAGCATCTTTGGTGTTAAAAGTGGACTCTTTGTAGCCATGAACAGTAAAGGCAAACTCTATGGATCTGTAAGTAGCAGTTATGAAGGTGTTCAGCTAGTGTCTTTAATCCCGCCTTTAAAGTGTGTGTGTGTGTGTTATATAAAATTGAAACACTCCTGAATCTCAATCCCATGTCTAGAATCTTCTCAGAATATAACACAGGAACCAATGTATTTTTCTTTTCAGTGATGAACAGCCCTTGGAGCTGCAGGGAAAACAGTACAGAAGTATTTGAATAAATATATGTTTTAATAATCTGATTTGGCTTCCTTATTGAGCAAGGCCAGATGGCACCTGTCTGGTTCTCCTGGATGAGGGCTGTAGCATTAGAAACAGGTGGGGGAAAGGAAGGAACCTATCCCACTAGAATACTTCCACACTCACAGCAGGAAATTGCTCTGTGTGATAGTCAGGAAGATGCTCTTAATGGGCAAATATATCTCCAAGCATAGCAGTCTCCTAGCCTGGAAAGTCAAAGGACAGTACCAAGAGCTTCAAGCAGATAATATAAAGACCTGCACATGATTTTGCAAGGCACAATCCCAAATTGATTTCCAGGACACATTCTTGTGTTGCAAAATCATCATCATTTGCTTTTTTAAAAAATTAAGGCTGCAATCTTATGCACGCTTATGTGGAAGTAAGCTTTATTGGAATGCAGTGGGACTTCCATTTGGAGCAAGCATGATGTATAGGACTGCAGTCTCCTATGAGCTCAAAGTACCCATAAAGAGAGGAGGCTGTAACCACTATGTCTCAACACAGTTCGCTGCTCTGGCCTTCCCTTCCTTCCAATCAGCCTCTGCTGGATCAATTATCCTGCCCTCAGAGAAGGCCTGCCCAGGACAGTGACTCATATGGAAACACAGGAGGTGGACTTTCTCTGAAGGCAGATGACACACCCTAAAGGTCGCAGTAGGAGAATGTCTTTCTTAGAATCTTAGAGCCTGAATGGCTGCAGTTAAGGTAGAGTGCAGGAGGCACTAGGCAGATTTCATTTGGACCTTAGTAGATGTTACTTAGCATGCAAGAAGGGGATGTTTAGCTCTTCCCTCCCCAGTCATTATCCTGACTACCCCTCCCCCTTTGGGGTCAATTAGAGTGCAGGGTGGTGTGATTTTCATCAGAAATGTGGCTAGGGAGGCAAGGGTTAAATCTCCCCTCCCTGCTTTCTGTGGTCTGATGGAAATCTCACCCCCCATTCCATGCCTAGGATTAAAATTTGGTGGAAGGTCATGCAATTAATGTGTGGGGGGGGTGTAACTCAGTGGTAGAGCAGCTGCTTTGCAGGCAGAAGGTCCACAGGTTCAATTGGGACATCTCCAGGTAAGGCTAAGGGGGGAAAAATCTGCCTGAAACCTTGGAAAGCCACTGTCAGTGAGTGTTGATGATACTGGGCTAGATGGACTCATGTGCTGTTTGTTTCTACACCGGCCTATTTTCCCGGGCTTGTCCCTGGGTGCTCCCTGTGCGTCCAGCAAGAATGAAAAGGACTCCAGGGGTGGAGGGGGGGATGGGCACGGGTTTTCCCAGGGATAAAGAAACCCTGGGAAACCCTGATCCTTCCAGCAGTCCTGGGACTGTCCCAAGAGCGTGGGATATGTGGGCGCATGTCCCGCCTGGTACCCGCTTACTTGTGAGTAAACGCTGCACCAGAAACGGGCATGGAGCTGCTCTGCGTGGTTCCATGTCCATCAGGGGAGAGGGAGGCTGCATTTCTGCCATCCATGGGATGGTAGGGGGGAAGGGCTGCAATTTTGGGGGGTTAAAACTTACGTTTTTGATGGAGCGGTGCCTCGCTCTTGTGTGGCTGGCCCCACTGCTTTAAAAAAAAAAAAAAGGTGCCCGCGACATCCTTGCTTCCTCCCGGGACATCATGCGGCATGTGTGCAAGCTGGGGGAGGCTCTCACAATCAGGATATTGTGAGAACCTCCCCCTCCCTCCCAGAATGCTAGGAGATGTAGAAAGAGCCAAGGTCTGACTCAGGCCTCCTCCACACGAGACGTTTAATGAGCCTTGAAGGCTCATTATAAATTTTACCTACACACGAGCGGAGCGCAAAACGGGCGTACAGGCGCGTTATCTCCCCGATAATGCGCATTTTCGAACGCGCGTTAAATAGCGACTTTTATTTTGCTCCGGCCGTTAAAGCGCATTTTCGCTGTGTGAACAAGCGATTATGCGCATTAGCTACCTGTAAAGTGCTTTTTGGGCATCAATTAATGCGCTTCGCCGCCTCTCGCCGCCTCCCGTGCAGAGGGATTAGGAGTAAATGCGCCTCCGCGATAATGCGCATAATCGCCGAACCGGGCGCAAAAGCGCGTCCTTGTGGAGGGGGCCTCAGTATAAGGTAGCTTCCTATGTTCCCAACATGCCGTTAGGCCCTGAGATTAATTTTTGCTAAGTGCAAGAGATTTCCAGTTGCACTGAGAGCTACTGGGACAAAGAAACAATAAAGGCTGTTTCCCTCATATTTTGAAGATATAAAACTGAGCAATTACTCAGACCTTTCTCCAATACAGAGCTCTACCCCCTCTGTGTAAGCTCCCTGTATGAGTTTGAATCCTGATTTTCCAGGGTTTTGAATCATCTGGGGATGTTTGCCTTCAGCTCATGGAATGCGCTGAGAACGCAAAAGAGAGGGTGGAGCTAGCATGCTCTGCTCTTCTCTCCTTCAGTGCTTGAGTAATTTGTACACCTGACTAGGTCTGAAAGCGGTATGAAAGTGGCATATAAAAGGCAGGAGCCATACCAAGCAGGATATAGCTAGGGTGACCAGATAAAATCCAGGTCAGAGCTCATGTAACTTCAACAGTTGTAGAGAAAAGGGAATTTCAGCCAGTGTCATTTGTATGCAATTAGTTCCTGGTGAAATTCCCTCTTGATCACAACAGTTAAAGTTGCAGGCACTATACTAGAGTGACCATATACAAAAGAAGGCAGGGCCTCTGCAACTTTAACTGTTGTGATGAAGAGAGAATTTCACCAGGAACTAATCGCATACAAATGACACTGGATGAAATTCCCTTTTCTCTACAACTGTTAAAGTTACATGAGCCCTGACCTGGATTTTATCTGGTCAGCCTAGATATAGCACTATGGTATGTGTCAATGGACCCCAACAGTTGTCAGTACACTTCAATACCGCTATAAAGCAGTAGTGTGTCTCCTGCCTTTATATACCGCTTTCATAGTGCAATATCCTGCTTGGTGTGGATTAGGCCTATGTTTCCAATTTTAATTGAGAAAGGAAATGTGCTTTGGTTATCTCCAGTTTGGGGAGCACATCATAATGGAAGCTGGTAATAAATCATGTCATATGCTGATTGGCCAGGGTTGGCCCTACTATTAGGCAGAATGAGGTGGCTGCCTAAGCCAGTAGTTTCTGGAAGGAGCGCATTGGGTGAGATGGCAAGATTTTGGTGCTGCATGTGTATGACTTTATAGTCTGCACTGCACCCCCTAACTAAGCTACCCTGCTGCTGCCCTCCACCGTAATAGTAGCAGCCAGCATTGAAGTAAAATTCACTTGCTAGCCTAGTGGCATCAGTGTATGAAATGAGTGTGGAGGAACTAATATCCAAGCATTCTTTGATTCAGATGTGAATATATATTCATGTGATCTCTTGTAAAAGGAATGAGTTCTTTATGGGGAGGGGGGATAACTTGGGGACTTTTTTTCTTTTTACATACTGAATATTGAGAACAAATCATCAAAGGCATTTTATTTCTTGAAGCCCACTTGGTTACTAAAAATAATACAGGCCTTGTTTATGGTCATTTCCAGCTGTCCTTCTCTTGTGGCCTCCCTGTTTATCTAAACTGGGGTGGGCGGGGCTTTCAGCCCACTGTTTCTGGAAAGAGCTTGCTTGTACACTGACTTGCCGAAAGGAAGGGCGGATCAATCTAAGGGGATAAAGAGCAGAGGTGCAGTCAGGTAATTTTAGACTCTGGAGTTCATGGTCTCATTCCCCCACCTCACACTCTCTTTGGATTGTAATGTGTATCATTGTTTCACAGACTTCAAAATGTGGTAAGTCAGCCCTGATGCATTTCTTGGCCCTCCTGCTCATGCTACTGAATGGGCCCCTGGGTGTCTCCCCCCCACTCAAGTCCTGCCCTCAAGGTATCAGAGGCCCAAGGCTTTCATTGTCAAAGGCTGTTTATTTCATCTTGAATTTCTCCTCATTTTTTAGATTATAGTTGGGTCTGACACTTCTTTATTACCTTTTGCACTTTTTGCATTTATGAATGTGTGAGCGAGATTGATCCAAAGCTACATCTTTTGCACTGTCTCCAAAAGAGAATATAAGAACAGCCTTGCTATAGCAAGCTGAAGGTCCACCTAGTGCAATTTCCTGTTTCCCACAATGCTCAAGCAGATGATGCTGAGAAGCCTACAAGCAGGCCATGAAGGCAATAGTTCCATCCTATTGATGCTGCTCCTGGAAGTTCCATCTAGCCCTTTTACCTGATAGCTGTTGAGGGATCCCCACCCTCCATGGGTTTTTCTAATCCTTCATCGAAGCCATTAGCCACTGTTGCCTCATCTTGTGGCTCGCTGCTTTGTCTTGCGGAAGACGTTGCAATTTCAAAACATCATATATATCATTTCCATTTCACTGAAGAAATAACTTTTTGTGGATTAGAGCCTAAACATGTGGTCCACTAGCTATAAGGGTCTCCAAGCTTTTTGGGCTGGTGTAGGGTGACCATATAGAAAGGAGGACAGGGCTCCTGTATCTTGAACAACTGTAGCACAACAGTTAAAGCTGCAGGAGCCCTGCTCTCTTTTGTATCGGGTCAGTCAGTCAGTGCTCCTGCAGCTTTAACTGTTGTGACAAAGAGGGAATTTCATCAGGTGCTGCATGCATACAAATGACACCTGGTGAACTTCCCTTTTCTATGCAACTGTTAAAGATACAGGAGCCTGTCATCCTTTTCATATGGTCACCCTAGGCTGGTGGGCACATTTGAAAGTTTGAGAGTGGTGTGGGTGCTCACAAAAATGGCTGCCATGGGGGCCTTTTCCCATTCATAAATGGCTGCCATGGTGGACATGACCAGTGAAAAATATTCCTTTCCGGGAATGGCAAACCGGTGAGACTAAAAGAAAAGTAATTTCCCAAGAACCTAAGTACAAGGCAGAAGTGGGTCCTGAGCTCCAAAACACAAAAACATTTTTTGAACCCAATTAAAGATGGTACTGGAGGGCCATGCCTTGCTTTGCAGTGCCAGCCTCCTAACTAAAAACAATCTTAGGAATTCAATTAAAATTAGGAGGGGCAGGAAGCCCCTCATTGATGATCCCAGACACTAGAGTTGGCATACTTTAGAGTGTCCAGATAAAATCCAGGTCAGGGCTCATGTAACTTTAACAGTTGTAGAGAAAAGGGAATTTCAGCCAGTGTCATTTGTATGCAATTAGTTCCTGGTGATATTCCCTCTTCATCACAACTGTTAAAGTTGCAGAGGTCCTGCCTTCTTTTGTATATGGTCACTCTAGTATAGTGCCTGCACCTTTAACGGTTGTGATGAAGAGGGAATATCACCAGGAACTAATTGCATACAAATGACACTGGCTGAAATTCCCTTTTCTCTACAACTGTTAAAGTTACATGAGCCCTGACCTGGATTTTATCTGGTCACCCTAGTGTCTACAGTGTTTAATAAATAAATGAATAGATGAATGAATGAATAAAAACAATGTCCTTTATGATGAGTATTCAATAAATGTTCATCTTAAAAATATATATATCCCCGGGTGCACACCCGAATGAATTGTGCTGTGCACACTTACGATTACCTGTGATATAGATGATGATGAGCAGCAGAGCGCTTTTATAACTTAAAAAAAAATAAAATCCCTTTGATTGTTCCTTCTGAACCTTCTGGCATGCCAGACAGCAGTTAGATTTAGGAAAATATCAGGAAAAGCAAGCAAAACTTTCCCACCTCTCCCACAGCCAAGCTTCACCACTTTACACATCCTTTGCTTTTGTTAATTTCAGGTTAGCCTTTTAAGGCTGAAAACTCCTTCTCCAGTGCTGGAATGCACATCTCCCTTTATTTATTTATTTATTTATTGCATTTCTATACCGCCCAATAGCCAAAGCTCCCCGAGTGGGTCACAAAAATTAATTGGGCGGTTCACAAAAATTAAATTAAATTATTGCCAATGGTGTAAACTTGTTTGGAAACCTAATTGCTGTGCAAAAGAGATCAGGATTGAGGAAGGGAGGCACCCAGGGAGGGAGGGGAAGAAAGTGGTGTGGGGGGAGAGAAATGCGAGAGGAGAGAGAGAAGGGGGTGAGAAGAAAGAGACACAGGGGGAGAAAGAGAGCGAAAATGGCCTCTGGCCCTGCCTACGTTTGGCTCCAGCCCTGTCCACCACTGGCATTCAATACCCAACAGATTTCCTAGAGGATATGTGGCGCTTGGAGTAGGGTGGGGAGGGAAGGTTCCCTAACCTTCTTTGAAAGAAACCAAACAATCATATATTCCCTTATAGAAAGGCTAATCCTCACCCTCCCCTTTGGGCGCTAGCTTTCCATTGCTACTTAGGAGACCCTCAGACAAATGCTAAAGTATGGCAGGGATGTGCATATTCTGATCATGGGGGTGAACCTTCAAATCTCCCTTGGAGTCAACGATCTGTCTTCTGTCTTTTTCATATCATCCTTGTCATAACGTAAAGAGGTCTCCCTCCCCCTTCATTTCTAAGGCAGCTGCCTGAAGATTTTCCATGCTTGGAAATATCCTAGAGGCTTTACTGCTGTAAGTGTAAGAGGAGATTTTCCCCTACGGATGAGTACATGCGTCCACACTCTTAAAACAGTGAATTCCTTGTAAGAATTGGTGTTTAAAAAATAATAATCCTGCTACATGGAATATTATATGCAGATTGCCGAGATGAGGTTCAGCATCTACCTGTTCAAGCTTTTAGAGTGTGGATTCCATGGACGAAGGGTTCGTGTTTAGGCTCCCATCAGCTGATACTTGGGAGGTCTAGGGCTTGTCTTGATGAGGGTTTTGCCCTGGGGTGGATCTGCAGTGGTGGCAGTTCGTTTATATGACGCAGCCACCATCGCAAAGCCATCCAGGGGCAAACCTCCAAAACTTCAGGTTAAAAAAGTCGGGGACTTACCATGATTTTTTTCTATTGGAGCGAGGTGACAATGGCATCTGCCGTCTTGTCACCTTGCTTTGGAGCTGCGGCGGAGGCATCTCCCAGCTGATGGTGCCCCCTAATTGGGCACTATCCGCTGGGAAGGGGTTTGTCCAGCGAGTGGAATGGCTTATGGACCGCCTCCGTGCCTCCAGGGACCTTGGGGAGCTTCCCTTCAATCAATCAAGCCAAAAAATCAAATATGCAAATTGACTATGGGTGCACCGGGAAAGTGGGGAGATGGTGGTTCATCTCCATGCCTCTCTAGAATCATGCAATTGCACAATTGTGCAATTAGAGGACTAAAAATAAAAAAACCCAAAACTCACAGGGGGGGGAATGGGGCGAGGAACTGACTTCCCCCTCCACGACTCGTTTGTTTTCGGATGCTGGGAAGAGGAGGAGGAGGAGGAGGAGGAGGAGGAGGAGGAGGAGGAGGAGGGAAACAACGTGTGTATGTGTGCAGGAATGGGGGCGCTAGGGGCAGCAGCAGGCCTTTAGCCTCCAAAACTCGCATTTGTGCTCCTTTCCTTGGGTATTACCCTATAGAAGCGCAATTGCGGGATTTTGGATAACGAGGCGCCAATGCGACCTCGTATAGATGCAGCCCTAGTCAGAAAGTGGGTCACAGCCAGAAGATAGCAGAGAGTTTTGTAGTGAAGCATGTACAGCCTTCCCCAATTTGGGCCTGTCCAAATATGTTGGACTGCAGCCCCCATCATTCCCAGTCAGCATGAGAAGCACTGGGCACTGGAAGGCTGGGTTAGAAGGAACTGTGAATTACCAGCCCAAAGAGAACACCCGAATCCTGATCTGTAAATAGATGGATTGCTGACCTTGTGCTAAGAGGGACAAGCATGAATACATTGTTTTATAAGTCCTATACCAAGGACACAGGTAGGAATATAGGCACCTGAAGTAAGGATGCATGAGGAATTCAGCTGCTGTGAATTCCATTGTGAACTCACCTGCTCCATACCTCCCGGATTCATGCATGTATTGAAATATAATGATCCTTTGGGTTTCACACCTTTTTGAAATTTATGATGCAGTTCTCAGATTAAGAAAAAGAAAGAAAGCATTTTAAAAATCCATATTTTAGGGTGAAATATGTTCATACATGCATATGTTACAATGCAACATGTTTATCAATGTGTATTATGTGATAAAGTACATTAAATGTGAATTTAAATATGTATTTGTATGCAAAACTTCGTACACATTTCTTTTTAAAATGCACATTGAGAAATGGGATAGAATGGATGGATAAACAGATACAAAATTGAGATGGACTGGAAACAGATCGATCCATTCAATCCTAACTTGTGGATATTTCAAGCTACAATGGCAGTGAATGGTGGGAGTTGTAGTCCAATACACTAGCAGTGAATGGTGGGAGTTGTAGTCAAAGGACACCAGGGCAGGATTTACACTACTACTTTCAAACAGTTTATAACAAAACACGAAGAGGCGGTCCTCACACTAAAAACACTTCAGTGTGTTTTTGTTAAAAACGGTTTATAACGGGAGTGACAACTGTTGGGGCCCAGGACACACTCCAGATACAGTTTTCAACCCGTTTTCAAAGTTCATATCCTGCTTGGAGCTGCCACGCAGAAAGAAGCAAGAGAATGGAGGATAAGTTACATGCCTGGAGAGAAGAAGATGGTTGGACCATCCTGGATTCTGGAGAATTCTTTCCACTCGCATGCTCTGCCCCCTCCATGCTGCCTTATGCTGAGTCAGACGACTGGTCTATTTAGCTCCATATTGTCCTTACGCTGACTGGCAGTGGCTCTCCGGAGTTTCAGACGAAAGACTTTCCTAGCCCTGTCTGAAAAAGCTGGGGATTGGACCTGGGATCTTTTTCATGCACTCTACCATTGAGCTACCTTGTCTCTTATGTACCACCCCATAGCTGAAGCTCTCTGGGCGGGTTACAAAAATTAAAACTTTGGACATTAAAAATCAGTATGCAAAATTTAAAACCATAAAAGCATAAAAACAGACAACATATAAAAACAGTATACATTTAAAACAACCGTGAACTCTCAGCCAGGCCTAAATATAGTTCTGGATGGACCTCAGTCCCAGAGGCTTCAACATCCTGGATCCAGTCCTGCAGTGCTGCACATTTCTGTGTGTGGATTTAAGCCTCCGCACTCAGTCTGCATTTCCTCTCCTCTGCCCTGTGGATACACAGGGGATCAGGGCAGGCTGAGTGTGAGTGGCTTCAGTGGATGCGGTCACTGAAGCAGGCTGAGCATCGATGAATGTGGCCATGACATGTAAAAACCCCAACAACCCTCCATGTGGAAGTGCTCTGAGCCCTGCCTCAAAGCCTGTAGCGCAGAGGCGCAGAATCTCTCCCTGCCCAGGGCCAAATTCCATTTTGGAGAAGCTCTTGGAGGCCACATTCCAGTGGTGGGTGGGGCCAAAAGCAAAAGAGGCTAGGCTGAAGCAAAAATACCAGCATACATTATCTTTAAGCTCTTCCTTCCAGGAACTAAGCCTTAGGAGAGGCATCTTCGACTTTTAGAATGGGAAACAAACCACACAAAAGCCAGGACACCACCTAATGATCAGTGGTTGGGGGAAAGAGGGCGGGGCCAGGGAAAAGGAGATGTGGCCTTTGTGGGGATTTCTGGAGGGCCGAATTTTGCAGCCAGGCCTGAGGTTCTGTAATACTGCTGTAGCATTTCAGGTTGTAGTCTTTGTTTAAGTAAAAATGGTTGTTTAAAGCCTCCATTGCATGCTAAACCTGGAAAGAGAACTAGGAAGACATTGGCTGAGTACGGATGACAATTTAGGCAATGGAGGCGGGAATAGAATACTGACCATGCATTACTTCGGCGCTGCCACAGCAGCACCCACCACATGACATACTGCCCCTCCCCCATTGCAGGGCTGAAAGTCCCGGCATCCTTCTGGGCTGCTTCATCTCCTCCCTCCCACCTCCCTCAGTCCTCCGGCCGTATCCCAGCATGCACTGCAAGTTCTGCCAGCTGTATCGGAGCAGCCGGGTTTTTTTCGGCTGCTCCGGCCAGCGAATTCTATGACCAAATGGAATAGTACACGGAGAGAGGGGGGGTTCCCTCCACACGACACTTTAAACAACAGAATTCGGGATAAACAATGTGAAAGCCCGTTGTTTTTCTCTGTTGTGTAAGTGCCCCAAATAGCGTAATGTCAGTTGTGTGTGCGTTGTGTGTTGCCCTCCACATGACACTAAAAGCAACACAACTGATGATTCCCCCTCCCCTTGGTTGATTATCGTGTAGTCCGAACCAGGCCGTTGTCTTCTAAGGGGCACCTTTCTTGCACCTGCTTGCAAAAGCACTTCCTATCCCTAACTTCTGTCACACCCTCCCCCTTTCTTCTCTCTCCCTCCCCCTCCCATTCTCATTTCAGAGCCATTTCAATGATGAGTGTAAATTCAAAGAGATCCTGCTGCCAAACAACTACAACGCTTATGAGTCCCAGATCTACCAGGGGATGTACATTGCCCTGAGCAAAAATGGAAGAACAAAGAAAGGCAGCAAAGTCTCACCCACCATGACAGTGACACATTTTCTGCCTAGGATTTGAGAGTCGTCCCTTCAGAGCTACCTCAGGGAAGTGGGGGGGGGGGAGGGGGGAGAAAGGGCAAGGCCCAATTTTGCGAACGGCAGGGGAGGGGTGGGCAGGGAAATCTATGGTGCACTTTTCGTTTAAAGTTTTATGCAAGAGTCGATGTAAGATATTTAAATTATTTAAGTCTGTATATATTGCCAGAAAGTTATTTATAGTTCTGATTTTTTTTAATTCCTCAAAAAAGAAAAGAAAAAAGACACATCCAGCATAAAACAAAACCTCCGATCTAAGCTATTCACTGCACAATGCAAGAGTAAAGGACTTTTGCTTGTATTCTATTTAATTTTCTTTTTTTCCCTTTTGGGTAAGTTATCACAGGTGTGCTGCTATTATGTGTTTGTTTTGTTTTTTTAAACATGAAATCTGATTCCTATATTTACAATGTTTTGCACTGTTCTGTGTATTGTACAGTGTTTGTTAGTGGACATGAAATTGTTGTTCTCTCCCCCACCCCCCACCCCGGCCGCTTCTTCTTCCTTTTTTTGTAAAGAAAGAAACCAATGATCACCACCAGAGAAGGTCGTAGTCTTTGAAAACCTTCCTCAGTTCTGATGCCAGCTTGTAGCAACATACAATGTCTGACCTCCTTTTGTGCAAGACTGCTATTTCATTGAAATGGTATCAGTTTACTTCTGGTACAGAAAGTGCAGTGTTGAAGTACCACCCTGCAAAGCTGTTTTTAGATCTGCTATGGCTGAACTCTGAACTTTCCTGCAGTCAATCTCTCTGGAGCCCCTAGGACTTGATCTACCAAGCAATGTAGTTGGAAGTCTCATCTGAAATCACTGGAGATTGAAGGTTGCTTGGTGAATGGTGTCCTTAGCAGACACTCTTAAACATCTAAAGTATATCTCCAGGATTATTATTATATGAACATTTTTTTACTTAGACAAAAGCATATTTTTGACTGATTGGTCAGGCCTGAACAGTGTGTATTCATTTCCTTTCTCCAAACACTTGCAATGTGAAAGGCCACAATCAACTGCTGCAATTTAATGTTTATAATGAAATCTATCCACTTTTTAAATATGATAACTCCATTTCCCCCTCCCCAATGCATTGTTCTGACAATGTCTGAATAATGTGTCATCAAAAAGGATTTTTCCTCCCTCCACTTTTTTAAAATTTAAGATAATCAATCTATAAGACATGGCCAGATTATTGAAGTTGACGTATTATTCTTTTTAATGCGATATTTAAGAGGAAACAAAATATGCTGCTGCCTTCAAGGCTGCAATCCATAACCCATTAAGGATATGCCTAAATTTCCATGAAAGGCTAGAACATGCCACGACAACATTAATTCGCTTAATTGGTCCTGTTGGTAGTTGTGCATTCAGTAAAGCATTGATTGAATGCAGTCATAATCTTTGGTAGATCACCAGAGCTGCATATGGACATTGCCTTGCTGAAAATGGGCTTGTTGGTGTTTGTGTGACGAATCATTCCAATGACTACTCATCACCAGCATTACCAGCATCATGAATACAGCTCACCTACTTTCTAGCAGGCCAACAGAGCTGTGTACATTGTGGCTAGGAATGTGGGAGAAATCCACAATGGAATCATATGCGTTTGGATTTCTATAAATATAACCTGCTGATTCCGCAGCAGCCTGGCTTTTTCTGAGTTACATGGATTCCACAGACTTGTGGATCATTTTTAACTTTCTGGAATTTTGTACAAATTTAGTTGTAGAGAAATATGTCCAATAACAACAACAATAATAAAAACACTGCCTGAACATGTGCATTTCTCCCATAGGCTAAAGCATAAAAATGCATATTTGTGGAGGATTTGCACAAGAACAAATTTGTGCAAATGCGCATTTGTGCACATTTGAGAAATGGTGAGGGGGAATCCAATTCCGACAATGGAATGAAAGGCACCTGACAATCTACAAAATGCAGATGGAACGGATTTTACAAAATCCCTGCATCCCTAACTGGAGCTCAGTGGATTTCCAGTTTCATGAGAATGTGCTGCCAGTGATCTATAGCTTCTCCTTGGAATTCAGATTCACAGCATCCTCATGGGAAAGCTTACGGTGCAATCCCACAGTCAAGATATGCCAGCTGCTAAAGGATGTAGCGGAAATCTTGCTATCCTGGCAGAACTGAGTTGCACCTCTATCACTGGAATTACTCTGGGGCCACCATGTGGATACACCAGTGCATCCCAACACCAGTATATCTGCTCTGGTGGTGTGACTCTGCCAGTGCAACTCCTCAAAAGGGCTGGAGACAACATGGGCAGGGAGTGGTCTGGGCAGAGGAGGAGCAGACTTATGACAAATCATCTGTCCCTTCAGGCCCCAACCACACTGCTTGATATCACAATTTTGCACCAACCGCAGAGTAGGCATAAGGAAAATCCCACCTATAGAAATCGGGATAGAAGAAGAAACTACCTGCTCTGTCTCTGACAGGGAACAGGGCAGTCTTTCCAAACCTGATCCTCTCCAGATGTGTTGGACTACAACTCCCAGCATGCCTTAGCCAGCATATAAATGGAGTATGGTAGGGGTGCAGAACTTCAGGGCCGCAGGCCTTCTGAGGCTGTCCAGTTGCACTCCCTTTCCCCAGTCTAGGATTGTTCTGCCCATTTGTGGTGTAGCTCTAGGCTTGCTCCTAAGCCTGTCCATTGACTTTAATTGAACTACTGTGTTGTAAATGGTGTATGGGTTGCAGCCTTAGCATTTCATTCCCTAACATTCAAAACAAACAAATGATTCATGTCTACCTCACTCATATATTCTGTAAGCCAGTTCCCTAACAAACCCTGCATGGGAGGCACATGCATTACCCTGCCCTGCACCCCATCCGTTCATTCAGTGTTATAATTCCAGAGTGGAAGGGAGCATCCCAAATCCCTACTTTTTCCTCTTCCATATGTAGCCAAAAGTATTCCAGATAGCGTTGCTTGCATCCAATTTGAGCCTTGTCACGTTTGTGCTATCTTTACCCGGTGATTTACTTTTAGTAAGGATAATCATGGTGAAAATATTTGCAGACAGCTGTCAGGCTGCCGTACTATATGGTCATCCAGTAACCCTATATTTTTCTTTATATATATTTGTGAATGTAAACCATGTCTTTAAAGCAAAGAATGAACAGGCAGGTTTAAAGGAAGAGGGTCAGGGGATGGAGACAGGCAGAAAAGGGAAGTCTGAAACTTCTAATAAGCTTTGGGGATTTTTCTTTCTTTTTTAATGGAAGTGTGACTTGGAAAGGGAAATGCAAAGTTTGTCAGGCTTATTTCTTGAGAGCAATGGGAGCTCACCGTGCTACAGCTTGAGTTGAGGATTTGCAGCATTGGCTGGGAAAGTCTTGCCATGAGGCACGCTGGTGGCTCTATCAGGGCACGATCATTAACGTGATTTTATGCAGTTGCTGCAGATAAAGATCGATAACTGAAGTGAGCAGGGTGGTGCCCTCAAAGACATTTTGTCTGACTAGGTCTGCTTTAGACCATGCTCCTTAAACTATTTCCATTGACTTCAATAGGATTCCTTTGGAGTAAATATGCAAATTTGAGTGCTTCTTCCCCAATTTCTAGCCTAGTGCAATCTGTTCATTGCACGGAGGACCCTTGAGTCACAGAGTATCTCACCCCTTTTGTAGGTGGTGGATTGGGAGTGGCCATTTTGGTGCCCATTGGGGCCACAATTCAACCCCTGAAATGGTTTTGGGAGGGAGGAGAGGGATTTACCATGTGTGTGTGTGTGTGTGTGTGTATCATCTTACCTCCCTGTTTTCTTTTGTACGTCTTAAAAGTTGCTGGGCCTATTGTTAGTTTTGGTGAGGCAGAAGAGCTCTGGCTGCCACCATCCTTCCTGCCCAGAGGCATTCTGGGAAGGAAGGATGGTGGTGAACAGAGTTCTGCTGCCAGCAGCTTTTAAAAGTTACAAAAGAATGGGGGGAAGTAAAAACAACAACAACCCCCCCCCCCTGCCCTGCTGCCTCTACAAGAGAGGTTTAATGCTCTTTCAAGGCGCTTAAAAAAATTTACCTCTACAAGAACGGAGCGCAAATCGGGTGTAGAGGCGCGTTATCTCTCCGATTATGCGTATTATCAAATGCGCGTTAAACAGCAAGTTTTATTTTGCTCCGGCCGTTAAAGCGCATTTTGCCTATGTGAACAAGCGCTTATGCACATTAACTACTTCTAAAGCACATTTTGGTCATCCATTAATGCGCTTCGCCGCCTCTCGTGCAGAGGTATTAGGCATAAATGCGCTTCAGCGATTATGCGCATAATCACCTAACCAGGCGCAAAAGCGAATCCTTGTAGAGGGGACCCCAGCCACAAAATGGAGCAAATCATTTCATTCCTTCTTCTTCTCTTCTGTCATTTCATTTTGGGGTTTGCCCTGAAATTCCCCCCACCCCCATTAGACAAACCCTTAAAAGAAATGAATCAGAAAGGGACCTAGGCCTGGATGGAAGGTCTAGCCCGGCACAGAGAATAAGGGTGATATTGGTATAAGAAATGTGATTCCATTGCACAGAGCACATTCTTTCCTGTACATCCACTTCCCATTTTCCAAAACATTGAACTAGGAACATGGGAAGCGACCCATGTGGGTCTGCCCTTACGGCCCATTTCTGAGCCATGCTGGTCAAATGAAGCTGGAAGTACTCAGGATGGGACTTGGTGACTGCTGCACCCATACAAGGTCACAACCTGGCCACTGCCATGGTCATTATGATAGCATAATGGAAAAGGCCATTGCAGGCCAAGGCTGGATTGACCACCATGTTAAGTAATGCTCTAGGGGTGGGCAGAAAGTAGATCTCTAGATGTTTTAGACTTCAACTCCCAGCATTCCTGACCATTGGCCATGCTGGCAAGGACTTCTGGGAGTTGGAAGTTCAAAGTATCTGGAGATCTACCACTAGAGCAGCTTTCTCCATTCTGGTGCTAGCAAGATGTTTTGGATTACAACTCCCAGCACTCCTGACTGTTGGCCATGATGACTAGGGCTGATGGGAGTTGAAATCCAAAGTGTCTGGAGGGCACCAGATTCGGAAAGGTTGCTATAGAATAAGCCCTAGGCAGATGGGGGGGGGGGTAGGTCTGCTGTGATTTAACAAATACTACAGTGTGGCAATAGAGCATACTTTGGTGCATCTTTAAAATTCTCCACATTGAGGAATGTGGCAGGGTTGCCCCCACCGCCCATCATAGGACAGCAGAATAATGGCTGTGTGGTCCCTTCTGCAGTGAAAAGTGAAAGATTACAGGCTGGTTCAGGTTAATAAGCTGATTTGAAGTGAGGTGTGGGAGGTTACTTCTGAGTGTGGGTGTTAGAGAGAAGGGGCCGTTTGGGGATTTAATAAACTATGGTTTAGCATTACATGCATGAGCCTTAGGTTCCCACATGCCCCTCTCGTCCTGTGTGGCCACAAGTTGATCAGAAGCTTTTGCTTTTAAACTCAGCAGAGTTCCCTGTTCAGTATGAATTTGAGGAAGCTCATGAGGAAGGACCAAAGGCCAGGGCCGGAACACACGTGATACAAGTGGAAGGTCCCAGGTTTGATCCCTAGCATCTCAGGTAGAGCAAGGAGAGACCCCTTTCTGAAAACCTGGAGAGCTGCTGCCCATCTGTGTAGGAAATATTGAGCTAGATCAGAGTGCGCAATGTGTGACTCTCCATGTGGTTTGGCTAACAACTCCCATCAGTCCTAACCAGCACAGCCAATAATGAAAGATCATGGAAGATGTAGGCTAAAACATCTGGAGGATCACATGTTGCTCACCCCTTAGCTAGATGGACTAATGGCCTAGCCCGGCATAAACAGGTTTGTTTAACCCAAGGGTAGACAGAAGGTAGATTTGCAGATATTTTGGACTTCAACTCCTAGAAGCCTCTGTCAGCATGGCCAATGGTCAGGAATGCTGGGAGTTGAAGTCCAAAACATCAGGAGATTTATTTTTTGTCTACCCCTTGGTTTAAGTTATTATTAGTTCAAATAAGCCAGGATCAAGCTTAGTCATGATCAGAGTTCACTTAGTCCAGACATCTGAGAGAATTCCAGTTAGTTTAATAGCAAAAGTTAAGCTTCGAACTGCTGCCTTGTAGCCATGCCAGAGGAGAAGAGGAAACAGGAAGTGCATAAGCTCATGCAGGCTGATGCACCTAAGGTTAAAATAATTTAGTGTCACATCTGAACCAGTTCTCTGACCTACAATCAGTGCCTCTAAATATGATTCAGCATGGGGTCCCCTCAGGTCCTTTAATGCAACTGTGTTGCAAATAGAAGTGCTACAAAAAAAACTTTAGTGTTAGGGATGCTAGAATTAGATGATAGCTTATATTTATCATATGATAGTTACAGCTATCACTTGATTACTTGAATGCATGGGATTGTTACTATGTGTCATTCTCTCATTTATCACCTCATACAAATGTTAAAAGACAATCTGACTGGTGGCCATACTCATCCCATGTTCACTAACAAGGGTTGTGCCAATTTATTCTTAATTTGAAATCTTCAGACAATTTAGTGCAAACAAACATCAACAACTATTGACTCCATTATTCTGAAATAATTTCAGTCTTCCCAAGCCTGGTGCCTTCCAAACGTGTTGGACTACATATCCCATCATCCCCAGTGAGCATGGCCATGCACATTTGGAAGGCATGAAGTTGGGGAAAGCTGAAATTATTCTGTATAGGTTAGGGAAAGCTGTAGTTATGTAAGTGAACAATGAATTCTAAGGGTATTTTAGCCATACATTATAACTGGGTTTGGATGATACGATAACCCACGAAGGTTTAAATAATCCATGGTTGGTTATTGTGTTGTGTGGCAGGATTTTTTTAACTCACCGTGGGTTATTTTGCCAAAATAACCAATGCAAATTACCAATGATGTGCAGAGTGGGCTATTCAAACCACAGTTGGTTATCATGTTGTGTGGAGGGCACCGCTGGTTATTTTTTGTCAGCTATAGAATCACTAGGCAAGAGTGGTCAAAGTGGCAACTCCCACTCTACTCAAGCTGGCAGAACTCTATTTTTGGCAGCAAGGCATGATGGGATACAAGCGGGAGGACTGAGAGGAGGAGAGAGGGAGGGAGGGGGAGAAGTTAGTCAATGCACTGTGGATTAATAACCCACTCACAGTTGCTTATAAGGAATCATGGTGTGTTATTTCTTGGATTGTGCAGGGGTACCCGCAAAATAACCAACTATGGCTCTTTCCGCACCAACCATTTTTCCCGGGACTGCCCTTGCCTGCTCGCGGAGAGCCCACATGATGCACAGAGCTTCCCGCAAGCAGGCAAGGGCCAGCCCTCCATTTCCCCGGGAGTTCAGGGAATGCTATCATCCCGGTTTGTTCCCTGATCCTGGGAACAAAGCAAGTTGGGCAGCTGGTGTGGAAGCCCATCCCGGGCGCAGCCACGCATATCCGCAAGTAAGTGTGGATGCACCGATGGCCATGGAGCCGCACCACGCAGCTCTGAGGCCATCAGGTGTGGGGGGGACGGCAAAATTGCCATCCCCAGGATGGCGGGAGGAAGGGGGCTGGATCAAACGTTTTTTATAGGGTACTTACATTTGTACAGGAGCACTCATGTGCTCCTCCGCGGATCTTTTTTTTTTTTTTTTTTTTAATGGCCATCATGAGAAGCCCAGGCTGTCGCTTTCTGGTGCGGCCTCATCGCGCCAAACCCAGAAGTAAACACTTCCAGGTTTTCCTGCTTCCTGCCTCTCTGCCCCTATGGTGCAGAAAGGGCCTGTGAGTTGACTATTAACCCACCATTGATTATTGTGGCATCTGAACGTGGCCTATGTTTGACAATTTTGGGTCATACATGGATTGCTGTGAATGGATTTGCTGCATTTCTTCCCACCAGAAGTAACCTTCCTGAACACATTTACAAGATGATATACATCTCTTTGGATGGAAATAGATATGAATCACCCTTGATTTTGCCAGATGTTGTTTCCTCCCTCTCTTCTTTAGCATCAAGGTTGAAGTGCTTTCAGGAATTTTCATCTGAGGATAACTGATCTTTGTTCTGCAGTCATGGTAGAAGACCGACTGAAAATAATAGAGCTACTTCAGGGAAGCTGATGAAGGGTTGCAGTCTTTGGGAATGCTCCTATGTGCTGCAAATTTAGGCACAAGCAAAATCCCTCAGTTGCAGAAAACTTGAGTTTGGTTTTCTCCCCCCCCCACACTTTTTTTTTTAACATTCCTGTATCGAAAAACCATAACCATTCTGCTAGAGTTACACATACATTATCAATATTGTGCTTACAAATGACTTGCATGTATACTGTACTTAATGGATGACCTTGAAGAATGAAGTTACTTACCAGTACAGATGGAGACGAGTTCAGAATTTGGGAAGTTGTCAAAGTGAAAACCCTCAGTTTCGAAGCTCCACCCCAAAATGAATTTAGGTCAGGCTCAAAATGGGGTTGCCCCAACCCTGCTGAAAGCTTTCTGCCATTCTTCCACCACTTTCCAAGCAACAACAAACAAAGTAAAGGAACAATAACGCCTTATCCTTGAGAAGGGGGAGGGTGTAAGGAGCAGTAAAGAGGGCTTGTCAGAGAAAGGAGAGGCCTGCTAATCGGTCTCATCCCTAATTGGAACTGAAGCCATTTCCAGTCAATACGAGTACTGCAAGTCGCCCTTGCCTGTCTCTAGAGAACCTACACTATCTAAGATGTTTCACTTGGGAAGTGGGGGGAACTGAAAGGGAAAGGTGGACTGTCCCTATTCTTTGTTTTTGTTTTTGACAACATTTTGGGGGAGACGTGGAAATAATTTCAAGCATTACTCAAGAAAGCTTCGGAAAAAAGGAGCTGATTCCGAATAGAGCTGATGGGAGTCCTTCGGTACTATTTCCTGGTGAGAACCGAATATAGCAGGACCAGATTTCTCTAAACCATCTTGCTGCTGTCCATGCAAATTTAAGTAAAATGACACCATGGCCCCCTCTTCACGATGCCGGGAGCACTGCGCCCTGGTGCCTCCCCGGCGTCGCGCGGCGCATTTATGCCCCTTATGCCAGTCCTGATGTAAGGGCTGGCGCTTTTTCCATTGTTCCCGCCCGTACCACCGAACATTCAGCAGCTGCTGGAGGGGGGACTGGGAGCCTCGGCTCCCCTACTCCCAGGTAAGTTTTTTTAAAAAAATGTTTTACAAAATGGGGGGGGGGGTGAAACAGCAGATGCCCGTCAGTTTTTTTGTTTTACTTTTAAAACTTTAAATGGAGGGGGAGGATTGTTGCAAACTAAAAAAGTCGCATTAAATGGCAGAGTTTTTTAGTTCGCGGCAAAGGGACTTTGCCCCTAGATGTCTTTGCATTGGCAGCTGCGTCATGTGACACAACTGCCGCCAGTGCGAAGACATGTCAATGGAAACTGTCCGTCTAGAGGTACCCCATGTGATCCAGTCCTAGATAAGGTCTTGACAATGGGATGCTAGAACACTTCTGTGTAGTTTGGGGTATTTCTGTATGCTTCTCTCTTTCTCTTTTTTAATGTTCAGATATCCACATACATAATCATCTTTCCATAAGCTCAGAATATTTATAGGTTTCCAAAATCAAATCACTCAGAATCATGGACTTGTCTCATGAACACGTTGGATGGTTCTCCTTCTGTATCTCTCTTGACTTCCTTTTAGCTATTGGCCTCACCCTTGATGTACTCAAAGGTAGTTTTTATTGTAATGTTCAGATAATGTAACACTTTGATATCCATGTTACATGGTACAAGCTTTCACCATTTACCAGATCTGTCTGTAGTTTTATACAGGTGTTGTTCAATATTGTGGTGTATGTGCTGTGCACATTAAAATGCGTAATAAATAGATACATGTTTACAACTGATGCCGTGCACTGCTTGAAATTACTTAAGGTGGCCTTGCATTCTCAAAATAAAACAAAATGACTATATCCTGTTTTGAAAAGGCTTTGTGTCCCAAAAAGACTGCTTTACTTATGGCATAATCTTATGCATGTTTATGCAAAAGTAAGTCTTGCTGTGTCCATTAGGACTTACTCCCTAATCCTAAACCCACTTACCAGGGAATAAGCATCACTGAACACAGCAGGACCTACTTCTGAGTGAGCATACATAGGGTTGTACTGTTAGTTCATAAATCTCATGTTTATTCAGAAGTACGCAGCATTGAGTACATTCCCATGTAAGTGTTTATGAATTACACCTTTTAGGTGTACAACCAGTTCTGGGACTGCACAATTTATTGCAATGAAATTCATGTGGGGAAAGCGCCCTGTTGGCCCAAATTAAGAGTGGAAAGAGTGGAAAAATCTGAAGAGATGAGACACACAATACATTAAATAGAAGTGCATAAAATTACAGGGGGAACTATATCGAGGAATCCTAAGACATCTCTCAAGTGTCAACTCCTCTCAAAATCCTCCAAAAATTCTGAGAAAGGGTGGAGTCAGATGACCTTTACTTTCAAATTGCTCAGTGACATCTGTGGAATTGGAATTTCCCATCATTTGATGGAACACACTTTTAGCAAGCAAATTTTCTCCCCTCTGAAAACAGAAAACATGTGGCATTGGAATTCGTCTTGCATTAAGCCATCCAGATGAGTAGCTTTCAATGTGCAAGTGTGTATATTCTCTTATATGAGTTACTGCTCCACTGCACCAGTCTTCTACCCTGCTCCAGAGCTACATGTGGGTCTTGTAACCATAACTGTTTGGCCGATCTAAGCATGCTTAGACATGTATTTATTTTTATTTACAAATGTATTACACACTTACTTTTAGAGTGAAAACTTCTTCCCACAGAACAAATTATAGAAGATAATTGCCACAAAAATGATCAAATTGACAAAAAGATAAAAGCAATACAAAGCAATAAGAATATCACAGATTAAAACTGAACAAGCAAGTAAGCATAGATACAAATTCATTTGTGGATTTTTTTATTTTATTTTTATTTTTATTTTTTTAAAGAAAACATTTTCAAAGCGCACGTGAGAACACATGGTGAAGGGGATTGTTCCTTGGGAAGATTTCCTCAAGGTCGGTGCCACTTGAAGTTATGCCTCTAGCTTTCCCTGTGTAACTCTATCTATATTGGACAATAACTGCTCGAAAGGATGAAATTGTGCAACCTCACGAATCAAGGAGAAGAGAACATAAAGATCTGGCGAGAACAAATTTGCATTTTAAAATTTCACGTCTTTGTGGTACGGATGGGAGAATCAGGGATATTCAAGTTCACCTAAATTCTCTGAAAATCACTTTGAAGCTTGTTTCGGCTCATTCCTTCTTTTGACCTGGTTTTGTTTTTTGTTTTTGGCTTGTTCAAACAGGACAAATGCATGTTCCCTTGTGATTTTTTCAAAAGTGTGCACTTCCAATTATCTAAAGTGTGAGAATATGTATGCTTTTGAAAAATGCATCTTTCAAAGTGCACATTTTAAAAACCACAATGCATTTTCCAAATTTCAGGAACTTACAGGCATTTTTTAAAAAAAGAGGGCTCCTGCTCGTGCTTGCATGTGGGATTGTGAACAAGCCCTGTTTGCATAATTTATTTTATTTATTTATTTTATTTATTTGCAGTCAGAAATGAAGTTCTTGTACATTGCAGCTTTGTGCCTGCTGGGGCTTGAACTAAGCAACTGGACAAACCAAGACCTTCAAATAAACCTCTCTTTTTGAACTATGCGCTACTCTTTATAAGGGAGAGATGACTTCATCTTTATATTGGTTTGAAAAGATATCTACCTAGACATCTTTTTGGAATGGTGAGGAAGAGAAAACACCGGGGGGGGGGGGGGGAAACAACTCTCTTCTACGCTAACTCCCATAAATTGTCGTGATTGACACTAAGCAGATGCAAACTGCCATTCATGTTATGCGGTGTGGCCCTTGCACATTGGATGTGCAAAACAGCTGCACTGCCCTGTTGTAAATATCTGGTGCCAACAAGTGTTTAGACTCTATTGAATTGTATGAGTGACCAACCTGGTTCAGGGTTTTATGTCACATGCAGCCCACCCATGCTGTGTCCTTCGGAAAAGATGAGCTCTCCTGTATTATTCCCATCTTTTCCCATCAACATGATTCCCCAATGGATGAACATGGCTGGTCAGGAACTTCAGAGAAAGAGGCAAGGCAGCTATCTGAGGCAAGGAGTAAAAGCATTTTCACACAGATCAGTCAACACATGCCCCCCCCCCACCACCATTCTAGTTATTTGCATGATAGTCCTCCATCTCCCCTTTTCATGGGCAATAATGCAATAGACTTCCCCATAAAATAGAATGAGAGAAAGGAAACATAGTAAGTAGACTGCTATTCACAGAATTGGCAACTTATTGCTACAGGAGGTAACCTTTTATGGCCACAACATAAGGTGATCTTATATGTGCGCTACAGTCACTTTAGATCAAACACTATAGAAAGCGTTCTCTTCACTAGAAATGTGAAGACCTGATAAAAATTCTGGGAAAATAAAGGGGGGAAGCAGAAAAAGTATCCCCCCCTACTGCTGCATCAGCACATCTCTGAATCAATAGCATGTGGCCTTAGATAAATCCATACGTCTCAGATAGGTTTGCCATCTGTAACACAGAGAACTGTTGTGAGGGGCAAAAATGCAATAGAGATAGTAAATACTTTGAGGATATAGAAGTCGTAAATAAGGGGAATGCAACCTTTGGGGCACATGGGCACATTTGGAAATTTGAGATCCCATCCTGGGCACAACCATAAAATGGCTGCTATGAGTTGGCTTGGGAGGTTACCAAAGACCAGTAAACTGCCCAGAGGCATTCATGGGAAATTAAGATGGCAGCAGCTAGAGGCTCCCCCTTTGCTCCCAGTTTCCAGGAAGAAAATATAAAAATGGGGGGGGGGGGGAGTAGGGTCACTCGGTGAGCACTAAGGAAGGTATCTGGAGGCACATTGTTGTTTGCAGCCACCATGTTTGGTATAGATGAGCTAAAGTGAATAATAGTTGAGAATACTGTTTATGAGAAATCTTTTGAAAATATGGGCCGTTATCACACACACAGTTTTAAGCACACTCACCACGACTTTAATCCACTTCTTCAGCGCGGGATTTGCACAATGTCATCCCCCTCATGCTGTTCTTGTGCCCTGAGTGCTCCATTTTTAGTTTCTGTTTCGATTTAACCCTGAATGGGCAAAGTCCGTTTCAGGCAAGTTCAGGCAAATTCAACAGGCTGAGCTGAGGTATTGGAGCAAAATTTACCACGTGTGATTCAAAATGCTGGATTCGCATAGGAAACGGAGGGGGAACCCGCAGAAGCAATCTGTGGGGGAAATGGTACATGTGATAAAGGCCATAGGTATTTTCACTTGTTTTTTTAAAATTAATAATTAAATGTTTTCTTTTCCCCCCACCCCAAATATAGTTACCAAGAATGATGACAGCATCCATGAGAGAAAATCCTTAATAATTAGGGTGGGGTAAACAACCCCAAATCTACATCTTTGTTAATATTAGCAACACAAAGAAGACTTCTGGAACTAGGTTTTTCAGCTTTTTGCAAGGGAAAAAAATGACATGAAATAGACTAAGCATAACATCCCACAAAATATCTGGACACATTTAAACATGCTTTGCTTTTTTCTGTTCTTGGGAAGCTTTTTTTTTTTTACCAGCTTTACCCACTAACACGTGGAATGTCCATCATTCAGGGTTGTGGAGTAACATGCTTCTCGCCTAATCATCTCTTTCCAGAGTTTTGCTTTTAACACTGGAGTCTAAACAACCTCAAACCTTCTGTCTCCCACCCCACCCCAAGGGACTGGCATTAAAAGTATTTCCCCAGGTGGGTCTAAAACCCATGCTCTTTCATGGTGACCTGCTGTGTGCATCATTTGACATTAAGCAGCTGTGTTGATCATCAACTAACATTCCCAAATACATTTCTTGGAACCACTGGAAACAAACAGATGTTGCCGTAGAGGGAATGCAAAAAAAAAAAAAAAAAAGGAGAAGTAAATAGTAATTCACTAGAAAGCATGGTGTTTTACTAAATGGCTTTGACACGTCCCAAATTCCTCTAAGCTGCTGAAGAATTGATTTGTACTTCAGAGGTAGCCTGATTAGAAGACAATTTGAACTGTAATATGCTAATGAATGCAAACATCACAAAATCGCTTTCTGTAACCTCACTGAAAAAGTGTAAATGAGCAAGAATGATGGGCAACAGGAGTGGAGCTAAGGGACCAAATTGATGCTCAGACAACTGTTAACCAAATGACCATGGGTTGCACTACTGGATATTTGAATGTACTATAATGGGCAGGATGAAAAACCCACTTTTTAAGAGCTCTTGGATATCACCTAGAGGCTATCTTAAACAGATCACTGCAATTAAGTATTAAATTGTCTTCCTACAGCAGCTATGCGATTGATATTCACAAAACAAACATTCAGTTGAACAAGTTATCTAGAATTAAAAGAATTCCCTCAATTGGTTATCAAATTAGACATTTTTGGCCAACCACATTGGTACTGCCAAATTGTTACTTAAAGCTTTATTTTTGCATCATTATATCTAAAGGTTGAAAAAATAGAATTCAAAGTAAAATGAGTGTTTTATTGCATTTATTTTTATTATCTATGCTGCCTTGAGAGCTTTGGCTTTAAGGCAACTTAAAAATAAAATAAAATAAAAAATAAGGCTGATCGGATTCAAACGAATAGATTTATATAGCTGTGATGGTGCAGATAATGGCTTCAGTCAACATAGCTAAAGCAGAACGTTATTTGGGGCAAGTGGGGAAGGTTCTACTCTGCTGCCTATCAGTTGCATTCCTACTGCTTATGTTACTTGTCATTCCATTTCAGGCAACTGATGAAGTCAGTTCTTGACCACAGAAGCTCATGCCACAAAAAAACCCAGGCATGAGCAGAGGACACATTATGCAGCCACCTTTCTGAAGCTAAGCAGGTCTACCTCTGGTCAGTGCCTGGATGGGAGATCCCATGAACCCTGTCTTGAGTTCCATGATAGAAGAAAAGTGGGATATAAATATACTAAACGAAAACAACCAAACAACAAGCTAGTTCTTCTCCAAGTCTGATTTGAGTGGGGTGCTTTTGAATGACATTCTCTGGGTGTTTCAAAATGTGTGAGGAAGAGGCTGCACAGTCTGTTCCTTCCACTGCTGCCTGAATGCTTGAAAAGGAGCTCTGTGTATAAGTCTATGCATGTAGGGCTCCTCCATATGAACTGGAAACCTGGCCTAATAAGGTTTTGATCATATTTCTATGCTGACACATACATTCATAGGTCACTATTTAGAATATATATATATATATATATATATATATATATGTCAGAGGAATTCAGAACTGAGCAAAGAGAATTCAAAATAAATTCATATTTCCTTGTCTGCTTTAAGAGCTTTAATGTGTGGGCATGTCTGCAAAACAGTTGGATTGAAGACAGCTCCTGAAGACTTTCCCAATTCCCTTAGGAACTCATTGGGCAATGTACATCATAGTTATATGAAAACCTGCAGGAAGAATGGCAATACCAGCTCTTTTTTCCCAGTACCAAGCAATGGATTTTGTCAAAATACTGCTAGCCAAATTAACATTTGCTTGGTTCCAAGTATGCCTTCATAATATATTACTTTTCTCAATTAATCAGTGTAATCAAATTCCTGGATGTTGTGGTGCATCAATTTTCACTAACAATTGCACTGTTAGTTGGATTTAGCAGTTCACACTTATTTCAACTGATGTATCAAACAGAAGTTCAAAAGAGCATACAGGTCTTGGTGTAAAAGAAATCTGATGAGATTGGCTTAAATGATTTTTTTTAAAAAAAATCGCAAGAATATGGATGTTGGAGGGGAATGTTGCAAGAAGGTAATTGGTTGGTTTCCTGTGAATATAGTTCACAGTTGGTGAACAGTTGGTTTCCTGTGAATATAGTTCACAGAGAAAAATCAAATCTAGCAAAAGGTTTAACTAACTGCATTTATTGAAACATTTATAGTGTTACATCTTCTATCTTTACAAAACTTCCTCAAATACAATTTTCTTGGTGTAAACTAAACTTTGACTGGGTTAGTTTTAACTGTAGCTGTCTCTTAATCCTATCATGGTTTCTTTACAGGCCATACGTTACTGGCATATCATTATACTTTGACCTGCACCTGTTTTTATAAAGGCGTACAGACTTTTTCTGTGTTCATATTTCATTTCGCTTCATTTTGCAATTAAATATGTTTGCTTAATTATACTTGACAATTCTTGATATTAAAAACAAAACTTTATAGCCTAATTCTTAAAAACAAAGGCTTTATGGACATAAATAAACCTCAACTTTGAATTATAGTGAAAACCGCTGTTATTCAAGGAATCTGCATATCAAGAGCTTTCAGATGAAGTGTGTTTCATGAGAATCAGTCAAGGGGAAGGCAGTCAAAAAGGGATGACCAACTTACTCCTAACTTTTGAATATATATATAGATATAGATATAGATATATATATAAACAAAGAATACAAAAGGCTAATTTTGGACTAGATGTTTGGGTAGATGTTTTTGCTTGTTGGGGAAAGGAAATGGATAAATATAATAAATGCATAAATAAATAATGTTGATGTAAGCAGGACATTGAAAAGGACTTGCTGCATGTCAAACTGTTTTACTGAATGCATATTTCAGTACAGTCACTAGAATTTTGGAGCAGGATCTTGAATTTTCAGAACATCTATCTATCTATCTATCTATCTATCTATCTATCTATCTAATCTTTTTACAATCCTCAGTGACAGATTTAATTGCACAATTAAAAATGTGCTTGTGAAATCACAAGGGTGGTCAGTTTGTTGTAGATAGTTTGTGTATAGAATAAACTCTCTATAGCTAGGATATTTACCTTCATAAATAAATTTGGAAGCAAGCACCACCAACATCAGTTGGAGTTTGAGGATTAGGAAGAAAATCTATTTGCACAAAACACAAAGAACATTTGGTAATAATGTTATCTAAAGTACTTTTCTGTTGGCTAGGTAAAAGCTAGGAATTTGTTCCTCCATTTATTTGCAAAATAAATGTCACCCTGATAATTGAATTACGTACATCAGTTGCATAGGCAAACAACAGTAACATTAGATCGAGATACCAAGTTTCACACATCATTTGTTTCTTAACTCTTTAGCCATGTCCTGACATACATATAGTAAGTGACAATCAAACACTCCACTTTCCCACCCAGGCAAACATTCCTGAGCCTCAGTTATCAAAAACCTTCCTCCATTTTTTTTTTAAAATTAAGAAAATAAAAATGTGTTTTGACAGAAATCCTGTACAAACATCATCATCATCATCATCATGCACACTCAGTGAGCATCATGTAGTGGCTCAAGGGCATCCAGTGAGGTGGGATTTGAACTTAGATCGTGGCAGTCCTAGTTCAACACTCTAACCACTACACTACTGTAGCTCTCAAGAAAGCAACCAAGTTAACACAGAACATTGAGCAATTTTGAGGAGAATAACCTTTACGAACCACAACTACAACTAGGGAAAAGAGCAGTATTTGAAAGCGAGGCAGGTCCCACCGAACTTTGTTAATCAAGCTGTGAGAAGTAGTGGCGATATCTGCAGTAGTGTGTATGCTTCCTGATGTAAGGCTAGAAAGATCAAGGGCATCAAAAGAGCTGAAATGCAAAGCTATCAGCACCAGAATGCAGCCTGTAGGGATTGCAAAGAAGAAAGCCTGTCCCTGTCACTGATGACTTGCAGCATGCCTTTAATACAGGAGTGGGGAATCTTTTTTTTTTAGAATGGGGGTTGGATTGCCCCCCAGGAAACCTACCAGAGGCGCATGCCAGCAGTGGGCATGGCCGGAGCCCAAACAGGACATGGACACCTCATTATCGCACACAACATTCATGCAAACACACACTTGCAGATCAGTTGAAGGGGGGAGACATTTTCATCCCCATCATGGCATGCTGGGTGGGGAGGGGATGAAAGACCAGTGATAAGAAAAGCTCTTGTCTCTAGCTAGCTGCTGATTGCAGATCAGAGCTTTCCCCTTGCTGGGGAGAGGGGCTGGGCTTGGGAAATAAGAGGGTAGGCCAGATGAGAATCTCTGAAGCCTGTTATCTGGCTTGCAGGCCAGAGATTCCTCATGCCTTCTGTAACAGGAGGCCACAATGGATAGTGCATTCTCTAAATTAAATATGTGATGAGAAGGAAGTACTGCTCAAGCATAGAACCACTTTTTAAAATGCAAAGCTCTGCTCTGCATGGGATTTCTCCATGTGCTGGCAACCTGAGTGGAAAATGACTACGGGGCTGTAAAATTATTAAGACGATAATAACCCGATTACCTTCACATAGACGTTTTCTACAGTATACCCACCAATTCTGGGGTGTGAATTTCATGGAAGCTGATCCATTTGTATGCATTTCTGGTTATGCACGATTCTTTTACTTTATTTTTAAACATGTACTGGCTGGTGGATGCAAAGCAACCATGTCACGGAAGGCTGTCCTGCAACCACTGTTTCCAAAGTCTGAAGATCCATCCATTTCTTTGTTTGTTTCCCCCTCCCTCCGCCCAAAAGAATGAAATTTGTTTGTGATTTCATGTGGTGAAGGAATAATCTGTAGCAGTGGTGGCCTCTGCCACCAGACATGGGTCAGGCTCACAAAGGTTAATACCCTTGTCATGTCATGGAGGTCAGCATACCACACACCAGTGGCTACTATTACAGCCTGTATCAATAATGGTGTTTAAGGAAGACAGGTCTAAAATATTCCCTTCCATTGATTGCATTAGCAAGTCATAGTTGCCCAGACTGCCTAGAGAAAACTGTTTCCAAAGAGGCCTTTTATCATTCCATACTTAGGTTTGCATTATGTTTCTCCTATATATAGATAGGTGTAAGTGTCACAATAGCAAATCAATAAAGGAGGCTCTGGATCCACTATAGATGCAATTAGTCTTTATGTAAAATATATAAGAAAGATAGAAAGACTAACAACAGAAAGGTTAAAAAAAATTAAGCCAAACATTTCCTTTAAAATATATATTTAAAATACTCTGTTGTTAGTCCTATCTATCTATCTATCTATAAACATTCATTGCAACCCCTCAGGTTATTTGGCTAAGATACCTTGCCATAACTTTTATAGGCTGCTTTTAACAACAACAACAACAACAACAACCACTCATTCGCCCTTCCCTTTTCATTGATTCAATGATTGGGTTCAGACAACACACTAACCAATGGTGGTTTAAATAGTTGACAGTTGGTTATTTAACCCACCATGGGTTATGTTGTGTGGGGGGAGTTTTTAAACCTACGGTTAGTTATTTGGCCCAAATAACCAACGTTGTGCAGATTTGGCTATTTGAACCATCATTGGTTATTGTGTTGTGTGGTGGGCACCGTTGGTTATTTCCTTGGCCACTATTGGTTATTTTGTCAGCCATAGAGTCACAAAGCAAGAGTGGTCAAAGTAGTAGCTGCCGCTCTAATCAAGCTGGCTGGATATATTTTTGGCAGCAATGACTGATGGGACACTAGCAGGAGGACTGAGGGGGGAGAGAGGGGGGATGAGTGAATCAACTCAGCGTAGACGAATAGTCTACGCAATGCTGATCCTAATACACACCACGGTTGATTATTATCATGTTGTGTGGGGTGTACCCCCTAGATAAACAACTGTTGAGTTGATCTTTACCCCACCATTGACTATCATGTTGTCTGAACGCAACCATTGAGTCATTTATTCACTCATTCCTTAATGCCCTGTTTTTCTGTCCATAAGGTTTCCAATGTACTTATTGTAAATAATGAAGTAATAACATACGACAATTTATTTATTTTTAAAAAACTCAAGTCACAAAATACAATACTAAGATTACAAAGAAAAGATTACAAGCATTTTAGAATGAGTAAATCTGATGCCACTGAAAGTTCAGCAAGAAAAGAAATTAAACAGATGTTTCAAATGGACATCTTATGGCTCACTCATGAGGGAGATTCATAACACCTGTGCCACTGCTAAAAAGGCTGAATTCTTAAAAGACTGCCACACAACTGATAGCTGCAACACCTGAAACAGCATTTCCCAGCTGACCTTAATGTACAGGGAGCACATTTTGGCTTGGATATTTCCTAAGGGGAGGGATTGGAGCCCGTTTTGCATACAATGCCTGACATCCGTAGTTAAAAGTTCAAGTAACAGGTGATGAAAAAGTCCTCCCTCTGTGAAGCCCTGGAGAGACTCTTCCAGGCCGGGTAGACAAGTTTGGTCTAAATGGACAAATAGCCTGACCTGATGTAGGGCAGATTCCCATGTTCCTGAGGCAGGCAGGATCTACTTATTTGTTCACTAGAAGCTCAAGGCCTACCAACCAGTGCTAGGAGAAACACAGTAGCTTTGGGATGTATGTGGAGGGGCAAATGTAAGGATCTGTGTTCCTCCGAGAACATACTCAGCCTAGGAATTTATTTTCAGTCCCAGATCTGAGCTCACAGTCCTGTCACACAAAAATCCACTCCTGGATGCTTCCAGATGAGACTTTTATGAGCGTCATCAGATGAATGTTTTATAGCACGTTCGTTACTGGGCACTCACAGATTTTCACAGGTCCCTCTCACGATGCTATCTGCCTCCTGCATGGCTCCTGATGTTTTCCCGCTCCTTCTGCCATTTTTTTCATAGCAAAATAGTCCAAACAAAATGCGACTCTTCTGAGTTGTAAGGAAACTGGTCACCATTTCCTGCTGTGCGCAGATAAGTTTTGCTATAAAACATCCGAGGGCGCTGTCCCACTACACTGAATGGGCCAGGAGGTTGTAGCTTGTCCCCTCTTTCTCTCCTGTGTGATTCTTAGGCTGACCATATTTTGGAAATCAAAAAGGAGGCCCCTATCCTGCTATATCCTGCTTGGTGTAGATGTGGCACTTGTTCAAAGTTCTGGCTTATCAGTGAGAAACTAATATAAAAATGTGTCATTATATCTCTGGTTCATTAGCCATGTAAACAAGACCATGGTTAGTAGCAATACAAAGAAAGGCCAGAACAGATGCCCATTATCACGATGCTGGACAAGAATCTTTCCCTCCTTTTATCCAAATATCTCCTGAATTTACACTGCCTCAGTGTGCAGAGAACAGAAATCCCTATCAGGGACCCAAAGAAAACTGCCCAAAGAAATGACAGGAACAAGTCCCATTGATTTCAATAAAGCTTACTCCCAGTTAAATGAACATAAGAGTGTAGCCTCTTCACATCTGTTCACTTTATACTAGCAAGTGCAAGCCCCTCCTTTCAAAGACAACCATGCACTCACAAAACTTGGCCTCATGGATCATACAACCAACAGGTGCTCTCCAGAAAGATGCTTTCAGAGCCTAGGAGATCCGGACACACTCAAAGAAGTCAAGTGAAACCACGCTAGGCACTCATATATTATCTTGCTAGAACAGAACAATTCTGGGACAACATTTGAGACATCAGCTGCCATGTGACAATAATGGTTTACAGATAATTGAGAATAAAATGTGAACACGCCGAGATAAGCACAGATGGCTACTGAGAGGAGATTGAATATAGCTGAACGAGTATAGCCCATGCTTGCTGTGTAGAGCAATGACAAATCAATGATCCTTGTCCTTTAAATCATGCCAAAAGGCAAGCAAGCTGCTTTTCAAAACTATGGGTTGTATTCCAGAGTCTACATTCCATTCATTTCAATGGGTCTAATCGATGTAAGACTAACATTAGATACAACCAATTGTTCTCTTTCTCATGGGATTTTTCATATACCATCATCCTTGAGCCTATCTACACACGCAAGATAAAACACTTTGAAAATGTTTTGAAAACTGTATATGGAATGTGTCCTGGGCCCCAACAGTTCTCAAAACTGTTATAAACTGTTTTAAACCATTTTAAAGCAGTAGTGTAGATAGGCTGTTCATCTTCTTGCTGTTGGTTATACGAATGTGCATGGCAGCTGCAGATTAAATGCAGCTAGTATGCTGACAGGAATACTACTGAAACCAGGTATCTCCAATGTATTATACTGTTTACAAGCCCACCATCAGGGATTTTACTGAGGCAACCGCCCCATCATTCCAGATGTTCTTAAAAGAACTAACGCCTAAACTTTCAGATATTCCCATTCAGTTACAACGAAATAAAATGGAAAACTTTACTGAGGTATTATTTTATGGCAATTCCCAAGGAAACTGCCATAAACATCTGCAAGTATACAGATTTCTCCATTGCATTTGCCCGTCCCATCACATAACAAATTGCCCTACAGTTTTCTAAACTGTCCTATTGTAAATCAAATTGTTTTATGTTTAGAACAGCATTTAATAACACAGACCATGAGTGCTTTAAAGTTAACATTTTGTATTCATAGTGGTTAAAGGCACCATATTGTATTTCAATTACAACAAGATAGGTCTTGGTAATAAACAGTAGCAATATTATTCACATTAAGCCAATAAAAAGCACCTGCAATGTGTAATGTATAAGAGCTGTTCACAACACAATTTGATGGCATCATACAATGAATTATCAGCATGGTTACAGGAAAATCCAGGTCCTGATCACTGAGAATATAAGCCTTATTTTCATTAATTTATTCTCATGCACGGTGAGGGGATTATATATCTAAGCCTATGTTAGATATGAAGATTAAAGGAGCATTAGTATTCTAAGTATTGTTTAGTTATGTGCAGAACTAGAAAGTAGCTGTAATAGTAAAAGCACTGACTTCTAAGTAAGCAGGTACAGGAAGGTGCTTTTTTTTTAAAGTGGCATCCATATTAGAGCGAGATAAAGATGCCAACTAAAAATGGTAAGACTGACCAAAAAATAAAAAAACCAAGCCACACAGAGAGGAATACAGTAAGGATTGTCCATGCATAAGAAAAGAAAGGAGAGGTTATGAAGGGCACTTCAGCCGTTGCAAATGAGTTGAGGGTTACTTAATCAGACTTCGACTTCTTTCAATATATACGTGTGCAATCCTATGCATGCTTAGAAAAAAATATATAGAATAACTTTGTAAGAGGTGATTTGGGGTGGGAAATCTGCAGGTGGGGGGATTGCTTAACCCTTTCCCAACCCATTACATGAGCTACATATTCAGCAAATGGTTTGCATAACATCTAAATAAAGCAACAGTCGCCTCCGAACAAATAGCATCACTGATGGCCACATCATTCATATATATATATATATATATATATATATATATATAATTTATTTCATTTCTAACCTGCCTCTCCATCCAGATCGAGGCGGGGAACAACAATAAATATAAATATAAAAACAATAAAATAGATAAACCATTAAAACAGATAAAAACAAATGCATTATTAAAAACATCTTAAAATTAAACTGGGTAGGCCTGCTGGAAGAGAGCAATCTTCACAGCTTTCTTAAATTCCAGAAGACTGCTAATTTGTCGCATCTCCTTAGGCAGGCCATTCCACAGCCTGGGAGCGGCAGAAGAGAAGGTCCTCTGGACAACACTCATCAGCCTAGTTCTGGCTGACTGGAGTAAATTCTTCCCAGAAGACCTGAGTGTGCGGGATGGATTATACGGGAGAAGGCGATCCCGCAGGTAACCTGGACCCAAACCATGTAGGGCTTTAAAGGTAATAACCAACACTTCTTACATCGCCTGGAAACTAATTGGTAGCCAGTGGAGTAATTTTAAGATTGGTGTTATGTGGTCACCCCTAGGTGTACCGGTGACCAACCTGGCTGCCATATTTTGAACTAATTGAACTTTCTGGACTAGGCACAAAGGTAGCCCTATGTACAGTGCATTGCAGAAGTCGAGCCTCGAAGTTACCAGTGAGTGCACTATCATCTTTAGGTCTTCCAACTCTAGGAAGGGGCGCAGCTGGTGTATCAGCTGAAGCTGATAGTAGGCACTCCTAGCCGTCGCATCCATCTGGGCTGTCATTTGGAGCGACGGATCCAGGAGTACCCCCCAAGCTGTGAACACAGTCTTTCGGGGGGGGGGTGTAACCCCATCCAGAACTGGGTGACACACCTCCAAACCCAGGTTGTGGCCTTTGGCAGCAAGCACCTCCGTCTTGTCTGGATTCAGCTTCAGTTTGTTTTTCCTCATCATCCTTTCAGGCTGCCGTTTCTGTTGCAGTGCACCTGGGCTGGGGGAGGTAATGGGGGGGGGCTGCTGCAGGGGCATCTGGCTGCTGCTGTGGGAGCGGGCGTCTGGCAGGCAGTGGCAGCAGCGCGGTGAAGGGGAAAGCACTGGCAGCTGCCATGAGGATGGGAAAGGTGAGTTCCAGCTGGAAGGGGCTTCCGGAAATGCAGAAACTCACTCTCCAACCATTTCCAAGCATTCATCCAGGGATTCTGCTGGGTCATTGTTGTGACGTTGGCCCAGCAAAAGTCCTGGATGTCCATGGGCGAGGCTAGAAAGGCCAGTTTCCGGAGGTGCCAAAATGGGCCTTTTGCAGCCTCTCCCACAGCCCGTCTGGACTCCTGCTGGGTCGCCGCCATGTCGACGACCCACCAGGAGCCCAGACGGGCTGTGGGAGAGGCTGCAAAAGGCCCATTTAGGAAATGGGCCTTTTAATCCCCGCGCACGGCAGATCTGGGATACTGGTGAGTCATCAACATGGCGACGACCCACCAGTAGCCCGGATGTGCCATGGGCGGGTCTTGGAATGGCCGTTTCCAGAAGTGCTGAAATGGGCCCTTTCCAGCCTCTGCTGTGGCAAAATTTCCAGATTTGGGGGCAAATTACGGGATTTCCCCCTGGACCCAGTTTTGCCCCCTATTTTCCAGACATGTCCAGGGCTTTCCGGATTCTTCTTGTCGCTATAGTAGAAGAGCAGCAGGAAGCAAGAGTGACGGTAAGGAAGCATGGTTCCCTCCCCATCTGATGATCCCCTATGTTACCTGCCTCATTCACAGAAAATTATAGGGGACTTCAGGTGTCATCATCCTCTGCTTGTGATGCTCCTGTGTTTCTTTACAGCTTCTTCTGTTGTTCCACCCCCACCCCGCTTTATGCAGAAAATCTGTGAAGGAGAAAAAGAGGGAGCAGTTGCACCATGCCTTCAGATTGCTAGCACTAGGAAACCTCCGCCTGGAAGCAGCAGAGGCTGGTGGCTCTGATTAAGTGAGGTGTTGAATCCTCTCTAAGTTTCGGTCAGAAATGGTCAGAACTTTAAAGGAGCTATCCAATGAGTGGAGATCTGACTGGTTCTGACTGAAATCTGGATTCAATGTCCCACTGACATCAGAGCCACCAGTCTCCACTGATCAGCATTGGAGGTCTGAATCTTTGCTGATCTAGTGCAAATCACTCAGCGAAATATCAGTAGATCCTTCTACCTTCCCCTACCCCTGCCCTCAAATATCCCAGGCCACACAGAGTCTTAACATTTAAAAGCAATCCAAAATTTGAATTTATTTTCAAAACAAATTGGCAACCAATGTAGATCCTGCAAGTATGTGCCCTACAATTCACTGCATTTAATTGGTGGTGGCATTCCGGACCAGCAATACTTTACAAGCTGTCTGCAAGGGCAGCCTCACACACAGAGCTTTACAGTTATCAAGCCATAAAGATAAAAGAGCATGCAAGTCAGTGGCCAAGTGTTGTAGCTGTAGAATCAGCAAGGGCCAGAACATTTCCTTTGCATCACCTGGATCATCTACAATGCTAGATCTAGGAACACTCCCAAGGTGCAAGCTGGCTCCTTAAGGGCGAACATAACCTCATTTTGAACAGCTATATCTTCCATATCAAGAACAGCCCACTACCAGAATCTCCCCTTTTTTCGGGTTACCTTGGATAGCTCCTTTAGAGCTCTGACTGGTTCTGATTGAAACCCGGAGTGGATTCAACACCCTACTGACATCCAAAGCACCATCATGCTGGCTACAACATGCATCAAATTGCCAAACAATCTTATCCAGTGTTGTCATGTGGGTATTTTCAAGCAGGGGAGACCAGAGAGGACCCTGTAGAATCACAAAGGACAATTCCCATGGGGAAGAGCATTAGTAATGAGCGCAGTAAGAGCACGCCCTCTCCAAAGCAATGCCCCAACTCCTAAACTATTCAAGAGGATGAGAAGGATATCATGGGATCAAGATCCAGGAAGAGATCCAGGAAAATCAATTGTCATGATCACTTTCTCTTTCGTACAACAGGTGTGTTAAGCCCCATGCAACCCTTTAGAATGGAGGGGGAGAGTGCATGAAAGCCAGGAATCCCCCCCAATTATCAGTGGTTGGGGCTGGACACAGGTGAAGGGGAAGGCTCAGGGTCAAATAGGGAACCTCAGAGGTCAGGATTTGCCCCCTTGGCTGGAAAATCTGCATTCATGAAGTACAGATTGTCTGTCTCCCAGGTAACCAAGACAGTTTTTGTTCAGACCCCAGAAAACCAGACAGATGTGGATTTAGATCAGGAGTCAGCAGCAGTGGAAGCTGGTGGCTCCCTTTCCAGTGGGGTGGTAAATCCGCTGTAGGTTTCAGTCAGAACTAGTTAGAACTCCAAAGGGAGTAAAGCACCTTGGAGAGTTCCTTTAGAGTTCTGTCTGGTTCTGACTGAAAACCAGAGTGAATTCACCACCCCACTGATGTCGGACCCACCAGCCTCCACTGGTGGGCAGACGTCCTTATTTTTTTATTTGAATTGTATACCTTGCCTTTCTACCAAAAAATGGCACTTAGGGCACCTTTTTCACCAGAATCCTGAGGACCACCCTGAACGTGGCTCAGGAAGGGGAGCAGAGAATTGCTAAACAATGGACCATCCTGACAAGTCTTGTAATTAAGAAAGTGGGACAGGAGATCAAAATAGAGACCAACACTGAGCCTGCTTCTATCCATATTTTCCCCCTCTGTACAGATTTTTCCAGTGAGTTTCAGGCACCTTCATTCTAAACTCAACATGTTTCATTGGGAATTTTTTATAATTTTTTTGTGTACATTCTTTTTAATATCATGTTTTATTTTGTATTTTTAAGGTTTTAATCTTTTGTAAACTGCCTAGAGAGCTTTGCTGTTGGTCGGTATAGAAATGTAAATAACAATAATAAAATAACAATAATAACATTATCATCACCATCATAGGCATTTTTTTAAATGAATGAGAATTGGCTAGATTAAATTTTTATAGGCTCAGCATGAAGTGGCTTTTGGGATCAGGATCTATGTCAATTTGGGCAAGTCTATCACATGGGAAGCCATTTTGCAAGCTATAGATAATGGGTTGGATTCAGACGTAGTCATGGGCTGGTTTCGGACAACACATTAGGCAACGGAGGGGGAAAATAGTGTACTGACTGTGCATTAGGTAGGCGGTGCTCCACACACGACATGCTGCAACCGGTGCTTGTGCAGCTGAAAGTTCCAGCGGCCATCTTGGTTGCTACGTCTGCTCCCTCCCCCTCCCCCTCCCTCAGTCCCCCAGCTGTATCCCAGCATACACCGCAAGTTCTGCTGGCTGTATAGAGCAGCCGGGGGCTTTTGGCTGCTCCGGCCGGCAGAACTCTATTCCCAAATGGAATAGTCCACAGAGAGGGGTGGGGGGTTTGGTTTCAGACGACACTTTAAACAACAGGGCTTCAGGTTAAACAATGTGCAAGCCCATTGTTTCTCTCCGTTGCTTAATTGGGCGGAATAGCATACTGTCAGTTGTGTGTGCATGGTGTGTAACCCTCCACATGACACAATAATCAACACAACTGACGATTGCTTCCCTCCATCCATTGCTTAATGTGTTGTCCGAAACCAGCCATACTTATCGTATTCCCATTAAAATAAAGTTAGTTGTGACTAATTAAAGTCCCATTGATTTCAATGGGTCTGTGCTAATGACTAAGTCTGGATTCATACCATAGATTAGAGATAAGAGATATTCTATCAAGATAAAGGTTTGAGTTCTTGGAAAAGTCATAGCCCAGCTGAGAAAATGTCAAAGTAGTTTCTTCAGAATCATCATAAAAAGCAGAGGCATCCTCTACAAGCGATTTCATACAAGCAGTCTTTGGCTTCCTAATGAACAAGCACAGAATACGTTCTCTTTAAAGGGTTCATTGGACAAAGTGCATTCTATCAGGAAAGCAAATGTTGAGAGACAAACTGTAAAAACACGAGCAGGAAAATCAAAATTAAGCACATTATTTGGCTTTAATGCAGAGAAAAAATGGTCACTGAGGGAGAATGTTTGTTTCAGAAAGGTCATTTATTCACTTTGCCTCTACATTCCTTCACCCCATTTACACGCCCGCTAACTGTACTCCTCAAAGGCCTTCATTATTCTTGTCTTGGCACACATAAAAGAATCACTTTCACAGACAATGACATAACCACTAAAAAGAAAAAAAGATGAAAATTGAAAACAGTTAACTTCAGTTACACATAAACTAAGAGCCATTGGAAAAAAGAAGGCGAAATGTGCGCTAAGCCTATGTGAACCGTGCTTCCTTTCAACAGAAGTTGTGTTTAAAATTCTTTCGCCTGACTGAAATCAGCCCAAATCCATAAACCAATGTGTTTGCTCTTGAGTAAACTTGTTTGCTTTTGAATAAAATATTTACCTCAGGGCAAGACTGTGCTGCCATCTAGGCAATAGTGCAATTCAAGAGGGGCTAACCATGCTGAGTTGTGCATGTTGATTCAAGCATGGCTAGTATCAACTGCACCACAGGATCCTTTAGGACACTGTAGTGGGTTTCTGGGGTACATTCCTAGTTTATCTAAGAAACCAAAGTTGACTGAGGCAGTAGGAGGGCTCTGAAGAGCCTTGTCCTACTTTAGCTAAGGTAGCAAACTTTTTCAGTTGTCCCTGATTCACAGGGCTGACCCAAGTTGTTTTCCTGTTTGAAGTAAAGGAGAAAATGGCGCCCCCTCCATTTCATGTACCGAAACTAACTGGTTGTCTGTTAAAGCTTACTTCAATGCTGGGTGCATAAATCTAGCTTAGGGGATGCAGGGCAGGCTGTGTGGTGCATATATAGCTCTGCCCTCCATCACTTTGCTGACACTTCCTGACCCCCCAGCTATGCTGCCTGAGGCACTGCTGTTTGTTTGTTTGTTTACTTGTGAGTATTTATAAACCATTTGCATCTAAAGATTTCAAAGTGGTGTACACAATTCACAGAAGCATAAAAATGAAGACCAATACATAGAACATATTGTATCTACATGCGATGGATGGGAAGGCTTGCATAAACAGATGGGTTTTCAACATTTGCCTAAAAATAAAGGGTATATAGATTAGGGTGACCAGATTTTAAAAATCAAAATCCTGGTCCCCCCCGCCCCCCCCACCTAAAACAACCCCCCCACCAAGCCACCCCCCCCCAAAAAAAACCAGCCTGGACCTACCGCGGGGTTCCTCCGCCGCCCGCGCGGGGTCCTCTGTCGCCGCCCGCGCAGAAGAGGCGGGAGAGGGCCGGATCCGGAAGTGATGTAACCGGCCCTCTCCCGTCTCTTCCGCGCGGCCTCTGGCCTTACGAGCCCGGCAACAGCGGCGAAGGCGGCGGAGGAGCCCGGGAAGTGGCCGCCCCAGCAGGTAAGTGCCCCCCTTCGTGCTTACCTGCTGGGGCTGCCGCTTCCCGGGCTCCTCCGCCGCCAGGTCTACCGCCGCTCCTTGCTTGCTGCCACCGCCGCGTGACCCCCCGCCACCCCGGTTTGCCCCTGGATTCCCGGTTAGGACCGGGAAATCCCGAGCCACCTGGTCAGCCTAATATAGATCAGGGGTGCACAGCCTTTTCAGCCCCAAGAGCTATATCTCATGCTGGCTTGGGGGTCAAGGGCTATATGCATGTGCACACACACCCAAGATCCTGATACAGAGCACACTTTCCTGGCTGCTAGAAGCAGAGTGTATCTCTGGAGGAAGGATTGGAGTGCCATCTCTCTACCACCACTATTGGATCACTGGGGGAAAGAGTTCACTGGGGACAGAGGGGTGAGGACACCCTTGGGACCGCATTTAAGGCCTTGGTAGGATGCATGCAGCCTCTATGCCACATGTTGTGCAGACCTGATGTAGATGTATCAGAGAAATAAGCTTAACTTCAACAAACAGATATGTAGGCAAGTGTTGTTTGTATTGATCTGGAAAGTTCTGTAAAATCCCATGGTAATGACGATGCAATCAGCAGCGGTAAATATTATCTTCCACGAACAACTCGTTTAAAGTCACAAGATTGAGAATGGAAGAGGGACAGGTTTTTTTAAAACACACACACACACACACACACACGCATGCGTTTGGCACTTATAAACCCTTTGTCATGTCAATTTATTGGAGCAGAAACTATTGACCTGAGTGCTTTGGCCCTCTTGTGCTGTGTGGCTTATCTTAATGGCATCCATGATATCTCTGGATCTAATAATACTCTGAAGTTGGCTGGGTGGTAAAGCGCAACTACATTGCTACTTCTGGAGTGTTAATGAACCCCCTTAACCACACAAGAATTGGGCTTCCAAATCTGGCCTGTTATATTCATGTCAACACATACTTACACATTATTTGAAACCAATCAACACTCTCCCCCTCCCAGCTTGCTTCTTCATTACTAAGGGGGTTTCCTTCAGAGAGAAAAGGGAAAGCATAGTCCCAGTGTGATTATATATATCTGATCCTAAAACGATTGCTTAACATCAGATGGGTTTATTATTTCTAACAGGAATAAGAAGAAGGATCATCCTTAATGGGTCTCTCCTTCCTTTGGGCAGTGAAAGCCTTTCTTTGATTAAGGCCTCTATGGTAATTGATGTTAATGAGCAACAAGTCACAGAGAAGCTCTGGGTCACCAGGTAGGAAGCCACCAAAGAGATAATCTAATTACTCTCCAAAACAAATTACTTTCAACCAAAACAAATGATGCTCCATCATTCTGCAACAGATAAGATCAGCCAAGAGAGCTGAAAGCTGATGACAGCTGGAGACCTGGGGGATGGCTTCAAGAGTTTATGTGGGGATCCTTTTTCCCTTTGGTCCCATGGTGAATGACAATGGGGTGAAAGAAGAGCAGAACGATGGAGTGGGATAAATGCAAAAGATCTCACCAGCCCAGCACTATTGGCAGTGACATGCTATGATTGATGAAAGGTCAATACCGAAAACAAAGATGCACTGCCTTCACACAGGTGACACATTACGGGGGAGGGGAATCTAGATTATTGAACATCTTAAAAGAGCTGGGCCAGAAGGGATTATATAACCTGAAAGAGGTGTGAAATTACCTGCAGTCCTTCTGTCACTTACAATGAGTTGGATCCAGGATCTGCCTTCTGTGGACAGAAAGTTTCTGATCCAACTGAGCATTTCCGCTGGGGGAATGGGGGAGGAGGTGATCTTTCCTGAACCCCCTCTTCCCCTGTCACTCTTGAAAACATGCTATGAATGGCTGGGGAACACTCTGGAACAGTGCAGGAGATGGCACTGGGGGCTGCAGGGGAGGAGGCTCCGTGAAGATGGCTTGCATACACATCCCAGCTGTCCAGAGTGTCTTCCGCAGAAATCTGCTCAGGGTGTGCAGAGGTGTGCAGAGGTGAGGAAATACTGGCTCTAATCCTTTGGTTGGAGTAGACCCTTGAACATAAGAGGTTAAGAGGAACAGTGTCCCCTGAAACATTTTTGGGACATCCCCACCCTCATCCGCACCCCAGAAGCAATATGGAATTATAATTTGGTAAATGCTGCCTAGGAAAATCTATGTTTTCATAGATGCAGGGCTTTATCACACCTACTATTTCCCCCTGGGACTGCTTCTGCAGCTTCCCCCTCTGTTTCGTATTTGAGTCTAGCATTTTGAATCACACGTGGTCGGTATAGCTGTGATACCTCAGCTTGGCCTATTGAACTTTGCCTGTTTTGTATGTTGCCCATTGAGGGATACATCGAAACAGAAACTAAGAGCAGCAGGAGGGGGCTGACGTCATGCAAACCCAGCACTGAAGAAATGGAGCAAAGCCGAGGTGGGTGTGCTTAAAACCGCCCACGTGATAACGACCCTATTTAAACAAAATGAATCAAAGTGTCTAGATTCAATCCTATGATATCATTGGAAAGGCAACAAAGGCAGAAAAGGCCTTAGAATTTAGAAGGCAGCATCACCTCCCATTTAGAATGCTGCACCATGCTCTGTGTGGGGCTGCCCTTAAAGAGTGTTCAGAAACTGCAGTTAGTGCAAAATGCACCAGCCAGATTGCTTTCTGGCACAGGCTTTGTTGACCATATTGCACCAGCCTTGTATCCATTGGACCAGCTGCCAAATCTGTTTCTGCGCACAATTCAAGGCATTGCGGCTAAACTATAATGCTCTCTATACAGCTTGGGGCCAGGATATTTGAAAGATCACCACTTCCCATATGCATTTAATTTAAGATCTTCTTTGGATGCCCTTCTGCATGTTCCACCACCAAGCGAAGCTAGGTTGGTCGGAAGATGGGACAGGGCCTTCTTTGTGGCAGCACCCTTCCTGTGAAACTCTCTGCATCGAACTCTCTTCATTGTTCAGATTTAGGCAGGCTGTTAAAACATTGTTGTTCTTTGTTATCTTTAAGCATTTCAAAGACATTAACTCCATACTCTGTTTTCAAGATGTTGTCCTGCTCTTAATTCTGCTGTTGATGATGTATAAAAGTAATCAAATTGTTTTCAAAATATTCATTTTTAAAAAAAATTAAAACTTTGAATTGTTTTAAGTTTTATGTGAAAGTCACCCTGGGGAGTCCTACCTTGGCTGAAAGGCAACTCATAAATGTATGAATAAATAAATAAATAAATAAATAAAACAAATATATAAATATAAATAAACTAAGCATACAGCCTGGTCTTAGTGATACCAAACAACCATGGTTATGTAGCCATTATGGTTCGGAATGGTTCACAAAACATGCTAAGCCATGGTTCACACGACATGCTAAGCCACAGTGTTTAGCTCAAAATGTTTAACCACCATGGCTTAGCGTGTCATCTGAACAGGTTCATTGTCTGAAGGTATATTAATATTCAGAATTGGCTCCAAATATAGTTTTGTCTATTTAATCCAGGCTTTTGAACTCTATGACTTATTTTATTACAAGTTAAAGTAAGATCATTGAAGAAAATCATGACCACTCTGAATCTGCACATTTACTACTGACCTATCGTCTTCGTTTGCAATCTCAGCAAACTCAAATTAACATTTGAAGCATTTTATTAGGTCATTTCTATGATCTGTTTTGCATGATCACCGCAGTCCACTGTGACTTGTTTAAGCCACAGTGGGCTACAGCTCATGGATTTTAAATATTCAAGCCCCCCTTGTCATGTCATCCAAACCCAGGCAGCAGGGGTTGTGCGAGAATTAAACAACCTTCACATAAAACTAGAACAGGCCATGGGTTATGCAAGGGTTGTATTACCCTCACACAACCCCTGCTATCTGGGTTCATATGACATGACAAGCTGCAGTTTGAACATTCATAATGGCTGCCCACACATCCCGACATGTGTTGCAGCCCACTGTGGGTTATTTGATTATGCAAACCAGCCCTATTATTTTTGTTATCTGTTCTGCTCCTCTTACTTTCAAATGGCCTTTTAATTGACCATTTAGGCTATGGAATTAAGCCTGATTGAGATCAATCCAAATGCAAAGTTCAGCTGCAATGTTCAGATGGTTATTTGACTACCATTCTTTCAGATCCCAAGTTATTTCTGCTTTGTCAAATAAAGGTCAATTCTAGCTGCCATTGGCAGGATGCTTCAAGTGACCTTTGGCCTTCAGTTCTTGACCTCAACTGTTCCTGAACCATGATTCATACTGACAAACTCCACTGCATAATTAGTTAAGAACCTGTAATGGGGAGTGTGGGGTACGTCACAGCTAATTCTTTATAAAACCTACTCTTGAAACGTTAAAATTAATCACCAATGAAGTTAGGTTCTTCCCTTTTAGCTTAACATGATTTCCAAAGCTTCTGTAGTGAACAGCCAGTTAAAGAACCTTCAGTGACATGTCCTTCAGTCAAAAAAAATCTAAGCACTATGAGTGTTGATAATGGTTACATGCAAGGTCCAATGATTCTGTTCACTGGGAAAAAAACAGAATTTACAAATGTTTTTCCCACCCATTTCCAAAAGGGCTGCTATATAAGCAACATAACTACTGCTTCTATAATAGTTATTTTCAACTTATTGGTTTATTGAGAAGTAAGTCCCACTGTGATTGGTGGGGCTCACTTCCCAGGGAAAGGTATGTATCGAATGCTAGCCTGTTGCCAAATCCGGGATGCTTGGAATGTAATGGGTAAAGAAAGGCCTGGTGATGAAGAGGAAAAAGAAGAAGTAACACAACAGTAGTCCACCTATACTAATGTCAGTTGTAATTTAACCTTTATATTTAAAGTAGGGTGACATATGGAAAGGAGGACAGAACTTCTGTATCTTTAACGGTTGTATAGAATAGGAAATTTCAGCAGGTGTCATTTGTATGCATGCAGCACCTGGTGAAATTCCCTCTTCATCACAACAGTTAAAGGTGCAGGAGCCCTGCCCTCTTTTATATATACTCACGCTAAACAGCTTCCCTGGCCTTCTCCCTTCTCGATACTGCCCCTTATCTGGACAGAGATAGCCTAGCTACAGTTATCCATGCTCTCATAACCTCTCGTTTGGATTACTGCAATGCATTATACGTAGGGCTGCCTTTGAAAACAGTCCGGAAACTTCAGCTGGTACAAAACAGGGCAGCATGTTTGCTAACAGGGACTGACCAACGAGATCACATTACGCCAGTCTTGTCCAGCTTCACTGGCTGCCGGTCCAAGTCCGGGCCCAATTCAAAGTGTTGGTACTAACACTTAAAGCCCTAAATGGCTTGGGGCCGGGTTATCTAAAGGAACGCCTCCTCCCATATGTACCTGCTCGGACCCTAAGATCATCTACAGAGGTCCTTCTCCGTGAGCCCCTGCCAAAGGAAGTGAGGCAGGTGGCCACTAGGAGGAGGGCTTTCTCCGCTGTGGCACCCCGGCTGTGGAATGAGCTCCCCAGAGAAGTTCGCCTGGCGCCTACTTTTATTTATTTATTTATTTATTTTATTCCATTTATATACCGCCCCATAGCCGAAGCTCTCTGGGCGGTTTACAAAAATTAAAAACATTGAACATTGAAGCACCAATATACAAAATTTAAAAACATAAAGCACAAAAACAAGTTAAAATTACAATATCCTTCTGGGTCAAAGCACAACAACAACACAAAAACACAAAAACACCTTCATCATATGCTGTTAAATGCCTGGGAGAAGAGGAAAGTCTTGACCTGGTGCCGAAAAGATAACAATGTTGGCGCCAGGCGAGCCTCATCAGGGAGATCATTCCATAATTGGGGGGCCACCACTGAAAAGGCCCTTTCCCTTGTTTTCACCCTCCGTGCCTCCCTTGGAGTAGGCAACCGGAGGAGGACCTTCGATATGGATCGTAGTGTACGGGTAGGTTCATGTCGGGAGAGGCGTTCCATCAGGTATTGTGGTCCCAAGCCGTGTAAGGCTTTACAGGTTAAAACCAGCACCTTGAATTGAGCTCGGAAATGTATAGGCAGCCAGTGCAAGCGGGCCAGAGTAGGTCTTATATGCTCAAACCTTCTGGTTCCTGTTATCACTCTGGCCGCTGCATTTTGCACAAGCTGCAGCTTCTGAACCGTCTTCAAAGGCAGCCCCACAGAGTGCATTGCAGTAATCCAATTTAGAGATTACCAGAGCATAGACAACTGAAGCCAGGTTATCCCTGTCCAGATAGGGACGTAGCTGGGCCACCAACCGAAGTTGGTAGAAGGCACTCCATGCCACCGAGGCCACCTGAGCCTCAAGTGACAGAGATTGTTCTAGGAGAACCCCCAAGCTACGAACCCGCTCCTTCAAGGGGAGTGCAACCCCATCCAGAACAGGTTGAACACCCTCCATCCAGTCAGCAGAACCACCCACTAACAGCATCTCAGTCTTGTCTGGATTGAGTTTCAGTTTGTTAGCCCTCATCCAGTCCATTGTCGCAGCCAGGCACTGGTTCAGCACATCCACAGCCTCACCTGATGAAGATGAAAAGGAGAAATAAAGTTGTGTGTCATCACCGTGCTGATGACAACATACACCAAAACTCTGGATGACCTCTCCCAACGGTTTCATGTAAATGTTGAACAGCATGGGGGACAAGACTGACCCCTGCGGAACCCCATACTGGAGAATCCACGAGGCTGAGCAATGTCCCCCAAGCACCACCTTCTGGAGCCGCCCCGCCAAGTAGGAGCGGAACCACTACAGTGCAGTGCCTCCCACTCCCAACTCAGCCAGTTGTCCCAGAAGGATACCATGGTCGATGGTATCGAAAGCCACTGAAAGATCAAGGAGAATCAACAGAGTCACACTCCCCCTGTCTTTCTCCCGACATAGGTCATCATACAGGGTGACCAAGGCTGTTTCCGTGCCAAAACCAGGCCTGAAGCCGGACTGAAATGGATCCAGATAATCAGTCTCATCCAAGAGTGTCTGGAGCTGGCTCACAACCACTCGCTCAAGGACCTTGCCCAGGAATGGAATATTTGCCACAGGTCTATAGTTATTAAGATTTTCGGGGTCTAGGGAAGATTTCTTCAAGAGTGGTCTCAGTACCGCCTCCTTCAAGCGGCCTGGGACCACTCCCTCTCGTAGAGAGGCATTAATCACTTCCCTGGCCCAGCCGGCTGTTCCATCCCTGCTAGCTTTTATTAGCCAAGAGGGGCAAGGATCCAATACAGAGGTGGTTGCACGAACCTGTCCAAGCACCTTGTCAACATCCTCAAGCTGTATCAACTGAAACTCATCCAAGAAAACAGGACAAGCCTGTGCTCTGGACACCTCACTAGATTTACCTGCTATAACACTGGAGTCTAAGTCCTGGCGGATGCCAAAGATTTTATTCTGGAAGTGTCTAGCAAATTCAGTACAGCGGGCCTCAGATGGTTGTAGCACATCCTTGGGGCCAGCATGTAATAGCCCCCGGACAACTCTGAAAAGCTCCGCTGGGCGGCAGATAGATGATTTGATGGTGACAGCAAAGTACTGCTTTTTTGCCGCCCTCACTGCCCCTGAATATACCTTACTATAGGCACTTACCAGTGTTTGATTGCATCCATCAGGAGTTCGTCTCCATCTGCCCTCAAGCCGTCTCCTATTTTGTTTCATTGCTCTCAGCTCTGGGGTATACCATGGAGCTGTATGAGCTCTACACAGGAGAGGGTGCTCAGGAGCAATCGTGTCAACTGCCCGGGTCATTTTTGCATTCCACAGATCAACCAGGGTTTCGACATGAGAGCCAGCCCTATCATCTGGAAAACTCCCCAGAGCCCTCTGGAAACCATCCGGATCCATTAGCCTCCGGGGGCGGACCATCTTAATAGGTCCCCCACCCTTGCAGAGGGGAAAAGCCGCTGTAAGTCTAAACCTCAGCAAGCAGTGATCTGACCATGACAAAGGGACTGATGTAAAGTCCTCTACTTTCAGATCACCATCTCCATGTCCAGTTGCGAAAACCAGGTCTAGAGTATGCCCTGCTACATGCGTTGGGCCGATGGCATGTTGGGACAGTCCCATGGTTGTCATGGAGACCATGAAATCCTGAGCTGCCCCGAATAAGGTGCCCTCAGCATGAATGTTGACATCCCCCAGAACCAACAGTCTAGGGGATCTCAGCAGTACACCCGAGACCACCTCCGTCAGCTCACCTAGGGAGTCCGTTGAGCAGCGGGGTGGGCGGTACACCAACAGAATCCCTAATCTGTCCCGCTGACCTAACACAAGGTGCAAACACTCCAGACCAGTAGTCACATGGACAGGGAGCCTGCAGAGGGAGATGGAGTTCCTATAGACCACAGCAACCCCCCTCCCCGGCCTTCAGTCTACCCTGATGCTGAGCCAAGTATCCTGGTGGGCATAACTGGGAGAGGCTAACTCCTCCCTGCTCACCCACCCAGGGCTCGGTTATACATGCCAGATCAGCTGCCTCATCCACAATTAAATTTGCACTCCTTTCGTCGCCAGGTGAAGACCTTTATTCTCCCAGCATTTTAACAGCTAAATTAACTCAATTTTAACCCTTGCTGTTTAAAATTTGTATTCTAATCTGAATTAATCTCTGCTGTTTGGTTTTATTCTGGTTGTGTTTTTATATTGTATGTTATTTTGTGTTTTTAGATTGTGGTTAGTTTTATATTTCTCAAAATGATTTCATGGTTTTAATTTTTGTGAACTGCCCAGAGAGCTTCGGCTATAGGGCGGTATAAAAATGCAATAAATAAATAAATAAATAAATAAATAAAAATTTTCTTCATCTCTGAGCTTCGTTACTGAGTGTGGAGACAGCCAGTATGGAGAGAACCATGCTGGCTACCAGGGGGAGGGGGAGGAGCAGTGACTGTGGTTTCTGAGCTATGAGGTTGGAGCCCTGGTTCCAACCTCAGTCCCAGAAACCAAAGAATCCTATGTCCTCCAGACAGTTCCTAAGGGGCATAGGATTGCTCCCTAAAATTGCCACAGAATGAAACCAAAGCAACACCAACAACAGAGGACAACAGCAGTACAAGGTTCTGAAAAGCACTAACAGATTTTTGTATCTGGTCAAGAGGGCAGGGCTCCTGCAGCTTTAACTGTTGTGATGAAGAGAGAATTTCACCAGGTGCTGCATGCATACAAATGACACCAGCTGAAATTCCCTTTTCTATGCAATTCTTAAAGATACAGGAGCCCTGTCCTCCTTTCCCTATGGTCACCCTAATTCAGTGGCACCTGGTTCACACTTTTTATAACCAATCAAACATTGAGAACACTGTAAAATGTAAAGTGTATAAAGCCATGTATTTGACCTACAAGGCAATAACCGCAATTAACCTTTTTTGTGAAAGCTAAAAAATCTCGCTCTTGCTCTTTTTATCTCCTGAAATGAGTTGGGTAAACTCCATCCCCAGGTCACTAATCCCTAGTTCAACCTAAAAGAGCACATGTAAGCCAAAGTTTATAGCCAAGTAAACAAACAGAAATCATTTTTGAAACACTCAACGCAAACAATCTGGGAATGGACTGAACACAGAACAGGACAGAAGGGCTGTTTTCTTCAGAACTAGAGGTCAAGTTCCATATGACACATAGATCATTCCCATGGTGGATAATGAGATTGACCTGTTCATTGTTGTGGGCAGAATTGCAGCAATAGATTATATCTATTTTAATTTAGTGTCAATTCCTATAAGGATGTATATTCAAGATGAACCCTTGGCATGTACATGCTTGGAGTTCAAGCATGGTAAAAGTCTGTGGAGGAGTTCCAAGCCAAACAAAAAGAATCTGTGCTGGCAGGGCCAGTGGCAGCAGGCAGCATCCTAGGCAGCATCAGGAGCATCCAGCATCTAAGCAAGACTCACCTATCCTGGTACCTTCTCTAGGGGTCCCCTTTACAGTGCTTGAATGAGTGTCAGGCAATTTGGAGCTGGTTTGAAACTGCTGGGACTGGTTTGTTAACATGGATCAACACAGCTGCCTGCATTTTTGGCCTCTCCTTGGGGGCAGAGGGGCAAGGCTATGGCGACTCTCATGATGAGCGCTTGCCCTTCAAAATTTACCATGACATCACTGCTCGCTGAAGTGCTGTTGTTGCCTGCCACCGCCAGGTAAGCCCACTGATATAGGAGGGCCCCCTCATAGCTGGAGCATGCTACAGTGCTGGGCAAAGAACAGACTTTTACACAAAATATTCAATACACAAACAGGTAATCCAGCTATCTCAAACCTAACAGCAGTAGGAACAAGAGCAGGCTGGGATTCATGCAAGGGATTGCACTCACCCAGGGGACTTTTTTTTTTCACTGAACAGCTGCTCCCATAATATATGACAAAGTTGCTGGTGTGTGTGTGTGTGTTTTAAATACCCTTAGTGTAAAGAGCAGTTTGCCAGGGGATGTAGCAAAGGTGGAAATGGCTTTTAAAAAAAAGCCCTTTAGTCTCATGGAACTAGTTTGAATCTTGGCCAGTGTCTTTATATTGTTGGAAGTGATTCTGCAAAATGGCCACAAGGTTGTGGTTGTTGTTGTTATTATTATTATTATTATTATTATTATTATTATTATTATTGTGATTCAGAAGGATAACTATTCTCTGAATTAAGTTCTCTATAAGCACAAGAGATCCAAAGTAAGAACTGGGTTTCCCAGAAGCCTCTCACAGTTAAAAGTGATTTCTTCTATTGTTATGAGGATTTCACATTCAGTTCATGAAAAATTAATGTACAATAAAAAGGGATAAAACAAGTGGAAAGTCTGCTGAAGTTTAGCTGATTTTTTTTAAAAAATGCTATTTTAGAGTTTTATGCAAAAAAAATTTGCAAAGGACCTGAAAAATAAATTTACATTTCATCTGTACATTCTTTCTCCCAGGATACGTTGCTTTGAAAATCATTATATCTATTTCAGGAATGAACAATCTGTGTTCAAGAAAATCATACATGGCTGTGTGAAATTTGCATCGGTGAAGCCTCTCTTTAAAAACACCTGAAAGTAGAAGGAAATTGTCCCAATGACTACCAAATCTGATGACTTGTGACCCATCTACACCAAGCAGGATATAACACTATGAACGCGGTATGAAACTGGTATATGGCATGTGTCAATTGCCCCAACAGTTGTCAGTGTACTTCAATACCGCTATAAAGCAGGAGTGTAGATCCTGTCTTGAAGAAAGTTGCTACCCTTCTATTTAATCAGAGGAGCTGTGATCAGTTCCAAGAATAGTTGGTCTCTTAGGAATTTATTCGCTACCAGCCTTGTAGAAATTATGTAAAATATATATCAGTGCCTTTTCATTATCTGTGCTTTAAATTAGTTTTCTAATTGTATTGATTTCTAAATAGATTTTTCTAATGTGTGGTCAGGGCAGACTATTACTTTTAGCATTCTTAGAATTTAAACAAGTTTCTTCATTTAATAAATCCACTTTGGGATTTGTGGAGGTTGGTTGGTCAGTGGCACAAGATTGCCAGTTTAGCCTGAGACAAAAGTACAAAAGCAAACATTAAATACTCACTCTCTTCTTCCAGACGTTGATAAGGGAGATACCAAAATATGGTAAGGATATCACCAAATTATGTTGCAAAAGTTCATAATTACCTGGTTTGGAATATGCATTTGCCCAACTCATAATGCCTGGAAGTATTATAAGTTGAGTATCATTTCCCTGAGAAGTTCTTCACCAGTTTGAAATATAAAATTATGCACATTTACAGTCAGCATTAAGGATGACCAGGGCTTTTTGGCACATGCAGAAGTGTTCTTTAATGTTAGCCTCATATTTCTGATAAAAATCTTGTCGAAATTTTTGTGGATTGTTGTGAAATCATGTGAACGTCAAAGCCAGGTGCTTTGATGGAGCACATGCAGAAATTCTTTCTCTAATGTCCCTAACTCTCAGTGAAACTCTAATTGAAACTCTCATAAATCTCTGTGAAAATGTATGAGAAGACTACTCAACCAAACAACCCTTTGTTTGGTGTGTGCCTTTTCTATCTGGGTTAATTCTTTTATTTCTTTCTTGGCCCCCCCCCCCATCAAGATTTAACATCCTTTTGTTTCCAGGGGTGTTGTTTGGAGAAGTGGCTGAATACTACAATTCTCAGGGGGCAATATGCTAAGGTGCATGTGTGCTGCACAGCACTATCATGGCGCATAAGCCAACATGACCAAAAGAGAAGTGTCAGAAAAAGAAATGTAAATACTGAACTGTTTTTGATTGAGCTGAGAAATGAAGGAAGACTAAATAAAGAATTCGCAAACCCATGCTGTTGTAATTCCTTTATCAGGCCAGCCAAAAGATCAACCAAATTTGTGTGAAAGATCTCCATTCTAACCATTTTGGCTGAAACAGACATTATTTTAAATGTTTGTCTAGCAATTATGTTTTGTCTTTTGTTCCATTTTTACTCTAGAGTATGCAAAGGCCCCTGATCCAAGTTGGGACTCTAGCTGGGTGTGGGTAAGGGGGCTTTTCAGATTCAGGTCAGAACCCCTGCATCTAGTCTAGAGAAAGTTATAAAAAGGAGACATAGCTGCTAGGCATACGTTTACTAGGGCTGTGCACAGACCCCCCCATCTGATCCGATCTGGATCTGTCAGGTATGGATCGGATTGGGCCCGATCTGACTCGGATCGGATCGGGCCCAGATCTGGTCACAGCACTCCCTCCCGCTCTCCCCCTCTCTCCCTCCCCCACTCTCCCTGCTTACCTGATGCGTTCTCCGCGTCGTCCCTTGTCGTCCTATCTCCTCGCTGTGTGCAGCCACATTTCCCACTCATGTCAGGTGACATCATCACCCGACGCGAGCGGGAAATGCGGCGGCACACAGCGAGGAGAGAGGACGATGGCAGGATGATGTGGAAGAGGCAGCAGGTAAACAGGGAGAGTGGGGGAGGGAGGGGGAGAGTGGGAGGGAGTGCTGTGCATGGATCTGGATCGGATCTGGATCCAAATCGGATTGGGCCCAATCCAATCCGTACCTGACAGATCTGGATCCAGATCAGATCGGGGGGGGTGCACAGCCCTAACGTTTACAGTAATGTTTGTGATCCCTAGAGTAATATTCCATGAAGTCCCTCTTGTGAATGTTAGTGCATTTTTTGTTCCTATCTTCCTGGAGCAAGTCCAGTTGTTGAGTTCTATCAGTTCAATGTTGAAAAAGACTTCAGGGTTTTGAACAAGTGGTCCTGCACTGTATGCATAAAAAACATTGTGCTTTTCATACAGATATAGATATAAATAAGGATATTGACACATATGCAGCCCTTAATGCCAAAGAGAACTGAGAATATGGTACAGACTGTTTATTTGCACTGTGACTCAGACAGACCTCCATTTGAGACTCTCCATCATGACTGTATCTTGGGCCTTTATCACACCTACCCAGTTTACTTCTGTGGGTTCCCCCTCCATTTCCTATGTGAGTGTAGCCTTTTGAATCACACATGGTCGGTTTTGCTCTGATAACTCAGCTCAGCTCAGCCTGCTGAACTTGCCTGAAACAGACTTTGTCTGTTCAGGGTTAAATCGAAACAGAAACTAAAAACGAGGGGGTCATGCAAGTCCCTCGCTGAAGAAGTGGATCAAAGTCATGGTGAGTGTGCTCAAAACAACTCTTATGATAACAGCCTTCATCATAGCTGCTGCTTGTCTGTTTGGTGCAAGTTATTTGTTATCTCCTGCCTTGTGTGCCATGAAAGCTTTGTAGTGGCACAGAACTTTTCTCCAGGCAAATTTTGGATGCTAACTTAGTGGACAGTCCTTAAAAGATGCATCTCTTCTTATAGTAAATAGGAAAGCCCAAGCAATTCTTAGCCATCCTCCAATATGATCAAAAGATAGGCAAGCACTGGAAGAGGTATATCAGTGGCAGGGGTTTAGAAGAAAGGGTATAGGCCTGATATGTGAGGAGAGAGCACTTTATCTACATGCTGTACTTAGGCAACTGTGTTGCCCTTATTCAGTTAGCTGCTGAAGCACAAGGCAGATGAGATTTTATCCAGATAAATTGATGTACAGTGATGTGTACTTAACATAGGAAGCTGTCTTATTCCAAATCAGACCAGTGGTCCATCTAGCTAATTATTGTCTAAACTGACTGGCAGCCTCTCTCCAGGGTTTCAAGCTGGAGTATTTCCTAGCCCTACCTGCTGATGATAATGCTTGGACCTCTGACTTTCTGGACGCAAAGCCTGTGCTTTATCCCTGAGCTATGACCCTTCCTTGGCATGAGCAGGGTAAGAAACGTTCTCACTTGCACACATAAACTATTTGCAACTTTCTGTGCTCCTGGACTGACATTGGGCTGGAAACAGCTACCAGAGTTCATGAGAATATGGGAAACAATACTCTCATATGAAAAATAGACTATTATCTAAAGATAATGTCATAAGCAAATGGCATGATCTCACTTAATTTCTTGTCCCATTGATTTCAAAGGAAGATATTTGAACATGCTTAATTCTCCAATTGAACCCAATGGGGCTCATAAGTACTTAAGGATAAATCCTATACACACTTACCTGAGAGTAAATGTCATTAAACTCAATGGTGCTTACTTCTAAGTATATATATAGGATTGCACTGTAACTTGGCTGGGATTCTGCCCTTATTCCTTCAGGTTGTAGGACAACAACACATTTTTTTATTATTGCTTCTGTGGACTAGGGCTGTGCACGGACCCCCCCATCTGATCTGGATCCTGATCTGGGTGGTCTGGATCAGGCCCAATCCACCTCATGTTGGATCGGGCCCGATCCGATCCACCTTGGATCTGGATCCAGATCCGCTCTGGGTCCGTGCAGAGCCCTCCCTCCTGCTCTCCCCACATTTGCTGGTTGTGGCGGGTGTCGTCATCACCTGGTGTGAGCAGGGAAGCAGCCAGTTGACATCACGGAGGCAGGATGTGATGGAGGATGTCATGGAGGAGGCTGCAGGTAAGCAGGGCGATTGGAGGGAGGGAGGAAGTGGGGAGAGCAGGAGGGAGGGCTCTGCATGGACCCGGAGTGGATCTGGATCACAGATCCGATTGGGCCTGATCTGGGCCCGATCCAATCCGGTTCGGATCCGGATCTTGGAGGCCCAGATCAGCCTGACCTGCTCCGGATTCAGGATCCAGATCCATGCACATCCCTACTGTGGACTCATTGGGCTACATCACACCTACTTTTCTCCCTGGTTTGCCTCCACGATTTCCACCTCCATTTCATTAGTGCATCAAGCTAATGGTCCCTTTCACGTGGGTTTGTGGTATCGCTACAGTATCGGTGAAAGTTCCTTTTGCTTGTTCACTCTCTCACTCCACCCCACCCCTTCCCCCTCCAGTTCATTGGTTGTGACATTGTGATTGATGTGGAAGCCTTCCCCCCTTGCTCTGGCTTTGTTGTCTAGCGTTTTACTGTTTTAATGTTTCATCGGCTGGGTGCCGTTTCTGCGGGCAATGAGAATGGGGTTGGAGCAGCAAAAGTCCATTCAACTAAGTCAGCACAAGTCTGTTCATTCCACACGGCATGCTGGAGGAGCAACGCCCCACCCTCCCCTTTCGTCAGCAAGAACTCCCTTAAAAGCACATGCCCCCGACAAAGGACATAGCATGAGGACGGCAATACATGGGGGTGGAAGGGTGCTTTAATCCCACATGGAGGAAATAAACTGGACTTTCCCTGCTCTAGGAAAGAACAGAAAGGAGGGGGGAAGAGGCGGGGTGGCTGCAGAACAGGCACAATGTTGTGTGAGTACCATGCTGCAAAACAGCAAACCAGGTATGACGAGAGTGCGATAAAACACTGGTGTGATGGAACCCGTTATGTTTGTTTCTTCCCTTTGTCTCATATTGTATTACCTATTTGGGAATTCATTGCTTTTATATTAATGGAAACCTTTGTGAATGAAACAAGTGCCTAGCAGATTCTATGTGAGGAAACCAGCTCTATTAGGCATTTCTCTTGCTTAAAACCATGCAAAAACAAAGTTAGCACCCACAACCTCCAAGGGACCAGGTTCATTCTAAGCTTTGCTACTCAAATGTTAAAAGTAACGCTAATAAACTAATTTAGGATTTTTGAACTAACATTGCTTTCTGTGCAATTAGTGACAGTGAGTGTGTGAGAGAAGATTTAAGGTTTAAAGCTCTATCTAGTGGCCAAACAAGGAACTAGCAAGAATTAGGATTAACTAAAATCGTTGTGCATGCCTCTACTCAATGGATGGATTCCTAATATAATTCTCTGTGTTGATACAAAATAAATTCTTCCCTACTTTTCTATAGATGGTTCTAATTTCAGAGCCTTGTGAAAAAAAATCCAAAGGACCTCCATATTGTTTTAACAAACCTCTATGCAAGCATTTTATTCCATCTAGGGAACACTTTGCATATCGATTTTCCTACTATAAAGGTTAATATTCTCCAAAGGAACAGCATCTAGGAAGACCAGCATTTTATCTTGCTACAAGTATTTTAATTTTACCACTTGGTATTCATAATGAAACCCACACTCAGACTGTACTTTGCATGTAACACCATGCAAGGCACATGCACTGTTTCAGATGCAGAGTTCGATGGGGAAATGTTTGAATCAGCCCTCAGTTAATATACAAACTGGATAGCTTTCATTTAAAGGGAAACACTATAGAGTACAATCCTATGCACGATTACTCCGAAATAAGTCTCATTGAATTCAATGGGATTTACTTCCTAGGAAGCATGGATAGGATTGCAGTTTTAGGAATGGATTGACGATTTCAATCTCTTTTTTTTTTAATGTGCCAGAAGGGACAATTGTTCAAAAGATTTGGTGAAGTGAGGATGTGAAGCTATGTACTGAAATGACTGGAATATAGCTTTATATAAGAACAGTTGGGCAGGGAAACAGGCTGCCTTTGGCTCCAGCCTTTGCAGCATATTTACCTGGTAGCAGGTTTCACTGAAACCAATAGAAGGCAAGTGATTAAACAGACTGTACACTGAATGACAGGAAATTTGTGAAATCCTTGCAGTACAATCCTAGACTATAACTAATGAAGAAAGCTAGCCAGTGCTTCCTCCTCCTTTTTGACAGCCTGCCTTGGGCTAGGGGAAATGAGTCGAAGCACTAAATTAACAGTTGATGGCTAAGTAAGAAGATGGCTATTTGCCTTGGACTGCCACCCAGAGGTTCAGAATGTAACTTTTAACGACCAGTTTTAGGACTTGCACATGCTTGTACTATAGAAGTGTGTGCGTCCGTGTACACATACACAATAATATAACTAATATAGATATATGGAGCAGAGATATATGGAGCAGAATAATATAAAGTTAGACATCTATAAAAATTATTACTGTTTGCTATTTACTTCATTTCTGCTCGGCATCAGACGGAACGTAAACCTTTTTGTCTGGCGGGGCTCTAGATGTTACCCCTTGGTTTCCTTCCTGTGGGAGGTGTTTTGGGAGGTGTTGCATCAGCAGATGTGCTTGGATACCTTGTGGAACAAAGGCTGTGTGTATGTGTCTGGGCCATTACTCATAAATTCACTCAGATTTAGACTTTCTTCGGTCAGTCTCCCCCCCCCCCCCTTCTTTTCTTTTCTTCTTCTTAAAGTTGTATGGAATATAACGAATAATCGGATTTGCTCAGGCAATTTCGAAAGATGTCTGCGCTGAAAGGGGTCTCCTTACTGTGTGTGGGGCCACAACAGATATGGAGTTACTCTAATTTTGGGATGCGTGTGTGTATGTAGGGCGGGGTCCTTTTTGGAAAGGCAAAGAACGAGAGGGAGTCAGACACCCCCACCCCCGGATTCCCTGTCCGACGAGTCAGTGTGCTTGCTCTGCTCTCTTCGCCGGGTTGCCTCACTTGTCTTTATCGATTGATTTACGCACAGCGCCTAAGGCTGCTCTTCTTCGTTACACCTCGGGACGTCAACGGGGTGGGGGAAGGGAGGGCGCGCGTGAGGCCGGCCGAGCGAAGCCCGCTTTTCGTAGCGCCTTCTTCGCCACTCGAGGATCCGAGGCAGTTCGAGGAACACGCGGCTCCGCTCGGTCCCCCGCGCTCCTCGCTCCTGCTGCCGCTGGAGATCAGGGCTGCTCTTTGCCCCTTCTCCAAAGAAAGCTCCCCCCCTCGCGATCAAGCGTGGCGAGAACCGAGCCCGGCGGGGCGTCCCGCGGGTAATGATGTAATCCTGACCAATACCGCGGGGCGCGTATTGGCTCCACTGGCTTGCTACGGAGCCGGGTCTATATTGGAATTGGAATTCGCCTTATCGATTGGGCTGATAAGCGAGACCTATAAAAGGCGGGGGATCGCCTTGGCGTTTCCTACAAGCCCTCCTCAAGCAATTGGCTCCCCAAGATCCCAGCCCATCGCCTCTCTTTCTCTCCACCCCTCCCCGTGGGGACATTCGCGCCCCTGCGTTTGCGCGCCCCTTTGGGGGGAAAGACCTCTGTGGCCGATCGCCTCCGTTCTTGGCGAAGATGTGGCCAAAGCCGTGCCAAGCCCGCGGGCCCCTGGCCCTGATGAGCCTTTGCTTCGCCCTGGCCGCCAGAGCCCTGCCCCTCACCGATGCGGGGCCACACGTCAACTACGGCTGGGGGGAGCCGATCCGGCTGAGGCACCTCTACACCACCAGCCGGCACGGGCTGTTCAGTTATTTCCTGAGGATCCACAGCGACGGACGAGTAGATGGCACCAGCGCCCAGAACCTGCACAGTAAGTACCGAGGCGGAGGAGCCACGCGCGCCTGATCTGGCCCCGGCGGCTGCGGGTATCCCAGAGAAGCAGTAGAGGCTGGTGGCTCCGTATTCGGTGGGCCGTGAATCCATGAGTTTGTCAGAACAAGCCAGAACACAAAAGGCGCTATCCAAGGTGCTGAGCCCTGTCCCCAAACTAGGTTTAGCACCTTGAATAGCTCCTTTAGAGTTCTGGCTGGTTCTGACTGAAATCCAGAGTGGATTCACAGCCCCACTGAAATTGGAGGAACCAGCCTTTGTTGCAGCACCCTGGTTTAGTTTCCGATTCTGAAGCTTATACAGTGATGCAGCTATGGCTGGACCTGGGGGAGGGGGGTGACCACCCAGAGAGTGGCAGATGATGAGGGCAGCAGAAGCAAAGTCCATTTTATTCCTGTAGCCCTTGATGGTGCTATGATTTAAGTGAGTTTAAAATGCAAAACTGCACCTGCTCAGAGAATATATTTTTAAATCAGGTTTGCAAACAGTTTTGTTATTCGTAGATACCAGGAATGTAGAAAGGTCTGAAAGCACGGAATAGCAGTTGGAGTGGGGCGGGTGGGGGCAGAGAAATGTTGGTTGTGTGCTGCACACCTGAAGTAATACATGTGGCCATCTAAAGAGGAATCCTCTAAGAGCATTAAGTCCGGGTCCAAAATTACCTAGATCTTATATTTCAGGGTGCGTTTTTGTTGCTGACACATTTCTATGGCTGTGTATGTACCAAGGGGGGATCTCACGTTGACATCCTGGTAAAGCAAGGGGCCAGTGAGAGGAGGGTGGGAGAGATGACTTCCCAAAGGGCCATTTCTTTCCGCCGCCTCCCCCTGCCCCGCAACATGGAAAATCAATTAATGCTACGTTTTGTGTCGCTGTGCAGGTTTGCTGGAGATCAGAGCTGTGTCCCTTCGCACGGTGGCGATCAAGGGCGTGCACAGCTCTCGGTACCTCTGCATGGAAGAGGAAGGAAGGCTGCATGGGCTTGTAAGTTACAGCTGGGGCCTCGGCCCTGGGAAATTGACCTGCACAGCTCAGAGCTGCCTCCCCACCCCCGCCGCCCTCCTGGGAAATGTTGTGCATGAGTGCCCCCTAATCGTGTGTGGCGATTTTTTTCTGGTGCTCCCAGAACAGACAAAACAATAGTAGCCTATCTCATTTGTTTTATTAGCACACACCAGCACAGTCTAAACAGGTTGCACCACGATCCTAAATGTGTTTGAAAGGACATCCTTTAAGATTTAGGATTGAGATCCTTAGGGTGCGCATGCTATGAGCTGGATGATGATGATTTCTTTCCCTCCCAGTTTTTAATAATATTTCCATTGTACAGACATATTATTCCTACCAATTATTATTATTATTATTATTATTATTAACAATCCTGTACCGCCTCATAGCCAAAGCTCTCTGAGCAGTTTACATAAGATTAAAACAATTACAAATATACAAAATTTAAAATCACAAAAATATACAACACACAGAGAAACATACCTCTAAAAACAATTAAAAACAACTTTATATGCAACTATATTGCCTGATGACTTTACACAGCCTTTTCCTTTTTACAATGTTAAAAACATAAGAAGAGCCATGTTGGATCAGACCAAGGGCCCATCTAGTACAGCATTCTATTCACATAGTAACCTAACAGCTGCCTATGGGAAACCCACAAGCAGGACATGAATGCAACAGCACCCTCCCGCCCATGTTCCCCAGCAACTGATGTTCATAGCCTCAGTGCCTCTGATACTGGAGGATATAGCTATCAGGACTAGTAGCCATTGGTAGCCTCATTCCCCATGGATTTGTCCAATTTTAAAGCCATCCAAATTATGCTCCCAATAGATTATAGGGTTACACCTTGTCTTGTACCTTATTATTCCAAAACATAACAAAAAGTAGACTACTTTTCAATATATTACACCCACACCCACACCGTCTACCGTTCTCTAATGCTAATAATCATTCATGTGCAGTGAGCTGGTTCCATTCAGCAACAGATTTTTTTTCTTTAAAAAAATACTCCAACAATTAGCTAATTTTGGAAATGCTAGACACACTGGTAGCAACTTCTGGAAAAAAGGGAATAGTCCACACTCAGTCATTAATTATTTGCAAGAATAAATCAGTGATGTAATAAAGGAACGTTAAGTTGAACAACAGAGGGAATAATGGGAGAGTTTGATCTTTGTCAGTATTCATAGGTGTGGTGTTTTTGTTCTAACATAGTGAATAGGGACAGAACCAGCAACATTCTAGAATTTTGACTACCAAGATTTACTATTAGTTTAGATTTCTTTTCCGACCTAAGGGGCTTCAGGCTGGGGAGTTGATCCTTATCTCATTGTCCTCACAGCAACCCTTGAGGTAGGTGAGGCTGAGAGATAATGACATACCCAAGGTCGCCCAGTAAAGCTTGCTAGCTAAACAGGGATTTAAGACTGGGTTCTCCATGTCCATAGCCAGTGCATCGTGCAATGACATTAAAGAAGGTGTCTGTACACCGGGAACTTTATTACATCATGTTTGTTCACTTTGGCCCAAGTTTCTAAGACTTTAAAGACTATTTTTCATTACCACCAAAAGCTTGAATGTACAGCCTTTCCCACTGAAGTATGATTGACCTTGTCCAACACCAGAAAAAGGAGCATTCTGTGTTTGAGTAGAATATATGTAAAATGAATGAGCACGATTCAGTCAAAGTTCAGCACTCTTTATTTCTGGTGTTTTCAATGGGACAGTTTTAAGCATGGGCCTACATTTCTCCGATTGACATCAACTGGGCTGGAATATGTCCACTGTGTATTGCATGGACCTCTAACCAGGACTGGCCCTAGACATTTTGCTGCCTGAAACAAAGAACAAAATGGCACCCCCTCCCATTCCATGTACAAAAGCCTTTCTTCAAGACTGAGCATCTTTCTTCCAACATCAAGGATGGGACAGCATCATCCGCCACACCTGAGGGCAACAGGCTAGTTTAGGGGGCATAGGGAAAGCCACATGGCATACAATTCTCTCCTCCAATGCCTTGCTGCTGCCTCCTATCATTTGCCACCTGAAGCAACTGCCTCACTTTGCTTAGTGGTGGCTGTAACTAATATTAGCACATTAGCTTCTTACCCTTCCGGTCAGGTATTCTGCAGAAGATTTCTCCTTTGAACAGGAAATACATCCAGGAAGATGCCTTTATGTATGGATCTAAATGTGGGGCTGCTGTTTGTTAAAACAGAGCTAGAGTGGTGGGGGGTAAAATCCAAAGTAAATTATGCCCTTCCATTTCTGTCTTAACTAAACGCACCTGTGGTGACTTTAGAGTTCAGTCGATAGTGCCTACACTGTAGATTCTATAGACACTCTGCTAAAAGGAGATTTTTCCAAGCTTTTCTGCACAGTCTGCTTTCATTCAGTCAGGGTTTGTATTAACAGTGGGGACACCCTTTTAGTACATAGACTAGAGCAGCCTTTTCCAACCCACATCTTGTCCCCCCCAGATGTGTTGGACAGAAACTCCCATCATCCCTAGTCAGTACAACCTATGGCTGGGGATGCTGGAGATTGTGGTCGAACATATCTGGGGGAGGGGTGCCAGGTTGTGAAGGTCTGGACTAAGAACAGAGTACACCGTCCTGGAAATCAATGGCAGATTTGACATTGACTTCAATGGAGTATGGACTGAATCATCAAAAACCTAACATTACAATCCTATATATGTCTACTCAAAAGAAAGTCTCACTTAGTTCAGTGGGTCTTACAGGTAAGTGGCATAGGATTGCATCCTTAATCACTTCAATGAAGCTAACCACTAAACTCCACAGAATTCTCATCTCCTTTTCAGCTTTAAAAACCCAGAGAAGCTCTATGGAGGACAAAGTATTCTTTTTCACTCTTTACACTGATGTATAAATAGGATGCTTGAATATGTGAGAATGTGTGATCAGCATTGTAGTCTACACATTTCACCTTAATTGCATTTTTCAATCTGGTAAATCAGACTAGAACTTTTGAAAATGCTATCTCAAACAGAAGACTGTAGAAATTTTAAGAGGCACCTTTAGTTACAAACTACCACCACTTTGATTCCTGATTCTCTAATACACCTACCTTATATCAGCCTTCCCCAATCTGGTGCCCTGCAGACATTTCAGACTACAACTCCCACCATTTTGGATTGTTGGGTAGAGCTGATGGGAGTTGTAGTCCAATACATTTGGAGAACACTAGATTGGGGATACCTTATACAGGAATGCCCACTTCCATTTGTAACTCTCTTATATGCACCAAAGTCCTTTCTCAACAGTAACTGCAGATGTCAGCAGTAGGTTTTAAAACAGATCTAATTCAAGCTGCTGTCTGTAAATGGTGATGGTGCAGCTGTAAACTGCCTCTGGCTTAAAAGTACAGTTAACTTCATTTCCCAACGTATCACTATTGCTGCATATGTGTCATTGCATTGTGTCATTTAGACTTCAGTCCTATGCACTTGAGAGTAAGCCCCATTGAATGCAATGGGACTTACTTCTGTGTAAACACACATGGGGTTTGCAATGCGAGTTGAGACAAAAAAATTGTTGCCAGTAAATTTAGTCAATTAAGTTCTACATTGTAAACCTGTAATATTGATTTTAATCAATTAACTAATTACAAAAGACAGTTAAGGGCACAATTCTGTGCATGTTTAGACAGGAAAAAAGTAGGGTGACCAGATAAAATCCAGGTCAGGGCTCATGTAACTTTAACAGTTGTCGAGAAAAGAGAATTTCAGCCATTTGTATGGAATTAGTTCCTGGTGATATTCCCTCTTCATCACAACAGTTAAAGGTGCAGGCACTATACTACAGTGACCATATACAAAAGAAGGCAGGGCCCCTGCAACTTTAACTGTTGTGATGAAGAGGGAATTTCAGCAGGAACTAATTGCATACAAATGCCACTGGCTGAAATTCCCTTCTCTAAAGTTACATGAGCCCTGACCTGGATTTTATCTGGTCAGCCTAAAAAAAGTCTACATGGCTGGCTGGGGAATCCTGGGAGTTGTAGGATGTTTTTTCAGTCTCAACATGCATAGGATTGCACTTTCAGTAACTTACATGACAGCACCTTCCCATTTCAAGACATTTTGCTAATCTAAAACAAAAGCAAAACATGTTTCCACATGCCTGACAGCCCTATCCACATCTAAAATACTATGCCGTTTAAGCCTTTTTGGTCTCAACTGAGGGAATTCTGTTCTAGAACATTGTCAACGACATCTTACACGTATAGGGGAAAGTATGGCTTAGGTGCTTGATAGGTTAAAGGTTCACAAAAGAGCACAATTTTTCTTATCATCGAAGCCCTATACGCAATCAGCAATACTTTACTGACCAAGAGTTCAGTCACCTTTAATAACTAAACCAGAATAACCTCAAGAGTTTTCAAGAAAAACAACACTGACATAAGGGGCCCAGAACATTATCAAATTCTTGGCGTGCAAGTCTTTTCTGAATTAGCAAGCATACATTTGGCTTCTGTACTCAGATATATAGGAGCATAAGAAGAGCCATGCTGGATCAGACCAAGGGTTCATCTAGTCCAGCACTCTGTTCACAAAGTGGCTAACCAGCTGTCAACCAGGAACCCATAAGCAAGTCATAGGTGCAATAGCATCCTCTGGCCCATGTTCCCCAGCAACTGGTGTACATAGGCTTACTGCCTCTGCTACTGGAGGTAGTATATAACCATCAGGAATAGTAGCCATTGACAGCCTTCTCCTCTAGGAATTTATCCAGCTGCCCTTTAAAGCCATCCAAATTGGTGGCCGTCACTACATCTTATGGTAGGGAATGTCATAGTTTAACCATGCACTGTGTGAAGAAATACTTCCTTTTATCTGACTTGAATCTCCCACCACAAATATATAAAATGTGTTACGCTATACAACATTATAGGTCAAATACTTCTACCATTAAGTTATAGAACAAATAATGTGTAAAACACTGTCCTTATTTTGTCAAAATCAATGGTAATTTCTTGATGGAGTGAGCATATCAAATTTATGGTTCTTGTGTACTGAGAAATCAAGAAAATACTGACAAAATTACAGGAACTAAGTTGACCTCATTTTAAAATACTTATGATTTACAATGTTAAATATTGAAAGTTCTCTTAGATCAGCCTTCTCCAACTTGGTACCCTCTGGATGTGTTGGACTACAATGACCATCATCCACAATAAGCATGGGTGCTTAGCTGGAGAATGTTGGAACACATGTGGTAGGCACCAGATTGGGGAAGGCTGTCTTAGATTATCCTTTAGGGGGTACTGTGAAGCAAGTCATTTATGACTTGGAAAAAGTTTGCTGGATGGCACTGTGGAGATGCAAAGCCATGGAGCTTCTCTACATGAGTGATTTATTGCACACTCATGGAAGTTTGTGGGTCCTTTACATGAAGCTGTCAAGGACATCTCCCATACCTTCCTTCGGTGATCTCACTTTAAAAAAAAATGGAGATAATGCAGTATTTAAAATAATTGCAGGATTAATTCTGCCACTAGATGGCACAGTTTCATTTAACTTTATGGAGCATTGCCCAGAGGGTAAGTTTCAATCACAAATCATGTGGTCGCCATTGGACGTTGTCTAAAAGATCCCGTAGTGAATGTGGAAAGATCCAAGGAAAAAAAAGCCTGATAAGAAAGCAGCTCCCCCCCCCTTAATGTACACTGACAAGGCATTGTACATGGTGAATAAAGTTTGCTTTATCATCATTACCATCCCATAGAGTAGGCCTTAAAATGGGCTTTAGCCCATATCCAGCAGAACTGGTCTTGAATTTTTCTCCATTTGTATTCTAGCCTTTTTTCTCTGCTGCTTCATTGCCCTAGAACACAGAGACCTGATACAAGCTATGGTGTCATGCTGATGCTGAACCAAGAACCTGGATTAGACTATCTATCTTGTCCAATTGGGTCTTGAAAATAGAAGCCCACTCAGCACCTTCATCCAGGATCCACTCCTGCATGATAGCTGTTTTACCAGGCACCACCCCCTTTTACCATGAACCTTTCTCTGTTGTTTGTCCTAAGCAGATGGCAGTCTTCGGTATCCTCATGAACTGGAGTAACCTTTGGCCCAGGCCCATGTTGAGCTTTGATTGTGCCACTATATTTTTTTGTACACAGGGAAAACCAGGGTTCCCAGCCAGAAACTGTGGGTTGCTATGATGGGCAATCAGGATTTAAAAATAGATCTTGCTTTCCGACCAATTAGAATCAGAAAAATTACATTGAATCTTACTGCATAAATATGCCAAAGTAGAATCCATCCATCCATTCATCTATTACATTTCTATAATGCCCCATAGCCAAAGCTCTCTGGGCAGTTCACAAAAATTAAAAACCATTAAAACATATTATAGAGAGGAAAAACACATTAGAGAAACTATAAAACTATTCACGTAAGGACATAAAACAGACAGCACACACAACAACATATATATAAAACAGTTTAAAAACATCAGCCAGAGACAATGCAGGACCTGATCAAAAAGATGCATTATATGCTACCAAATGCTTGAAAGACAAGTGCAGTTTTAACCATTAACAACTTACCTGCAAACTTTCCTACTATCTGTACCGCAGTTAAGGATGCCTTCTGTTAGTGTCCCCCTGTGCTGTTCTGTGTTCATTCAACTCCATGGACAAAGGATTCCAATTTATATCACCCCTGAATACAAGATTTATCTCACAACTGAATAGATGGCTCTATATAGAAGAGGTGCAGAACTTCTTTCCAACCAAGGGCCAAATTCCATTTCACAGAAGCTCTCATAGGCTGCATTCCAGTGGTGGGTGGGGCCAAAAGCAAACAGCATGTGGCCAACAGCTAGGGTGACCATATGGAAAGGAGGGCAGGCTCCTGTTTCTTTAACAGGTCCCCTCTACAAGGATTCGCTTTTGCACCTGGTTAGGCGATTATGCGCATAATCGCAGAAGTGCATTTACGCCTAATCCCTCTGCACGAGAGGCGGCAAGAGGCGGCGAAGCACATTAACAGATGTCCAAAATGCGCTTTACAAGTAGTTAATGCGCATAAGCGCTTATTCGCACAGTCAAAATGCGCTTTAACGGACGGAGCAAAATAAAACTCGGGATTTAACGCGCATTCGATAATGCGCATAATCGGGGAGATAACGCGCCTCTACGCCCGATTTGCGCTCCGTTCTTGTAGAGGTAATTTTTTTAATGCGCCTTGAAAGAGCTTTAAATGCCTCTTGTAGAGGCATCCACAGTTGTATTGAAAAGGGAATTTGAGAAGGTGCCATTTGTATGCAAGCAGCACCTGGTGAGATTCCCTCTTCATCACAACAGTTAAAGCTGCAGGAGCTATACTAGAGTAACCAGTTACAAAAGAGGGCAAGTCTCCTGCAACTTTAACTGTAGTAATGAAGAGGGAATTTCACAGGTGCTGCATGCCTACCAATGACACCTGCTGAAATTCCCTCTTCTATACAACCGTTAAAGATACAGGAGCCCTCTCCTCCTTTTCATAGGGTCGCCCTGTCCCTGCTGGGGTGTTGGCCTTTGGCAGGTGCCCAACCATGCCTACCTTCAACACTAAATAATTAATTTGGAGTTAAAGCTCATGTAGCATGAGAAAAGGCTATATGGTCCCAACGAGAGGTGCTGAGACTGCGATCCTAGGCATCTGTGCATGGGAATAAACCCTACTAGGAACTAAACTTTAGGAGAGGCATTTCAACCTTTTAGATCTGTACAAAAGCCAAGAAACCATGAAATGATTAGAGACTGGGGAAAAGGGAGCATGGCCTTCTGAGGAACTCCAGAGGGCCAGATTGGGAGGACCGGATTTGAGTTCCAGGTTTGAGGGTTCATCTTTTTGGATGAACAGTGTTGCATCACATATGCCAGTTGAAGAGACAAACGTATACAAAACACATATGCCATAATTTTGACTTCTTTCTGTTCAGCTCAGATATTCTACAGATGATTGTTCCTTTGAAGAAGAGATGCGTCCCGATGGCTACAACATCTACAAGTCAAAGAAATACGGCATCTTGGTGTCCTTAAGCAGTGCCAGGCAAAGACAACAATTCAAAGGGAAAGACTTCCTTCCGTTGTCTCATTTCTTGCCTATGATCAACACTGTGCAAATGGAGCCTACATGTTTTGAGCAATATGGTGACACCACACACCCAATTGCATCATCTGATATTTTCAGTTCACCTCCGGAAACTGACAGCATGGATCCCTTTGGCATCACTTCAGAAGTATCAGTGCAAAGTCCTAGCTTTGGGAAATAACTAGTGCTCCCTATACTCCACCAAAAAGAAAAAGGGAAAAGCATTGCCAGTAGGCTAGGATAGTATTCTAGCAGTGATATTTAAGACATGAAGACTTGCTTAGATGTTGCACCACCCTTGTTAAGCAAATGCCAATACCAATTCTAAGAAACATAGACACAGTTACACTCACAGTATTTAGAAGAAGGGGAAAAAACATTGCAAAAGGTACTTTTAAATTTAGGAATGACAAAAATGTAAAGTGTAAAAGAATCTTTTCTGCTTTGGAGAATGTTTGGAGGGAATAAGATCACGAATATTTGATTTTACTATTTCATTACATCTTTGTCACTTCTGAGACCTAATGACAAATACACCAAAGGAATAACTTCTCTTTAAGGTTAGCAATAAAACAGGAGCAATTAAACAAACATACACACATACACACACAACCCTATTATAAAATCATAGTATTTCACTTTATTCTTTAGGCATCCAATCGCAGGTTATAGCCTGTTCCATACAATGCAATATAATAACAATAAAAATTATTTCACAAAGTTAAAATTCAGTGTATTCACATACTTTACAAGGATTTGTCATTTCAGAATCACCATTTCTCATACGAGGCAGTTGTCCTCTAGGGCTGTTCTAAGTTGGGCTGCTTTTACTGCCAATCTGGCTGTGTTTAACATAATGAACTTGGATGTGCTTGACAGTAAATGTATGATTTTGTCCATATCATCGAGGTTAGTTACCGTTACTAGACATTTTGTTAAGTATTTGTCTCTTGGGATTTTATACAGCTTACAATGTAACATGTAATGTATAGTGTCATAGTGCAACCCTATGCATGTGTACTCAGAAGTAAGCCTATTGAGTTCAATGGGGCTTACTCTCAGTTGAGTGCATATAGGATTGAAGCCTCTACATATTATAGATTTTACTCTTTTTTCCTCAAACCTTTGCAGCTGGTTTTAGGAGGATTGAGCTGCAGTGCTACACCCACTTATCTGAAACTTGGTTCTGAGTAGATATGTATAGGATTGCACTGTCAGCTATTGAAAAAACATTTTCTATCCCAAGGTTGCCCAATACAGATAGGAGGTAATATCAGTCCCAGTAAATGGGAGAATCTATACACCTGAGCTGTTATTGTTAGCAAGCTTTAGACCCTGTTCAGATGACACTTTGGGGAAATGTGGTTATATCCAATGTTAGTCCTACTTAGAGCAGGCCCATTGGAATGAATGGAACAAGTTAGGTCAGATCTACACCAAGCAGGATATAACACTGAAAATGGTTTGGAAATGGTATATGGAGTGTGTCCTGGGCCCCAACAGTTATCAATACCATTATAAAACAGTAGTGTAGATCCTGCCTTAGACTAACATTGGATGCAACCCAATGTCTGTTGTTAAAGGAGTTACACAGTTCTTCAGGCAAAACAACTGCAGGTTTTTGAAGTGCTAAAATGTTTGAAAAACAAAAACAGTTAGGTTGCCCTATACCTGGAGTACTTTCCTAATTTCCCCCTGGTTTGCCTCAGTGTATTTTACCTCTGAGGCAGAAGCGCGTCAAGCTTATGATCCTTTTCACTTGAATAGCTGCTCTTCTCTTTCTCCCTCTGAGTACTTCAACCAGACCGCCTTTCTGCAGGGCAAAAATGGAACCACCCTTTATTCTGGCTCTTTGGGGGCATCAAGGGAGTACAATCCTGTCTCTGCAGAGATTCAGGCATTGTATGATTTTAAAACACGCCTTGGAGCCTGGGATGCAAGGTTTGAGTTTTATATTGAGGCTTGGAGTAGGCTGCTGGGAGAGATTGCTTTTCCCTGCTAGGACCTGATGCAATCCATTCAAGCCCCCAGGTCCTATAAACCTACATGGAGGCCTAGGGCGTATTAAATGCGCTTAAGGAAAATAATTCAGACTTTTAGTGTTCTAGGAAAGGCTGGGGAAGTGGTGGGGTGTCAGCAGGACAGACACAGCGTCATGTGAGTACTGTGCTGCAAATCCGCACACCAGGCATGGCGAGAGTGCACTAAATTGCTGGTGAGATGGAGCTCTAAAAGTAGTTGAATAGGTAGCCAATTCTGCTTTCTCTGTAGAGGAACAATAACTAGATGTTGACGTTGCCTGATGAAGAATTCTGCACAACCACAAGCTCACATACTCCTTCAGCAAAACTAATTGGTCAAAGAAAACCTATTATTGTACTTATTTTATATCATATATCTATAGGCCGGGAGATTTTATTCCTTAGAAAATCATTGTTAAAGATGAGTGCTGATAATTTGGTTGGACTTTGGAGCCAAGGGAAACTATTTTTGTCAGTTCGGTGAAAATTAGAAGTGGACTAATATAGCCTAATCCTGTCTTTTAAATGTAAGAATCCTATCTTTTAACTGTAAGAGATGCTTTGGAAAGAGCCCAGTTGTTTAAAATTCTTTGTGTGCAATCCTATGCATGTTTAGACAGAAAAAGTCCTACCAGTGCCAGTATTCCCAAGCCTGTCATGTTAGCTGGGGGATGCTGGGAGTTGTAGGACATTTTTCTGTCTAAACATGCATAGGATTGTGCCTTTACTGACTTTACTGCAATGGGATTATACATTATTGTGAGTAATGTGTCATGGAAATTCTGTATATAAGTTTTTAATGTTAGAATTTCAATTAGTGAATAACTACTTTTCTACTAGTTTGTGGAAATCTGAAAGAAAAGAAAAAAGGCTTTGGGATGTCATTCTTTCCCAAAGGTTCTTGTATATAGTGGTATGGGTCTGTACAGAAAACAAAGGGAAAACATTATTTTCTTGACCTAGCACTTCATTGTCAACACAATATTTATAATTAATTTATTAAACACACACCTCTGTTTATTTTGTTACTGTATTTATACTTAAATTTCTATTTATGTACTCAAAGGTTGTATTTTTCCCTTTTCTTTTTTTAACAGACTGGCAAAAATAGTAATGTTTTGTGTAATCTTGATAATGGTGAGGAAAAAAGTTGAAACTTTTTTTAAAAAAATGTGTGTGAAATCTGTAGATTTAGCATGTAACATTTGTAATAAAAATAAAATATAAGAATATGTTTCGCTCTTGTCTGGATCTATCTCTATTAATTTTTCTTTGAAAGATCATATTATGAAGTACCAAGGTAGGACCTGCAACAAAATGTGTATCTTGTTTGGGAACAGGTTTTAGTTTTGTTTTTATTGTACTTCTACAAACCTAGGGTTTTCTCAAGCATATTGATAGCACCTTCTTTGTTTCTCAATAGTCCCGTTTTGGCTACAATCCTATTGGGACCTAGCACCTGAGTTCATCCTTAGTGAGAGTGATTAAAGGTGCAATTCTATGCATATTTAGACAGATAAAATGCCTACAACTCGCAGCATGGCTGGCTGGGGCATGCAGGCCATTTTTCTATCTAAGCAAGCATGGGATTGTGTCCTAAGTGTTTAAATATATACAAACTGCAAAATATATACAAACTGCTCTGATGAGTTTGCAAAATACTTCGCAAATAAAACCTCTTGCATCTGCTCTGACTTGTACTCTGAGTTGAAAACAGGATCTGAGATGGTGGCTGGGGCTGCGTGTACCCAGTTTTGATGGATGCATGTAGTCTTTTTCAGCCAGAGGATGGATGTCAGTTGCATGGAGGGGTAGGAACATTGTTTGTTTGTTGGAGCCTTGTCCAACCTGGTTACTAAAGGCTGCCAAAAGGAGACTGGTGGGATGAAGATTGTAAATACTTATTCATGGGAGGGATGTGCCAATTCTTTTAAAAAGACGCTGTGGTAAGACCACAGTTAAAAAATGCTATCACTGGATTCCATTTCCCTAGATCAAGAGTGTGCAGGAAGTAGATTTCTGCATGTTTTGGACTTCAACTCTCAGAAGTCCCTGACAGCATAACCAATGATCAGGAATACTGGGAATTGAAGTCCCAAACATCTGGAGATCTACTTTCTGTCTATTCCTGCCCTGGATCATATATGGACCATCAACAGGTTATAAAAGTGTAGGGTGCCTGTCTACTTTTCTCCACCATCCAGCTGATTGTAGCTGCTACTAGTGGCAGAAAAACAGCAATCTCAGAGACAGAGTTGCTGAGGTTGGGAGAAGTGAAATCGTTGTCCATGGCTCCTCTGGCTGCACCAAGAGTGGCCAAGAAACACATGCAGCCCATAGGCCATGCATCTCTGCATTAAAAAAGCCTATTATTATTATTATTATTATTATTATTATTATTATTATTATTATTTCATTTATATACTGCCCTATAGCCGAAGCTCTCTGGGCAGTTTACAATGGTTGATAAAAATATGAAATACAATATAATAAAAATACTCTAAAAATGTTAACATAGAAAATTTAAAACAATGTAAACAATAAAAACAAATAAACTATGTTTTTCCAATAGACCCATTCTAAAATAGTAGATATAGATGCCTCATAATATACCATTAAATTCCTGGGAATAGAGGGTGGTCTTTACCTGGTGATGAAAAGATGACAATGTCAGCACCAGGCAGGCCTTGGTGGGGAGCTCATTCCACTGAGAAGGCCCTGTCCCTTGCTTCCACTTTCTGAGGCCCCCTCCACAAGGATGCGCTTTTGCGCCCGTTTGTGGTATTATGCGCACTATCGCGGAGGCGCATTTACGCCTCATCCCTCTGCACGGGAGGCAGCGAGAGGCGTTGAAGCGCATTATCGCTTTTCTCCGACGCGCGTTTTAATTGTTCACATGCGGGGCTTCGGGAGGAGGAAACAGACATTTTAATTCGCTTTTTGCCTAAAGCCAACCCCTTTCCCAGCCCTCCCTTCCTGTACTCCACCCACAGGAATGTACCTGCCTGCCTACGTAATTTCGGGTTACCTGGCAACCAGATGGGAGGGGGGGAGAGGGCAGAGCTGAGCGGGGGGAAAAAAATGCCTTCAGGTTACGCGCACCTTCGCGCGCGTGCATATGCATACAAGCACGTGATCAGAGCCAACCCCTTTCCCAGCCCTCCCTTCCTGTGCTCCACCCACAGGAATGTACCTGCCTGCCTACGTAATTTCGGGTTACCTGGCAACCAGATGGGAGGGGGGGAGAGGGCAGAGCTGAGCGGGGGGAAAAAAATGCCTTCAGGTTACGCGCACCTTCGCGCGCGCGCATATGCATACAAGCACGTGATCTGAGTTTCGTCGACCCTTGAGTTCATTTACCTAGGCGACACCAGAGAAGCAAGTTTGGTTCCCCTTTTCTCTTTCTGAAACGCCATTTTGAGCTGGACGGGAAGAGAAGGCGAGATGGCTCCTACCTCGATTTCTCGTTCCCTCGTGTATGCAATTCAACTTATGATCGCAAATATGCATTTTACATTGACTTGCCTAAGGAGAACGATTCAACGGAGAAGAAGAAGAAGAAGAATCATCAGGAGAATGCTCCAAGAGAACAACTCATATCTTTTAAGGCTCCAACAAGATAGGCTCCAAGAGAATTTATTATATGTTCCTTTGATGAAACAACAGAGACCAAGAAGATGGTGGTGCTTCCCCAGGAGTCGTGACTGGTGGGAAAACGATGTTCTAGCCCTCTGGGGTGATGAGCAGTGGCTAGAGAACTTTAGGATGACCAGAGCAACCCTTTTCCAGATTGCAGACCATCTTCGGCCATTTCTAGAACGTCGCAATACGAACATGAGGGAAGCCATTCCAATGGTGAAGCGCGTGGCCATCTGTATATGGAGGCTAGCAAATCCTGGTGGTTACCGGGTGGTGGCTCAGCAATTTGGGATCGGTAGAACAACGGCAGCCATGATCGTTGTGGAGGTCTGCCTAGCCATGGAGCATGCGCTTCTGAGAAAAACAGTTTGCCTTGGCAATGTTCCAGAGGTGAGTCTTGTTTTTTATTATTTGGGATAGGAAAAGATGGGCTAGGCTGTTATATAGGTGGCCAAATGGAACTTGATCATTGTATCTCAAGCATGCCAGCCGATGAAGCAGTAATGATTTATTTTCCATTATTTATGTTTTCTCTCTCAGATCATGAGTGGATTTTCCAAACTGGGCTTCTTTCATTGTGTTGCAGCCACAGATGGATGTCACATTGAAATTGCCTGTCCTCCTAGGCAAGGCCCTGACTACATAAACCGGAAACGCTTTTTTTCCATGCTCCTTCAAGGCACAGTGGACCACCGTGGGCGATTCATGGATGTGGAAATAGGTTGGAGTGGGAGAAATCACGATGCCCATGTCTTCAGGAACTCTGCGTTCTTTGAGGCCATGGAAGCTGGTGTCTTCATCCCAGGGAACCCTACCATTACTGTTAATGACGTGCAGATTCCTCCACTGGTGGTGGCTGATTCCGCTTACCCCATTCGGAAGTGGCTGATGAAACCTTACGGCGGAGCCCTGGACCAGCAAAAGCAACATTTCAACCACTGTCTGTCACGGGCGAGGAATGTTGTTGAATGTGCCTTTGGAAGGTTAAAAGCACGGTGGAGATGCCTGTCGTCCAGGATAGAACTCGCTGAAGAAAACGTCATTTCTGTGATATCTGCCTGTGTCATTCTACACAACATTTGTGAAAGTCAAGGACATGATGTTGCATTGGATCTCCACGAAGCAAGGCAAATTGAACTGGCAACCCTGGGTGCCCCGCTGCCAACGGGGCATGAGGAAATTCAAGAAAAGGCTGCTGGGGAAAAGGTCAGAGATGCCTTAAGAGGCATGCTTTGGTCTCTGCGTGGGCAGAACCCCTAGGGAGGTGAGTGTTCAGTGCCAAACCCCTGTGCCAAACTTGTGTAAGCCATGTTTTCCCTAACTTTACTCTATTTACTCTATTTCAGCAAGTCACAGGAAGGAATCATGTGTCAAGACCTGCTCGAAGCATAAACCAATAAGGAAAGTGCATAAACAAATCAGGAAAGTATCCGCATAAAGGCTTCATGGCCTGAGAATGAATGAATGAATGAATGTGTAGAGGGTGGGATATTGTTATTACATCCTATGCTAAAACAATCCATCTCTAAATTTCCCTTAGAACATAGCATAGAGAGAACTGCAGGGGATCAAAGACGGTGTCGTGTGGAACCTCTGTGATGTGACCAGACCAGAAGGCAACCGCTTCCTTTTTCTGGATCATTCATTCCATTCTTCAAGCAAAAGCCAAGTCCCGCTCCAGGCAGCACTGACTGTGTTTATTCTTTTTTCATCAAGAAGAAGCTGCATTAGGAAATGAGACTACTTATAGACAATCCCTTTAGAATATGTGAATTTTATTTTCTATGTTGATTTCGCTTTTACATTGCTGTTTTGAGATGTTCAGTGACTTCAAAGTAACGTATGTTTCTTTCAATGTGTAATGCAATGCTGTTGCAAATGCTGTTAATTTTATTTTCTTTGCTGATTTTTCTTTTACATTGCTGTTAGTAATTAGATATTGTTATGAGATGTATGTTCATAATAATGTGACTTTCAACTATGTTTCTTTCAATGTCAAATTAAATGCTGTTGTAAATGCTGTTAATTTTATTTTCTATGCTGAAATTGTTGTTGCCATATTGCCATATTGTTGTTGCCATATTAAAAAGTGCTTATTTTAAAAATGCTTATCCTAAATAAAATATGTTCCTACAATTCCTAGACAATAAGACTTCAGGTAACCCAACACACATATGCAGTACAGTGAACATTGCAGAAGGGCAAGTAACAGGACCACAGCCCATCCATGTCTACCTCACAGGGTTGTTTTTTTGAGAATAACATAGTACCATCTAGTCAATAACATTCTCAGGTTTTCAGTTCAGGACACCCAAAGGTACATTCAGGACACCCAAAATTGTTGTTGCCATATTAAAAAGTGCTTATTTTAAAAATGCTTATCCTAAATAAAATATGTTCCTACAACTTGACAATGTTGATAGTAGTATTCCTAGACAATAAGACTTCAGGTAACCCAACACACATATGCAGTACAGTGAACATTGCAGAAGGGCAAGTAACAGGACCACAACCCATGCCTACCTCACAGGGTTGTTTTTTTGAGAATAACATAGTACCATCTAGTCAATAACATTCTCAGGTTTTCAGTTCAGGACACCCAAAGGTACATTCAGGACACCCAAAATTGTTGTTGCCATATTAAAAAGTGCTTATTTTAAAAATGCTTATCCTAAATAAAATATGTTCCTACAACTTGACAATGTTGATAGTAGTATTCCTAGACAATAAGACTTCAGGTAACCCAACACACATATGCAGTACAGTGAACATTGCAGAAGGGCAAGTAACAGGACCACAACCCATGCCTACCTCACAGGGTTGTTTTTTTGAGAATAACATAGTACCATCTAGTCAATAACATTCTCAGGTTTTCAGTTCAGGACACCCAAAGGTACATTCAGGACACCCAAAACACATCTGGTAACTTTCCCACTGCTCCGAACAAACGCGACAGTGTTTAATCACTTACGCGCGGTTCGGGAATGGTGGTTTGACGGTTCCGCGCGCATGCGCGCAACCGCTAAACCGGTCCGCGGAAACATCGCAAACCGGAAGTGAGGCCTAGACTTCCTCACAATCCTTCAAGATGCCTAGAGGGAGGTATTGGGGGGATGCGGAGGTCCGCATATTATTGGCCTTCCTCCTCCAATCCTCCCTCGTTGGAAGGATTGTCAGGAGCAGCAGCCTCCCGACTATGAGGCTGTTTAGGAGGGCGGCTGCTGCTCTGTGCCAGCAAAACTTCGTCCGCACTGCCCTGCAGTGCAGGACGAAGTTTAAGTATATGAAGGCCCATTTTTTCCGGGCCATTAGTGCCCACGGAGAGCATCCCCCCTTTCGCCAGCGGCCCCCCTACTTCAATGAATTCAGGGAGCTGTGGCGGAAGGCGGGGAGACCAAGCCCTGAGGAGAGGCTGACCGCAGGTGAGTGAGTGCATTAGCATTCTGCCCACTGCTCATTGTATATTCTCTGGTGGATGTGCAGGTTGGGGGGGGGAAGCCCCAAAAACTATGACCCCTGACACAATGAGGCTTTAAGGTGGATTCCAGCATACATCTTGGGTGGGGTGGGACTAGATGCCCTTCAGGAGCCCTGTGTGCTGGTGATTCTGCCCACTGCTCATTGTGTATTCTCTGGTGGATGTGCAGGTTGGGGGGGGGAAGCCCCAAAAACTATGACCCCTGACACAATGAGGCTTTAAGGTGGATTCCAGCATTCATCTTGGGGTGGGACTAGATGCCCTTCAGGGACCCTTCCACATTTTAATGTTATTTCCCTTTTTCCCTTCCCTCTTTTTCTTAGCCCAAAACAGGAGGGCGGAAGAGGCGGCTCCGTCTCCCGAAGTGGAGGAGGTTGGGGGGACTTCTCCTCCTCCTCCTCCTTCTCCTCCTCGGATGACCCTCCGCAGAAGGGCACGTAAGTTAAATGCAAGCCAGATTAATTAGGAATACTATTTTTGCCCAGCGTACTTTAATAATATTATTAATATTAATAATTGTAATGATATATGTATTTATTTATTAATTAACAGACTCTCCCAACGGATCGAGGCGGGGAACACCATGATAGAAACTTAAAATAACATTTTTTTTCCAATTTTGAAGGGATACTCAGTCCATCGCCATCGCCGTCTGCGGAGGAGGTGGAGGAGGAGGTGCAGGAAGAGGAGGAAGAGGAGAATGCACCCCCACCTGTCTCACCTGCTGCTGTGTCTCCAGCAGGTAATAGAAGTTCCATTGCTTTGTATAATGTAGAGTACATTGAGCATATAAAATCCAGGTCAGGGCTCCTGTATCTGTAACAGTTGTAGAGAAAAGGGAATTTCAGCCAGTGTCATTTGTATGCAATTAGTTCCTGGTGAAATCCCCTCTTCATCACAACAGTTTAACCGACCTGGATTTTATGTGGTCACCCTATTGTACAGTACAGGACTAATGGTTTAAATTTTTAATTAAAAAATGAAAAACTATATTTACATTCCTGTAAATTGAATCGCATTGAATAGCCAATGTCATTGAGTGGTACATCTTGAACTGTTTTTCTGTTGGTTATATTATATGATTTTAAACACTTTTTTTTTCTTACCATCCCATGCAGTTCCCACTCAGGAGGAGCGGCTGGAGAGCCTAGAAAACGCCGTGGGAGGCATGCAGCAACGCATGTCCTCCATTGAGGACAAGCTAGACCGCATCCTCAATAAATTGTAAATAGTTGAAAATAATATTGTAAATAGTTGAAAATAATATTTGTTTAAAAAACTAAATCTTTATTTTTGTTACTAAAACATTGTTTTGGTTTTCCTTAGCATTTTCAGGTTGGTGCAGTATTAAGGAGGGATGCCTAACTGTTTTAATAATAGATAGGAAGCACAGTCCCAACCACACAGTGAGATATGAAAACTATATTTCAATGGTTAAATACAACATAAATAACAGCAAAAAATACCATAATTAACAGCAAATAACATAACAATTACATAAATAACAGCAAAAAATACCATAATTAACAGCAAATAACATAACAATTACATAAATAACAGCAAAAAATACCATAATTAACAGCAAATAACATAACAATTACATAAATAACAGCAAAAAAAAACCATAATTAACAGCAAATAACATAACAATTACATAAATAACAGCAAAAAAAACCATAATTAACAGCAAATAACATAACAATTACATAAATAACAGCAAAAAAAACCATAATTAACAGCAAATTATTAACAATAACATAAAACATGTATTCTAAGGGGAGAACTTTAAGGGTTTTTTTACCTCCCGTGCCGTGCGCTTTATGCTTGGCTCACCTTGAAGTGGTGATGATGAGCGCTGTGGGGGTACTGTATGGGAGCACGGGAGCAGTGATTCGTCCAAGTCTTTGGTTAAAATGTCATTCTGGGGATTTTGCAACTGGGCAGACTGGGGGTGTTGCACCCTGACTTTACGTTTCTTCTTAGCCAGGCATTTTCTCCCCTCACCCTCTCCTGAGTTCCCACCTAAGTCATTTGGCTTAGAGCTGGTCCCCTCCATACTGTCAATAGCCAACCGTCTTTTTATTGGCTGGCGTTTTCCATGGCTAGTAGATGATGGGTTGGCTGTATCGGTTGATCTTCCCGGTTCTTCCTGTTGCACCACCGTCACCAGCTTCTCCATCGTGACACATTGTCTTTCTAGAATTCTGAGAAGGGCATCTTGATTTCTTTGGTCCCTTGCATCTTCTGTTTTCAAATAGTCCAACATCTGGTCATTTTTCTGCAACATCTGCTCATGCATCTGCAAGAGGTTTGCGTTGTGTGCAGAGGCATGCTCCAGAATGCGGTCTGTGTCCCTGCTGCGTGGGGGTCTTCTGTTTCTGGCCATTTCCAGGCGCGTTGCAGGCGAGAGTGCTGACTTTTGGATGGGATGTCTCCTTCCTTCATCTGTACCTGAAGGGAAAGGGCAAAGTTTAGTGTGTTTAAAAATCATTTATTACATGTCCAGCCTGTACCATGGGTTCTCTCGCACCCTCATCCTGAAGATGAGAATGTCCTTTCACACATTTATAAGAATTGCAGGACTGAAACTTTATCAAGCAAATAACATCGGCTGTACTTACTCGCTCCTGCTGCAGGATGGTGGAGATTTCTGGCCCTCAAATCTGCGTGGTCACTGGTTTCCGACGCACTGGTGTAACCGCTGCTTCTGTAGGCTGCCGTGGAAGAAAAAGAAGAGCTATTAGGAGGTTTCATCAATAGGCACAATCACAAACCTCCCTCCTTTTGAAATGGGGGTGGTTGTTCAAAATGGCTGCCAGCCCCTTATCCTTTTTCCCCCCCGCCCTGGAGAGACCAGAGAAACGCTGGGTAGCTAGAGGAGATCTCTCCTGCCCTCTCCTGCCCCACCCGCTCACCCGCATCTGCCTGCCCCATTTTAGAATACAATTTTTTATTCCATGGAACACAATATTAAGTTGTAAAGTTAAGAGTCTTCCAATAGGCACAATCACAAACCTCCATTTTAAATAGGGGGGGGGGGTTGTTTGTGTGTTCAAAATGGCTGCCTGCCTAGGCTGACCACATGAAAAGGAGGTCAGGGCTGACCACATGAAAAGGAGGTCAGGGCTCATGTAACTTTAAGTGCTGTAGAGAAAAAGGAATTTCAGCCGGTGCCGTTTGTATGCATGCAGCACCTGGTGAAATTCCCTCTTCATCACCACAGTTAAAGTTGCAGGCAGTATACTACAGTGACCACATGAAAAGGAGGTCAGGGCTCATGTAACTTTAAGTGCTGTAGAGAAAAAGGAATTTCAGCCGGTGCCGTTTGTATGCATGCAGCACCTGGTGAAATTCCCTCTTCATCACCACAGTTAAAGTTGCAGGCAGTATACTACAGTGACCACATGAAAAGGAGGTCAGGGCTCATGTAACTTTAAGTGCTGTAGAGAAAAAGGCTGAAATCCCTCCCATAGACCACAATTTCTGGTCCCATGCACCCCAGAAATTAGCCCAGTACTTACACGGTGGTGCTGGTGCAGGATGCTGCTGGAGATTTCTGGCCCTCAAATCTGCGTGGTCACTGGTTTCCGACGCACTGGTGGAACCGCTGCTTCTGTAGGCTGCCGTGGAAGAAAAAGAAGAGCTATTAGGAGGTTTCATTCCAATAGGCACAATCACAAACCTCCATTTTAAATAGGGGGGGGGGTTGTTTGTGTGTTCAAAATGGCTGCCTGCCTAGGCTGACCACATGAAAAGGAGGTCAGGGCTGACCACATGAAAAGGAGGTCAGGGCTCATGTAACTTTAAGTGCTGTAGAGAAAAAGGAATTTCAGCCGGTGCCGTTTGTATGCATGCAGCACCTGGTGAAATTCCCTCTTCATCACCACAGTTAAAGTTGCAGGCAGTATACTACAGTGACCACATGAAAAGGAGGTCAGGGCTCATGTAACTTTAAGTGCTGTAGAGAAAAAGGAATTTCAGCCGGTGCCGTTTGTATGCATGCAGCACCTGGTGAAATTCCCTCTTCATCACCACAGTTAAAGTTGCAGGCAGTATACTACAGTGACCACATGAAAAGGAGGTCAGGGCTCATGTAACTTTAAGTGCTGTAGAGAAAAAGGAATTTCAGCCGGTGCCGTTTGTATGCATGCAGCACCTGGTGAAATTCCCTCTTCATCACCACAGTTAAAGTTGCAGGCAGTATACTACAGTGACCACATGAAAAGGAGGTCAGGGCTCATGTAACTTTAAGTGCTGTAGAGAAAAAGGCTGAAATCCCTCCCATAGACCACAATTTCTGGTCCCATGCACCCCAGAAATTAGCCCTATACTTACTCGGTGGTGCTGGTGCAGGATGCTGCTGGAGATTTCTGGCCCTCAAATCTGCATGCTCACTGGTTTCTGACGCACTGGTGGTACCGCTGCTTCTGGAGGCTCCTGCCATGGCAGAAAAAGATGAGCTTTTAGGAGGTTTCATTGACATAGCCCTATACTTACTCGGTGCTGCTGCAGGATGCTGCTGGAGATTTCTGGCCCTCAAATCTGCGTGCTCACTGGTTTCTGACACACTGGTGGTACTGCTGCTTCTGTAGGCTGCCGTGGAAGAAAAAGAAGAGCTATTAGGAGGCTGCCTGCCCCTTATCCTTTTTCCCCCCCGCCCTGGAGAGACCAGAGAAACGCTGGGTAGCTAGAGGAGATCTCTCCTGCCCTCTCCTGCCCCACCCGCTCACCCGCATCTGCCTGCCCCATTTTAGAATACAATTTTTTATTCCATGGAACACAATATTAAGTTGTAAAGTTAAGAGTCTTCCAATAGGCACAATCACAAACCTCCATTTTAAATAGGGGGGGGGTTGTTTGTGTGTTCAAAATGGCTGCCTGCCTAGGCTGACCACATGAAAAGGAGGTCAGGGCTCATGTAACTTTAACTGCTGTAGAGAAAAAGGCGGGAATCCCTCCCATAGACCACAATTTCTGGTCCCATGCACCACAATGTTGTGTCCAATGCCCCCCTTTCCCCCTCCCCCCCCCCCCCATAAACCCAGCCTAGATCATTGGGAACTCCCTTCCTTCCATGATGTCTGACCTCAGAAATTAGCTAGGCCTGTACTTACTCGGTGCTGCTGCTGCAGGATGCTGCTGGAGATTTCTGGCCCTCAAATCTGCTTGCTCAATGGATTCCGATGCACTGGTGGTACTGCTGCTTCTGTAGGCTCCTGCCGTGGCAGAAAAAGAAGAGCTTTTAGGAGGTTTCATCAATAGGCACAATCACAAACCTCCCTCCTTTTGAAATGGGGGTGGTTGTTCAAAATGGCTGCCTGCCCCTTATCCTTTTTCCCCCCCGCCCTGGAGAGACCAGAGAAACGCTGGGTAGCTACAGGAGATCTCTCCTGCCCTCTCCTGCCCCACCCGCTCACCCGCATCTGCCTGCCCCATTTTAGAATACAATTTTTTATTCCATGGAACACAATATTAAGTTGTAAAGTTAAGAGTCTTCCCAACCCAACAAAAGAAACAGTCTATACCTTCAGGTTCTTCGTTTCCAATATCTTCTGGTGTCTCCAATTCTAAAAGGGGAAAACATCAGATGTGAGCTATAGGCATGAAATAGAAGGAAGAACGAGATTTTTTAAAAAATGGCAATTACAATCAATGTACCTCCGGGAGAGTAGGGCGTTCCAAGGTAGTCCTCCACATCTATTGTTTGAAGTTCACTGCTGAACAGTTCTTCTGAGCCTTCTGAGAGCGGGAAAGCCAGGGGGGAACTTACTGGGGGAGCAGCAGCAGGTGCTTGGACACGATGGATGTTCAGACTCCTGCCCACGCGATTTGGTTGAATAGTAGCATCCCCCCGAAAAATGCTATGAAGCTCCTCAAAAAAGGGGCAGGTGGCAGCATCATTTCCTGATCGTGAATTATGATTCACGACCCTGCGATATTCCTGCCTCATTGCCTTTGCCTTCGTCCTGCACTCCTTCGCTGTACGGATATGGCCCCTTCTTTGCATTTCCTGAGCAATGGATTCATAGGCATCGAGGTTCCTATGGCTGGCATTCAGTTGAGCTTGAACTTTCTGCTCCCCAAAAATGTCCAGAAGGTCGAGAATCTCTGCCTTTTTCCAAGAAACTCCCCTTCCTGGAGCAGCCATTTCGGTAGGTGGAAAAGGTGTAGAGGAAATAAATCAGGATGCAGTCTCTCTGGCGTCGCGAAGTTAAATGAGGTCAACGGTCGGATCGCGCGCACGCGCTTATATGCATAGGCGCGCGACCACACCTGCGCCTCCAGCCAAACCGTTGGGTGAGCACACCCGCGCGGCTGCGCATAACCTGAGGGCTTTTTTTTCAAATCTCCCGCCGGAAATACCTTCCCTCTCCCCGCCCATCTCGTCAAAACCCGCCCTCTACCTGCTCACACCTCTCCGAAAATGCGCTTCACTGAAAAACTGTACACATGGTCATAACGCGCTTTACATCCCGCCGCAAAATAAAAGTCGCTATTTAACGCGCATTCGATAATGCGCATAATCCGGGAGATAACGCGCCCCTACGCCCGTTTTGCGCTCCGCTCGTGTGTAGGTAAAATTTATAATGAGCCTTCAAGGCTCATTAAACGCCCCGTGTGGAGGAGGCCTGAGCCTCCTTTGGAGGTGGCACTCGGGGGGGGGGGGGAAAGAGATGTTGATTATAGTGTCCAGGTATGTTCAGGTTGGGAGAGGTGTTCCATCAGGTATTATGGTCCCAAGCCATGTAAGGCTTAGGACAGCAAGCCTTAAATGGTTTGTAGCAAGGATATCTTAAAGACTGCTTCCTCCCATATGAACCTGCCTACAGTTGAAGATCTGTTTTGGAGGCCCTACTGTATGTCCCACCACCAAAAGAGACTAGATTGATGAAAACTTGGGACAGGACCTTTTCTGTAGCAGCACCACAGGTGTGAAATTTCCTCTTTAGGGAGGTTAGGTTGGTTTTTATTTAATTTTGGATGGGCCATTAAATCTCCTCCCCAAAGCTTTTGAATGATTTCCCCATTCAAATATCAACGAGCCAATGCCAACATTTTGCACTTCTTGATACATGTGTTGCTATTCAAGTAACAAAATGCAAGAGAATTCCACCAACCCACACCTTACTCTTTGCTCAGTGCCACCCTGCAAAAGTCACAAATTAGTTCAATTTCACCATAAACAATGCCATTAAGTAGCTGTTTACAGAAGGAAAATCTGAAAGATAACTTTGGGCTGATTGTTCTGTTGTTTCAGCAGGTGAGATTAGAAGTATGTCTGAACCCTGCACTTGGTCATGTCTGGATCATGCAGTTCTTGAAAAAGTTGAAATACCAAAGCAGACTCTTTGCAAAAATTTAAGATGCCAGAAAAAAGAGTTCACCCATTTGACCTCAAAATATTTTAACCCCACACACTCAAAGATCTCCGAACTATTATGTGGAATTGGAACACTTTACCAGCCTGGTAAGGTATTAAAAACTCCTCCCCTGTCTATGCTGGAATAGTAGAAGATGGGGAGTAAGATTCAAGCCTGCATTTCAAAATGCAGGGTTTGACTGACTCCTTCTTGGATGTCATGCATGGTCTCTTCTCAATATGAAGTCTAAGATCCTTTGTTACTTTCTGAAGCAAATCTGAGAGCTCCAAAGTGATGGCTCCCGCACATGGAATGTTGATTGGGGAGAATGAACTTTGGACAAGAGGGAGATAATCCAGGGGACTGCACCAGGAAACCTGGAGACAGGTTCAGGTGTTTCAGGAGTGATATGGAGGCTGGGAAAATGGCTTCCAGCCAATCTACACCTGTAACAGTTCTATTTGGCAATCTCATGCATTACATAGACCACTCATACCACCACACTCCTTGGACTGCAGGGTAATTTATTCACCTGGCTGTACCCTGCAATCTGCTAGTCACTTGGCTGCTACTTACAAATGAAGCCCCCCCCCCCCCTCCACACACACACAGTTGGCTGGGGAATGCTGGGAGTTATAGCGCGTTTTCTGTCTAAACAGGCATAGGATTGCACCTCCTGAGTCTCAGGAAGGCTCCTGCAATAAGCGTCACGTGTGAAAACGCCCGAGGTTGACAGTGAAGTGCAAAAACTCATCAGGAACCGCATCTATACGTTCTCTCTCCACACCGCGCGCGAGGCGCCCAGCGAAGTTTTGAGAACCTCCGCGGCACTCGGGTTTTCTTTTGCAAAGAAGACTTGCCCCCTCTAGTGGCTTACCCGGGGAAGAAAAGAAACACAGCAGCCGCGCTTGGGATGCGGCTCAGCCAGCGCGGATTCCGGCTCTGACGTCACGAAGGGATGCCGACTCCCCTTCGGAGCATGCGCGACGAGGCCGCTCGAGTTGGCCCCTCCGGCTTGCCGTCCGCCGTCACACAGTGCCTGGGATGACTATGTGATCAGCAGCAATAGTCGCTCCGGACTCGGTGAGGCAGGAGCTATGGAAACAAGTGCGTGCGAGTCGGACACCTTTGATGCCATAGTCATGGCGGAGACGAGGTACGGTCCGATCGTGGCCTCAGGTGCTGCCTTGGCCCTTCGCGTCCCCGGCGAAGAACTCTTCTCTCTCCCTGACCCCCCTCCCCAACTCCCAGTCTGTACTGGGAGGAGATGGGAAGGAAGAAGTGGGAAGGCGTGCCTCTGTCTGCGGAGGGCACTGAACGATAGACTAGCCACCCGTGACCATTGGCCATGCTGGCTGGAACTGACGGGGTTTATAGTCCAAAACATCTGGAGGGCATCAGGTTGCGATAGAGGAAAGTCCAGCCCTCCTGTGTGTCATTTAACTTGTCTCATTACAGATTACATTTACTTTAGCGTATTCACGCCAGGAAGTGGGAGGAATTTGGTACTGGGATAAAGTTTATTATCACCATCACCATTACAATCATTACGGCTATGTGAAATTATAATGGTGATGATGATAAACCTTATCCCAGATAAAAGCTTACGCCCATAACGCATTTGTTAGCCTTTAAAGTATAACATGGCTTTTTATTTTTGCTGCAGATATTAACACAGCTAATCCGCTGCTGTGAAGACAGAGTGTTCTATTTTAGCCTTAGAGCTCTGGGTTCAAGCTTTGGTTTCTGTTCATCTCCCCCCCCCCCCCCGCCCTTCACCAAGGTTCTCTGACTTTGAGTTTAATGCCTGCATGTACAAAATTTAACTTGCTTCCCCCCTCACGGCATGGAGATCTAATGACGGGGAAGTTTCACATGCTGAATTTCTGCCTTTTGTTCTGTTGTTGATAATATAGGGGAAAGATGCTTGGGTGAGGGGGAAAAAGAGTGACAACCCAACTTCAGACTCAAGCTAAGCCATGAACATGTGGGTGGCCTTAGAATTTTTTTCTCATCCTCTGTTCTCCAGTCTGTAAAATGGGAGCAAAAGTGACCTATCTCACAAAGATAGCACAACGTTGTGTAATTGATGATATCTTGTTTCTTTCCTGTTCATTGTTCTGTTTACTTCCCAGTGTCCATCATAATACCAGCTTTATAAAATGTATTTCCAGATTGATTTGTTATTTAGAGAAAGTTGGATCTTTCATGTGTCAGCAATATTTCCTAAACATTTTGTGCAGCTTTAACTGACAGAAGCATCATAGTTGAAAGTGACCTCAAGTGTCATATGTCCACACACCCCTCGTTGATGCTGAAAATCTTTTATGAGTTTCACAATCAATGGTTAAAAAACAATTAGAAAAAGTTGATGAGACAGATAGATAGGTTCATAGATCAAGGACAAAAGAAGAAAAAAAGTAAGCAGTCTTAGTAGTATTTTTTAAAGTACTGGTCTTTGTTACATTTGTATTTATCTGTTATATGACTTCCTCAAGCTGAATTTTCATATTTCATGTGTGCCTTCATTTGTGCCACTGGGTTTAAAAAGTAAGCATTTAAATGCTCTTAGTCAAACCAGTTTAAGGGCTTTATCATGTAATAAAAAAGATAAGGGCTCTGAAATAAAAAGGTGAAGGTTTATAAACCAGTTGTTTATTCTTGTAAAGCTGCTATGTGGCTATTTAAATGTTAATCTGTATTTTATAACAAGCGAAAATAAACTGTGAAAGCAGAATATTGTAATCACATTTCTTCTGAATGCACTGCTTTTGTAATACCAGCCAAATATTATGATTTGTAACATTATAATCTCATTGCTCTTGATATGACTCTCCTGGGCACTTAAGTATTGATGCAATTAGACTTAATACAATAAGTAAATAAAGCTGGAAATATCGAGGTCTGTTACTCCAACATCCCTTTCTAACTATTCGTTTTAATTCTTTTCTTACAAACAGTTTTACTAAGTTGCTGTGTTTCATAGATGACAGGCGTTAAGTATTCTTAACTGGTATAATGGTTGCAATGTTTTGACTTAAGAGGCAGGCATAGAAAGGACAAGTTCACTCAATTATTATAAATCTGTAGTAAGGATTTAAATGTCCACTGGTGATGTCCAGCCCATCAGAGCTTTTTCTCTAAGCAGCCATCAACAACCTGGTGCCCTCCAGATGTGTTGCACTGCAACTGCCATCATGCCATCAATGGCCATGCTGGCTGGGGATGATGGGAGATGTAGTCCAACAATCTGGAGGGCACAAGTTTGGGGAAGACTGCTCTACAAAATTCTTTTCACCTGACTCAGGGGGTCCACTGGAGAACAGTGCTGTCCACATCCAGTTCGGACAGCCTTTCCAGGAGGATAGCAGAGGAGGAATTGAAAGGTACTAAGAGTTCCAGGGGAATCACCAGTGTCCAACTCCCCCTGTCTCTCTCCTTGGAGACATCATTCCCCAGGGCAACCACGGCAGTTTCTTTGTCAAAACAAAGCCTAAACTTGGATTGAAATGGATCTAGAAGATCCATTTTATTAAAGAGTGCCTTGAGTTGATCAGCAACCACATGCATGAGCACCTTGCTCCTAAAGCTGCATTCAGACAACACGATAACCCATAGTTCAACAACTCATACTGGGTGGGTTAGCGTGTTCTGTGAATCTAGCTTTGCTAACATGAGTGGTATGCTAGTCAGTCAAGTTTACTATATGACCAAAGCCATCACAATATTATATATTCATACAAATTAAACAAACACAACCCAAGTGTGCATATCAAGAACATGGTAATGCAAGTATTCTGGTCCACAGTGACCATACCAATTCATCACTATTGCAACCTACCAAATTTAGACCTGTAAACCCTTTTCTAGCTGTGGCAGCTTCTACAGCTATTTTTGTGACCTGAAGTGTTGTGTATCTCATATTTTTAAAAATCAAGATTTGATAAGATAGGATGTACATCTTATCTCATCAAGTCTTGAATTTTAAGAATTCCTTTTTTTTTTAAAGAAGGATCTGGCAGCTTCCTCCTCAAGTATTTTTGCCACAACGGTGTTCAGAATATAAGTGTGGCAGAAGTTCAACCATCTCTATGCCACAGGGGCAAGTCCTTTCAGAGTATAGGTAATTGTTAAAAGTGTTCCTGCTTCACTGTGGGTTTGAAATTGAATGAAATTCTGCACACAGTTAAGTTGCTTAACCTCCTATGAAGCTGGTTGGTACTCAGTGGGACTTCCTTTAAAGTTAACCCATGTAGGATTGGGCTGTTCGCCTCTCGGGTGTGTGCAGGAGCACTTTTTTGCTGCATTAGACTAACATCTTTCCAAATGTACCTTTCTACAGATTTCATGGTGAAGGCTATCAAGAAGGTTATGCTGAAGGAATTCATGCTGGTGTCATTGAAGGGAGGCAATACGGATTGCAGCAGGGTGCCAGCATTGGCTTAGAAGTAGGTGTTAAAACTGAAATTGGCATTCTCATCCAAAGAAGTGACATGACAATTTATTTTTGAGACCTAAGTGAATATTAATCCATAAATTGAATTTCACTGCTTGAACAATACTGTAACTGGACATATCCAAGTTCTGTGTTGATATTATATTGCCAAAACAGTCTAATTGTTTAAACCGGTTCATTTAAATTGAGTTGAGTTTCTGAGACTGTGCTTTTAAGTAATCTTCTGTGACTACTTCCTTTTGCATTTTTTAAATTCATCATTTAAATTCCCTAAGGAGAAATAATCCCATTGGCATAAAAATAACAAAGCAATAAATGATCTATTTTCCAATTTATAGATTGGATCATACCTTGGTTTTGCAGTGACATGGCAGAGGCTGCTTCATAATGGCTCAGATGAAAAACACAGGTAGGCTTTGAAAAGAAAGCCAGTGTTTACCAAATGGGTGGATCCAGACTTTCCCTCCATGGACAGACATCTTGTGATCTATTGGAGGAATCCCAGCAGTGGAATTTGAGAGGAGTTTATTTTTGTCATCCGCCATCTCCCCGCCCCCTTTACAACCTCCTATGCCTGTGAAAACTTGCTCCAGAGGGTTGGACGACACTCTGGACCAGAGGGAGGGAGAAATCGGCAAACTTGCTTCCTCTCTGCCCCTTTCCACTTGGGGAGCGTTCTGAGCAGAACTCAACTCAGAATGTTTCTTGTGGAAGAAGGAAACACTGGAAGAGACCCATTGCCTGGCTTTTCATGGGATTGTTCCAGTTTGTTTCTTAGAACTGGATGTTTCTCCTTGGAGCAAAAAGGTAAAACTTGTGCAGTGAGGCAGAAAAGGTAAAGAGGTAGACAATGTCATTCTGAGATATACAGTAAAGTATCGGGGGGGGGGGGGGCGGGCAGCGACAGCATTGCTTGCCAACATTACTGCATTATCATATCAAGCTGAGAGGTGATCATACCAGCAGATGTGCTAGCTCAGTATCGTCAATGATGTCATTTTGGTGATGTTCCAGCTACATTATACATATCATCGCATTCAGAAACATGATGCAGAATCGCTGAGCTTCCTGAATATTTAGGAATGCTCAAGCATGGTATTCGGCCACTCAGAAGTTTTCTGAAACTTCTATAGATGGCTTTACCTTCTTAAACAAGCAGGTCCAAGTTAATCTCTCTCCCTCTCTCTCTTCCCCACACGGCTTTGTTGCTCTTCTGGCTGAACCACTACAGCATGTAATGAATGCTTTGGAAATGGCTTGCCAGTGAATATCATGTGGATGCAGTTTCCATTTCTCCTTCAGATAGAGAGGCGATTCTAAATTGGCAGGAATCCACTGCTAGACACTGAGAGATGAGGTCATGTGTAGAATAAGATCAGTGCTTTTTCATAGAAGAACATTTCTGGGCTCATTGCCTGGCATATGGATACCTCTCCGTTCTCCCAAGTGGAAAATTGCTAAATAGGGGTATTTACTGTAAGTTGCAATTGCATAACCTCCTCTTGCTAGCTTGTGCTCTGGGGAGGAAACCCTCCCCCAATAAAAATACATTGCAATCCTTTGACTTCAGGTACAGTAATGGACATTTATCTTGCCCAATGCAAGCATACATGATCTAAACTACATTAAAAAAACAACAACCCCACCAAAGATGTGCTAGTCCATGAGAGAAAAATAAATCCAAGATCCTGCGTTGGACAATGCCTTTATTAGAATTAACCAAATACCACAAAAGATTCTGCAAGCTTTCGAGTTCTTTAGGCCTCTTTCTCAGGTTAGGTGATTAAATACTAGGGGATGGGAGAAGAACAGAAAAGTTTTTAAAAAGTAGGCCAGATGTCGTGGCCATGAGACAAGTGACATAGGCTGCAATCCTATACCTACTTACTTCTGAGTAGACAGATATAGGATAGTGCTGTTGATAAAGATCTGATGATGAAAATCTGTGCTTTCAGGAGTATTTTTAATTTTCTATGAAATTGGTCTTTCTGAGTCAGCGTAGCCCCATATTCAGATAAAGGAGAGATGGGCAGCTTATGGTTTTCCACATGATTTGGCCTACAATATCCGTCATCCTTCACCTTTAGCTAGGGCGAATGGAAGTTGTAGGCCAAAACGTCTGGAGGGCCACAAGTTGTCCACCCTGCGGTATAGGATATGTGTCTGGAGCATTTTCATTCATATTCCATTTGCTCATGGAATTACTCGAACATTTTTCTTAGTATAGTCTGTTATTCTCTATTCCCTTATATATAATGGGAGATTTCTAGGGCTGCCACTCGATTTGAGAAATCTTAGTTGATTATCATCAAAGCTGGTGCGATGCGCACAAGCACAGAACTCCAAAAATGAAACAAATGACGACAAGTATCGCATCCAGCTTATAAATTGTTATAGACTATATGTGTATATATATATATATATATATATATATATATTAAAATTAGAGTTAAAATTTCATGGCTTTAAATATATATACAGATTTTAAAATCAGTTGTTTAAATATGCATACATTTGCATGGGTTGGATCCAGAGGTGCCCTTCCATGAGTGGACGACTATTCCATGTATAGAAGGGCTTTTTCTGGCTTAGCACAAGAATCTTAACATGCAAAAAGAGAACTGAAGTCCAGATGCAGGCTTCTGTTTTTGGAAGGCATTATACCATCTCTTGGGCAACATCACACAGTGCCTTCACTGGTTCTTGCAGAACAGTTCACAGTGCCAAAAGTCTTCTGTTTATGGATGCAGCCCTATGTGTATGAACCAAGACTTATCCAAATCTACTACTACTGCAAATAATAATAAATAACCACCCAGCAGGGACCAGCCATATGCCTCTGAGAAATCCACGTTTCTTTTCTTTGCCTATTACTGTGCAAGGGCCTGCTTGAGCAGAGCAGGGACGTAAAAGGTGCTGTCAGCCTAATGGCAAGGAGACCACAGCAGCACTCAAAAGATAGCTGTGTTCTCATGCACCCAGCTGCACAAGGCTGAAAACACCAGATCTACTCCCTCTGTCCAGATACTGGCATTTTCATTCTCACCCCACCCGCAAGAGCAAGGCCTACCCCCACCGTCTGCCAAATCATAACTCTGTCACTCTATTGGAAGAAGAAATGGGAACTGCGCCCATGTAATATTTCTAGGCTGTCATTTCCAAAAGACTCTGGACTGCATGTTTAGATTCAAGTCATTGCAAGGGCGTCCCATTTCCTGGTGGGGGGCGGGGATACTTGGAGGAAGGAGTGAATGGGCAGGAATGGGGGTTAAAAGGAGCACAAGAATGGTTACGGCCTGCTCTGGACCTGACAGACACCTGGCCTAGGTGTGGAGAGTCCACTAAATGTTGAAAGTCCTTGAAAGTTGGTTCTGAGGATGACATAGCAAGGGTGCCTGATTAATTGGCCCAGATATTTTAATTGCACAGTTTTTAATTGATTAAGCGGGTGGATTAATCAGCAAATGTGACAGTCCCAGATAATTGGGGATAATCAAAAGTCCGTAGAAAACTGGCTATTCAGGGTAGTAGATTTTCTGACAGATCATCCCTATATGTTTCTACTGTGTCATGGCTGCATCTATGAATGGCACGGTCCCTGTGTTTCAGTCCCTCAGGGCAGGGGCAGTAGTGATATGGGTGACATTATCCATTGCATTTTTTATTGATGCTACAACGTTAAGGGTTCCCATGCTACAATAAATTGGGCCAAAATTCTGGAAGTGGTGGTAATAATGAGGATGATTTATTAGTGAATGTAGCCTTAGTTTTGTGAGCTGGCTCCCATGTCTGAACGATTCTGAAATTATACGAAGCCTTTATTTCAAAACTTCAAAAATGCCTACTAAATATTCGGTGGGCCAGACTCTTAATTCCTGATTTAAATCCATGTATTATTTTGCATGTGACGTTTTTCAGGAAAAAGATAAAAGTATTAGAGTGTTTAATAGAGATGATTCAGAAATTTCCTCGTGAGGAATCAGTCTACGACAAACTTCAGGAAGACCTGGAGAACATCAGAGGACGATTTAAACAGGTCTGTACCCAATTTTAACATTGTAACAAAAAGTGTATTCATTGGGTACCATTTGAATGGAATAACGATGTCATGGTAATGTAATTTGATCTGCAATATAATAATAATAGTAATAATTTCTTACTAATAATAATAATAATAACTTTATTTCTTACCCGCTTCTCTGTTTGGTTCGAGTCGGGGAACAGCAGTAAATATAAAATATGATAAAATACATAAATGATTAAAAACATGGTGCACATTATTAAAATAGCAATAAAACATCGTAAAAACATCCTAAAATATTCTAAAATTCCACTGGATATGCCTGCTGGAAGAGCCTAGTCTTTATAGCTTTCTTAATTTCTGAAAGACTGTTAAGTTGATGAGTCTCCTCCGGCAGGTCATTCCACAGTCTGGGAACGGCAGAAGAACCTCTGGGTAACGGTTGTCATATGAACGTTGTATAACGGTTGTATAAATGTCATACAAATCAACGTTTGTGATTTCTGCCTTTCTTTTAGGTGTGTTCATTGCTGCATATTCCATCTGATTCTAGACTTGGTTCGGAGGGATCTGCACTTGCATTCTGAAAGCAACATGAGCAAAGAAGACGACAGTTTCAACAGGATCTGAAGAATCTGGGGAGGATAAACTTCGGCTGAAAGAGGTGCACCTGCCCCTCCCCACCAGAGGAGCACTAACCTCCCTACAGAGATAAAGTCAATAAATTAGGGTTTTGCTAGTTAAATTTTATGTTAGTCTCAGTTTAGTTTGCACACTCTGAGTTGAGTGCAGTGTTAGTCCTACCTACCTAGGGTAGACCCATCAGAATGAATAGAATTCAAGACTAACTCAAGTCTTATTCATTTCAGCGTGTCTACTCTAAGTAGGATTAATATTGGACACAATCCCCTGGCTTAAGAAGGCAGTGGCTCCATGCCGATTCCTGTTGATGAAAGTACTGTTCAGTTAAATGTTCTACATCAATTAAATGTTGGAAATTATCTTAGAATGGCTTATATTTATCTACCAGCACCATTTATGTTAAATAGGCAACTTCAGAGTGATTTTAGAAGCTTTGAAATGGATTTCATTCCTCAACTTGACATTCTGTTGGAAATCCATGACAAGATATATTTCACTATATTAGTGCAACAAACACAGTAAACTGTATAACGCAGATGTTATCCATGTATATATTTGAACAACTTTTTCCTATAGGCATCTGACCTCTAGGCACTCCTTAAATTCCTAGTTCCAAGTCAACAGCTTTCCTTTTAACAATACTACATCATCATCATCATCATCATCATCATCATCATGCAACCTATATATTGTCAGTACTGAGATGGTTGTAATAAATTTTCTTAAAATCTAATTTTTAGAAATAAAATATTACAAGAGGGGAACTGTACGGAAATGTCCCAGGTGATGGGGGTAAGTAGCTTTGGGAGCCATGCCTTCCAGAGCCTGTCTGTACCCCCCACCCCAGTTTAAAGCAGCCCTGGGGAACTTGTTGGCCCCCTGTTATTGTTGAACTCTAATTCTCATTAGCCCCAGTGCTGAGGGATGATGGAGGTAGCAGTTCACCTACATCTAGAGTGCCATAGGTTCCACAATCTGGTTGAAAGGATCTTTTCAGTGAGGGAAATGAATCTGGCTTGAAATCCACCTCCCTCCCCACCACCCTTTGGCTCCTAGTCAAGGGAAAGAAAGTGGCAAGCTTAATTCCCAGGTTTGATCGGATCCAGGGGCGTTTTGTCTCTTGGCTGTCAGCAGTACAAGGCAACATGACGGCAGCATGCCTGTGCAGTCCAAGGAGCGGCTTTGAAGCTTTTTTGAAACCAGCATTTTCTAGCATCCCTTGAGGTTCCCAGTCCTGTGGAGTCCCACTCCTGCCTTTCTAGCCATATTTGTTCCCAGCATGTCTCCACTTAGCGTAGTTTCTTCACTCCCTCCATTAGTAAAGTTCCAGATGCTTGTTTACTTTGGCTTTGCCGCTCTGTGCACAACATTGTGTTGTAACTAGCTCATTCTGCTTGGGTATGGGCCTTTCGTTGTCAAACCAAGTGGAGGATGCATAGGGATCTGTAGGCTGTGTGCGTCAACAGCAACCTCCCATTCCTCAGACTGCCTGGTGTGCTGCCTGTGTACAGGCATGCTGGGAGAGGGGGAAACAGGATCCCTATTGGCTCTCTGAGTACAGGTGCTCTACCCACGCAGGCGGGATTGTACTCTTTGTGTTTAGACCAGTCTTCCCCAACCTGGTGCTTTTCAGTTGTTCTGGATTTGAGCTGCCATCAGCCCAGCCAGCATGGTCAAGAATTCTTGTTGTCCAAAATATCTGGAGGGCACCAGGTTGGAGAAGGGTAGTTGAAACTACTGAAGAAATTCAAATGAGAAAACAGCAGGTTTAGGGCCCCCTGGTGGGAAACGTAACTAGCAACTGATGTAAAACTGCTTTTGTGTTCCATTGGAAATTCCAAAGGAATAGGTCATCATTTTTTAAAAGACCGAGCCCGCTCGTCTTAAAATTGAATGAGATATTGCTTAGTGAAACCGCTTATGGAACACAGAAAACTGAAATCAGCTTTCCTTATAGTGACCTATTTTATTTCATGTTAACTTTCATGTTTTGATAGCTTGATTGTATTGTGAAATTAGGGACAATACAGGGACATCCAGTTTGTCTTGAATTTTAGTGAGATGCAGTTTATTGCTGATATAACATTCTCTTCTCCCATATGCTTGTTTTGGTGTTCAGTAGTCTTCATTCGGGTTTCCTAAATTCCATTGTGGATGTTCAGTTGTAAGCATTACTAAAGCTTCATCTATAACTTTATTTGTTAATAATATCTGTTAAGCTGATCATGAAACTTGAACATGCTACTACATGAGATGATCCCATCTGCAGCATGCTTTGTATCATGCCCCATGTCTGATATTGTAGCCATCGTTTCTGAATATCTTGTTCTTTCGTACTAAAAATAATGTTTTCTTCTAATTGACTCCTATGGCAATCTGAAAACTGAAAATACATGAAAATTATTTTAATCTATTTCTTTATTCATTTTTTACTGTTGGAAAAGAAAAAAGTTGCTAAAATAAACAAATGCAAGAACGCAATGACAAAAAAAAATCTGGAGTAAGGGCAGGAAGAATCCTTAGCTATGCCCCCAGTTTAGTGAAAATTACAAAATCAGTTTAGAAATGGTATTGCCAATCCACAATCGAAAGCTTGGATCCAGATTTGCACCATCCATGCCATTGCAGAGGTCCTACTGGACTCTACAGAGAGGGTTTTTGGGTGATGCAGGGGCAGAAGAGCAGAAGGTAGATCTCCAGATGTTTAGGACTTCAGCTCCCAGAAGCCCTTGCCCTGATGGCCAATGGTCAGGAATGCTGGGATTTGTGATGTCTAAAACATCTGGAGATCTACTTTTGGCCCACCCCTATTCTAAAATATGACTGGCAGTTGCCTTGGCACCGGAGAGCTGAAGGGCAGCACACTCTGGCTTCATCCATCGGCCAGGAAACCAAGGGCCACTGAGAATCTGAGCCCCCTGTTCCCAAGAAGTACATCAAGGCAAGGGGGAGACCAACCTGACCCCAGCCATCAGCCAGAGAAGGAGCTGCCACTCAAGAGCTAGCTTTTCTCTTCCCCTCTCCATTCCCTTTCCCATTTGTATCATGTCTTTTAGATTCTAAGCCTATGGGATGGGACTGTCTTATCTTTTAATATACATACAGCCCTTAGGAATATTTTAGGCACTTTTGAAAGGTCAAAGAATAAAAAATAAAATGTGCCTTGCTTAAATAACTTCAGTTCTTATAATCCGAAATACGCACACAAACCAATGCCTATTTGGTATAATAAAGTAATCTTAACACTGAACTGTTCCTTAATAGTAGTATAGTTCCTTTGTGTGTTTTTTAAGAATTGGGTGATACCAGGACTTCTCTGCCTCCTTGTCAACTTGTATTGCATTGAATAGGGGAAGAAAGACAGTAGGTTGGAACTCAACAGTGGGAAAGCCTGGAAGGGATTGTATCCTTTTTCCTGGCAATCCACCCGTTCCCTAGAGGCACGCCTTATTCTGTGAAGACTATTATAAGAGGAGGAGGGAGGATATCAGTTTAAAATCAATATTGTGGTTGAAGTTGTAGAATTAATCAATGCGCAGATCGTGTTTTATGCAACTGAGTCTAACTGCCGGTGAATTGGATTCCCCCATCCCCCTGTGCACCGCTCCAGATCTGATCCGAAAGAGAGGGGAGCTCTTACTGTGTAGATAGATGTTGGTTCATAATGTTGGATGGAACACAATCATTTGCAGCTTGGATGCCTTTGAAGAGTATATATAGGTCAGTGGCAGAACACCTACTTCATATGCAGAGGGTTCCAGCTTCAATCCCCAGCATCTCCAAGCAGGGCTGGAAAAATCCCTGCCTGAAAACCTGGAGAGCTGCTGCCAGTCAGTGTTGACAACATGGGGCTAAACAGACCAATGGTCTGAATTAATATAAGCCAACTTTCTGTGTCCCTATTTTCTAGTCAAATTACGCGAGATCACCAAACCTCTGCTTCTAAAGTTAGCTTACATTGTTAAGAACCAATGCTTGTTTATGTAAAAATAAATAAATTGCTGCATTCATTTCAGTCCAGCTGGATGGTGCCTACTTTTGGAGGAATGAAGATAAATTAGCTACAAATCCACCTGCACCCAAATATTATACACTTGCATAGAAAAGGTGTCGATTCCTTTATATGGGATTTGATTTACACAAAAGAGATTAGATTAATCTCAATTTGCAAGGTTTTCTGAAATTTAAGATCCATAAACTCTTTTATGTCTACACCTATTGTTCTCAGTGCTACCAAATTAAATATACACAATGCCAAGTGTGGAGTGTCTTTTTCCAGGCGGTAGCTTTTAAGGTAAAGATTTAATTATATCAAAGACTCTACACTTAGGAGTAACCCAACCCAGACTATTAAAATATATATGAAAATGTCTCCCTTGTATAAGACCTTGCACTGATGTTTGACACAGACAAAAGTGACCCTTGCGCTTTGATCGTAGGTAGCATATGCTGCCTTTTATGTTTTCCCGTCTATGATCCATTCTGCCAATTAGCTATTTTGGTTATTACAAAAAAAGTCAGGGCAGCATTTCTTGAAGTTTGGAAGTGTTTTTGTTCTGATTTTTTTTTAAAGGTGGTAGTTAATGGCACTAGGGTTGGTTGTTGGTTTGACTACAAGCATAACACCATGTGCTCTATACGTGTATTGATGTCGTTCAATTCAGTCAGTCAATGGTGACACCAAATTTCACAAAAATAGAGCCCTCAAAGTAGTATACAACGCTTTTAAAAATACAGTCCAGTATATATTTAAATATAATAGTCTTTCTCTTCTGAGGATGTGGCAGCCTTTAGGGGATTGACCAAGATGAAACAGGTGAGGAAATGTACTACCTCCCCAATTGTTCACTATCTGTGCAGACCTGTGCATGATTTCTCAGAAATAAGTCTGTGTTCAATAGGGCTTACTCCCAGGTAACTGTTCCTAGGATTGTGCTGTTAGTGAGCAATCGGCTAGTTCTTTCTAAGGCCTGTTCTCTGTGCTTGAACAAAATAACACACATATAAAACATCCTTGTCTAGGCAGGTAGCAAGGAAATCTTTATTTTGTTTTATTAATAACAGGAAGTAAAAATAAGGATATTGACTTTACTGCTACTTGAGAAGGTAAGTCGAAATTCCACACCAGTTGTTCTAGAACCCCTTGTTCGAGGTTCTTTCCCAGTAAGTGGGAGGCCAACAGTGGGAGCCTGGATGGGTGCGTGTTGGTGGCAGGAGGCATGTTGCCTGGAATAACCTTGCTTCCCCCTTAGATATGTGAGAAGTGTCCATGTGAACACCCCTTAACTTGACTCCATTCATCAGACACTGAATGCAGCAACTCAAATAAATGGCCAACATAACTTGTTAATTACAGATGATATCCAGGACTAGGAGCAGGAGCACATAAAGATAATATAGAGAATACAATATAAATAATTTGTAAGCTATATGAAAGATGTGGAATGGTTTAAAGCAGGTGCCCTCCCCAACCTGGTGCCCTCCAGATATTTTGGACTTCGACTCTCATCAGCCCTAGCCAGCATGGCTAATGACTAAGAATGCTGGGAGTTATAGTCCAAACCATCCAAAAGGCACTATATTGAAGAATGCTGGCTTAACTAGAGGCAATTATCTGACATGTTACATGATAGGAAGTGTGTGCTTAAGTTTTGAAAGCTGTGTAGAATAAGGGGTATAGCCCATTATGTCATCTGTGTTGAAAGGTTATGCAACCAGAAAGAAAGATGTGATTAAATTGGCAATAGTAACTATGATATTGTGTTTATGTAGGCCATGGGAATCCAATATTGAAAGTAGAAAATTGAGAAGGAATTATTGCTTCAGTCCAAATGCACTGGTAATAGATAAAATTTTGGATGGTTTGGACACTTGGCTAGAAGGGGCGATGACCACATGTGAAAGAGACTAAAAAGGATGGTAGAGGATGAATAAAATGAAAAGGCTGGGGAAAGAGATCCAATTGTTAGCAAAGTAACAGAAAGCTGGTGAAGAGTAGGAGGTAAAGAGAAGGAATTATGTCAAGACTAGCAAATCTCTGATGCAAACTCATTAGATGGCCCTAAGTAAGCCCCTACTTTACCAGCTTTACACACATACACCTACCTTTCCCCAGTATGCAGTATTACATGTCAATGAATACAATCTTATCCATTGTAAACTCAACCACCTCTGTGAAGTGATGCTGAGGAACTCTTCGTAAATGACAACTTCCTGTTTAGAAAAGTCCTATGAAGTTATGACGAGCACACAAACAGTGCTAAAGGTCATCAGCTGACTACTTGGGGTATCCGAGGTTATTTATTTAATTGAGAAAATGTCTCATAAATACATTTCTCCAGCATCATACGAAAGGTAGTAATAACACAAAAATACCCCCCAAAAATCTTCATACTAACAACCAACAATATAAAACCAATACATATGCCAACACAGTATAAAATGCAAATACTAAAATGATCATCAGAAGAAAATCCCATCTCAAGGCAACTATGAAGTAGCTAGGCTGACCAGATAAAATCCAGGTCAGGGCTCATGTAACTTTAACAGTTGTAGAGAAAAGAGAATTTCAGCCAGGGTCATTTGTATGCAATTAGTTCCTGGTGATACTCCCTCTTCATCACAACAGTTAAAGGTGCAGGCACTATACTAGAGTGACCATATACAAAAGAAGGCAGGCCCCCTGCAACTTTAACTTTGTGATGAAGAGGGAATTTCACCAGGAACTAATTGCATACAAATGACACTGGCTGAAATTCCCTTTTCTCTACAACTGTTAAAGTTACATGAGCCCTGACCTGGATTTTATCTGGTCACCATAGAAGTAGTCCACAACATTTCATTGCCAGAAATCCCAGTTGTAGATGTACTTTAGCTCTATGCATGTGTTGGCTGCTCATGTGTAGGGCAAAAGTGAGACACAGTACATGTAGGTGCAAACCCCACCCCTAACATCCCCTCATGCCTGGCTGCCAGTTAGACCTTTGTAAGTTGAGCTCCAGAGGTCGGAAACCCAGATAAAGCAGGGTTATTTTTTTACTTGCTTTCCCCTTAACAGCATTTCTTTAACTTCCCCAAACACGTTCTGTCATGTTTCATGTGTCCTAAATATAAAGCATGTTTGAATGTGTTTTGTGCACAGAATCTAGATATTTTGTCTTGAAAAGGCTGAAAACTCATTTTCAGCTGAACAGTATGTAGTCATAGTGCTTTGTATGGGGCTCAAGGACTTCATAGCAGAGAGTGAAAGAAGGGTGAAATGAGGGGTTATGTGGCGCCCATGTTAATTTTTTGAAACTGAATATAAAATACCAATGATGAGACACCAAATTCAAATGGGTCTGCCTATTTTTAGGAACATCATTAGCACAAAGACTGGATGATGCCTAGTCAACCTCCTCATCTAGTATTGTACAACATGGGGTATGGCCGCATTTGTTGTTGCTTCATTATGTTTAGGAGCATAAACAAGCACTATCTTTAAAGAAAGCATTTGTTTATGCTCCTGACCATAATGAAGAGCAGCAATGAACGTGATCATTCCACATTTTGTGCAAATGGTAGATGAGGAGGTCGTCTGGTCTTTAAGGTTTAAAGACTCTGGAGGTATAATTGAAGTTTCTAATCTTCAGGGGGGCCCTCAGAATTCAGGGACTAATCAATATTGCATGGAATCTTTCTTGAATGTAGGAACTGGGAGTCAGCAGCTCTTAAATGTTTTTAGTTGCTGCTATTGTTCCAACAGCAAGCTTTACTGCTATTGTCCAGTGTTTGTCCAGCTCACGTTTACTGGACTGTGGGAACGGATTAGGGTTTCATGGCTTCCCCCCCTTCTTGCACAAACGCTTGATCAAAGACATTCCTTGGATGACAAAACACTGTATACTGTGTCACACAGCCCTGACCAGACTGCTCGAACAGTAGTTTAAAAACACATGCCTACATTGTTCTTTAACGGGATTTTTTTTTTCAAATTTAGGTACAGACACACTTTTTTTTAGGTCCCAGCTTACTATTTTTTTTAAATAAGCAAATGCAGCCACATATACAATTTGATCATGGTAAACAGTTTCCAGAGAAGTTCCCCACTCCTAACGTAAAAGTAACGGAAGGCTGCCTTTGCCTATGGCTTAGTGAAAGATTGACATTAATAGAAAAAGAACTGCAACGGCATTTCCAGTATATCTTTTATCTGCAAGATAAAATATACAATTTTATTGACATGGACCTATATGTACGGTTTTAAACAAGGGCCAGACTTATTTAAAAGTTTGGCTGAGCTTCTATAATTCATTTTCACATTAAGAATTTTAATACATGGTAATTTTCCTGCTTTGTTCTTGCATGGTCAGTTTTTCCTATAAAGGTAACTCTTTCAGTAAAATCAAGCTATAATTGAATGAAACTCATTTATTTATTAATTATTTGCTTATGCATTGTAAAGATTTATGCTTTATACCCTGTCTTCATTCTAATGGGTTATATCCATGATAGGCCCATTCAAACGAATGGCATTTAGGTCAGACCAATATTGGATGCAACCCATTGGATGTAAAAGAAGCAAAAATACAACTTTAATAAAAAAAGGGAGTCTTCATTTCTGACTTCTGAATAAATGAAATCCTCTTATTTTTTTGGAACTGAACGGGATACTCTGAGTCAGCCTGAGAGAAGGGTGAAATCAGGATTATGCAACACACCTGTTACTTCTTTTATTCTAACCACTAAAAACCAATGATGAGATGCCAATTTAATTTCAAACCAGTTTTGTTCTACTAAATCAAGTATAAAATATCAGTTCTGAATATAAATGATCAAACTGCAGTTCCAAGAGATGAATATCAACTAGATTCCACCATGTGCAGAACACAGTACCAATGTAATAGTGAATTTTCAATAACGTTAATTCAAGTAAGGTCTAAAAAGCCCCATGATGAGCCAAGCCCAAGCAAATAGATGCCAATGGCCCAGCATGGCCCATCCTGCACTGCTAACACCTCCAATTCCTCCATCTGTTGCACTACAGCTTCCTTCTCCCGCTCTCCCCCTCCCTCTCTCCCTCTCCCCCCCCTCTCTCTGCAGGCGTTTATAGGGTGGAGGAGCAGAAGGATGAGAGGGAGGATCTGGCACCACCAGTTAGCCATGGGATGATGAGGGTGGGATCCTTGGGCATGACGGAGGGGACTGTGCCTTCTGGTCACATATGGTATAGTTTCCTGTACCCCTTGAAAACCAAAGCATTACAAGAACAATGGGGAGATTCCAGACTGGAAATACCATTTTTGAGATTTCCCTTAGTGGGTATAATGTTTGCTTTGCTCCTGTACCGTTAGGGATTAAATATGGTGGAACAGACTCTATTGTCCTTGCTACAGGAACACATTCATCTGGCATTGGCTTAGTTCGGGGATGGGGACTCCACCCATGTGCCTAATTTAGCCCACAGTGGTTCCCCATCTGGCCTGCAGAAATCCTCTCTGAAGCCCTACTAGGGTGCTATCTTGATGATGGCACATTGGCGCCATGAGTCAATCTGAAGGAGCATCTGAAGGAGCAGCCCCTGCCATGCCCTGCTGTGCAACTGTGCAATTGTGCATCACTGCATGGGCGGCGCAGCTCTCCCACTTAGGCCACCATCGCAGGCCAGTGTTCTTGCCGGCAGGGACGGGGGGAGTCCAGTTCGCCTCTGCTAGTAGGCGAAACAGGAGATAGAATAGCATGGGGTTTGGTCTATTATGATCAGGCTAAAAATTAGGAAAAGGATGATGCTGAGACTGCTTGTACTAAATGTGTTGCCTGCAGTGCGGTGACAGCACCAGAGAATAGAGGAAGAGCAGGATAAAATATTTAATTTTATGAACCTCCCAGAGAGCTTCAGCTATTAGGTGGGTTAGACATAAAATTAATTAATTAATTAATTAACAACTTATTTATTTATGTTTGAAAATAAAAACATAAAGGATAAAATACGTATCAAAAATTAATAAAAGAGGCAGTCAAAACAGGAGCCAGCTAATGTAAGTGTAACACAGCCTGAGTAGCGACAGTTGGTAAATTGCAGAACATTCTGAATATTTAAAGTAATATAAGCAGCAGAAGTGGCAGCAATAGGGTCTATGTGGGGTTCCCGGAGCAAGTAAAAAAGGGAAATGGAAAAACAGAGAGATCCCTGACTGGACCTGATGCTATAAATGGAATATCCACTCAAGTGGAAGTGATTGGCTCCTTCAGAAAAACCAACACAATGGCCAGCAGGGTTTCATTGGAGGAGCAGTAGGGTTGACCATGCCATCTCAAAGAAGAGACCAGAGGAACATCCTAGTGATTGAAACTGCCCTCTTAATCATGTCAATACCTAGGATGCAGACCAAGTGCATCCTAGGAGTCTTCCTGGACTCTGAGCTAACTGGGGAAGCCCAGGTGGCTGCAGTGTCCAGGACTGCATTTATCAGCTTAAGCTGGTACTCCAGCTGATCCTATATCTGGAGAGAACAGACCTCATCCCAATTAACCATGCACTAGTGACTACTATAATGCGATGTGTGTAGAGTGAAGGAAAGATGTCTTCAGGATGGTCAATATGTGTAAAGCCTATCTAGAACAGGTTCCCCTTTCATTCCTAACACCAGTAGAGACGATTGTGGGATGATAACTGAGGTGGATGTTGTAATAGACAAAGAAGTGTCTTACAATGGGAGGCATAGCAAAAAGACACCCTACTGGTCTCAGGGAGTGGCACATATCTACACAATATCAGAGGAATGACACAAGCTAGTATGTTTATTCTTTTTCTACTTCCATTTCAGTTCCTCTTTGGGTGCTTCTTTGGACCTTTGCTCCTTGGAGAAATCTTTCACATGCTTGATTCAGAAACATGGGACACTGAGGTCTGCCAGCAGTGGTACAGATGTCAGTTCTGTGGCTGGTGGAGCAGAATTTAGTAGGGGAGAAGTGCAGTAGACACCTCAATGTGGCTCTGTCCATCTTGGAATTGGTGGTACCAAAATTGAACAGATGTCAGCATTCATAACAAAGCGGGTATCAACAGCTACATGCTGTTGCCACTTTATTTACATTCAATTGTGGCTTCACTCTGTCACCAGCAAGGCTCTCTCTCACAGTACAACCTGAAATCTGGGAGATGTATTACTTAGGGTCAGTTTGGTAAGTGGGAGCAAAACACAAGGCAATGTTGCTCAGCCAGATATATCAAGCATTAATTGTGGCCATCTAGCAGTGGGTATCTTGCTTCTGCAACTGTAGCATTTCTTAAAGGAAAGCTGTTGTGCCATAGGTGTATGGTGAAGTCTAAAGAAACTAATTGCCCAAATGAAAAATGCCAGCAGAAAATGGACCAGGGGAAGGGGGAGAGGAGAATAGAATAGAATGAAAGAGAAAAGTGGTCCCTAAACTCAACAAACAAACAAACAACCTACTATGTGATTGTGGGAAAACTTACTGAGAAATATCTCCATGCTGCTCTCATGGCAGTCAGAAGAAAAGTGAGTGTGGTGCTTGCCCCATCTCTTGCATGCACAGTAACTTGAAAGAGCTCCATCAAGGGGAGTGGGTAGGAGCCCGAGCTCCCTGGCTAGAGTGTTCTGAGGTTTGTTATCTCCAGTGCAGAATCCTTGTATGGGACCGCACAAAGACACGAGGAAGTGTATCTTGTTATTTCATGAATTATGGCGATGTGAGCTAGGACAAACATGCCATAGATTTATGCGTACTAGAAGTAAGTTGGCAAAGAAATTCATAGCAATCAAAGCCATAACAAAGGCAATCATGACCAAGTCTAGTCCTTTCATTTTCCTGACATAATGGAGCATGCCAGTAATGGACAAAGTGTTGGCTAAAGTGTTGACCAGTCTGAAGAATCCAGAGTTAAGAGTATGTTAAATGGCTTACTAGTCCAGGTGCAATGTAAAGCAGCGTATTTTTATGCTTGAGAAATTAGATTCCAGAAACCATCTTTCAACTTTTCAGACCTGCCCACTACTGGCCTAGACAATGGCTTCAGCTTTGGATTGGGATGTGGGGCAACTGTTGCTGTTAATGTTGGCTGGTACACTAGCCAGTAGTGAAGGAGATGACTAAGGTTGATGAGATGGGGAGAAGATCTTAAAGAACCCATCCGTAAAGCTTTATGGGCAGAGTATTGTCAAGTATTAAATAGTAGCTTGCTGGAAGACTAAGAGATGGACCAAGAAAGTTTGTGGAGAACATATAGAACAAGGTTTCAGTACCATAACATGAACACCTCAAATGTTGTTTCATGAATAGATACAATTCTTTTTATTATTTATTTATTACATTACATTTCTATAACACCCCATATCCGAAGCTTTCTGGGCGGTTTACAAAAGATTAAAACATTAAACCTTTTAAGGTTTCTAGACTGTAAAGACATCTACTTATTTCAAACTGGTGAATGATTGCTTCTCACCTAAGTTTAAAATCACATTTGCCAGAATATGTACATATTTTGCTACATGAAAGATCAGTATCTGGATGCACTGACAATTTACTGTTGAGTTCTGTATAGTATTGGAAGTACGACAGTGTGATGAAATGGTATTTTATTTTGTTGTTTGTATACATGAGTGTTCGGTTGTGGGCTTGATTTGCTAATTTAACTAATCCTTTCTGTTACAGGTAATGGTAAGTAGGTGGGAGTGGGGAGTTAGAATGTTGAGCTGTTTGAATAGTGTCATCTGATTGGCTGTTTTCATTTCAGCTGAGAGTGAGAGAATGGCTGAATTCGGAAAACACGATAGTCAATGGTGGGGTAATAAACAACTTTACAATTGTTCATCTAGGGGGTACTCCCCACACAACATGGTAATAAATAATCAACCATGGTGTGGATAAGGATCAGCGCTGAGTTGACTATGGCAGCATTCGGACGACATGATAGTCAATACAATTGACGATTGTTCCCCCACCCCCCAGTTGCTTAATGTGTCATCCGAATTCAGCCAGAGTGTAACTGTAACTGGGTTTGCTTTGTGAGGTAGAGAAGGACTAGCTTTCAGTGGGGTAGGATTAGGGAATCTGGACTATAGATGTGTGGGAGGTGGGGGTAGTGTTCCCTGGGAGGTGGAGATAGGTAGGTAGGTAGGTAGGTAGGTAGGTAGGTAGGTAGATAGGTAGGTAGGTAGATTGATTGATTGATTGATTGATTGATTTAACACCATGTGTATTAGTATATCTTTTTCCTTATAAAGTTTAAATTTTGTTTTGTTATTTTAAAACCACGCCTGGCTTGGTCTTATTTGTTGCTGAAGGTTCACACACCCACACACGTTTAAAATACCCTTTGAAAAGGAAAAAGGGGTTGTGATGCCACAGACAGCTTTCCTGCTTTTCCAGAGAGAAGGAAAGAAGCAGAGCCTATCACTAGCGCTTGCCCAGCTTTTCCAATCTACCCACTATAGCACCAGACCACACTGTTTTTCATTTGGGCATCACAAGAGAGAGCTGAGCAGGAAACTGCTTGTTTCGTACCTTGGACTATGCTCAAACATGCGAAACCCTTTGACTTAAGGTCTAAAAAGTTATGAACATAGCCTGTGCAGCTAGAACCCAAATGAGAGCCTGCAGATACACCACAGAGAACTGATTTCTTGCATATGTGATTTTGAATGCCTTACCATTCAGTTCTGTTGGGTTTGGACAAGGGAGACTTATGTTCAAATCCCTGCTCAAACTTTATGTTCACTGGGTGGCCTGGGTCCAAATACAACTTGCCAAGTTCTTTTTGCAGTAGGCTGGGGATGGTAAACAGGGACAGTGTCAGAGGTTGGTACTGCTGGGCACCTGCTGAGGCCCATGCTCTTGCAGAAAGCACACTACCACACCTCCCGGAACCTCTTCCTTACTGTTACTGCACACTGAGCTGCCCTCTTTGTGCACTCAAGCAGAAGCAAGCATGAAGAGATGGAGCCGCATATTCTGTTTGCCTTCTGCTCTTCCTCTGGGCAATTGGGTGGATTGGGCCCAGAAGGAAAGGGCCAGGGACTTTGCAGCAGTAACAGTGGGGAAAAGGATGTGGGCCTTTTCAGAGCCCCACCTCCCAAAATGCGGAGCTAACACTGGATTAACTTATCAGGATATGGTGTAACTATCAAAATCAATCACAAGAGAGAATATTATTGAAGTAGCAGATGAAAGAAAGCCATAACTTGAGAAGTACCCAGCACCCAGGAGTGATTGACCGGTTGCTTCACAACTTTGGCTCTTGCTTATCATTCTGTCACCGCTCGCTTAAGCCTGCTAATTGAAAAAGAAACCTGAAGGCACATGCAGTTCAGGGGTGGCCATCTCTTTCTGAAGTACTCTTATACCATACTTTAATCCCTGCTCAGTTCCATTATATTCCCATGTTCATGTACTTTGCTACTGTATGGTTAGCAAAATGTCTTCTGTCTGAATGGTAGACCAATCAACTAGTAATGTCTGCTGCATGCAATGGGAAGGGACATAACTCTGCATTCTATGCTCTGCATTCAGGTCCTGGGGCCAATACATGAAAACTCCATAGAAGGCTGGAAATATTCCTCTTTGAAACCCTGGAGAGCTGCTACCAATCGTGTCTACAATTCTGACCTAGGTAGTCCAGTAATCTGACTCTAAAGTGCCTTCCTATGTCCCTAAATATTATGAAAGATAAACCACACAGGAGCTTTGCAGAATTCTCATTTGTGTTAATGGACTTTGGTAAAGTGGAAGAGTTAATTTTTAAACTTTCTCATCACAAGTTATTTTTGTCTTTATAGAAGAGACAATACACTGTGTTCAGATGACACAATAACCCACGATGAGTTAAATAACCCATCATGGATTATCATGCCATCTGTCGGGAATGTTTTAATCCATGGTGGTTTATTTCCCTGAAATAACCCAGTCTGCACTAGGGGTTATTTAACTCACCTTGGGTTATCGTGGGTTAAATTGCTCACCTAAAGTCATGCAAGAAGAGTTCACATTGTTGCCATGTGACTAACAGAAATATCAAAAAGCAGCTTCCCGACATAGCGCTAAAGTGCTGTAGTGTTAAAAGTTCTTTCACTGCCTCTAGGGCAATTGCTAAAGTGTGCAACTGTGCAATAACAAATGGGAGAAACAGCAGTTCCTTGACATGGCACTAGAGCATTATGTCAATATAGTGTAAAGTAAGAGGAAAAAATAGCCCCATTGCTATTGTGCACAAGAGGCAGGAGGCACAGGGTTTTGAGGGGCCATCAGTTGCCTTCTGACAAGGGGAGGCTAGGAATGAAGTTCGGACCTGATCCTGCAACTGTCCAAGGATTTATTAGTGCCATCCCTTTTGATGCACTTGGGATTCCCTCCCTCTGGGTGTAGGTGCACAGGGTTTTGAAGGTGCATCAGGTACCTCCCAACTAGGGCAGGCTTCCTCTGAAGTTAGGTCCCTGATCCTGCAACTCTCCTAGGGTTTATTAGTGCCACGCCTTTTTGGTGCACCTGGTCTTTTACTCCTCCTAGTGATTTACTGCTCCTTGCAGCTCCTGCTGTGATATTATGAATGGGCAAAAATAGCACCACTCTTTGGCCGGGAGGATTGCAGTGAGACAGGGGGTAGGACCAGATAAGGTATTGTAGATTGATAAACTATGCAAAGCAATTTATTAGCCTTGTAGTGTAACAAGGCGTAGTGGACTATTCCTAAAATAAGCTACTGTGCATGGACTAAAGTGACATTTGAATGCTACTCATTCCTGAATCCTACTAGAAATAAGGGACAATCACTTATGCACTGAAGATTGCCAGATTTGTGGTTCACTGATCTCTTAAGTTTGAACAAAAACAACACAGAATGCAAGCATTGGGTTTGACAAATTTATTTCTAGACTTTTAGGGGAGGTCATTTTTTTTTCCTTTTCATTTGCTGGAAACTTATCTGTTACAGGTCTGTTGGTGACAATGTGCATTTCAGACCAGTGATGCCAATACATATATGTACACACACACACATACACACACATATACATACATATGTGTGTGTATAATATATATATATATATGGATGTACAAATCTGAATTGCTTTGCTTTCTCTTTGCTTTCTATCGATCGTTATAACAATGTGACAAATAAAGCATCTCTGTTGGCACATGAACCCGCTTATAAGCATTTGGCCTTTTAAAATTTGCAATACACACTGCCGCTGCTCAGTGAAACACATAACCAACAACCAGTAACTCAATAATCTTGTTTGGTTCAGAGACACAGAGATGCCACAAACAGAAGTGTCTATGAGGTAAGCAGTAAGAAATGTTCCTGAAATTTGGACAGAATGTCTCCGGTCCTCCTGGGTCAGGCGACTGCTAGTAGCATTACGAGGTGGTTGTCTTTTTCATTTCAATAAGCTTAGGTAAGATCTTAACTGCATTTGTCCTCAAAATGAAGTTTCTAATTCTGTTTTGGTTTAGCAGCATACAGGCAACTAGATTATTTTTCACCATACAACTCTGTTAGCTGGCTTACTTACGAGATTTACAGATTGTTGTGTTTTTTGTTTTTTTAAATTAGCATTATGCTATAATTAACATCAACAAAAACCCTAATATAACATAACAGATTAAACACACAAAATACTTAAAATTCCAGAAGATAACCTATCATACCGCATGATGATTCCCCATTGATGGAAAACATCAAAGGGCATATACAAGTTATATTATAATGCACCTTTCATATATCAAATGTGGCTAATAACACAGCTTAAAACTACTATGATAATAAACCCCAGATCAGAAAAAGAAATCCACTTTATAAAAACACATAACAAAAGAACCTGACATTACTCCATCTTCTGAAATGTCTGCTGTTTTAAAATGAGCAAAAACTAGTCGCAAATCGCGAGACCCATTCAGAATAATGTCCAATGCATTTCAGCTTGCAGTAGAACTATGAGGCATTGTGAACGAACGTTAAAACCTGATCTAAACACGGTTAACTGAAGTATGAGGTATTGTGAAACAGGAACCTTTTTTGGAATAGAGCAGTAATCACATTAAGTAAAATTGATCACATAAAAAAAAATATCTACCCAAAAAAATTGTTGTCAATAATATAATTTTCTATGAGAAAATTTAAAACCTATAACATGGCAGTATATGACATTGTATAAACAAAAAAAATGACCACAAAATAGCAGCAAAACACAATGACAAAGATACAGAAAAGCAATGTTAATTTTTTTATCATCTCATGCTGGGAATTTATCCATAGCAGCTCAATAAAAAAAATGGGAGCATCCGCTCCTTTTTTTTTTTCCTTTTTAAAACTTTTTTTTTTTACAATCAACACCTTAGCGGCAGTTTCTCACATACATTTTGCCATCACATTCTCCTCAAGCATCAACTTCAACAGCTATGTCCACGTCCCTTCAGCTACTTTCTACAATAATAATAAAAAAGATACGTAGCCAAGATGTGCAAATTTTCTATTTGTAGCTAATTTTTTTAAAAAAACGGTGGGGAGGGGAAATACATTGGATTAAGAACTTTTTTTTCAAGTACACCAATTCTACATGTTTTAACTATGGTGCTTCCTCGTGGTTAATGTTATTTTGAAAATATCTGGGCCAAATATAGCGAACTTGAAATGTACTCGTTTCTTAGTAAGACTGCAACATCAAGGGCAGAAAGATCTTTTTTTGTTTTCTCAGAATCAAATGGGGTGATTTATTTTACAAATTATACTGGCCGTCTGAACATCCTCTGTAATAAATATTCTTTTTAGCCTTAACTATAAATTATATATTTTAGTGTTTAAAAGCCTTCAGTTGTACAATATCTAGAGACAATTATCAAAATGTGTGTCCTATAGGTAAACCTTTCAGGCCCCTAAATTTATATTTTTAAAAAATGAATTGGCACCAAAAGATTTCTAAACATCTTTTCTATTGAAAAGGTTCGGAAGATATCCTGGCAATTTTGTGAATGCAATTTCTCTGACTGGAACACAACCTTCAGAAAAAAAAACCCCACACCTTTCCTCAACACCATAGTTAAATGCACTTGCCTTGCAATTCCAAGTTTGCACACAAGCACTTTATATATATATATATATTTATATATTTATATATATACTTTCCAAACCATTCCATTTGAAGAAAAAAAATTCCCACACACAAAAAAGGAAGTATTTCCTATACCTAATGAACTGAAAGTGCTTTGAAATGGAATGGTATTAAACAATTTTTTAAAAAAGATAAGCTGTGGATTCAACCTGGACATAATTAGGCTGTGTATCTTTTAGGTAAAAACTAGCATGTTTTGTTTGTTTTTTGTATACACGGGTAACTACAAAAATAGGAAGGTTACAAAAATATATTATGTCACTATTGCAATTTCTTTTTATTGGTGGAACTGTATGTTGGGCCTTTCCCTGGCCATGCTAAGCTGGAACCCTAGAAGCCTTAGGCACAGGCAATCCACAGGCACAGAAGATTAACATATAATAATGCTGTACGCTAACATATACTAACGTAAAGGTTACATTAACCATTTATAAGGTGAAGAGGATAAAAACCTAAGGGGATAAAATAAACATTTACAGATGACTTATAAAGTGACTAAATGCATAAGCAAGCAAGATACAGAAAAGCCTAGAACTGCATTAAAGCTATGCTTTTTAAAGGAAAAACAACAACACACACCCAAAACACATATAATCTATCTAAAAAAAACACCCTCTTCTACTTTAAAAATGGTTGGCTTTTTTAATATGCAAGAATCAAATCTAATAGCTCCCCTGGAGACGTGTGTGTGTGTGTGTGTGTGTGTGTGTTAATGCCTATTCTTACAACATACAGACAAAAACACTTTAATATATAAAAAAAATCTAGTTGATTATTATTGTATAAAATCTTCTATTTTTGTAGCGCGAACCCCTGGAGATCATGCAAATACTATTTTTATTCTGTTTAAGACAGTTGGGAGGATTAGGGGTAGGTTGTCTGTTAAAAAGTCACAAAGGGAAGGAAGGAATAGTGAAGAAAAGAATGACATTTTCCCTTCTGGTATAAAAAGTCCTGGAGAAAAGGTTTCTTGGGGGGAGAAGATCCTGATTCCAATTCCTTCTCAGATGCCCTTTCATTGTTTGCTAGGAGTTGCACCAAGCAGAACCAATCGCTGAAGTTCTCCTTAAATATTCACATCTCTAACATCAGTGGGTGTGCAGGAAAGATCAGCTTCATCTTCAACAGTCTTTGTTTCTGAAGATATGTTGTGCTGCTGGGCCTGGCGTAGACTAGATTCGAGGAGGGATTCAATCTGTTCTTGGCAGGCTCGTAAACAATCCTAAGGAAGTTCAAGAAAAGGGGAAATCTCTTTAGAAAATAGAGAAAGAGAGGGAGGGAGGCAGATGTATGGCCAAATATATCCTTAGACAGTTACAGGCAAACTACTTATCACAAGTCATGTGATCAATGATCACCACTGCATTCTCCAACCTAAAGGCCCAATTCGTGTGCTACATAGATATGAATTCATGGACAGAGCACAGAAAGCAGGATCACGCCTGCTGGACCTGAGTACCCCGCATCAACTTTCCCATGTGTTGAAATCACTGTGGAATATTTTAATGTGGTATAAGAGCTTATAAGTTCCTATGAATTTACGCAGATTTTATCTTGTACACTGCCTGGGCGCCCTTTTTGGCTAAAAGCTCAGGGAAACAATGCTGCAAATAGAGAAATAATAAATGACGAAACGCAGGGTATTTGATCATGCAGAGGCCCTCCGCACAAATAACTTCATGATATTTGTTCAATTGGTGCAAGACAGAAGCGGCAAGCATGCACTGCAAACAAATGACATCACAAACAAACAACTGTAAGTGGCATTTGCTACCCTTCTCAGCAGAAAAGCCAGCAAGTGATCAGACCCTAGAAATGTCTCTTTCTGATCGTATAGCACTTAAACATCAAAAATATTAACCAGTGAAGTTATCATTGGTTCACAAACAATTACAATGTTCAAGATGAGAGAAGTCCATTTGACCTCTTTCATCCAGACTTAGTATACTTACAATGACCGGATCCATCCCATTATCAGTAAATGACTGCATCCTGAGCACAGGTGGAGCAGAGGAGGGCAATATGTTGCATGTCATTACATTCCTTCCATCATGGGTAGAGCAAGTTGAAGCTTCACACCAAATGTTTAGAGGCTTCATCAGTGTTTAGACTCTCTTTTTTTCCTGATTAAGCTCCTCCTACACATGCAAGGGCTGTTTCATCCACTTCAATGGAAGGGGCATTTCTTTTGCAAATTTGCAACTGTCCTATCTTGGAATGAACAAGGGAGCCCATTCACATGTATCTTCCATAGGCAAGTCAGAGCACTGCAGAGTATGTGTGGGCAGACTTCAGGCTTCCTTGATCTACTTTGTTGTTGTTGTTGTTGTTTTACTAGGATCCTAAAATCCACCAAATGGAGCCAGATTCAAAATAGTGGCTTGGAGATGGGTGGAGCCAATGCAAAATGGTGGCTCAGGAGGCGGAATCAGTTGCATGCTGCTCCCCATGAGCCCTACTCTGGGATGGCTTCCATATACAATTACAAATCTACACACATGTTAATATAGAACAGAGATATACTAACAACCTAATTTAAAAAGAGGGGGGACGACTCTTTTTTTGCTACTGTTAAACAATTCAGCTGATCTACACATCTACCAAAAGGTCCTGACCTACCTTCTGCCCGAACCTGCTATAGAGCATAACTGCCAGGAAATAAGGAAGTTACTGTAAGCAAAGGACCAAACACTGAATCTCAGTCCAAATCTGCTCCATAAGCCTAAAAGGCTCACTCCAGATGGAGGCTAAATCAGGTGAGTGTCCCAAATTACAAATTTAATATGGCACCAAAGACCATATGTACCCCAGAATTTTCTTTAGTTTTTAGATCAATAGCTATTATATAAACCGCTTCATATATACAATGAAGGTTGGAAATGTATAGATTTTAGAATGCCAGCCGTTAAATAGCAAGCGTTCCTATTTAATCCCTATTATTCTACAAAGCTATACAATCAATTTCTCACTGCAGGAAAACTTAAAAGAGCACAGACATGTGGAAGTTCAAAGCTGACAGGGACAAGCTATGCTCTTGAATGTAGGTGGCATGAATACAGCCAGTCAAACTGTAGCCTAATTCTGAAAATGTGGCAGACTTTAGGATCTTTGAAAATCCTTGAAGATTAAACAATAAGTAAAAACAAGAAAGAGCCTGGTCTCTAAATCTATTGTGGTATGAACTTTTGGTGCACAGGTCTCTTTCTTGTTTCTGCTGCAGTCTATTCATAGTGACTCTTCTGGAACAGGCATGCCAGCTAGGAATTAAAAATGGAAAGAGACCTGAGAGATCATCAATGCATGTATCCCTGTATATCGGCATGACACCTTCCTCCCGTGCCAAGTGTGCAGCCGTTGCGGCAATAGCTGCCTTAAATAGGCAAAACAAACAATCCCACTGCAGTTTGGCGATATTCCTCCGGCTCACTGTTTACTCCTGTCTTTCTAACAAACATCATAAAAGCTTTTCTCAACATGTTTAACTCTGTGCATTAAGAACTTTGAAGTTTCCTTTTGGGATGCCTTCTCTGATTTAACCTATGACATGGGCTAGCCCTTGCGGTGAACCCAGGCTTCCATGATAAATTGCCGTCAAAAGTGTTAGGATGTGCATGACTGAGAATGAATGTTGTTTTCCTGAGATGGTGACCTGCCTGCTGTTTTCTTTATTTCCCTGTTTCAATTCTGCCTTCATTCAGAGGCTTCTTGTGTGATCTACCAGCTTTTCACTGATTCCACTGCCACAAGAACCTTCTCTACCACACAGCATTTGGAAGGGGGGGGGGGGGAGTAAAATAAGATTAAAAACCCAAGCAAACAATTCTCTGCAAGACTCTTCTGAGAGAGAGGGAGGTTAATCCTACCTCTAAGCAGATCAGACCATCAGTTACAGCTCACTGAAAACAAATAACCTTTGACCTTTACTGGTTTAAACTCTAGTGTAATATTTCCTCTTGACAGAGACACAGTATTTTAAATGGCAAAAAGAAACACCCTACTTTCCGAGAGTCATTATGCCTTAGGCGCCCTACATACTCCATTGGCCTTTCCCAAGAAAGACACTAATATGGCGTCTCCATGGCATGAAATACCTTTTCTGATCCCACACATTCTTCTTTAGAAGTTCTCAGAAAGGATTCGCCTCAAAAAGAAATCTAAAAACTAGGTTTTCATAAAGTTTTTTTTAAAAAAATATATTTTACCAATACAATGTTTGTATACCTATACAGTATAGTCAACAATTCTGTATCAAAAGAAACAGATTCGTATATTTCCGCATCATTCCATTGCTGGCTATCTGCATGTGAAATATTATCGCCTAAAGTCTTCTGTTGGGATTCTGTAAGCTGAAGTGCAGAATTGGTTTCATATGCAACATTTAAAATGAACTATACACATACAATTAACAACTGAGAAAGTATTATCAAACCTAACGACCGTGTCACAACCCTAAATAAAAAAATAGGATTTCCAAAGTCCACAACTTTTAGCTGCTCCCAAGGGGTCTTATACCACAATTCATGCTGTGAAACTTGGCATCATGTCAGGGAGAATCCACTTCTCCTTCCCAGCTTCAAGCCTGATAAGAAGACTAGAACTCATTTCTGTTGCACTTCACAAGTATAGTGAAGTAAGGAATAATCCTGACTGTCCTCCCAAGCTTGGAGGTGGGTAGGGGGTCATCCCAGCAGGCACACTATGCTTCGGAAGTGCTTGGGGTGCCTTGCAAACAGAGTGTGATGTAGACAAGTTCCAATCCTCCTTTCAAGCTTAGAGCGGGGGGAAGAGAGAACTTCTCACACACACACACACACACACACACACACACCAGCACTTCCAAAGCACGACCCAACTACTGGAATGATTCCTATTTTTTCTTCTTAGGTTCCAAGCTTGAGAGGAGAGTTGGGGCCTGTCCTTGCCATGTTGCGCTTCTGAGGTGCTGGGAGCACCTCTGAAGCACACTGAGGCCTTGCCTCCCCACCAATCCCTTCTCAGCTTCAATGTGGGAGTTGGGACATTATTGTGTGTGCCAGAGGGGGATTGGACACTCACCATGATGAGTAGAACTGTAGTGAAGGAGTTGTAAAAATGAAGAAACCTGGGTACTTGCATGGCTTTAGGGATTGTGACAAATGTGTTCAGTATCAAGATTTTAAATATAGGAAGCAATTTACCCTAAGCAGGGGCCCATAAAAGTTGGCTGCTCTTAGTAGCTGGGCATTGATTCCAAGTAGTACCACTGTGAAACCCATAGGAAGATACGAAAACTCTGTTCTGAACTATGAAAGAAGCCCAAAATTGGGCAAGTCCTCCTTGCTCCTTCTCCAATGTCCAGGGGTGGTGCAAGGCATTTTGCTGCCCGAGCCAAAGGACAAAATGACTCTCTTCCATTCACCTACAGAAGCTGATGGGACTGGCAGTTAAACCTTATTTCCAATATTGAGTCCTCCATCAAAGAGCCCACATAGCTTTGTCCTCCTAGAGTGAAATAGCAGGGGAACTCCCACTATTGCCCACTCCCAAGCATCACTCTGCCTAATGATAGGGCTAACCCTGCCAATGCCTATCGTAATGTGATAGAGATTTTCACCTGAAACCTCAAGTGACAATCACAGCCTCAAGTGATTCAAAGTCTCTAATGATTAGGATCACGTGAGGGGGAAGGAGTGACAGGTTAGTCATTCCCACCCCCTCTTGCATGTCCACCTTCCACACACTGAAGGGTAAAGTTCTGCAGCAGGAACCCCAGTTGTACTCCCATAAGTTTTCTATACAATTTAGAACCTAGTATCACATTATTACGTATTTATTATTCAGATTTATACACCGCTTTCTCCAAAGCAATCAAAGTGATCAACAGAAATAGAATGCCATAAAAACAGCAATAAATATAATACTAAAAACAACACAATACAAATTAATCAGGGATAAAATTGCACAATCTACTGTGTGCTACAAGCCATAGCTGGCTGGGTCAAACGTCCGGGAACATCAGAACTGTGGGGACCTCTCTAATATCAATCGGTAAAGTGTTCCAGAAAGTGAACCTCAGGAACATGCAGCACCCTCAGAAGTGCTCCCTCAGATGACCGCAAAGTTCAAGTAGGAACGGAAAGGGTGAGGTGGTCCCTAACGTAACCTGGTCGCAAGTTGTTACAGGTAGCAGCTTCACTTCTGCATTCTGCACCAGCTGCAGCTTCCGGTTCAAGCCCAAAGGTAGCTCTATACAGAATACATTACAATGACCCAATCTTGAGGTTACCAATGCTTATACCACTGTGGCTAAGCTATCACGGTCCAGGAACGGCTGTAGTTGGCATACCAGAAGAAGCTGGTAAAAAGTACTCCTAATAAAGACATCTGAGCCTCAAGTGACAAAGATGAATCCAGGAGTTTCCCCAAACCATGCACCTCTTCCTCCAGGAGGAGCGTAACCCCATCCAAAACAGACAGTAGACCTATTTCTCAGACCTGTGACCCACCTGCCCACAGTGCTTTTATCTTGCCAGGATTCAAGCTCAGTTTGTTGGTCCAAATCTACACGAGGAGAGAGACGGCTGAATAGGGCGATGGTCAGACCCTGGGGAAGCTCAGAAGCAGCCACCAAAATGCATGCTGCCTATCACTTTCTCCCAAGCCTGATGTGAAGGGTTTGAGTGCCAGGGGATGTGAAGGGCGGTGGTGGCAGTATCTTATGCCTAGCATAAAGTGACCCCTCTTCCCCTTCAAGTGCTCTGTGATGCACACCAAAACCAGGAAATTGGGGATGGTGGTGGGGAAATGTCTCACTTTATGCTGAGTCTCCAAGGAAGAAACAGGTGACCGAATTCAATTTATGGTTGGCAGTGGTGATTTGGTGACTATGACTGTGGAATTTTGTCCCTGAGAAACTACTTATTTGATTGTGTTGAGCCAGGTCTGCAGCGGGAGGGCAAGTTTAGGTTTGTATAACCTTTGTAGGGTACTGGTGTAATTATGAGGGCTTTGAATTCAGCTTGCATTTTTGCTTCAACAAATTTGGTCAGGTATTAAAATTAGGAGATCTGGAATGACAGAGACAACTTATTGTCAAAATTCAAATGAGCTAAGTGTATAGAGCCTGTGAGTGTATGTGGGGGGGAGAGAAGTGGGATTCCACCCTGCACTCAATCCTACAACTAGGCCCAGTCAATGTCCACATGTTGGATGTAACATCTGCATAAGGCACATATGCATCATGGCCCAAACTGTGCAGTAATTAACTGAATTTCATGTGGGTTGACAATGCATGGTTTATAGTTAAGTCCTGGTCTCTAAGTACCTATGCAAATATTGCACTCAACATATGGCTGTATGGTGAGTCCAATGGCAGACAGCACAATCTTGCTCCCCTTACTGTGCACAGGCTCAAAAGACCTCGTTCAAACTAGCCCTGAGAGTTGGGAGCAAATTAATGTGTTAGTTTTACTAATATGAACAAATTCAATTTGATGTAGCTAAAGCAATAATCGGGCTGAAACATGGATGATTTTGAGCTTGGATAACAAAGGGAAACAACAAAAAGAGAAACAATTTAGGAATCTTTTGATATTTATTGCCTGGTCCATTGTGGATTACAGACTACGCTTAGTGTGAGGAACATTGTCCAACGTATTAACAGATAACATGGAACCCCAATCAAATGCTGGCCTTGAAAGCTATGTCAGGCAAAATTCAATCTGTTTGGATGATGGGGTCAGGAGCAAAATGGATGGAAGACAGCCCAAAGAGTTCTAACTGTGGTTATCTGACTTCTAATTACCATTGATCAAAAGCAAACTGGGAAATTGGACTCCTACCAACATAAACACGAACCAGAAAGGAATTTCAATCAGGTGATATTAATTTAGCTTTTACTTTCTCGTGGTTAAAGGTAAAAGTTTAATCATAAAAATCTCAAATCCTCTTGGTCATCTAATCCAGCCAAAACTTGCAGGTGTGTTTTGAAATGTTCAAATGAAACACAGAGTCCTGCATTTTTAAAACTCTGAAGTTCTTATGCAGGCTTTCAAGAATGCAACTGTATGACACATCACTAAAATCCATGTACTTGCAGAAGAGACACACCAAGTTCTATGTTAAAAGGAGGGCCTGGGGCAGCAGTCGGCACTGTAGGGCACTTGCCAATGGCCCAGGATTTCAGGAGGGCCCACTTCCAGCTCCTCACTTGCTTATGCCTGTCTGGAAGCAAAGCAAGCCTTTGAAGAGGCCAAGGGGCTTAACGGGAGAAGCCCTCTCCTCCCTGGCAGTCTCATTTGATACAATACTCTTGTGCCCCCTGGGAAACTACTGGCAGTCCCCAATGCCAGCAAGGAAGAAAGCAGCCCTGGCAACTTGAAAATGCCACTAATCCAAGTGGGGAGAAAAACAGAGGAGACAAAGGCTGGAAAAAGATAAGGTGTGCAGAGAGTCACAAATGTGTGTACGCACACACCTGCTGGGGCTGGGATACAGCTCTTTCATTTTCCCCATATTATGTGCTGAAAAGCGGGGAAGGAATATTGCACATTGCGGGAAGGGGGTCAGGCCAAGAGAGTGGTTTATAACAACACTGCAGTGTTGTCCAGGGATATTCTCCTACTGTAGGTGGGGGGTTGGGTTGCTGCTGAGAGAATCACTTACATCAGGGATGGGCAGAAGGTCGATGTGAAGATTTTCTGGACTTCAACTCCCATAAACCTCTGCTAGCATGGATAATGGTCAGGAATGCTGGGAGTTAAACTTCTGGAGATCTATCTCCTGCCCATCACTGGCTCACAGGATCCTGCAGCATTAAGTACTATATGTTGCAGGTTGACTTGAGAGAGCAACAGACTTCTAATACTTCTAATAGTTCATTGTTATAGGGTTGGGGTAGACATGCTGAGAGAGTACAGGACACTGTTAACATTGGAGGTAGAGGCAGGGTTGAGGCTGGCTTGCATTCCCAGCCCCAAATCCTCCATACCAGATACCCCATAGGTGGCAGCACAGATCAGTCTACTTAACTTGCTCCCTCAGACTTCCTGCCAAGTCAAATCCACAGTGCTCAGCTGCATGCCAAAGCCTCATGCTTCGTTGGCTTGCATGCAGATGGGTTATGCTTTTCAAAACAAAACAAATTATTATTTTGCATGCCAAGACAGACTAGAGCGAGCACTGGCTCTCACCAATCACAGATATCTCCCTTGACTTCTCTCTCTTTTTAAAGTTTTTTTTAAAAAGCCTATTGAAGCTGAGAGGGAACCAGTGTGGTGTAGTGGCTAGAGTACTGGACTGGGAGTTGGGAGAGGCGGTTTCAAGTTCCCACTCAGCCATGGAAGCCCACTGGGTGACTTTGGGCTAGCCACAGACTATCAGCCCAACCTATCTCATAGGGTTGCTGTTGTGAGGATAAAATGGGGAGAAGGAGGATTATGTACGCCATCTTGGATTCCTTAAGGAAGAAAAAAGATGGGATATAAATGTAATGAATAAATAACTTTTAATTTACTCTTAATATATCTATGTGGGAAGAGAGGTGATGACATAAAAAGAGATGCAAAGTGGGGAGGGGGGTAGGAAATCCCCACACAAGATTGTCAATGGGGCAGGGGAAAGGACAGCCAAAGCAAGAAAGAAACAACATCAAAAAGCTGAAGGAGGATGGGCACAGGGCAAAAGTAAGCATTTATTTCATTTTCCACTGATTACATTTCTATACTGCCCAATAGCTAAAGCTCTCTGGGTAGTTTACAAAGGTTAAAGCCTTTAAAAAAATCATAAAAACAATTTGCATACAAACACATAAACAGACAGCACACACATATATCTAAAACAATTTAAAACAATCAACAGTGACATAAATCCACAACATGATCAAAACCTCATCATATGCTGCCAAATGCTAAAGGAAAAGGAAGGTCTTAACTTGGCACCAAAAAGATAACAATGTTGATGGCAGGCAGACCTCACTGAGGAGATAATTAAGTAATGGAGGGGAGTCACCACCGAGAAGGCTCTCTCTCTCTTGTTGCAGCATTCCGAGCCTCCCTCGGAGAAGGCATCTAGATGAGGGCCTTAGATGTTGAACGAAGTGTATGGGTAGGTTCATGCTGGGAGAGGCGCTCCATCAGGCATCACAGAACTGAGCCATGTAAGACTTCATAGCTCAAACCCAGCACCTTGAATCAGGTTTGGAAACATACAGGCAGCCGGTGCAAGTGGGCTAGAATTGGTGTTATGTATTTGGACCTTCTTGTCCCAATTATCAATCTGGCTATTGCATTTTGTACAAGCTGCAGCTTCTGAACCATCTTCAAAGGCAGCCCCACATAAAGAGCATTGTAGTAATCTAACTTGGAGGTTACCAGAGCATTATATATTTGAACCTAGGCTATCCCTGTCCACATAGGGGCATGGCTGGGCCACCAGCCGAAGTTGATAGAAGGCACTCCATGTTACTGAGGCCACCTGAGCCTCAAATAACAATGATGGCTTCAGGAGAATCCCCAAGCTACTACTCTGCTCCTTCAGGGGGACTGTAACCCCATCCTGAACAGGTTGAGCACCCTCCATCTGGTCAGAAGAACCACCCACTAAAATATTTTGGTCTTCTTGTCTGGATTGAGTTTCAGTTTATTCGCTCTCATCTAGTCCATTGTTGCAGCCAGGCATCAATCTAGCACACCCACATAGCACTTCATATCCAGTTCACGGCACAGCAAAGCTTTTCAGTTCATATTTATGAAACTTCAAGTACTATGGATTGTATCAAATGTTAGTCCTACTTACAGTAGGCTCGTTGAAATGAATGGGACTTAAGTTAGACTCACATTGAATGCAACCCATTGCAAACGTTTGTACAAATCAGTGATTGGAAAAACACCAAAAATTCAGCTTATCACCTACACAGATCAATGCAGGGCAATCCTATGCACGTCTATGCAGACATCCCATTAGGTTTAAGGTGGGGTTGGTTTCCTAGCGTTTGGAAATTCAGGCTCAGTGATTAAATCTAGTTGCCCAAAAGTTATGAACCTATTGATGCAAGTACAGGAGAAGCAGGAGGCCCTATCAAAGGCTCTGATGCTCAAGGGCCCAATGAAACCTGGAGCTGGCCCTGATGTCAAGAGACCTATAGCACTCATGAGTACTCAAGATCTAGCCCCAGGGCAAACAACCTCACCTCTCAGATGTTTTGGACTACAAGTCCCATCATCCTCAGACAGCACGGACAGTGGGAGTTGTAGTCCAAAACATCTGGAGGGCACCAGGTTGTCTACTCTTGATCTGGTCTAAGGAACATCACAGGAAAAGGAAAAAAAAAACCAAAATGCTTATAGCGAAGCAATAATGATCGTACGTAAATTGTTTAGGGCACAATCCTACGCATGCCTGGACAGAAAAAAGTCCTACAACTCCTGGTTAGTTATATTTAGTTGTGCAACACTCTAGGACAGGGCTGTTTAACCTCAGGCCTGTGGGCCAAATCCGGCACACTGATTGTTTCGTGGTTTCCCTGATTTTACGTAGTCCCCCCTTTCTAAAAGGTTGAAATGCCTCTCTTAAGGTTTAGTTACCAGCAGTAAGGGCTTTAAACTAAAAGATGCTGGTATCTTTGGTCCTGCCCATTTCACCTTTGGCCCTGCCCACCACTGGAACATGACACAAGGCCTTCTCCAAAATGGAATTTGGCCCTCAGGCTGAAAGAAGTTCAACTGCCTTGCTCTAGAGAAAGGTTCAAATAGCCTTTCTGTGAGCAGCAGGTCCCTTCTGCATAGGGAAGGGTACCTTGGGATCCACCCTTTGTCTTAAGCCATAAACCTTCCTTTTCTTTGAAAAAGAGCTCCGACCTTGACTAGCTCACATACCAATGCAGTGTTCTAGCTGGTTCAGAGATCTGTCACGTGACAGAATCCCATTCGGACTTATGTATCAGAAATGCTTACAAATAATTTCCTTTTAAAATCAGATATTCAGTATCAGCACAAGGTAGTAGACGGTCATTTAGCTGCTGCTAAGTCCCCAAATCAAATGTCTTGCACTGGACAGAGGTCAGGTATTACAGGGGAAAACTTGAATAGTTCACAAAGGCAGGTTTAGTGCTAAAAAATATCTGTATCATCTGCCTTCTCTGCAGCAGCACCCAGATGATGAAACTCTCTCCCTAAGGAGGTTAGACTGACCCATCCTTGGTTTAATTTTAGGGAGGTTGTTAAAACTTTTTTTGTTGTTCTGCTTGGCTTTAGAGTGTCTGCAAATGTTTTAATTCTGCTGTCTGTTTTTAAAGATAGCTTTCCTCCAGCTCTCAATTTTCCTTTGTGGGGTATTTTGAAGCGTGTACATCACTTTAAAGTTCAAATCTTCAGCCACCTTGGGGTCCCTTTTCTGGGTGACTCAGAAATCATCTTACAAATACATAAAATACATCCATCTTATTTCAACATGTGAAACAGACACAATTTCAGCAGTGGATTCAGACTGCTGCAACTGAAGAGATTCCCACTGAAAGCAATGAGGCTAACGGTAGAAATAAAGAATTTTGATAATGCCTAGATCACTGCTTTTAAGATTGCAGAGTATGAAATCAATCCACCAAACACCACCCGACACATCCTTCATGCAAGATAAGGGGGTTCATTTGGGAGACCTGGAAAGATGTTAACTGGAAGTGAACAAAGGAGATGCCCAGAAGTAAACTGCATCCTAGGACCTTGACACTAAACAGGAGACAGAAGTAGAATGCACTGCTTCCAATGGAATATCTTTCCACAAAACAAAACACAACTCTGTGGGGCTCTTGTTTCCAATTGGCACCAAGCAGAAAGTAGGTAAGATGTGATGTAGTAGAAGCTTGTGCCAATATTGTGCAGACCCATTGGCCTGATTCATACATAATGCTAAATCATGGCATGTGCTGCTGAATTCTGGGTTGTCACGATGCGTGAATGCATCTGTGCAAATAAACCATAGTTTGTTAACCATGATCAATGCAGAAAGAGAACCTATGGTTTTGCTGCTGAGTTATGAACTCTGAATTGTTTAAGCCATGGGTTTTCATTACGTGTGAATCCAGAACTGTGGATGGATTATTTAGCTAAGCTACAGAGATAGTAGGCAAGAATAGAAAAAAAAACTTCAGCCACTTTACATGCCAGTACTATAGCCCCACAACGGCATTTTAGTTACAGGGAGGGAGTGGGCAAAGGAGAAGGAAAGCAAATAACCCAAGTATTGAGAAAACAAACCATGACTTGTTTGATCATCTCCCAAGACAAATCATGAGTAGGGCAACAAGCCATGGGCTAAATAAACCATTAGTTAGTGTTATGTGCAAACCAGGTCATTGCCTCAAGGTGGCTTGGCTAGAGTCTCCCTTTTGTTAAGCACACAGGGGATGGATCTAAGCATATGCGAAGTTTGAGACATGTTGCTTGCACTAACTGAGCACATCTGATCCTTAAAAAAAACAGACTGCCCCGAAGTGTTCTACACACTGTAACTCTTTGAAGTCCCAAAACACAACATAATGAACTCAACAGTGAGACAAGCATTAGCAATCAAAATACCACAATATGCCATTCGTTATGAAGTCTCAGAATGTTTAGAGATCTAAATGTGATTGCTTACAAAGCCTGCTTCTGTACTCTTATACTTTGTATATTTATGGACGTATGAAACGGAGGCTTTAGCCTTGCCTCAAAGATTCAGTTGCAAGCCACAGGGTTGACTTTATTTGACTCATTGTTGGCATCGGGAGACCTCACAAGAACCTTTTTCAAGCATCTATTTATTGGGTTTCCACATTGTTCCAACACAAAGCTATACTCTGCCCCAACTTCACACACCATTAGGACATGGATCATTGATTTTAGGTTTCCCTTGTAGGAGCCCTTCCTGCCCATTCATTCATGAAAGGTTTATTGCTCACTAGTTACTGAGGAGCATCTCCAGGAAACTGCTGGGCAAAAAGATTAAAAAAAAATGGGAAAACCCTATGAGGACCATCTACCTTTTACAAAATCATGGGATAATATATTTATTTTAAAAGAGGGTGCAGGGGGAAGGAAGAAATTCCTTATTATCTACTGTGCAGTTCTACCATATAGTAAACCAACTGGATAATTAGAAGCGCCTTAAGAATGTCTTTTTCACAATTTTGCGTCAAAAAGCCAAAAATGAAGCTAAAGATACCATTAAGTTTGTTTATTGCAACCACTACTTATTTTATAGTCTCTTTTCTCCAGTTTAAATTACCTATAAATCAAATCAACATTGATTTAAGAACTTCGCCTTTCTTTTCTTCACATGTCTTCAACAGAAGGCTGAGAACGTGTAGTCACCTTCAGCCCATGTAATCCGGTAGTGAAACTTCTGGTTACTAATGTACACGAACACGTTTGGAGAAGACAAGGTGACATGCGCAAAACAATGTTAGAAGTCCACAAACAAAAGAGATGCCACATTGAGGCACACAGGTATTTTATGTTACTACATTTAAGCCACGGCATACAGAGTTTAGTTGTGGATCAAGAGTCACTTACCGGGTCACATTTGATAACTTTTGATAGGAAATGTGTGAGGCATTGGTAAGAGAGAAAAGTATTAGTGTTTCCAAGGTGAAGGCCTTGCACGGCGGCGACCACACTCCCAGCGGCAATCATGGAAGGTGGGTTCGAAATAAACTTAACATCTGTGGGAAAAGAAAGACACAGGCGTAAGCTTGCTCATACAAATCATGCCATTTTTAACAGATGCTAACAAAAGGGGCTTTCCCAATGCAGAAATAAAACAAAAAATAAAATAAAAAGTATTGATGGGGTGGACACATTTTAACTTAAAGGTGCAACTTAAGACAGTGTAAACACTGTAGAGAAGTCTTTCCTTATCTGGTTCCCTTCAAATGTGTTGGACTGAAAGTCCCATCATGCCTCACCACTGGTTATGCTGCCTAGGGGTGATGGGAGTTGCCGTCCAATACATTTAAAGGGCACTAACTTGGGGAAGGCTATTCTAGAGCATCTTTTGAATGTTTTCTGTTCTGGAAAACAGCCCCATTCCTGTGAACAGTCCTGTATAAGCCAATCTACTTGTGTAGATAGAAGCACATCATGTGGGGGAATCTATCAATGAGGCATGCAAGTAAGTAGATCAGGGCCTTTATGGCACAATGGTTATGCCCTTATTGCACCAAGCACTGGAGCAGTCCCTTTGGAACGTGACCATGGTTCCGTCTCTGGCAACTGAAAGTGTCACTTATCATCCGCTGATGAACGGGTTGCTGGTGTGACCAGCATAGAATCCTCACTCAATGGGGTCAAGACTGTGTATTTTAGAATTTTCTGATTTTCCTTTTTATTCAAGCTTGACAACCTTGCATTATTAAGCTCTATGTAAAGCAACTTCTAACAGTCCAATTGTACATTTACAGAAAAGTAACTATCACTACGTTCAACAGGATTTGTTCTGAAGTAAGTGTGCATGGGATTGCGGCCCAGGACTTCAGCCCTCAGGATGCTCTTCGGGACATATTCCCCATCTGAAGACACTTCGAATACATTCCTAGGCAAACAATCCTACCACTCTTCCTAAATAAAGTTGGGAAATCAATCCCACATGCCGGGTTGGGCAACCTGCGGCCCTCCAGATGTTTTGGCCTATAACTCTGATCATGCTTCACCATTGGCTATGCTGGCTACGGCTGATGGGAGTTGCCAGCCAAAACATCCAAAGGGCCACCAGTCCCATCCATCCATTCCCTGCTCCTGTACATAACAATAGCCAAGATCCTCAAACTGGCAAGCTGGCAGAGACACTAGGTTTCAGTGAACACTTCCTCTCGTAAAGGTTTCAACTTTTTCTCTTATCAGCAGCTGCCTTCCATCTGGGCAGCAGGAATTTTACGTCAATGTGGCATAACCAAGTGAAGCGGGTCCCAAGATTGGCAGACAATCAGTGCCATTCTGATGTGACACCATGCTGACAAGATCCTGGGCCCACGTCCAGGTTGCATTGCTGCAGGTTGCGCTACAAAGCCACTCCCATGATTGCTTGGCCTATAACTGCCATCAAGAATGTTACTCCTTTTAACAACAACAACAACAAAAGTAATCATTTACATGTTTAGGCTAAGACGCCTTCTTCTGAGCAGGCATGTTTGATTCATGCCTACATTTGACCATGACCAGGGATTAAGGGAGGGGGAGCCCAGCTCAATATCTGATTGTTAGGATAAAAGCTGAAAATGCCAACCTATGTACATCAACTCAGGAAACATTCCCAGCAGCCTGTAGCTAATCAATCTCCCCACCTATGATCTCCAGACCCTCCCCGGAATCTTGATAATCATGCCACCAAGCCACCACCGATCACGCCGTTTTATCAATTAAATGTTTTAGCTGCGACTGAAAGCTGCTCCGAGCACCGTAATTAGGCTGAAGAAATAATGGAATAAAAATAACTAAGGATCACAAAACCCATAATGCAATATATTCTCTCAATAAAATACCATCAGAACTATGCAAAACTCCCATCCTACTGTTTAAGCACAACAAGTGAAATTCAACATCACAGACGCAACAGGACATCCTCCTTCCCTTCCCAGACTGTTCTGGAGGGTCCCCAAGTCCGCTGGAGCAGATTTTGAGGGCATGTGGCTGGGTTGGGGGGGGGGGGGGGAAGAGAAGGGAATCACTTTCTCCCCATTCCGTTGAGAAGCTGTTAATAATAATAATAATATATTTATTTATTTCTAACCCGCCTCTCCCGCTGGATCGAGACGGGGAACAACAATAAATATAAATACAAAGATCATAAAATAGATAAAACTGTTCCATCAGTGAGAAGGGGTAACTGGACACCACCCAGTGTGGATAACTATTCCAAGTTAATATTTTACAATAGGGCAATATGCCTTTTGAAAATGGGGCAATTATTGGGGGAGAGGAGGTAATTCACAAATCAGTAGTATTTGTAGATTACTACAATGGAAAACTACACCTAGGAAAATGGTCAATGAATCAAATTTTAAATGATCTCCTAGGACAGCCTTCCCCAAGCTAGTGACCCCCATATATTTTGGACTACAGCTCCCAAAATTCCTGGTAATTGGCCATGTTGGCTGGAGGGTAATGGGAGTTGAAGTCCAAAATTATCGGGAGGACACCAGATTGGATAAGGCTTCCCTAAGATATGGTTTCTATATATTTTTATTTGACTATTATGTCATGTCTGAGATGACCTTTCTACCAATTCTCATTTTATAAAGGCCTATCATATTTTCCAGAAGTATGGGTATATATGCACATCTGAGGGTGTGTATACATATCAACCAACACACACACACACACACACACACACTCTATCTATCTCTATTTCCGGAGGTAAGTTCCAGTCATGTCCAATGCCACTATTTTTTTTTATCAATCCAACAAATTTTTGCTTTGCAGCTTCCAAATTATTTTGAAGAAATATAGAAAACATTATGTCCATCAAAATATCTGACTTTTAGTCCACCCAGATTTTATTTTCTCAAAAATGGAGACTTGGCTTGGAATGAAATGTCTGTTTATTGAGAGAGAGAGAGAGAGAGAGAGAGAGAGAGATCCAAAATGGACAGGATTCATGAGATCACTCAAAGAGCAACAAGTTTGAGAATCTAGAAAGCACTTCCTTTTAAAGGGGTAATAAACAAGAACATGAATTCCTAGTCACACCCCTCTTTCTTTCCAAGGTGGAAAAGTGATAATGAAGTTTAAATGACCAGTTTGTGTCTGTCCCCAGAACCACTCTAGACAGGCCGCATGGACAGACTTTTTTGTTGCAACACAACAAGGAATTATTTGTGGCAGAGAAGAGACCACTAATTTCAGCATATTAATCAGGGGGCCCCTCTTGGCTGTAATTGGATGCCCCCAAGTGAAGAGTGTGGCATCATTGTCAGCCTCCATCGCCTCATCTTGTGCTATTGAGCGCCCAGGAACAAGGGGGGTTCGGTGAGATGAATTAGACCTGACACAGCTACAATGGGGAAGGGGCCCCCTCAATTGAAGCACACATCCCCAGAAGCCTATCTGAGACTTCATCCAAAAAGAATAAACAACTTCAGTGTTGTTAAAAAGAGAGGGAGGGAAAGGGGGGGGAAGAGGAGCGAGAAGAATGCCAACCACCCTGAAGGGAGGACAAAGCAGGCATCTAGGCGCTGTAGCGCTTTAAAAAAAATTCCTAACAAGGCAAGTCACCCCTTTTCCTTTTTAAATGGAGCAGCAATCCCATCCGTCTGGAGAGCTGGGGGCTATGAATGAAAATCTTTTCATTGAGGCAAATCAAAACTCTGAACATAAATCACCGGCTTGCAAGATGCAACAGGTTCCAACCGGTCACATACCTTGAGACTTCCAATTTTAGAAAGGCTCCGAGAATGGGAGAATTATGGCAAACTCGGTTTCAAAGGAAGGGCTCCCCCACCCCACCCCCGGTGGCCGGGGGGGGGGGGGGGGAGAGAGAGATCAGGCAAGAAAGAGAAGAAATCCTCCCAAAAGGAACCCGATTATGTTTGACAACCAGAGGGGCGCAACAAAATTGTACAGAATCTCCCAAGGCTGGTCCCTGTTTATTGTTTTGCTTCTCCTTAGCAGTAGTCTCAACTTGGATCAATGGGGCTCACTTCAGTTGTGCGATTCCCTCTCTTCCTCTATCCCAAACCTCCCACAACACAAAAGAAGCCCTTGGTGAAAACATATTCAAAACAAACAAAAATTAGAAAACAAATCCAGTTGCGTTAGGGAAGACAGCTAAAGGATGAGCACAAAACTATTGTTTTTAGCATCATCTTTGTTCGTAATCTCTTCTATCTAGAACAGAATTACACTCTTAGAAATCTTCAAATGTTTCTCTCCCCCCCCCTCACCTGGTTTTAACAGTTTGTGGTTCCCTCATCCTTCCATTAGTTGGATTTTTAGGGCACAGTCCTGTGCATCTGTCTTAACATGCATAGGATTGCCCTCTTAGTGTGCACAGCTGCACTGCAGCGTCTTTCGAGAGGTTTTTCCCTTATTTCACATACAGTCAAGGTCACGGTCCACAGAGATGCCAATAGCCAAACGCACTTTTACGTCAATGGGCTTTGGAGGAAGCCACATCAGCTGCAGGTAAAGCGAGTTTGTCACTTAGCCAGGCAAAACGTGGTAAATTAAAGTAGCACCACACAGAAATGGCAACGCCAAACGAAGCTATGGTAGATCCATGCACACCCTTGTCCTTTTTCCCTGATCTCTCTGTAGGTATCCTTAGTCCACTCCTTTTTTAAAATGGCTTTTAAGGATACGTTCACCAACATAAAACCCCTATTAAGCACTGTTGACTTAGGCAAATTGCCCACCTACTTCGATGGGGTTTGGGGCTCCCTTGTTGACCTCCCCGCTTCCTTTAAGCCCGCATTAAAACATTTCTGGACAAGGTTTGTATTCACCCATTCATTTTCCAGGTCTACGTATGGGCATTCAGAACAAATGGTTTAAGATAGGCCTCTAAACGTGCCCTTCTAAAAGGAAGCATAACACTGACAGCAGATCAAAGTACTTGGCTCTTTGCAAACCTCCAACCTTTGAACTATTCTTGTTTTCATCATTGCAGAACTGTTTATGCCAGCCCAACAACCCAGGTTAAACATCCCCCTATCCCAAAGAGGAGGCTGGATGGGCATAAGAAAAAAAAAGTACAACACCAACAAGAAGGAATGCTGCAAAACTAACAGTGTGGCTACAAACTAGGCTCATCCCACCATTGGGGCTTGCTAGCCTGTTGCAAGCTCTTTTGATTTTCTAAAATGGTTGGTTCTGTTAGTTAGTTAGTTAAAAACTATTTCAAAAATGTCCTAACGATTTTAAAGGAATTGGCAAGAAACGTGTTTTCCAGAAAACCCTAAGCCACCTACTATCCTGCAGTTAGGCTTGGGATGAAAGGCAAGCTTTAAAGTTGCCAATATTTACATATTTGTCTGTGGCTACCTCTCCAAAGCAGGCCTATGCAGTAGGAGGGCCTGTTTAACAGCCAATACCGGGGGTGGGGGGAGGTGAAATAAAAATCTGCTTGTTATTTTTCTTGGAGCCTTCCCCCAAATTCATTTTCAGGTGCGTGACATCACTAACTCTGCTGAGTGTTACCTTAGGCACCAGCTTGACCCTGGGATTTTTATATGCAATTCAGATTTCCAACTCATCTGGGCCGGCTCCCTCAGACAAGTCATATTTCATAAAAACCAATACACACAAATCATGGTATGCCTGGGTTTTTCAAAGCATCATTTAAAATCCCCAAGCCTCAGCACAACAGGCTTCTGTTCAAAGGAACATGTGCTCAACTTCCGTCGTTCCTCAGCCATTCTGATTTTTCTGGGCACGTTGGAGAAAGCTACATTTTCTCTACCTGTGATTGCTATTATTTGGCCTGCCACCCTCTTCAAAAAAGGGGAAAAAGCAACAGCTGGCCTACCGGAGCATGGAGGACTGCAATGCTGCATTTCTGACCCCCCCCCCACTTGCTTTTTGTTTAAGGACTTTGGGGGGGGAAGGCATCGGTAATCAAGGAAATGAAACGGCAAGGAAAATGAGGGGGGGTTGAGAGTGCAGGCATGCGTGCGCACGGACACACAGAAATTGCCCTTGAAACCCAAAACCAGGCCTCTCTGTGAAATCCTGGAGCTTAGTCAGTGTCTGTAGCTCCTCCCGGGGCTTGAAGTGCACATGGCTCCAGGAGAGCACGTGGTCAACTTGGGTGCGGACAGCCAAAACGCAGCTCTTTGCCAGAAAACTTTAGCTGTGCACACGTCCGTGTTCCTCTTCCATGTTCCTTTCTCCACATTTCTGCCAGAAACTCTTTTAAGGATGGGGAGTGGGGGAAGGAGTAGGAATGGGAGGGGGCAACATTCAAGTCTTCCAGAGAAAGGAGACAGAAATGCTTCACCTTAAAGACCTTGGCAACAACCACAACCACAAGCAGGCTTTGAAGGCCTTCGGGCTCAGGCGCTCCCTGGCAGGCTCCCGAGCATTTGACGCCCTACAAAAGACAACTGCTTTAAGCTGAGCTACGAACACGGTGTTAACGTGGCCACATTCCACACCGTGTTTATTTCAACCTTGAAGCCAACAGGAAATGCCTCTTTCTGGCAAAACTCACCTTGGGCAAAGTAATCCAGGTTCTGGAAACGCGACAGCACTTAGCGCAAGCATGAGCAGGGCTGAAATTTAGTGCCCAATTTACAGGGTGCCCCCTATGGGATTCTGGGCAAGTGGGTAAGGGAAGAGGGTGTGTTTGCAGGGGTACACAGACACACAACACGCCTTTCTGAGGGTGCACGGCTCATACCTGTAGCACATAGAGCCACAAAAGTCTGGGCGTGTTTACGGATGATCTGCTTGCTGTCCTCAGCCACAGGCATTTTACTTAGAAAATGTTCAATAAAATCATGAGGGGTCATGGCCGCCAGGTTCCATTTCAGCTTATTTACCAGAAGCAGTTCCATTTGCTGCATCAGGGGAAAGAAAGGGGAAGGAAGGGGAAAGAGGAGAGACAAACGTAGTTATGAAGTTCCCTTTCATATACAGCTGAAAATGCAACCTTTGTTTGTAGACTAGCTATTCTAGTGCTGTATCCTATGGGAAAGCTTGACTTTTCAGGTGCTATGCTTTGTGCGACAGAAACTGTACACTTGCCAAACACAGCAGCAGCCATAATGCCACCACAGAAGAACAGAAGCAGGCAGGAAAGGTGCCTTTCCATATGAAAATTACACAATTCAGTTCCCTCCAACCCCCCTTTTCCTCAGCGCCATCATCACCCAGCTGCTCTAAACCAGTGTTCCATTAACTGGTCACACAGCTTGTGTTTATAACACCACAAGAGGGCGCCAGCCACCCATTTTCCTTTTACCCCCCCAACTTGTTACTGTATTTCTTCTTCTTGTGATTTAATAATAAGAATTTAACATATTAGGGAATTTTCATTCAATTAATCTACTGCACAATGTGGGCTGCAGCTGCCTGGGGGTGAACCAATACCCCAATGTTAAATGCATTTACTTGCTCCCCACCACCAGTAAAGAAAGTGTGCCTAGGACTGCAGCTTAACAGTCTGATCCTGCTGCAAAATTTACTTGGAAAAAAATCTTACTGAGTTCAATGGGACTTACTCCCAAGTAGTGTGCAGATTGCGTCCCAGCTTTCTCATTCAGAAACAGCAAAAACTGGGCTGATCTTTAAACCATTGGCTACATATCCAAATATACCTCTTCTTAACATTCAGGCAGTCTAGACTGAAGCTTGTATAGATAACGTAATGAAGAATTCAAGTGGGAAACCCGTACACAGTTATCAACCTCAAATGCAAGCAGTGGGGGTGGGTGGGGGTGTGTGGATAGATTCCATTCTTTGGGGATCCCCAACATTTATCTTTTCTTTTTCTTTATGCGACTTGTTTTGTTTCCCTGATGGGATAAAAGATGAAATTACCAGTAATTCGTTGGGTCTAATGGAGTTATCAGTGTAAATACATAGTTTTTCTGCAGTTAAGGGAATTGTTTCCTTCATTTTTGAAGCCACGAACATACAGGTAGCTCCAAGCAGTTGCAAGTGGCTTTTCTTGAGGGGTTCAAAAGAGAGATATCGGTCCAAATAATTCATAGCCAAAGGGAAAACTTCTTCTTCGCATTTCTGCTCCTCACAAACCTGCAAAAGAAAAAAGAGAGAGAAAGAAAGGAGACAGGGAGAGAGAGAAATGAGCACTTAACTGCTGGAATCAAGGTGTTCTCTTTTGCTTCTAGCAACAAACCAGTTTTCAGAGGAAAAAAACACACAAATTAAATGAATTTCCTTTTTGAAAAAAGAACAACCTCACATCGGTGTGTGGAAGAACTGAAAGAGAAAGTCGCAAGTGAGGAAAATGTGGCGTTCAAAAACGTGGTCGGAGTTTAGAAGAAAAAGGAGGAAAGTAGGTTTTTAGACAGTTACCAAAAGGTGCAAATGGGGTTTCAAAATGTTGGGGGGTGGATGGCCTCGGTATCCCCTATTGGTTTCAATTGGCTTGGGTGCTGCCGATCCCACCCCCACCCCCCTTTGCTCGAGACACAAAGGTGGCGTCGAGAGGCAGCTGCAAGCTTTTTCCCCAGACGTCATCTTTTCAAAAAATATTTAAAAATATTTAAAAAATCAGCAGCGGGCCCAAAAGAACCTGAAAACATCCCCCTGGCGGTCCTTTACTGATCCCCCTCGGAATGGGGCATGGGGGCTGTTCCAGAGGAACACCCCGAAGTCAAACTCCTGCGCCCCCTATTCCTCTTCTCTCCCCCTAGAGAAGCAATGTGCGACATTTGCCAGCGCCCGGGCTTTCAAAAATTAATTAAAAATAGATCGCAGCCACGCCGGGCTTCGGAAAGGGGATGAAAATGTAGCCCAGGTTCCCCTCCTCTTGCTGGGACGCCTCTGAAGCGTGTCTCGCAGGGGGAACCCGAAATCCACACTGGTTTTTGCCAGGCGACCTTGCCGACAAGTTCCTGCAGCAAAAGCATGTCTTCCAGAGGGGGGGGGGGGAGACCAGAGGTTCTCTCTCGCTCTCTCTGCTCTGAACAAAGAAAAGTTTCAAGCTGCAACTCCCCAAGGTTTGCAAGCTAAGAGCCCGATCCGTCTGCCCAGTGGCCCCCGGGGACCCCCACTTTCCCCTCTTCCTCCAGCGGGCTTCTCCCATTCTAATTATTAATAAACACTCGGCCTTTGCAATAAAAGAACAAAGATGGCGCATAATACTGGCACGGGGCGCACTTGCATACGTGTCCATGGATATTAATTTAAAATAAAATCCCTATCAGACTCATGGCAAGCTGGAGGGGCTGCCCAAGAACCCGGAGGGGGCATGCTGGGGCTCCTGGGATCGAGTGATCCCCGCCTTACGATCCCGCAGATGCAAAAGGAACGGTGGGGAAAAGCCTTGGAAACTTCCAAAACTTACTTTGGGATCCCCCCCCCCACTCTTTGCTCGGATTCATTCTGGGCAGACTCTGAAGCCCCCCGATTCTTTTGTGACAGCGGGCGCTCCGCATTCTCGGCTATTCAGCCAAAGTCTCTAAAAGAAAAAGGGAAAAGCTATGGTGGGAGGGGGGGGGGAGTAGATCTCTCCTTTGCAATATGTTTTAGGGTGCAGGAAATGTAGGGGAGGGGAGAGCCACACACATCCATAAAGTGGGTCACCGGAATGGTTTTATTTCTAGAAAGCCCACGCTTCTGCAAAACCCCCAAAGAGCCCGTTTACCAACCTCCAACATCCAAGTGGCCACGATTTTCCTCATATATGGTAAGATCTCTTTCTGCACGCACTTGAAGTAGGACACCGAGGGCGAGCAGGTCTCCTCTGCCTTCAGCATAGTCTGCAGGACCCTGTCATTGAGGAGGTTGGCGTCTTGATAGGCTCTCCGGATGGTCTCCACTTCACAGCAGAGCAGCTGATGTTCCATGTCTGCCCACGCCGCCGCCTCCTTTGCTCCTTCTCCTGCAGGCAGCTTCGCTCAAAGGACTGAGTCAGTCCTCTGGCTTCTCTTCCCCCTTCGAGGAGTCCCTTAGATGCTAGGCTCGCCGCCGCCGCTGCTACTGCCGCTACAGCCCTCTGGAGGCTGCAAAACTTTCTAAGTTCCAACAAAACTCTCCTGTATTGAGTCCCCGTGACGTGACTGTTGTTAAGCAAAGATCAAACGCGGAGAGAGAGAATGCGAAAGAGAGGGAGAGGGAGAGAAGCCAAAAGCAGGGGGCAGAGCCCTAAAGCCATCCCATAGGCTCCAAGTCCTTCCCCTTTGCTTAGCTGAGACAGAAGCAGGGCTTTTTAATGCAAATACAAATGAGGACCAAGAGCTCACTCCGCTTTCTTTCTCCCCCCCCACCTCCCCCCTTCCACACTTTTCGGGGGAAGGCGAGAGAGAAGTGGTAGTGGGGGAAGCCCAAATTGTCTTTCCACTGGATCAGGCAGAATTTTTTTTTTTTTTAATGGAGGGCTCCGGGAGCCGAATGATGAATGAGACTAGGCCACACACAGACACGTTGCGGGCAGAATGGGCTGGGAGAAAGGTTGCGGGTTCGGTTTTTTCGAAGAAAAAGGGCACAGTCGCCACGGTTTTCAGCGATCAGTGTTCACATTAGTTCTTAATTATCTAGGAAACCAGCGGCATCATTATTAACTTTTTTTTCCCTTTTAGAAGGCACCTCACCATTTTAAGAAGGTCGAAAAAGAACCCGGAGTGTCTGGGCTGCAATCATATACACCCATCGAATTGAATGGGACTTACTCCTGAGTAGGCAGGTACAGGGCTGCGTTTTATTGCCACTGAGTCTCAGCTTGCTGTCGGTTAAGACTGCGTGATACAATAAATAGAGAAGTTCACTGGATGTCTTTTTCCTTCTTTTTAAATTTTAAAAAATCCAGCAGCCTGTTCCTAAACGCATTGTATGGCAACGAAGCCGCCCAGCCCACCTATTGCCATTTCAAGGGGACCTTTAAGTGCCATGCAAAGGCTTCAAGGTGCTATTCTGCAATCTGCAGGAGTATATAGATCGGTCCTGCTAAGTGTGCGACATTGTGTATGTCCATCTTAAATGCATTTGCTCGATTGGAAGTAGACTCCTTGGAACCAATGGGGGCTTCCGACTTCATGCGTTTGGGATGTGGGGGCATTGACCGGAAAGATATAGCGGTAGATCACATGCTAACCAACCAGTGAAAGACCAAGCATGGCTCAAGCAAGATGGTGGCCACCAGGTCCTCTGGAAATCCAGAAGAAGAACGTGAAGCGGGCTCTCATTTCCTTCTGAACATTCTTTAGGGTGGATTCAGGTTCCAATTCCATTTCTAAAATCGAGGGAAACGATCCCATTCATTTTAGGTCGAGGATCTGTTTTTACTTCTACCATACGCGCATTACACAAAAAGCACGTGACAAATAGGGGTGGGATTACAAGCCGTTTGTGGAATAGGTTAGCTCGTCGCGTTTGAAATGTTCACCAGCATCACACAGTTTTTAAGCAAGCAAACTCGTAAACCTCCTTAACCTCCAGGCATTGTCTACTACCGTACTAGTCCTTTAGAATTAAGGGTTTGAACCTTTAAATATATTCATTGGCAAAACCTATCACATCTTCTGCACTGGGAAGGGAAATGTAGGGGCTTAGCGACCACTTTTGGAAAAGACCGAAGATAATTAAGGGTGCGATCCTATGCCCAAATGTAAGGCCCAATGAACTCAATGGGACTTACTTCTGAGTAGACGAGTAAGGTCACAAACGCTACACAGTATGGCTGCACATTTCTCTTATCAAAACTTGTCTGCAACAAAGCTCGCCGCTCAGTTTTCATTAGATTCATGAATCGTCAACCTCCAAATCCGGTTTCTATTTAGAGGGATGAGCTGCTGCTGTCTTTACATTATCCCTCCCCACCCCGGGTATGCACACCGATCCTATGCATGGTTTGTTGGAAGAAAATGCCAACAGGGCTTATTCCCAAAGTAAGGTAGCGTTAAACTATAAACTCAAGGAGATAATGGAGGGGGAAATGCAATTATGAATTTTGAGCTCAATCCGCTGTTTACTTGAAAGTCCCATTAGGGTCAGTAGAGCTTACTTCCACGTAAATGCGTATGATGGCAGCTAGAGCTCCTGCGCATGCTCATAGTTTATATATATATGTATGTATGTATGTATATATATATATATATATATATATATAGCTTTTTTCCTGTCGAACCTTAACCTTAACTAAGAACGCACAGCTGTGCGTTCTTAAATATATAAATAAATAAAATAGCACCTCCTTGAATATATATTCAAGGTGTTATTACTTCCTGTGCAGTTTCTCTTGTCTCTAGGGCGCCTTCTAATTGAAGGCGAGCCTCGCATTGTGGAACGTTAAGTAAACTCCCCGCAAATTCCAGGCACGCCTTGATATGCAAACTTAAAGGATATGTTTTTGCATAATAATTCCTGAACCTCCAAGTCTTTTTGGAATGACCTTCCCCCACCCTTCCGTCTTCATGTACTAAAAGCATTAACGTTAGAAGAAGTATCTCTGCCCTCGTTTCAGGAGTTCTTGGTCCGATTGTCTGTGGCTCAGAATTTATTTAATTTGCTTTTGGTAAATAAAACTCGATCAATGGCCAGCTGCACGCACTTTCCCTCTCGCAAACAATATTTGCTTTGTAAAATCGGTTCCCTTTCCCAATGCTTCTGTTTAAAAAAAAGGGGAAAAAAACACGAGAGAGCAATGTTTTTTCATTCATAAAAATCCGCGTCGGTGTGGCAGGAGCCCTTGATTTATGAGACGGAGCGGTATCAGCTACAGCTTTTCCGGAGCCCCCCCTTGTACCACCCCCCCCAGCTGAGACGGCTGCACTGAAAGACCGGCTTCTGCTGCGTGTGGCAATATTGCAGGAGCGAGATCGCCCACTTAAAACAAAATTGGCTCTAATTCCTGGAGGGAACTCCCCCCCCCCTTTCTCCAACTGGGCTCCGATACAAGAGGAAACTGGAATTAGCATAAACCAATAGGGGAATAGATCTGTTACCAGGCGGATCAGGCAGATCTGAACTAGGAACTTGTTTGATTTCTCTCTGACAAGACAAAAGGGGTTTGGTCAAAAGTGCGCGAGATCAAGAAAAACGTGAAGGCGGAGACTTGTACGAGGAACGGAAAACTTTGATGAAGCTTTGTTCTCACGTTCATCGATGCACTGTGTCTCTCGTCCGCTTTGTCAACCATCAAAAGACGGGGGTAGAATTAAGACGCTCTTTATTTCACAGGGAAGACTAATTGGGAGATAGTTGCCATTTTACAGCTGTTGAGGCCAAAAGGCATTCGTAGTGCACGTGGGTAGTTTAGAGAAAGAGGGTCAATGTGGAGAATAGATCTGTAAAAGCCGTAGTTTGAGGTATGCGTGTATATATTTCCGAAATGGAGAGACGCATTCATATTTGGCTTTTAACCCTTTATTTGCTGAACGGGTTTGGGAATGATGGAATGGGGTGGTATCTTGCTTTCTCTTCCCCCGCCCCTCCTTTTTGAGGATAGTTTTCCATTTCTGCCGGAAAAACAACCATTAGATAATATACCCATTTCCCATGTGCATTCAGGCATCTTTGCCGCTTGAAGGCGCGCAATTTTCCCTCGATCCCCAGCCTCGGGAACCAGCCTTCTTTTGTTTGTAAGAATGCCATAAATTAAACAAACCACTTCCCACATGTGTAGGTGGAATCTCACCTTGAGCTAGATACCTGATCGGCAACTTTAAAGGCCTTCTCTCCTCCCTCCCTTTCCGTTCTCCTCCTACCCCCACCCTTCTCCGCTCGGTCAATGTTTTCCATTGTTAAATCTTTCTTTCCTTTCATTAAAAATATGTCGCTCCCTTGGGTCTCACGTTACAGCGTTCACACACGGGGGTTCCGATACCTGAACCTCCCCCACTTCATTTTTCACCCACGCGTTTAGTGGTGTTTTTTTTTTTTTTTTTGTGGGAATCGGACCCGGCCAAGGAGAATGCGTGGTTTTGAGGTCTGTTCTGACAGGTTTGCAGACCAAGCACCTCTCGTGGTCCCAGCCCGGGAGGTGGGAGCGAGCTCTTTCGCTCTCTGCCAGCCCCCCTCCCTCCTCGATATTAATTATGAGTTGCTAGCAATGGATCATCGGCTTAAAACTGGCATAGAGGCGAGGAGAGGGGCCGCGGGGATGGAATCCCAACTTGAAGACCAAGGAAAGATCATTTGAGTGGAGCGTTCAATCCGAGAGTCCCGCATGGTGTATTTTGCTCCGGATCTGCGGGCGATCACACACCCAAGTCACCCTCCCTCTAGCAGACAGTTAAGTTTGGGGGAGAGGGGGACTGCGCTGCCGCCGCAGGAAGCAGCGCAGGAAGCGAGTTTGAGGAAGAGGTGCACGCAGCTCGATCCTCGCTTCGTCCTGTTTACTCGGAAGTAAGTCCCACTGTGACCCATGGGGCTTACTCCTAGGTAAGCGTGCGTAGGGTTGCCGCCTCGGCCAAACGCCTCAGCAAGACAAAGTCGCGGGAGGTGTTATCTTTGCCCAAGGCTTTTGCCCCCTCGTGGCATGCTCTAATCCCCCTCCTGCCCCAAGACCGTTGCTAGGAGAAAGCGAACATATGTTTGGAAAGGCAAGTGGTTGCATATGTGTCTATCGGCTTACAAATCAACATGGGTTGCACCTGGAATGGGCTGCACTGTGTGTGTGTGTGTGTGTGTGTGTATGTATACCTATATACAGTATGGAGATTACCTACCACACCGCGGCGCGCATGTTCTCTTGGCCCCCGCAGCCCCCCTCCCCCCCCCCCCCCCCCCGGCAAGGACTTGCTGAGTCTTGTTCGCCTTCCCGGCCCGAGACTAAAGCATCGTGTTAGCCTAGCCACCGCCTCCAACGACGCACTGAATGGATGAATCCCCCATCGACCGCAACTTCATGCATTTTGTCGGTGCGCCGCCGGTCTCTCTCCCCCCTCTCTCGCTGTGAGAAATTCTATCTGATCTTGCTTCCGTATCCTTGCATGGATTGGATGGCAACATCAGGAAGTTGGAACTGGTGCGCGAAGAGGAATCTTGCAAGCAGTTTCTCATGATGTAATCGGTATTTCCCCCCTCTCCGTCTCCGTTCCACTCCCCCCCCCCCGGCTTTCCGCCTTGGTTTCCAAAAAGTATATATATGCAACCAAACTGGGAGATGTGAAAAAATAGAAGTTATTCGTTGTTCTGCTGGAGAGAGAGAAGTGAAGTTTAGACGAGTCTCCCCCCCCCCTTCTCTTTTTCTGTTTCCTCGGCTGGAGAACCCAGCAATAATCATCACGGGATTATGCATTCTTACTTAAAAAGCAAAATCGCAAAGTCTCCCCTTTAAGCAAGGGCCATTGACTACATTGTAGTTGAATAAAAGAGGGGGATCCAAATGCAACAGGATAATGCAAATGATGATTTTTCTGGGATCCGGGCTCTTTCGATCATTACCCAAACTCTGGAAGGTTGGGAACAACGAGCGCACGCGGGAGGGGGGATCTTAGCACTTTCGAAGTGCGTTTTGAGATGTTTAATAGAGGACAGATTTGCTCCTTTTGTGTCTGTGTTTTTAAAGGGGGTGGGGGGTCTGAATGGCGTCTCTATTTTAATAAGAAAAGAATCTGCTCATTTAATGCTCTGGTTCCCCTTATTTTCCCACGCCAAACTGGGGAGGGGGACACCAAAAAATAAATAAATTATGAAGCATGTTAAAAGTAGATGCCCGGACTCATCGCTGGGCAAAGTTTGTTGGTTTTGTATCGAATCCGAGATTGGGGGAAATATAGGTCGATATCGCTTTAATTGAGGCTTCTGTCTTCTGATCATTAAATGGAAGTGCGGCGAATTCCTATCATTCCTGCCTGCGCCTAAGTTAACAAGCCCACATGGTTTCTCCTATCAGCACCGCTCACCGTAATGTCTCTAAGAGGCTGGCCTGTCTGAACTGTGAAAAGAGATACCTCAGCAGCTTTCTTGTTTTGTTAACTGGGTAGATTGAAAGTGACTGAATTATACTTATTGTGAGTAAATTTACAAATCTCAGATGTTTTATGTGTAAGTTGCTGGGCTGTCTTCTACACTAAAGCAGCCTTCCTGAGCATAGGGTCTGCAGATGTTACAATTCCATCATCCCCAACAAGCTTGGCCAATGATGAGGGATTATGGGGGCTGTAGTTCAATAACATCTAGGGATCCTATGCTAGGAATGGCTACTTCTGATCTAGAATTTGAAGTAGAGGGGCAGAACTTCAAGCTGAGGGGCCTCTATGGTTATCAGTCTGGCCCATCGGGCTTTTCTATAAGGCCACGCACTCCCCCTGGCCCTTCCTTCTTTTCTTCAGCCACTGATTGGTGGTTTCCTGGCTTTCCCACCCCATTGTAAAGGTGTAAAATGCTTCTCCTAAGGATTAGTTATTGGCCATAAGAGACTTAGGGTGCAATCCTATTGGGGTGGCCATATGCTTATGAAGGTTTACCGCCATCCAATGTGGAGTGAGAGGAATGGTGGAGGTGATCTTTGTCCTCCCAATCCTTCCGCTCTGCATTTTGGCTAGACAGGCTTTTTCGCCCATCTAGTCAGGGCTGTGTGGAGGAGCAGGGAAAGCGGCTGGGGAGGCCCGAGGATACATTGTAAGCTGGTCTCCCCAGTCCCTCCCACTCCCACCCAACCGGAACAGACCCTTTTCCTCCTCTCTGAGATCGCCAGCACAGTTCTCTCTGTGCTGTTTGTGAGGGGAAGGGGAGCTTGGATTCTAGTCTAAGACTGGAGCGCTGACTCCAACCTCAGATCTAGGAATCCGAACTATCCTACAACCCCTAGCAATCTGATGTCTAGGGGCCATAGGATTGCTCCTGCCAGCTAAAATATGCAGGTGTTCGGGTCCCCCCCCCCAAATTCTGTGGCACCAAGTAAATTGACTTCTAGGGAGAGGGCAAAGCCAATTTCCTTCCCCCATTAGAAAGACAGGGGCAAGTTTAGTGTCTCTAGTGGGAAGGATCATAGCTAGGTGGGAGAGCACATGCTTTCCAGGTAGAAATCCAAGGTTCAGTCTCCAGCATCAGGTAGCTGGTGACATGAAGACCCTGGAGAGCTGCTGCAGACAGAATAGACCAGGGGTGTCTTTCAGCCCATGGGCCAAATTCAATTTTGGAGAATTTCTTAGGGGCCACATTCCAGTAGTGAGTGGGGTGAAGATTGAAGGGGTGGGCCAACAGAAAAAGGTGCAGGGCCAACATGTCAGCAGATTTTAGCTTCAAGCTTTTCCTGCCAGTAACTAAGCATTAGGAAAGGCATTTCAACCCTTTAGAATGGTGGGGAAAATCTGTGCCACAAAGCCTGGAAGCCACCAAACTATTGACAGTTGGGGGAAACTGGACTGGATTAGGAAGGTTGGATTGGAATAGACAATACTGGCTAAATAGACAATAGGTGGACAAATAATCTGAGCTGGTCTCAGGTGACTACCTATGCTTCTATGGCTATGGTCCTATGACAAACCTATGGCCACCATAAACTGCTATATCCTTAAAGTCCTGCTGTCAGACTTGTGCATAGGATTTTGGCTTCATTGCATTCAGAACCATTTGGGGAACACAGGACATGAAAGTTCCATAGCTATCCTACTCTCCTCTGTTTTTAACCAAATGAAATATAATATATTCAGAGAACCTCTTTATAATATTGGTCGTCAACCTCCAGGTCATGGTCAGGTGGGAGATGTGGACTCATCTATATCCTGTAGATGGCAAAGATGTGAAGGCCATGAAACAGGCAGCAGGACGTCTGAGTGGAGAATAGAATCATCGGAGGAACCCACCAAGTAATTGGCATGAAGAGGAAAGAGCAGAACCAGCTGGATGACACATCGTAAATACTTCAGATAGCTGAGAAAAGTCAATCAGTCAAGCACCACGCTGTGACTCAGCTGTTCCAGGAACTGATAACATCAGTATTTTTGGAAAATTTGTGATTTCTTTGTTTCACATTTGCAGCTTTCCCTAACCTAGCCGCCTCCAGAAGTATTGGAGTGCAACTCCCATCAGTTCCAGGATGATGAGAGCTGTAGTCCAACACACCTGGAAGTTCACAGGTCGGGGAAGGCTGTTCCAGGTAAAATGTCTGGATGCATATGTGATGTTCTATTGTTTGTAGTTGTAAATATATTGCAAAGTTTATTGTTTGTGATATTCATTTGTTTATATCTTTAAAAAGAAGTAAGAATAATAACAGGTAAAGTAAATAATTAGGCCGAAATGCATTTATTGTTTGTAGTTAAAGATCTAAATAAGTATGGAGTGCCTGGATTGGCTGGCTGTGTGCCTGAATGGAAAGTGAGTGCTGATTGGCTAATTGTTTAGAGTGCCTGGATTAGTTAGCTGTGTAAGACTGGGAGGAGCTAGAGAGCGAATGGAGTGTATATATGTGTCTGAGGCTGCCTCTACAAGAGGCATTTAAAGCTCTTTCAAGGCGCATTAAAAAAATTACCTCTACAAGAACGGAGCGCAAATCGGGTGTAGAGGCGCGCTATCCATCCGATTATGCGCATTATCGAATGCGCGTTAAACAGCGAGTTTTATTTTGCTCCGGCCGTTAAAGCGTATTTTGACTATGTGAACAAGCGCTTATGCGCATTAACTACTTGTAAAGCGCATTTTGGTCATCCATTAATGCGCTTCGCCGCCTCTCGCAGCCTCTCGTGCAGAGGTATTAGGCGTAAATGTGCCTCAGCGATTATGCACATAATCGCCTAACCAGGCGCAAAAGCGAATCCTTGTAGAGGGGACCTGAGAGATCTGACAGGTTGATTGGGGGGTGATTTGAGGGGGATTTTTGAGAGAGAAGTTGAAAGAGAATTGAGATAAGATTTTAAAGCATAGATCAAATAAAGCACAGTTTATAAACATATAAGAGTTCTGACTGAAACCAATAAGCACTGAAACCTTGTAACCAATACGCAGTTGAACTGAAGTAACGAGCTTGTTGACATGCAATTTCATATTAATAATTTATTGTTAATTCTAGCTACTGGTGTGGTCTGTAAGTGTACCTGAGAAAGTACTGGCGGCAGCGGAACAAAGAAATTATCTGGAGGCCAGGTTGCTGAGCTGTAGTGCTGTGGGGCCTAAATAATAAAAGCAAGACATGGGCAGCAGCAGCAAGTGGTAGAGGATAACCTCACAGCGTACATGTAAATGTGCAAGCCTGCTAATGTATCAACCTGAGATAACAACAGCAGCTAAAGGTTTACTGAGCAGTGACTGTGTGTTAGGTACATCCATGTATGCCTGCCAGACAAGCTGCGGTGTTCATCCTTTACTTGTTGCTTACAGTGGGAGGGAAGGAGGGCAAATCCTCAGTGCTAAACTTATAGCAACATGCACAAAGAGATTTTGCAGCACTACCTGTTGTGAGGAGAAGTGGGCTAGCTGTTACATGTACCATTCTGAGCTCCTTGAGGGAAGCCTGGGAGAGATTAAAGTTCTGTCTAGCGATGTCTTCAACTGGTACAGACACGAGACCCACCAATCTGCAACATGGGACCCACTTTCACAATTTTCTCCATGCCCAACATGGCAGCAATTTTGCGCAACATGGTGGCAACCCATCTGGACTGATCTCACAACCCACCAGTTGAAGATCACTGGGAGCGTTCTTACCTTATTGATCCCCTCCTGGAGTGATAAGCATGTGTGTGGGTATTCATACTTCCAGCACAAGATGAAGAAGTGGTAAAATCTTCCTCATCCCCAAATGCCAGTACTATCAGAGAACAAGCCACTTTGGATGACTTGGGCCGTAGGAATGGTGCTTACAACCACAGAAGTGCAAGCAATCCCATAACCTGTGCGAGTGCAACTCAAGTCAAGGCTCGTTAACATCGCAGAGTGCAATCCATTGGGAAGTTCTCTGCACAGCTAGGGACACTATGAACGGGAAGTGTATAAGAGCTCTTCCCTGTCTTGTGCTTCTATTCATGTCAATCGGACTTGTTCAGGGAATGGATTGAGCCCATGCACTTTTAACTCGAGTTCCTCGATATTAGAGGATTATTCTCTCAATCTCTATCACAGACTAGACCAGGGTTCTTCCTTTGGTGCTGGTGGGGATAAAACTGCAGTTTTTAACACCTTTCAGAGCATCCTAACAATTCTAGGTGAACAAAAGAGCAATAACGGGTAGTTAACTGGTTTGAAGTGAACTTGTGAATGTTTCCTAAGTGAGATGCAGTTCAAAGTGGAGGTGGTCACTTTGGAGAAAACAGATGCATAACAGCAAATACCTGGTGTGAAGGACAGGCATCAACAAATCAAGCCTGCAGCAGGAAAATGGAAAAGAAATGTTTCCTTTTCTACCCCAAGGATCATACTGAAGTAGTATCTGCAAGACAGAATAATGACTTTAAAACAAAACACAACCCCCCATGTATGGTGAATCATATATAAGAATACGGTAGTGTAAGGCTTATTTACTTGAAATCTATCAGATCAATTTTTCTCATTTTTGTTTTAAACTGAAGCTTGAGCAGTGTAGATGTGCAGAAAATTTTGAAAGTTTGAAAAAGTCCAAAGCTTGAGCTTTGGTAGCAATTAATTTCCTCCATGTCAAACAAGCAGGGCAGACTTTCCACCAGTAGGATGACTTTCCACCAGTAGGATGACATGTACCTGCCCGGACCCTAAGATCATCTACAGGGGTCCTTCTCCGTGAGCCCCTGCCAAAGGAAGTGAGGCAGGTGGCCACTAGGAGGAGGGCTTTCTCCGCTGTGGCACCCCGGCTGTGGAATGAGCTCCCCAGAGAGGTTCGCCTGGCGCCTACTTTGTACTCTTTTCGTCGCCAGGTGAAGACCTTTTTATTCTCCCAGTATTTTAACAGTTAAATTAACTCAATTTTAATCCTTGCTGTTTTAAATTTGTATTTTAATCTGTATTCCTGCTGCTGGTTTTATTCTGGTTTTATTTTGGTTGTGTTTTTAGATTGTATGTTATTTGTTGTTTTTGGATTGTGGCTTGTTTTATATTTTTAAAATGATTTTATGGTTTTAATTTTTGTGAACCGCCCAGAGAGCTTCGGCTATAGGGCGGTATAAAAATGCAATAAATAAATAAATAAATAAATTCCCAGGTGCAGTGGTGTCAGTGCCAGCAGGGAGGGGAATAGAGGTGCAAGGCTGTACCACATGCAAATTTTTGAGGGGGGGGGAAGACATCACTGTGCATGAATCACATTTGCATTATTCATGAGTCCCTCTATGGTGAGGGGACTGAGGGGCAAAAAAGTAGGAAAGGAGCAGGACTACTAGCACCCGTGGTTACATGGGCTTTACAGTAGTGAAAGATATTTGGGAATGAACTATTTATTTATATCCCATCTTTCTCCAAGGAGTTCAAAGTAGCATGCATGGTATTTATCCTCCCCTGCACCAATTTTATCCTCACAGCAACCCTTTGAGGTAGGTTAAGCTGAGCGGAAGTGTCTGGCCCAAGGTCAGAAAGGGAAATCCATGGCTGAGTGGGGGATTTGCACCTGGGTCTCCCTTTAAATTAGTCTGACACTCTAACCTAGCCCTCCCCAACTTGGCTGCCTTAAGATATGTTGGACTACAATTCCTATCATCTCCAGCCAGCATGACAAATGCTCAGTGATGATGGGAGCTGTGTTTCAACCATTTTGGAAGGCTCCAGGTTTGGTAAGGCTACTGAAATCCAGACTTCCCAAACCTGGCATCTTCTAGGGGTGTTGGACTGCACCTCCCATCATTCCTGACCATGGGCCATGATGGCTGAGAATGGTGGGAATGCAGTCCAGCACATCTGGAGGGCATCAAGTTATCGAAAGCTGTTCTAACATCTACACCACACTGACCTTCACTACTTAAAGTAAATATGGCACCTCTTTAACTGGGGCATGAGGGGGCTATAGCCATTTTTGCTTGTAGTAGTAGATGTTTTGCGACTGACATGAATGCAAACAGAATTGAACCCTCCCAATATGTCGAACCTATTATGGCATCATGTCATAATCATTTTCCAAACCGAAGTGGAGCAGTCCAAAATGCATGTATTCATAGCATTTTTTTAATCTTGCCCCTCCACCAAAAAAGCTCTCAGGGTGGCTTACATAGTTAAGAAATAAGACCGTCCCTACCAACAGGCGTACAGCCTAAAAGACATGACAGAAAAGGAAAAGGGATTGGGAGGGAGGAGGAAAAAGAAGCAGCTGCGAATTCAGGCACTAAATTCTTAGCTGCAGAGTTCAGCAGGTCACGAGCTGGATCTCAGTACAAAGGAAAGGATGTGGCTTCCTCTCCCTCTGATGCCTCAGCAGCAACTGTTGATAGCAAGAGGGAGGGGCTCTCAGCAGGAGCTGTATCCAGGCAGGATGGAGGGGGCCTGGCTGCTGCTGCTTCTCCCTCTGATGGCCTCAGCAGCGACAGTTGGTAGCAGAGCAGAGGGAAGATGTATTATTTTTGAGCAAATTCCCTGAGTGTCTCCAGTCGCTTTCTTGTTTCTGTCTTTTTACTCCTCATTAATTCAGTCACTGCCCCTCTTTGTGCATCCATGCAGCATAGATATGCCAAACAGTTAACAAAGAGGCTTACAGGTGGGGGATGGCACGCGGCCAACCTGACCTCTGAGCCTGGAAGCTGAGACCATTGGGGAAGATCCTAGGGCAAGGCTGCACAACATCCTGCCTGGGGGCCCCAAATCCAGCCTTCCTGGGGTCCCAATCTGGTACTCTGGAGTTCTCCAGGTGGCCACTCCGTTTCCCCATTCTAAAGGTTGGAATGCCTCTCCTAAGGCTTACTAAGTACTGGTAAGAGCTTCAAGTTACAACATGCTGGCTTGGGGGTATTTTGGCCCAACCCCTTCGCTTTGGCCCCGCCCTCAGGAGCTTCTCCAAAATGGCCCTTGGGCTGAAAGAGGTTCTGTACCCCATTTTTTTTAGAGGAACAGGTTTCACCAGGAACATTTGTGTAAGTTCCACTTATTTCTGTGGCATTTAGGTCCCCCACCCCACCAGCATTTTCTCCAGAATGCCCTCAAGGCTTTAATTGAAGGATCTGTTTCCCAGAATCTCCCCCTCCCCCTACCTGGTAATCTCATCCTTTGTCACTAGAGTGGCATTTTTATCCTACTGTTCTTTGTGATGAAGTGATGCAAAAACACACATTCCACAAAGAGATCAAGAACGTTTACAAGTTGAGTAACAATGTCTTTGTTTCTTTTCTTTTCTTGCACCTCCATCATTTTCGTGGGCTACCAAATATTGGTTTTCAAATTTCCTCTCCTAATTTTCATTTGGCATTCATCCAGCGACAATTTACTATGGGTTTGTTTTTTGTTTTTTTGCTTTTATTAGACTTGGGTTTCCTCTCCCCTCCCCCCTCTTTTTTTGTGTGAAAGGCACTTGGGTGGCTTGGTTAACCTTTTGAATGTTGTCATTTAAATAGACTAGCCTGAGTAGAGATGAAGGAAGGCAACAGAGGGACAATAGTCACTTTCTGTTAAGGACTTTAGCATATGAATGCTTCTAAAGACAGACATGCAGTTATAGAAGGAGGGCACTTGGACATCATTGCAGAGTCATTAATTGCATTGTGATTCCAGGATGTAAATAACAACAAATGCAGGCCAGGATGTTAATAGTTAAAGGGACTCAATACTCATATTCAAGGACACCAGTGGAGAGTACCTTGGGTTTTGTTATCTTCTGAAGAACACTTCAAGCTCACTTTTATTTGAAAGAAGAAAGGAAAAGTTTTGGCTTCATCTGGGTCGATAAGGTCTTGTTTAGACTATGAGATACTTTGACAAGTGTTATGAAGAATGATTTTTTAATCCTAAATCATTAAACAAAAGTTAACTTGTGAATATGATGGATGGATGGATGGATGGATATTGCATGGGCGACATCCATTTTAAATTCAAGTGATCAGTCCTAAAATGTGGTTTTCAATTTGACTGATACTTGGATACCAGCTATTTTGTGCCTCTGAATAATCATTGGCTGCTGATGGCTTTTGCCCTTCCCATTGCTGGCATGTGCCCCCTCCCCTCCCCTAACACATTATCCCTGAGGGAATGTGGCTTTTGATGGAAAAAAAACTATTCCCCACCCCAGCCAACCCCCCACCCCTCCAAACCAGGACAGCTATTTTGACTGCCTAAGTCAATAAACAATGAAGTTTGATGATTTTGAATTTTCTGGCTTTAAATAACTTAATTGGGGATGTTTTGTATTTTCTGATTTTAAATTATTTAACAGTGGGAAAAGGATCTTGCTGTTATAGTCAACCACAAGCTGAATATGAGACAGCAGGGTGATGTGTCTGGAAAAAAGGCAAATGCAATTTTAGGTGGCATCAATAGAAGTATGGTTTCTAAATCACAGGAAGTAATTATTTCACTCTACTGTGCGCTGGTCAGTCCTCACCTCGAATACGGTGTCCTGTTCAGGACATCACACTGTAAGGAGTATTCAGATAAATTGAAATGAGTTCAGAGAAGGGCAACAAAGATGATCAAGGGATTAGAAACTAAGAGCCTATCTACACATGCAGGATAAAACACTTTGAAAATGTTGTGAAAACTGTATATGGAGTGTGTCCTGGGCCCCAACAGTTCTCAAAACTGTTATAAACCATTTTAAACCATTTTAAAGCAGTAGTGTAGATAGGCTGACAGTTTTGAGAACTGTTTGGGCCCAGGACACACTCCATATACAGTTTTCAAAACGTTTTCAAAGTGTTTTATCCTGCGTGTGTAGATAGGCTCTCAGTCTTATGAGGAGAGGTTGAAAGAACTGGGTATGTTTAGCCTTGAGAAGACAAGACTTCTTGGGGGAGTGATATGATAGCACTTTTCAAGTATTTAAAGAGTTGACACACAGAGAAGAGGGCTGCAACCTGTTATCTATCATCAAAGAAATAATGAAATAATGGGCGTATGTTACAGGAGACAGAGTTTGGATGAACATCAGGAAAAACTTCCTAATGGTTTGAACAGTCAGACCATGGAATCTACTTCCTAGGGAGGTGGTGGGCTTTCTCTCCCTGGAGGTATTCTAGCAATGACTGGTAGCCATCTGACAGGGATGCTTTGAACTGGATTCCTGCACTGGGCAGGGGGTCAGACTAGATGGTCTAAATGGGTCCTCCCAACTTCAAGATTCTATGATTCCATGATTTTCTGATTATAAATGTTTTAACTAGAGATATGTGTATTTTGATTTTGTGTTGTAAGGTCCTTTATTTATTTATTTATTTATTTCATTTCTAACCCGCCTCTCCATCTAGATCGAGGCGGGGAACAACACCAAATATAAATATAAAAACAATAAAATAGATAAACCATTAAAACAGATAAAAACAAATACATTATTAAAAACATCTTAAAATTAAACTGGATAGGCCTGCCGGAAGAGAGCAGTCTTCACGGCTTTCTTAAATTCCAGAAGACTGCTAATTTGTCGAATCTCCTCCGGCAGACCATTCCATAGCCTGGGAGCGGCAGAAGAGAAGGTCCTCTGGGTAACACTCGTCAGCCTAGTTCTGGCTGACTGGAGTAAATTCTTCCCAGAGGACCTGAGTGTGCGGGGCAGATTATACGGGAGAAGGCGATCCCGCAGGTAACCTGGACCTAAACCATGTAGGGCTTTAAAGGTAATAACCAACACTTTATATATCGCCCGGAAACTAATGGGCAGCCAGTGGAGTGATTTTAAGATTGGTGATTGAGATGGCTTTTAGATATGGTACGTGGCCAATACGTTGGAAAAATAAATGATTACAATAATCCCTTTTGCCTGGCAATGGAATTTTATATCTAGTGTGAAAACCAGCGTGGCATAGTGGTTAACACATTTGATTAGGCCCAGGGAGGTCCAGGTTCAAAACACCATTTAGCAATGAAGCTCACCGGGTGACCCTGGGCCAAACACTATCTCTCAGCTTAATCTACTTCACAGGGTTGTTGTGAAGATAAAACTTGGGTGGGATAGGGTGACTTATATATATTGTCCTGAATTCCTTAGAGGAAGGGTGGGATAAAAATGTAATTTAGTAATCATGACAATGGCCTGGACAATCAGTGGGGGTCAAATAGCTGTTAAAGCATCTGGGAGCTGGCAGAACTTCATGAAATTTATTAGCATAAATTTAACATTCATAAATGAATGGTGAATTTCAGGTCCATAAAGTTTTTTTCTGTTGTGAAAAAGTTACATTCCAAGTATGTTAGGAATGAAGGGTGTAGTGTAGGTCTCTCTCTCTCTAAACAACGCTTGTTTTTCCCCTGGATGCTTTTACATGCTGGTTCTGTTGCTTTCTATAGTATGTCAATAGCTGGAAGCACAAAGTTGCTTGTGGTGATCATACGACTTGGACTCCCTCATTTGTTGCAAAGTCTGGCCCAGGGGGTTCTCTTAGCTCGTTTTATCATAATTGCTTGGATCAATACCAGGTTTTGTTGCCTGAGAGGATGTGGACAGAATCCTTGAAGTGTGTCTGACGACTTTCTCCATTCCAGGCAACCGAGGGGTATGGGCCTCATTTATTCCCTGATTTGTCAGCAGTTTCCCTTCTGTCAGTGTTTTTCCTTCATCTTTGAAAGAGGCCATGAAAATGTGTGATAGTGAAAAAGTTCTCTTCTGGTTCTGGCTGAGTGGGTCTCCACTTCGAATGATTGAACTATTGATTTTTCTACTGAAGAAAGGCGGAATATAAATATGCATTTTATATTCTACCTTTCTTCAGTAGAACTTAAAGCAGACCTATGTAGGGTTCTGAGGAGGTCTACAGTCAAGGCACTGACTGGATCTAAAGCTACTCAGCTTCAGGTCATAGCCCTTGGGCAAAAGAACTGAAGAAGTAATTGGCTTTGCAACTTTAGTTACTTTCGGAGAAGGCTGTTTCTCTGGACCATTGCAGTTGGGTTCAGATTGGTTTTGGAAAGCCTTGGTTGGATTTCTTCATCTGGAAATGAGTAGAAGAATTGTGAGTAACCTCTTGATTTTCCTGTACTGCTCAGACACTGTTGTCATTCCTAAGCATTGAGTTCTTCTAGATCTTTGATTTGGGTCTCACCAGCATAAGAGAAGGATTTCCCAGGGACATCTATTTGGCTACTGTGGGAAGCAGAATGCTAGACCAGATTTACCTCATGGGTTGATGCTAGGCTAGATGGACCCTTTGGTCATCCTATGTTTTTAAGTGACAATTCATCTTCCCCATGAGATATGACCAGTAGAGTTCCTTTGGGCTCTGTTTCGTCGCTAATGCTGTTAGACACATGTATGATTCTACTTGGAAGATTGTCAGAAGAATTTGAGTACACTGTCATTCATATGTTGAACTCTATGTTTCATCTGATCCAGGAGTAACACTGATGGTTCTCAACCAGTGCCTTGTTGTGATCATGAGTTGCATGATAGTTTAATGAGCAAGTTTTATATTTTGCTAAGAGAGAACTTTTGCTGGTTCCTTGCTCTTATCACTTAGGGAACTAGGATAACCTGTCCTGCCTTTGAAGGAATATACTCTTTCCGGAAACTTGGATGTCTAACAGGTGTGCCTATGGGCAGGGCTTTGTGCTTGGATAACAGATGGAAACCACAGCTAGAGCTATGTCTTGTCACTGACCAAGAGCTATGTCTTGTCAGCTCTTCTTCACTTCATCTTTCTAGAGTCCTTTCTGTTATCCAGCCTTTCACAACCTCGTGCCCCCCACAGATAGGTTGGACTACAACCCCCATAATCTTCAGCCAGCATGAATTATAATTCGACATGCCTGGAGGGCACCAACTTGGGGGAAGTCCACTATGAACCTACCAGTATACTCATCATCTGAGGTCCTCCTCATGTGCCTCCTCCAAGGGAGGCTTGGAGGATGGCAACAAAGGAGAAATCTTTCTTGGTAGCGTCCCCCAAGTTCTAGAACTCACCTGGCACCAACATTGTCATCTTTTCTACTCTCAGGCATTTGACAGCATATGGGTCCTGGGATTTATTTTTGCTTTAGAATGTTATATCTTTGTACGTTGGTTTTATATTATGTAGTTTTAGGGGTTTAATCTTTGTAAACCACCCAGAGACCTTTGGCTATTGGGTGGCATAGAAATGTAATAAATGAAATGAAATGAAATCTCTTGGACTGAGCATTGGAATAACCTCTGTGGGGCTATTATTGAAGGGTGTTCAGAAGCTCATTTGCAGGCCTGCTGATTTGACTGCTACCAAGGGTTTAGCATAGAGAGTATGATCCTTGATCATCCAGGCTTCTTTTAATATGATCCCATCCACCAACCCCCAGTATGTTAAGATATCTGTAGGAAGAGTTGCTCTTGGCCTTTTCTGTAGTGGTTTTACAATTGTGAAATTCTCCTCTGAGGTTGGCCTACCAGTGCATGCATGTCCCTCTTGACTTTTAGAAAGGCAGGTTAAAGATGATTTTACTCAGCGTTATAGGGGCTCTTCTGATTCGTTTTAGTATATTGGTTGTATGGAGTGTTGCTGTTTTTGGTCTAGCTATACATGTTTTGATGTTAATGATTGTTTCACTAAAATTGTGAAACAATTTCACTAAAATTTGTTTCACTAAAACAACTTTGAGCGTTGTTGTTGTTGTTATTTTTTTAAGAGATGAATCAATGGCCATAGATCTGAGGATCAAAGTCTGAATGTGCCAATAGACAAATAGCCCCCCTTCCAATCCCAGGTACAAAGAAAATCTCGTGTATGATACAAGTGTAGAGCAGGGGTGGGCAGAAGGTAAATTATGTTCTACTGGTAGATCTCTGGGTGATTTGCAGTAGATCAGCAAGGATTACTGATGCCCAACTGTTTAACATTAGGAACTAAAATGCCTCCCCCACTCCTTGAATGAGGTTGCTGTGAAACAATGCTGGGTGATCTGTGTGTGAAAGGGTTTGTGACCTTGGTTATGGTACAAATCACAAATTCCTGGGCTGAGCATGGAATCAGAGGCACCCTCTTCCTTATTGCTTTCACCCTGGGGGTTTCCAGCATGGTGACCACAGATGCTTCTTTTGACCCTTCCTCTCTAGCTTTTTATTTTATTTTTTTAAGAACATTCAAAAAATTAACTGGGATGCCAGCTTGCTGCAAAGCAAAGTGCTCCTTTCCACCACCAACTTTAATGGGATTCGAAAGAGTGGTTTTGAGTTTTGGAGTTCAGACCCCACACCTACCATATATTTAGGTCCTTGGGCAGGTTCATTTTCTTTCTTTCTCACCAGTTTGCCTGATGGGAAATGAGTATTTTGTGGCTGGCTACGTCCACCATGGAGGCCATTTTATGAATGGCAAGTGCCCCGTGGCAGACATTTTGTGAGAGCACCCATGACACACACTCAAAATTCCAAATGTTCCCATCGACCAAAAATGGTTGAGGAGCCCTGATATAGCTGACATCTGACCTGTGTTGCCATTTTGCACCTGGCTCCAGTTGGTGGATCTCGATTCTCGGGATTCTAGTAAAAACAACGTAGATTCCGGCAGGATCTACACTACTGCTTTAAAATGGTTTATAATGGTTTTGATAACTGTTGAGGCCCATGACACACTCCATATACAGTTTTCAAACCATTTTCAAAGTGTTACACCCTGCTTGGTGTAGATCTGGCCCCCACCAGCTTGAAATCCATCCCTGGACCAGAGCATGACCTAAAGGTCCATGATGCATTGGGTCTGGATTTGGTCAGCAGCTGGATAAGAGACCTTCTGGGCCTGTTCAAGAGAGGTGTTGGTGATATAAATGACTCCTAACAACATGGCAGAAAAGCCAGAGAGTGAAAACTAATGTCCCTTTTGTTTACTGCCTTTTCTAGGGCAATACATTTTTATTGAAAGTTTAGTAACTGTATATCAGCCATGCTGAGAGGCCTCCCGTGCTGCTTGCTTCATCTGATTGTTTTGATTGTGCTTTTTTTTTTTTTTGGCTGTGCAAGCTTCTCAATACAGTCCATGAGGATGTGCCCATGTTTCCCAATCTGGAGAGTTTTACCTGCTCATTTGGCCATGGAACTATAGCTTGTGACAGCAGGGAATGTAAGGTATGATAATGACCTCCTATTTAGCCTAACTGAATTTCTTTTGTGAGGTAATTTTCATTTGGGATTATCTTGTTTACTAAATCGGTCAGATTTAAACTGTGGATATTTCTGGCCAGGGGGAAGCAAAATGGGGAAACCCTTTTTTTGCTTGCTTGGCACTTTTATTGGTCTCAATGAATAAAAGATTAGGGAGACAAAGTGAGGGAAGAAACGGAATATTAATGTAAATCGCGAGTTTTATTTTGCTCCATCCGTTAAAGCGCATTTTGACTGTGTGAATAAGCGCTTATGCGCATTAACTACTTGTAAAGCGCATTTGGGACATCTGTTAATGCGCTTCGCTGCCTCTCGCCGCCTCTCATGCAGAGGGATTAGGCGTAAATGCGCTTCTGCGATTATGCGCATAATCGCCTAACCAGGCGCAAAAGCGAATCCTTATAGAGGGGACCTGTGACAGTTTTGATTAGTGTCTCCATTTAAGTTATATTTTAGTTAATGTTGTATGAAAGATGTATATAGGATGCTCATATACATGGAGCAATCTATATGTTACCTTTAATTTATTGGATCAAAACAATGTCAAAACAGGATTTTGAGTTCTATACTTTTCTTCAGACATACTGGGCGGCAGGCCAGCCTGCCTGTGAGCCAGTTAGTGCAATGGAAAGCACTATTTGGCTGTTTTCAAACACCTTCTCAGTGGTGGCCCCCCAATTATGTAATGATCTCCCCAGTGAGCCCTCCTGGTACCATCTTTGTTATCTTTTTGGCCCAGGTTAAAACTGCCCTCTTCTCTCAGGCATTTGGCATCATATGATGAGTTTTTAATCTATCTAAAAATAGTTTTAGATAGATTTTGTCTATCTTTGCCTACTCTTACATGGCAATCCTATATACACTTACCTGAGAGTGAGACCCATTGAACTCAATGGGACTACTTCTGAGTAGACATCTATAGGATTGTGGTGGTTGGAAATACATCCGGCAACATCTTTCATGACAATGGTACTTTTTGGGTGAGAGATCTATTGAAGAAGAGAATTGGATAGTGTGTTTTTGATCCTAAACAAGTCAAGATGTAACCCTTCCCCTCTCAACACATTTTTAAAAAGTGGAGGCACATATACTAAGTTTCCTATTGCATTGCAAGATTATTTATATTTGCAAGAGGTCATTGCACCAGATCTCTTCAAAAACCAAGGAGTTTGCTTTTCCTGAGATTTGACATAGGTTGGGCTCTCAGTGAATGAAGATATGAAGGTTTTAAATACTTTCAAGTAGCTGGTGGACCTGTCTTTACCGTACAATGGAATTTCAGTCATCTAGAGTTCAGGCAACTTGTTTAAATATGTTTGTAATGCAACTTTTTTTTTGTTCTTGTTGTTATTTAATGAGGACAGGAAATTCAGATAACAGAGTAAGGGATCCCAAGGGGAGAGTGACCTGACTTTCCCAGTTATGAATAAATAAGTGTGCCCTGATGATAGACACAAGTGGAACTAAATGGAAGGTTCTGATGAGAGACAGAAATGGAACTTAATAAAGGGCTCTCATAGGGAACTGATTTGGAAGTAAGTCATGACTAACTTAACTCTTGTTCATTTCAATGGGCCTAATCTAAGTAGGACCAATGCTGTTTTTTACCGAGAGTACCATAAATGTACATGCCACTTTATTGTTGGAAGAGAACTGAGCGAGGGGGAGTAGCAGGAGAAACAAAGGCAAATCCTGCAAGGCATCCATCTGTGCAAATGCAGTTACATATACTTAGACTGTGTTATGCCGACTAGAGGATTAAGTGAGGGCTTAAGACAGGGTTTAAGGAGATAATTCGAAAGGAGAAAAAGATGTGGCATCACGCAGGCGTTCAATGAGATCAAGGCATGGGTCAGCAAGGTTGAATGGGCAGAGGAATTTAAGGAAGCAGGAAACCATTGGGTGAGAGAACTGGAGGTGTCCTAGTTCTGGTCAGGGATATATTGGGACTGGCTTCCCAGGATGGGATTAAATGCTTCCTAAAAGAGCAGGCTCACCTACTATGCTTCTAGATTCTAAGGAGGTGGTGATGGTAGTCAGAAGTCCTTTCTGCCCAGCTTTATCTTATTGGTGCGCTGTAGCCCAACAATAGTTCTGGCATGACTGGGAGCATCTATGTGTTGGTAAGTTCTTTTCAGGGTGGCCTTCCCCAACCTGGTATGCTCCAGATGTGTTGGACCGCAACTCTATCATTCTCAGCCAGCATGGTCATTGGCTGTTCGGGAATGATGGGGGTGGGTTACAATCCAGCATATCTGGAGGGCTCCAGGTGAGGAAGGCTAGATTATGATATAACACGTTTTAAATGGGAGGCCATGAACTGTTTCCCCCCAAGCTCCTGAGCATAGAGAATTTCTGCATCTGAAAACAACCCGGTGGGCATGCTTCCATGCAAGGTCGTGCAGAGGGGGGCCCAGTGGGGCCAGTTGGCTTGGGGCCCACAATTTTGAGGGGGCACTCCGATGAGGGGGTCCCCCCTAGCTTATGCTACTGCTGCCGTAGCGTAAGCGGCCCATCGAGAAGCGAGGAGCCCGCATTGCGGAAACAGCGCAGAAGCCGTCCGTTGTGAATACCACAGTCAGACTACAAGTTCCAGAAGGCCATGCCGCATGCGGGGTGGGGATATATGTGCCTAAGTTGCGATGGTTGTCCTTACTGCATCTCTTTCCTCAGTCTTCTCCATGGCATATAATCTCTGGAGTGGAGGGTGAGGTAATGATGATGATAGTTATCAATGATAATAATGATGATGATACCGTGAGGGTGATGATGATGATAATGATAATGTTTGATAATGATGAAGGACCGTTCTATTGTTGTTGCAACTATTTGTACAGCAAATAGTGTTGTAGAACAGGTTTAATATGAAGGTGTTATGTAGAACGGACATGTTGGTGGGCATTAAAAACATAAACATAAAAAATACTTAATGAGCAGTTTGAAATGGGGAGGCACACACTTCCCATCTGGCCTGAGCATATTACCAGCTCTGCATGGCCCTGCTTCCACGATGCCTCAGTGGCTCAAACAGTGCATGTCTGTAAGTGCCATAAAGCTGACTGCCTCTAAGGGACCATCATTTCCATATTTTGAATGGAGAAAAATATGTGAGATCATGTAGGCGTGCAACGACATCAAGGCATGGGTCAGCAGGGATGAAGCGGCAGAGGAATTTTAAAAAACAAGAAACCATTGAGACATATCCATGAAGACCTGATAAAGTAGGGATAGCAGTGTGGGAACTACATAAATTATTGCTACGATGTTTGTATCTCATCTTTCCTCCAAGTCGTTCAAGTGGATGTACATTGTCCTTTCTCCTTTTACCCTCTCAATATTGGGCTAAGAGGTGGTGAGCACCACCACACGGGAAAATCGCGTTTGCTTACCGTCACTTCGCTGCCAGCACATTTGTCCCTCATTACGTCCTCTTTTGAAAGAGGAAGTAAACAATCTGCACATGGCCCATTCCGTGGGCCGTTTTGATCATGATGCTACTCCTGCACACAGCAGGAGATCATGGCAAGTTCCATTTCAAAAAATAAGTTCGACTTAGTGGGTTGTGTGTGGGGTTTTTTTGGTGGTGTGAAGAAGTGTTGGGAGGTGTGCGGGAGGCAGACAATGTCATGAGAGGGACCCACGAAAATCTGTGAGTAACAAACTTGCAATAAAACACTCACTCGTCTGATGGAGCTTGGTGACTGACCCAAGGTTAGTTTCATGGCTGGAATAGTTCAGTTCATGGCTGTGTGAGGATTTGAACTGGGGTCTTCCCAGCCCTAGTCTGACACTCTGTAACAGAGGTGGAGAAAGTGTGGCCCTCCAGATGTTGTTGGACTGCAGCTCCTATCAGCCCTAACTAGGATAGCTAATGGTGAAGGATATGGGGCTGTAGACTAGCAACCACACATTCACCACCCTTTCCCTATAACCACTATATCACATTGGTTCATAACATCTAGCATGTGGTCACTGCTATTATGTGAAAATAAACAGTATGTACAGAATTATAGTCTTGTTAGTGTTGTCTTACTGTATAGCTATAACTCTTGGTGTTAGCATCTTTCATGTTGCTAAACTGTGGCATGAAAAGTCCTACTTCCACGCACAATGTGTAACCTCCTTGAATGTGTTGCAACTAGTAATGCAAGGTTCTGAAAAGACCAGGACATTTACTGAGTACATTGTTCAATGAACAGAAGGAATGTAGTTAAACCTTCCATTTTCGTGCATAGTAGAGACATATAAGCCATTCCCCATGGGCCATCTAGGACCTGACAACATTCTGTAATTTCTCAACTGTATGGTGGATTGGCTAATTTGGTGGGGTCACTGCATCGTGTTCTCAATAAATGAACATTTTTGTTACACATGGAGTCCATAGAATGGTTCATTGCAGATGGATGGATAAAGTATGACATTTTTTTAAAAAAAGTTCCTCCAGTTACACGATTCCATATAACCCTTGATCTTGGGGAGATGGGAAACTAACAATAATAACTTGTTTTTTCAAACTGGATAGCAGACTATAAATATTTAAATTAGGGCCAATGTCAAAGGTAGGCATGGTCAGGCAGCTGGCAAGAGCTCACACCTCAGCAGCATCCCACTGCTCTAGCACTCGCTGGCCTAATCCACACCAAGCAGGATATTGCACTATGAAAGCGGTATGAAAGCAGTATATAAAAGGCAGGAGCCACACTACTGCTTTATAGCGGTACTGAAGGGCACTGACAACTGTTGGGACCCATTGACACATACCATATACCGCTTTCATACCACTTGGTGTGGCTCCTGCCTTTTATATACCACTTTCATACCACTATATCCTGCTTGTTGTGGATTAGGCCCCTGGCTTGTTCCTCCTCCTACTTCACCATTGCAACCTGCTTGTGCATTTCCCTCTTGCTCCGGCCCAGATATCGGTACTGGTGAGAAAGAGAAGCTGTAAATGCCACTGCTTGCTTGCTAACCGGTTCTCTACCTGTCAAGCAAGCAAGTAGTAACAAGGACGAGAAAGAGAAGGAGACGCAATAGCTGCTAGTGACGATGGTGCTGAAAAAGTAGACTCATTAAGGGAAGGGGCCATTGAGGGGGTCTTGCTCCAAAACCTGAAGCCGACACTGAATCAAATAATAAATATATAAAACAAAATTAAGCTGAGACATCTAACTCATGCTACTACAAGCTACTTGAATTTTTATAATAATAGTACATGTGGCTGATAGTTTTATCAGTGACCTGAAATATTGATCTGGCAAAATTAATAATACTGTACTGGTCAAGCTGTATCTGTCATGCAAAATGTGCGTTAATTGCCTGTTTCCAGGAGTAGGTTCAGCCCATTGCTTATGATACCAGTTGACTGAGAATGCTTCCAGCTGGGAAGCTCCTAATTTTATCCATTCATTGCAATGCTGTGTCCCTGCTGCCGTAGGACTCCACTGTGCCCCCCTCTCCTGCTGACTGGTTAGCTCAGATTGGGCCACCCACAGGCAGAATTTGGAGCTGATCACTGTGGGTTGCCCAAGGCCCCACTCTGCTGATCCTCCTCCCCAGGGAACAGGAAACTCCCTTCCTTCCCTCCTCTCTGCAGAGGAACCCGTTCTGCTCCCTCAGGGATTGGAAAGCAGCAACAAAATGGGGTGGAGGATGCATGCAGGAATGCCAAAACAAGCATAGATTTAAAGAGACCACAGCTGCTACTTTCCCCACCTGCTCAAAATACAAAACTGGGATGGGGAATGCAATCCAAAGTTCTCATAACTATTATGAAGAAACATCATTAAAAAAAAATCTTTATATAAACATAACATTGCACGCTCAAGATCCATTGACCTTAGTTGCTCATGAAAGGGCCAAATTTTGTAAAGAAAATCAATTCCAATCAATATGGGAACATTTTCTTGAATTATATACAGAGTAATGTGATCTGTTGTAAAACCAGTGCAGGCCAGCAAAGAGACCTGCTTTCATTTCATTTTGATTTTTATTTATTTTTCTATGTAACTATCAACTTACCCCATTTTTCTTAATGATTTTACTTATACACACAAAACGTATTCTTTAAATACAGGATAATTCGATGAAGGGAGGGGGAAATCTAAAGGGGAGGGAATGGGAGCAGAAGGGGGTGATGGGTTTATGGCTTGTATTGTATTGGCAAATGAAGAAAATCTAATAATAACAAAAAAAAACCCACTCATAGATTGGGCAGCAGCTCAATTGGGAGCTGGGATTTCTGCCAGGTGGCTCAGGTTGGGTGAACCAGCAGGGGCAAAAAGGTAAAGAAGAGTCTGGAGGCATCAGAGATGCAAGCAGCAGACCCATGCATTTCTACTAATTAATTCCTGACTCTGAGGCAGGATCTACACTACTGCTTTATAATGGTATCGAAGTGCACTGACAACTGTTTTGGGCCCATGGCACATTCCAGATACCGTTTTCAAACTGCTTTCATAGTGTTAGATCCTGCTTGGTGTAGGTCTGGCCTAAAGCACAGTGGAATTCTTCAAATTTGGGGTGTATGGCCTCTGAGTAGGATCTCACAGGAGAGGGCAGAGAAAGATGGGAGATGGATTCTTCTGTTCTGCAATCAAGCAGGACAGAACATGCTGGAGTGCTGGAACAAAGGATAGGGAAAGAGGTGTGTGAAATGGTGATAGGTTCACCTTCCGCATATGTCAATGCACACATCTAAACAGTGCCTCTTTTAAAGGTTGGAAGAGTAGCAACACTAAGGCTATCTACAGCTGTGGAGGTTGTGCTGCCTTTCCGTGTGTTTTTTTAAAGTGAGCTTTTCTGAGGTATAAAAACACACAGAGGCACATGGCAAGCCAGTGATTGGATACTCACCAGTGGTTGGTGTCATGGGGATGCCCCTTAAAAAGGGGGTTAACAAAGAGTAGTCACACCAGAGTAAACAGCTCATCCGGAAGCTCCCATCTGCTGTAGCAAGGAGCCTTCTGAATCCATTAGGTTAGGGGAACATATTTTGGCACGTGGAGATTTCCCATCTGACTTGCAGAGCCTTCTTGGGTTTTTCAAGGGGGTGGGCTCAGCCTCTAAGCTCCACCCATGAAGAAATCCCTCCTACTGTTATCTCCAATCTGACATTGGCAACAACAGCTGGGATGTAGGCAGCAGGGAATTTGGCCAGCACATGGAGTAACAGCTGCTCTTCTCTGCTCCCATCAAATCTATTTGACCAAGTATCTTTCTCCAGGCATAGAGAAAGGCAAGTTAGGCTAGAGAGGAGCAATGATATCAGCTGGCATTGCCACACCCACCTATATCATCTGGCCCACAGAGGACCTAATGAAGTGCAGCTCGGCTCCCCATCTAAAACTAATGCCCCACCTATGGTCTAGTGTAAGAAAAAGCATGTGTTTCCCTAGAAATTATGCCCTCTTACAGGTTGAAGGGAGGACAATAGTCTGGTTCTGCCTATGCCAGCTGCTGGAAGAATGTCTTGAAGACACCTGGCTAGCCTTGTATGCTCAAACTGTTGAATTTTGGGTTGCTGGTCTTGACATCACCGCTGCCTTCTCTTGCTGCAGGACTTAACTTAGACACTTGTGAATAAAACTCAATGTCTCCTCTTGAAGAATCTTGTTTAAGACAGCCCTGAACCTTCTATCTCTCAGGGAAATAGGAGGCAAACAATATTGCTAAATCGCAGGCTTCCTTTACTTGTACCACTCTGTTCTGTTGCATGCTGCCCCTTTTCATGAAATCTGGATTTGATGGTCTCACTTTTTAGTTTTGCTTGTATAGTCTATCAAGCTTTGTGTGGGTGAGCAGATTTTGAGAAAAGCAACAGGGCCAAGGAACATCAGGCAGTAAAATAAAGTCTTCATGACATATTTCAGATTTTGTGGTCTATAGGTTATCTGATTGTCAAGGGCACTGCTATAGTCTGGGAAAGTCTGAAAGAATTTGCTCCTGTTTTTTACTTAAAACGTAGATCAAGAAACATTTCAGGCCTCAATTTAAGTTCCTGTCCAAGTGCAGGTGTGCACTGTTTACATTTTTTAAAAAACCATTAAATGCTTATCCCTTTCCTTCCCATTTCCCCCTCTCTTGTAATGATTTCCCATGGATTGAAACCAAATGATTTTCCTCAAAAAATATATGAATGAGATAGAGTACTACACCTTATCATTTATTCAGCATTTTCAGTCTGCCCAGTACTTTACAATTTTTTGTTATGTTTCCTTTTGCAACAGGCCCCGTGAGGAAGGTCACTATTATTCTTATTTTGTAACCAGGGCAGAGTGTTCCCACATGTTGGCTAACATGTGCGAAGAAGAAAAACAAATGCTGTTTGACTGGACCTTTTTTAAAAAAAAGGTTAACACCAAATCACTGTATGGGTTTCTTGGTCAGTGTGATGTGCAGGGCCCGTCCTACCATTAGGTAGCGTGAAGCGGCCACCTTGGGCAGTGGATGCTGGGAAACAGCAATGAGGTGTGGTAGGAGAGAAGTATATGCTAAGCAGCCTGCACTGTGCTTCGTAATCTAGCTTTTTGCCTTCAGATGTGGTGAAAGATGCTGTCCCATCGCCAGTGTTGAAGAAAAATTCAACTGCCAGTCCAAGAGGGCACCATCTTGTTCTTCACCTCAGACAGCAGAATGCTTCAGGCCATTCCTAGTGATGTGGGTGGGTCCACATGCTTCAAATTTGATGGGATTTTATCCTTACCAAATAATCCTACATATTAGCTTTCTTCTTTCTGGAGACAACGACCCACCTCCTATCATCTTGAATAAGAAATGGTATTTGAAGCAATAAGTGGTTGTTCTACCACTCCCCTCTCTGCCCCAGTTGATAAGAACTATCAAAGGCCAGCATGTGCTGAGGGTGTCAGTCAAGGCATTTGAGAGAAGGGGGCTGAGTGAGGCATAAAAAGCCGAGCGTTACATGAGGATATGGGGAAGCCAGGTAAAAACCTCTTTTCCAGCCATGCAGCTCATTATGAGTTGCATCCGGATTTAGGCTCATACATCTGGGCTGGCCGAAAAGAAATTCTCCACCCCCTCATCCTCAGCACAGCCCCTCCGGTCCCCCCCAAATGCTACACAGATAGGTGGGAGATCTTGCTGAATGGGGTGAGCTCTGTGTGTGTGTGTGTGGGGGGGGGACAAAATCAGGCAGAAGCACCTTGCGTGAGCGGAGCTCTTCCATTCACAGAAGGCAGATCCTCGATCCAACACAGTGGCTCAATTCGGACGACACGTTAATCAACTGAGAGGACTTAACCCACTGACGGTGCATTAAAAAGGCGGCCTCAATTCAGACGGCACGCTGCAGCAGGGGATGCAAAGTTAAGTTAACCACCCTGGTGGTTAATAACGTACTCGGTTTTGACTGACAGCTCGGCCGCCATTTTCCCCGCTTACCGAACTCTGTCAGTCCTCCAGCAGGTATCCCAGCAAGCATTGTGGCTGAAAGCCATGGGTGCCGCCATCTTAGATGATGCAGGACATGCCTCCCAAACCCCATTAGCTGCCTCAGTCAGTGGGCGGAACGCAGCAGCCTCGGGCAAAGAGTCTGCCAGGAGGAACGGCAGCACCAATACAACACCCGCACCCTGCGCCCAGCAGAGCAATCCCAATGTTGGCACCCACGCCCCAGGGAGCCTCCCACCACCCTCCCCACATGGGGGACCTGGCAGTCGCCAGGACGACCCACGGCCCCCAGCCCCCAACTCCCCCCCCACCTCCCTCCTAGAGTGTCCCTCGCACGCACAGGAAAGAAGGCAAGAGCGGGGTAGTTTGGAAAACTTTATTCAGCAGGGAAAGCAGACATGGGCAGTAAGGCACATGGGCACCAGTATGCCAGAGCTGAGCCCACAGAAAGGATAGGCGCCTCCGGGAAGGGAGGAGGAGGCAGCTGGAAGGCACAGCGGTGAAGAGTGGACGGCCGAGGCCACACCCCCAGGGGGCCATGCACGGAACGTGCCAAGGGGACGAGGCGGAGAGGGGTGGCATGCCAGGGAGAGATGCCAGTCCACAGATGGGAGTACACAGGCGACGCTCACACGGGGTCAGGGTAGCGCAGCCAGATCCAGTCACTGATGCACTTACGCACCCCGGACACCCCCTCCACATGGGCGCAACACTCCCCAACGGGATTCTCCGGCCCTGGCAAAGGCTCGATGCCATGCCCATCCACAGGGATGACATCGGCGTCCTCGCCCTCCCAAGGGAGGTCGGGGTGCTCGGCCAGTAACACGTCCCCACGGGACTCGCAGATGTTGTGCAGGATGCAGCAGCACACCATCACGTCCGGAATGATGTCGGCCTGCAAGTCCAACAAGCTGAACAGGGAGCGCCAGCGCTCCTTCAGACGCCCAAAGGCACGCTCCACGGGCAGGCGGGCACGGCAATGGTAGTAGTTGTATTTACGCTGCACGTTGGTGCACGGGTAGCGGTACAGGGCCATCAGCCACAGCTGCAGGGCGAACGCCTGGTCGACTAGGAGGAGTGGACCCACCTCACGGCCACACATGGAAGCGGGACCAGACTTCAGGAAGCGCCCCGATGTCAGCATGGCAGCCAGGGGAGAGTTCCAGAAGACAGCTGTGTCATGGCTCCGCCCAGACACGCCCGCATACACATCCAGGAAGCAGCCCTTGGCATCCACAACCACCTGCAGAACCATGCTGTAGAAATGCTTGTGGTTGAAGTACTCCTCGCCACGGGAGGGTGGGGCCAGGATGCGCACGTAGGTCGAGTCCATCGCCCCCACCACCCGTGGGAAGCCCAGGACATGGAAGCCACACGTTTTCCTTCTCGTCCCCCACCCGGATGACGTCGGCCAGGTACAGCTCGTTCAGCACGCTCACCGTCTCACGGAAGATCTCGCACGTGGTAGACACGCCCACCCTGAAGATGGTCGACAGGGGCAAGTAGCCCACGTTGAATGCCAGCTTGTACAGTGTGAGGCCGAGCCGACGGGAGACTGGAATACATCTGCGCATATTTGTACACTCCCGCTGTAGGACAGGGGTCAACTCGGCCACCAACACCTCGAATGTCGCGCAAGATATGCAGAAGCTCCCACGGAAGAGCTTGTCGTCCCAGTCCTCCAAGTCCTGCATCTCATGCCACACGGCGTCCGTCCGGGGGAGCACCCAGCGGCGCATGCTTTCACGCTTGGCAAGAAACTCGGCCAACGTCGAGAGGGGAGGGGCGCGGTGCAGGGCTCCCTTGGCCGTGCTTTCGGCCAACTTCTCCGCCAGCAATGTGGAGGCTGCACGGGGATGAACCAGTGGCAGGACGGTGGCCCGGAGACAAGGCACAGCCTCCGTCGCCCCGAGCAGCCAGCAGAAGGTCTCCGCCCCGAACACTGGCTTCGCGGGCATGGCCCCACCTAGCCGGCGTAGGTGGGCACGGAATAGGTCCTCCTTGTCGGCATCGCCGTGGTTTTGCGTGGCCACCTGGATCGCTCCCTGCAAGCTGGCTGTTGCGAGCTTCCTCCGGGACATTCTCGCAAATGCCGGGTGGGCCGGAGAGGGGGCGGGCAGGACGGGAAGAGCAATGGGTGAGGCGGAGCAGGAGGGCGGAGGGAGGTAGGGCTAGAGGTGGAGCATGGGACCGTCCACATCGTTAGCGTGGGAATGGGAGGGCAGGAGGATTTGTTTAGGCTAAAGCACACCTGCAAGGCTGAGGGGAGTGACAGGAAGCGGCCGGAGTGGGGCGCGTGATGGGGAATCGGCAGAGCGGGCCATTACTACGCTGCGACTAGGGGGGATGGGCGTAAGCCTCCAAGCTGCCAAATAACCCTACGGCTGGCCGTGGTTTGGACGGCGATGGCGTCGGATGCTTCGTTCCAGACGTCGAATGCGACGTATTATTTCTCCCAGGGCCACCTCCAGAGCGTGGAGACGGCGTGCCTTTTGGGCCCTCCGCCTTCTACGGATGGCACGGCGGAGGGAGCGCAGTTTCCCTGGGAGGCGAGAACAGAAGGGGGGAGAGGAGGGGGAGAGCCATCAGTGACACGGAGGCCACACTAACACCAATGCAGCCCAGTTACCAACCTCCGCGCCGAAGGGCCCTTTGGCATCGGACAATGCGCCCTGCTTGGTGGCCGTCAGACCTGTAGGGTGTTGCCATCACGCCTGGTTCTGGCTGCAATGAGGGGAGATAGGGCGGGAACGAGCGGCATACAGCGCGTGCAACATTGTTGCATTGGGATGCTGATGGACATAGCCTTGAGCGTCTAGACCGGGCTGAGGGAGGCGGCGGCCAGAGGGTCGCGTATCTAACGGGGTCCTATCACGTATAGGGGTGCGGGAGAGTATACAACTGCACAGCCCTATGGTTCTATGGGGGATGGGTCTAGGGGCTCGTAGGACAACCTCACCTTAGGCCATGTCGTCCTGAGTGGGCCTTTCCACCCCCTCCTCCTCCTCCCCCTCCTCTGGCTCCTCACCCCCCTCCTCCTCTCCCTCTTCGTCGGTGTCTGGTGGGATGGCGCGGCCCCTCTTTGGGCGGCCGCCTATGCTCCGGTGCATGTGCCCTCCGGCCGCCCCCCTTGCCTTCCCTGAGGCACCTGCTGCTGACGCCGCCGACCGTGGGGCCCGATACGGTGTGGCCATCAGTGGAGGCATGTACTGCTGTTGCTGCAGCGGCACCATGTATCCTTGGGATTGTTGTGCATGCCTTCGTTGGTTTTCCACAACATCCACAGGTGGCTGGCTGTCGCCCACGGGCACCAATTGCCTAGGCATTTCTAGCGTCTTGGGGATAGGCTTCGCCTACGCTCGCTGTCCAGCCGTGTTGGGCGAATGGGGAGGGAGCTATCTGGATGCTGCTTCCCCTGCTCTCGTCCTTCTGGGTGATGTGAGGGTGGGGGTGGCGTTGCGGTGGGGGTCACCTCTGGATGGGGTGTCATCCTTCCTGTTGGTGTGGGGGTGCTGCCCCTTGTTCCTGGGCACCTGGGGTTGTTGCTTGCTCCGTCTCCCCCTCCCCCCCTTGCCCATGGCTCCATTCTGGTGCGCTTTCCTGTCCGTGTGGGTAGATGACTGGGCACCCTGCGTGAGTGCTTCCAGGAGCCGGCTCATTTTTGAGCTCCGTGCCGGCTGCCTGGTGGGGGAGGCGGGCGTCTTGGTTGCTTTGGCGGTGAAACCAGCGCTCCGTTTCATCCGTGCCTGAGCTCCCGCCCACTTTCTGCTGCTCTTGCCACTCTCCTCTATGGTCATTTCCGTTAACGTACTCACCTCGGTTGTTTAACCCACGCACCTCAAGTGGCTGAATTCGGACAACACGTTAGTCAATTGACTAACTTTTAATCAACTCGCAAGTGAGTTGTTTAACTCCGTTGTTTAAAACCGCGACTTAAACAACTGTGGGTTGGTTAACCGTTGTGTGGCTGAATTCGGACGACACGTTGGGTTAACCCACTGACAGTTGTTTAACTTAACACCTGTTGGTTAACGTGTCATCCGAATTGAGCCAGTGTCTCATTCTAACTAACCTCACATAATTGTTATGGAAGTAAATTATATTGAGCCTCATTTTTAAGAGTTATTATCTGCTATCACCGTCTCTAATCTTGTGGTTTTGGGAAATGTTAATGATACATCCCAGGTTGTTTTTGATGTGTCATGAGTCACCCTGAGGGCTGTTTTTTCAGTAGAAGGGTGGGACATAAATATTTAGAATGAATTAATGAATGAATATTTATTTATTTAAGATATTCTTAACCTTTCTTTCAGGGCATAGCCTTTAACTCTAAAAAGAACTATAGGAATGATTAATAATGAAATTATGTTTCTTTATATCATTCCTATTCTAAGTATATATTCCAGAATCTAGCCCCGCACCAGTCAAATAATTCATTCCTAATTGTTAATCTTTTGTCTTCTTCTAACATCTTCTGTTGCAGGAATATTTGCATTTTCATAGTACTCTAATCAGAATATTTTCTTATTTGGAGAATGGGATTCCCCCCCTAATAAGCTGACACAATTAGGCTAATTTGATTACCACAGGGTATATGGGCTGTTGCAACAGTGTCACAGGAAAACTTTTTAAAAAAATAAAAAAAAATTATATTTATATGCCATTTTTCTATGGTAAACTATACTCAAAGTAGCTCACAACAGACATTGGGAAGTATCCTACGTTGCCCGTGCACAAGCAGGACCTGTCGTTAGCATAACAGGAAGCTAGCAGTTCCTAAATCAACCAGAAACAAGCCAAAACGCTCATTTCTGGAATATGGCAAGTCACTGGGGTTGGCAGCAGGGGAGTTCTGCTGACGTGTCCTATTCTTGAAATGAGTGTTTCAGCTCGCTTCCTGGGTTGCTCTAGGAAGCACTAGCAGTGGGTCCCACTGGCGCAACAGAATGAATGGAGACACAGAGGCAATAATGGATACTGCCTACTAACTTATCAAAAGGTAATATTTCAAAGTGAAAAAAACCATTTGTTACAAAACATCAAATAAAATAAAATCCCCAAACCATTCAATAATGAAACAAGTACTAAACAAAATCAAAATTAACAGGGAGAACCCCCCCCCCCCAAAGATAATTCACATTATTAATGCTGACCTTAGTAATTACTAGTAACTCACATTACTAGTAGTCTACTAGTAGTTACTCATGCTGCTCCAAGAGACCACAGCAGCCTTGCTAAATACAGTCTAGATGGGGCGGGAGTATTATAATTGGATTGTGATTGGGTGATATGAATAACGATGGATAAAGCCTACCTATCTGCATGAAATTCTTGGTGTTCTTTTCTGAAATAATTATTTGGGAGCTGTGCACTCCTACAGCAGTAGAAAACAAACCACCCAAAAAACAGACAACTGGCTTATCTGGGTTTTGACTTCAGGTTTATGCTAATTCAAATGTTGTTATTGCTTAGCTTCCATCTGGAAGGTAGCGGACATACCTCCAGGCGGCAGCAGCATTTAAAAGTTTTCCACCGCAGGATAGTCCATGCTGGGGTCCATTGGTCTCAGGAATGTGCTATTGGAAAGTCTCTCCATGCAGTGAGTGTCTTTCAAATAGTACTGGCCCCAGGCTTGAGACACTGCTGTGCAGATGCTGTGATGGTGGCCTCCATGTGACATTTGTTCTCACCCTTTGTCACTTAGGAAGGCAGGCGGATGAAAGTGAAATTGACATGATTTTTGCCAATTTCGCTTCCCACAAAACAGTCTCACTAAATTACTTCCTAAGTCTTTGCTTTGAGTCATTAGCCAGAGCTGGGCAGAAGCATGACAAAGGAAAGCTCTCTCAGTTTCATTTTGGTGCATGTCGGAGAACTGAAATTGACCAAGTTCCATCAGATGGAGAGAGAAAAAATGTGTTCCTCCTCTTCAGCCTTTGAGGGTACATCTGCTACTCAACCCTTTTAAAGGTACACATATATGGCTTTCTCTCTGAATCAGGTTAACCCCACATTAGTCCTTCCCTGCAATTACCAGCTGTTATTCACTCACTTTTTACAGAGAATCTGGAAAATGTTGTTAAATGTTTGCATTTCAGTGTCTTCTGTGTTGCCCTCTTCTATTTTCTAAAACCTGATCTGTGGCAATGTTTTTGCAATAAATGTAGTTGCATTTTATATGGACAGGCAAAGTGCTGTTAAAGTATTTCAGGGCTGCTGTGCCTTTCTTTAACAGTTTCCTGTTGCAGATCTTTCCCATTTTTATCATTCCCTTTTTTACTGCAACGAAGTGAATAGTGATCAATGGCCTCTTAATTAATTGTCCCACTGTCAATTTCTGCTCTGGTAAAGAATGGGGAGCTTTTAATGACTGGTTTCCTTTTTCCTTTTCATTTATAATAGTGAAATAGTTTTATTTCACAATTAAAATTGAAAAAAAATGATGCAGAAAATTTAAGCCTACTCCCCACAGTGACAGAAACTGACATTGTAGCAATTAACAGTGCAATCTTATTCAGGTCTACTTTCCCACCCTATCCTGCAATATCAATAGGAAGTAAACTGGCCAGATGCATAAGAGAACACGTTACACCTGCTTAGATTCCCTCTTCTGCTATTAAAAGTGGAGGAGCCACTCTAATAGGAAACAATAAATCTGGCCACTCTAATAGGAAACAATAAAACACAATGTTCATTGTATACATTTATGAAAAGTGAATGTGTGCTTTGGTTTGAAATGTTAAAAAGCGACTGTATTTTCAGAGACTTGATATGAAGAACTGGATTCCCTCATATGTACATAAAGAAGAATACATCCATACATTTTTGTGCCTGGGAAAAGAATACCTCCAAGACGTGGCATCCTAAACAGTTGAAATTGCTCATTCTGGGCGATGCAGATTTTTAACTCCAGTTTAAGACAAGGAGATGTAAATGCCAAGGCAAATCCACATATATAAGGTCATCAAGAATCAGCACACAAGTTGTACAGTCAATTCCCACATGGAAGGGCTTTCCATATAGAATTTTGTCACTTTTGACTGAGCCCTAATGTACTTCATAAAGTTGAGTCTGAATGGAACGTCATGCTGAAAACATCCAATAATAACGTTCACAGACCATTAAGGTTTAAAGCTGCAGCGTGAGAGCTTATTACAAAGGAACTCTGAGGTGTTGTACTTTTCTAATATCAGCATCTGCTCTAAGCTGGAATGTTAGTTTCCCCAAGGGAGTTATTTGTCCTGAAATATGAGGTAAGATTTTGCTTTGGCTTTGTAGTTATCGTCTGCCTTTGCCTTGTGCTGTTCTGTTATAACAAAACCAGGAATCCAATAGGAAGGAGCAGAAGATGGACCTTTGTTGATGTTTTTGCATGCACTTCTTGAACATGCAAACACTTGCATAATATTATTGCTTGTAATCTTAGCTCTAGAAATGTAGGTGCTTGATGGGCATGCAAAAGGGCATAGGGTGCCTCTACAAGAGTGATTTAAAGCTCTTTCAAGGTGCATTAAATTTTTTACCTCTACAAGAGCGGAGCGCAAATCGGGAGTTCAGGCGCTTTTTCTGTCCGATTATGCGCATTATCGAATGCGCATTAAATAGCGAGTTTTTCATTTACCGCAGCAGTTAAAGCGCCTTATGACCATGTGAACAAGCGATTCTATGCATTAAACACCTCTAAAGCACGTTTCATACAACCGGTAAGGCAACCAGTTATGTGCTTAACCGCCTCCCGCGTATAGTGATTTGCCGTAAATGTGATTCCGAGAAGATGCACATAATCGGACAACCAGGCATCAAACCAAATTCTTCTAGAGGGGACCATAGACGGCTTGAAACCTAATTTCAGGGAACCGTTGTGTAGTATTTAGCTACTGTGGAACAGTAATATGGGTACAAACTTACATGTTTAACTTACTGTAGCCACACGTATATATTTAATTATGTAATTAATAGTCTGCCTTTGAAATTACGATGTTTCCAAAATTGTTTACAGTATAAGCAAAAATGGAACAAAAAGAAACAATGAAGTAAGTATATAGTCCAACATATTCCAGAACCTACTGGTCCTTCATCAGGGAATTTTTAAATAAATGTATCAAAAAATAACTTGTTTAGAAAGTAAAGTGTATAACAACAACAACAATAGCAACAACAAAAATATACATTTTTTTTTAGGATTCCCTGCTGATGGACCAGTAGGATCTGGAATATATAAGACTACAATAAATATATGTAGTATTTCCTCTTATTTGCCCCCCTTTCTTCCATTTTTGCTTCTGTTTTTGGGTTCCCTATTTTTATTTTTGCTTATAAGAGAAGCAATATTCAACAAGAATTAAAATAACTGAAAGTATCATCATAATGTATATCGGTGCAAAAAGTTTTAAAACAGAATCTAACAGCCAGTATAGTGACAAAACAGCAGCCTGCAACCCAAAGCAGATTTACTAGGTCTCTAATCCCTATTATTATTATTATTATTATTATTAGCATTTATATACTGCCCCATAGCCTAAGCTCTCTGGGTGGTTTACAGAGATTAAAAACATTGATGATAGTGGGGCTTACTTCTGAGTAAACACATATAGGATTGTGCTCTTAATCATAACAAGCCTTGCAAAACAGAGAGGTCTTTATAACACAGTAAGAGAGGGGGCTTCATGGATTTCCCTGGGGAGCGAGTTGCACAACCATTGTGCCACCATTGAAAAGGCCCTGTTCCCAGCACCATAAATAAACAGAAAATAAATAAACACCAGCCAGTCTGATCTTAACTAAAGATGATGGACAGAGAGTGGGGACTCCAAAACTGATCTTAGTGGGATTGTAATTGACAGGTAGCATTGGATAGCGGCTTGGTACCACTTGTCCTGCACAGGACAATTCTGGATATGTTTATGCAATGTCAAAGCTATGTACGGAATAAAGTTGTGGAAATCCAGCATTCCCAACCCAGTGCTCCCTAGACATGTTGAACTACAACTCCAATCATCCTCAGCCAGCGGAGCATCAGGTTGGGGAAGTCTGCATGGATACACCAAGTGAGAGAAATGTTTTTTTATCATGCAAGGGCCAGTGTATATCTATTTTGACCTTGCGTGCTCATCTTCAGTGGCGCTTCTTTGAGCTGTCTATTAAAAAGAAAATATGAAATTTTCACTTTGCTTTAGTGGAGAATTCTTCAGTTTCCAATGAAGAACAGTGAGAGCTTGAAACATTATTATTATTATTATTATTATTATTATTAGGTACATATACCTCACCTTTTCACCTCCAAATACTGAGGGCTGAAAGCTGCTTGACAAACCAAAGAAAACAATAAAATTATATCAATCAAAATAATAAAAAAATACAAACAAAGCCATAAAAGTGACAATGCAGCAACAAAACACAAAAATGAGTAAGGCTACAACAAAGAAGAACACTATGTAGTAGATAAATTAAAAGTTTGCTTGTAAATAAACCTTTTCAGAAACCTATGGTAGAACAATCTTAAGCTTCTGAGCTGGTGAGTTCCATATTCTGGGTGCCACATCAGAGAAGGCCTCCTTCCACAAGCTGACTATCCAAAGGCAAAGAGGCCTTGTTAGATTATCTCAAAGACAGATTCATAGGGATCAAAGTGAATCCTTTAAGGATCATGGTCCTATGCTTTTAGAGACTTTAAAGGCAATGACTGCATGGTGGTAGCCACTGCTGATGGGTTAAGAAAGGAGTCACACGTTCTCCGAACCTGGCATCAGTCCCAACTCTTGGGCCCATATGCTTTAGACTTTACTACTATTACTTCCTAATGATCTGTAAAGTTTAGCTTTGGCCCCCTCTAGATGATGTTGCTTTTAAGCCTGATTCTCTGAATGTGTGCATTACCTTACACACGAGTTTACGCCTAATACCTCTACACAAGAGCCATGGAAGCGGAGAATCGCATTATAAATGAAGGGAGCCAGAGGCTTGAACAAGGAAATGTTGCTGAAAGCACCGCACTTTTTCTTGGAGGAACTGCCCCGTTTGTTAGCCCCGCCCACCAGAATCTCCTGCCTTTGGTTACTGTGGTGATGTAAATGCCCATACATGGAAACAGAGCGCATCAGCAAGCCCCACCCCCAACTGCTAAGGAGGAAAGGGAAATGTGCCTCACAACCTTCCCCCTCCAGCTACCTTTTAAAAAATATTTTTATTTCTCCAGCCTTCTGAAGAAGCACGGCTGGGCTCGGGTTGCAAGCTGCCTGCCCTGACTCCCCCCTCCCCCGCCTCTTTGTGCCATGGCCGCCTCGCCACGCTAATGGGCGAGTCGGAGTTTCCCAGCTGCCTTCCTAGTTTCCTTCCCGGTGACCTCATTCTCTGACAGATGGAGTTCCGCGCGGCTGACTCCCCACCACCCCCTGTCAGCCAGTGCCTCACAAGCTTCCCCTCCAGCCTCCAGCCCCTTTTAAAAAAATATTTTCTTTCACGGCTGCCTCCCTCCCCCACTCCCCCCCCCCCCCGGATTTGGGATTTGGGAAGAGAAAGGGAGGTGTTCCCGCCGAAGGGGTGAAGGGGCAGTTCTTCAAGAATGACAGCTCCAGCACAGTCCGCCCACTATTATTGGTAATGCGAATTCTGAGGAAGTTGATTACACGACGGTAAAGTGCCATAAGTGCACAGAACAAAGAAAACCCGCTATTTAACGCGAATGAGAAAACACGCAGAAAAGGAGATAAAAATCGCCTGTACACTTGTTATGCGCCTCGCTCTTGTAGAGGTAAAAACGTTAATGCGCCGTGAAAGAGCCTGAAATCGATCGTGTGGAGGAGGCCTTTGATTTAACCATTTACTTCATTTCTGTGCACAAAGGAAAGGATATTGCAACACCTTCAGCCACTAGGGGCAGACTTCCCTAACCACCACATAGTTCTGTGGCCCTACAGTTTGCAGCTAGAGAAAATTAGTGGGCCAAGTACCACAGTTATATGCCTGTCTCCTCCCCACTGGTGTGGGGCAGCTCCACTCCCCCCCGGGGGGGGAATGGAATGGCCAGACCCTTTCCTCAGGGGACTATCGGGGTGCACCATGGCAGGGGCCATGCCTAGGGTTGCCAATGGGTGTTGCTACACTCAGAAGGGGCAGGCACAATGTGTCCAACTCTGACAGGTGTGTCTATTTGCTTGAAGGCTTTGCTGTATCACGAAGGGCCATTCCATCCTGTGTGAAGCCAGGTTCGTCTGCTAGTTTTAAATAAGAACAGGAACTAAAAGCAACGTTTTCTGTACTGTGATTCATTAGACACCCTTCACCTGCATTGGTTTTCTTTTTTTTTAAAGCATCCACTCATGCCTACAGAAGCCCTATAAAGCACAAAGCAATGAGGTGATCCCCTGCTGACTGATGGCATGTACAGATCCAAGCTGTTCGTCTTGAGCACACACAGTACTTCGTACAGTTTCTGAGCAGGAGCTCCAACGACATTGTAAAAAAAAACAAAAAAACACGAAGTTACAAGTGGGACCTGCAGCAAAAAATTGCAGCATGGTGTGTACCAAGTGAGTGTTCCAGCCAGTTAGCCAAGCCCTTTTCTTGTATATCCCATTTGGTCCCTACCCCATCCCAGTTCGGCTGGTATTCCATGCCTACTGAGCACACTATGAGCACCATCACACTTTGGGTTTATCGCCCTGTCGTATTTCCTCGTTTCCGGTTTTGGTGCTGTTGACTTGCATGATGTTGTCCCTGTCCTGCATTATTCTCGCTTGCCCCCCACCCCACACTTCTAGTGCTTTATTTTGAACCGGGGAAAGTCCATTTCATCTTGGAAGTGTGCAATGAAAACCCAAATATAAACCAGTAAATCCACTTCTGTGTTTGGTGTGTGTGTTTGGGTGTGTGTGTCTTGAAGGCCATTTTCAGTGACGAAATAATAGGACGTGCTTTTAATCGGCTGGGCAGTTTTATAACTTATTTCCTCCTTTTCATCTTTGGACATGTTAGGAGTTGGAAGGAAGGTTTCAGTGCTCCAACTCCCTGTTGTTGTTGTTGTTGTTTTGTCTTCCTTCCTTGTTTTGCTGAACCCCTGTCCTGTTGAAATCGCAGAACTTCCTCATACATCCATTTATGTCTGCTTCCATCACCCCTCCAGGTGCCTTTTAAATCTTCCTAGTGGTTCTCTTCTGTTTTGTGTAATTATTCTTCCTCCTATATTATCCTATATTATCCTATATTATATTATCCTATATATGTTTTAAATAATGTATTAGTTTTTATTTGTTTTTAATGTTTTATCTATTTTGTGGTCCTTGTATTTATACTCATTGTAGTTCCCTGCCTCGATCCAGAGGGAGAGGCGGGTTAGAAATAAATTTATTATTATTATTATTATTATTATTATTAGTATTATCCTATATTATATTATCATGGCTGATAATGCTGCTGACTCCCATAGAGAAGTTGCACAGAGAAGTTCCATGGGAGACCGCAGGAGAAAACATTTCCTGGTGCTAGTGGGCTTTTTTTTTTTTACACCGAAAGTGTGCGCTAACAGGCTTTTGTAGTAATGCATCCACAGTCCAACATGGAGGTCAGTCTTCATTCGGCTGTTCTTGGGTGCTCATAATGTTCGTTATGTTCCCTCTTAAATATTATTTGTACTTCTGCGAACCACAGGTTCTCCCAAAACTGCAGATACCTCCATCTGATTAGACCCCCACCTTTTAGGTCCCATTTTTTTTGTAATTTTGCAAATTTCAGGGTTCCCACAAGCCTGCAGATGATACCACTCTCTATTGTGTGTGTTGGGATGTGTGTGTTGTTGTTGTTGTTGTTTTGGCTACAGAGCATAGGAGACTGGGGGTTATGAAGTAGATGATATTCCTTATACTGTAACAAATTACCCTGGGGAAGGATTAAGGGTCCAAACTGTGTTGGGTTTGTTTTATCGCATTAAAACATCATTTTTTCTACCCATTTGCCTTTGCCTTTTTTGGGCATTCTGGTGGGGTTTCTTTTTTGGTTGTTGTTTTGGCTACATCAGCAATGGCACTCGTGGTTTGAGCCTTGGAAATAGAGGGAAAGATGACAGATATAAAGCGAGAAAGTAATGTGGATAGAGAGCACAATACGTTACAGATACCAGCAAAGAAAACTTTGATCCAGCCATTAAATAATATTAAGTTTATATAAAAAGACTTGGAAAGGAAGAACACTGAAACAAAATTTCACCTAAACTCAAATCATTGCCCACTCTTTCAGGACACACTGTTTAAAACAAAGTGGCATGTTGTCAACAATGTTTTAAGCTTAGGTACACACATACAGATTCATCCCAAAAGATGAAATTGAAGCGCCCCCCCCCCCAGCCCCAAACTAAACATTTAGCTAGGATTTAAACTTTCAGATTCATATTTCTGCTTGAAAATTGACATTGTTCCATTACTTCCCCAAATTCAGTTTAACTATTCCTGAAGCACCTCATCTAAGGGTCCACGGTGTGCAGACATGTGCATTAGTGTATACAGCATGAGTGATGCTTTGCATATTATGTTGCACTTATGCTTTTGAGGGATCCATGTGGGGAACACTCTTATGTCTGAAGGGGAAATCTTCCATCTGAAATCTCATGGGGACTCGAACCCAGGGGCCTGTCTTGATGAGGGGTTTGCCCTGGGGTAGATTCGCAGTGGCGGCAGGTCATTTATATGACGCAGTCTCCGTCAGAGAGCTATCCCGAGGCATTCCCATGAAGCTCTGGTTTTAAAAAGTTGGGGACTTAACACAACTTTTAGCTCTTGAAGCGAGGCAACGACGGCATCTGCTGTCTGTCACCTTGCTCTGGAACAGCTTCGGAGGCATGTCGGGGCAGATGACAAACCCTGATTGGTTGCCATCTGCCCAGACAGGGGGGAGGGGTGGGCCAGTGCCTGAAATGGCCACTGGCCCACCTCCATGCTTCTCCGGCATGGGGAGAAGCCCCCCCAAAGGTTAAAAAATGGGAATGTGAGGAGGTGCAGGCGCCCCAGTGCACTAGTACAGCGCCTGCTCCAAAGTAAGGAAAACAAAAACAAAACAGGGATGCGAGGAGGTGTGGATGCCCCATGCTTGGGCGAGGCGCCTCCTCCAAAGTAAAGTAAAACAACAAAAAATGGGGATGCGGGGAGGTGCGGGTGCTCCATGCCCAGGCGTGGTGCCTTCTCCAAAGTAAAGGAAAACCAAAAATAACATAAAAATAAAAATGGAGATGTAGGGAGGTGCGGGTGCCCCGTGCAGGCACCCCGTGCTTGGGCAAGGCACCTCCTCCAAAGTAAAGGAAAACAAACAAAAAAATGAGGATGCGAGGCGGCACTCCTCCCGGTATGCAACCCCCTGTGCTCACTCCTTCATGTTTGGATAACACAAAGAAGTGCAAACGCGGGGGGTTGGGGGTACGTGGCGCAAAAGCATCATCGTCAAGATGCAGCCCAGGTCTCTTCAGTCCCAGTCCAACCCTCTAACCGGTTACACCACACTGGCTGGCTGTCCAACATATCTCCCTTCAGCTGTTTCAGCAGGCATGCTGGCCTGAACACTTTCATGCACTTTCATTATTTCTGCATTGACAGATGATATGTGTGTGTGTATGCACACACGCAGGCACATGTGCACTGAAGGAAAGGGTTGCCCAAAGGACAATTATATTATTTGTCATGGTAGGTCAGGCCCATCAACTTAATCACGTTTCCCTCACTGATAGTGGCCAGTTTCCCCCCTCTTTAATTCAATGATACAAATTACACACAATAAACATCAGCAATCATAACGACAAAAGAAGGGAAAAAAACACAAGAAAACAAACACACCAAACCAAAATTCTTCCCACTATCTGTTCCAAGTAATAAACTGCGTCAGGAATCATCGCCATTTAGATTATATAATAGAAGTATCAATCAGGTCTTAAAGTACATTTATTTTGTATTTACTGTTTCTTTGATGTCAAATCCATCAATGTATCTTTCCAGTATCTCAAATGAGGGTTATACAAGGAATTGTCTCTATTTATAAATGAAATAAAAGGGAACCAAGTTTCTTCAAAATTGTCCATATGTCTTTCACATTTTGCATATTTTAATTTACTTGATAGCTGTGAGGTCAAATTTGCAGCTGTTTAGGATCTGGAGGGGGGTGGACCTGCAGTGCAAGTCTGACGAGCATCTAGTGCTGTGTGCGCTAAGTAGAAGCATCAGTTCAGTGGTGGCAAGTAAGAAGATCCCCTTTTCTTAGGCCTCCTCTAGAAGAGGTCACTTTTACGGCTGATTCTCCAAATATGAGCGTTAACTTACAGTCGAGTTTACTCCCAATACCTATAGATGAGAGACGTGGAAGCGAATGGCGGGCTCTATGCAAGGTGCTTTAAAGTTGTTTACATGTGTTTAATCGCATTATCAATTAAGCATATACGATGCTCAAACAGGGAAATGTTGACGAAAGCACAGCCATGTTTCCTGGTGGAACTGCCCCCTCAGTTTCCCGCCGTTTGTTAACCCTGCCCACCTGAATCTCCTGCCTTTGGTTACCTGGGTTACCTGCTGTTGGTCACCTGGTTTACCACTTTCTTTGTGCCTGATCACCATTTGTAGTAGTCCCCCCCCCAACTGCTCAGGAGTAAATAGACAGGCTTCAGACAGGCTCTTACGGGATGTCTTGCCCACCCCTTTCTGATTCCTCCGGCCACGTTTTCCTTTGCAATCGGCAACATACACGTAAAACATACATACATACGCACACCTCCCGGGGAGTCCCCCCCCCCAATTGCTCAGGAGTAAACAGAAATGCAAGCCTATGGATATATGGCGGAGCAGCAGTACCCGCGACCAGTGGCGCTTGGGCCAGGCTCGTACGGGACACTCCCCCCCAATGCTAGCTCCAGACGCCCCTTATCTCCCCTGCTTCGCAACCTCCTACTAGGTACATCTTCTGCTTCAAGGGCAATTTTTTGTGTCGCTTTTCTGTTACAATGTTGCATTTTGCACTGATGCCCCAGTTCCATTCAAACTTCCCATTATTCTGCCTGTCTCTGGACACCGAGATGCCAGCACAGTTCAGTTCTGGAATGCCCAATGCTGAGCAGTCCAGAGGACAACCTCGCCATCCCAGCAGGTCTTTGTGCCACAGAGATGGGTTACTGGACTAGGCAGGAGGACTGTGCACTGCCCCCCCAAAAAACCCTGGCTGGCACTGATGTCTTTTTGTCCCCTCTTCCCCTGTCCCCTCTTCCACGCAACAGTGCGGCTGCTGTTATTCCGCCTAGCTGTACTCAAGAGACAGAATGGTCGGTTCCAGCTGCGCCTCTGTGGTACGGCTCACTCATTGCGTGTCCTTCAGTGACAAATGAGGAGACTCGAGCGTATTGTCCAGCGTGCCAACCGCCAGTGCCATTAGAATGATCGGGCAGGGACCCCATTCCTGTGTGTTTCCAACATGCGCTGTGCCTTTCTGATTACTCCACCCACGCTTTTCAATGGGCTTGTGCCCACCTGTAACCATTTGTAGAATAAAGATATTGCAGTGGTATCTCAGTACTAAATGGTCGTTTTGGTCCGATACACCAGACAGACAGACACACACACACACACACCTTCCTGGTAAAGCAATGAGAGAAGGGAGGGAGGTAACTCAATGCACCTTACACCCAAGTAACAGTGCGCAAGACAACAGCTAAATGGCAAAAACTCGCTTGCACTGCACGGAGAAAAGTTTCACTGCCTTTTTCCAGCCAGGATCCCAGCAAGGGAGTGGGGGGAGGATTTGTATTAGCGGATCTCAAATTATGCGCACATCCTTATTTCAACCCCCCTTGCTTCCTGTAGAACCAGCTCTATGTGAGTAGTCCCACGTCTCAACAAAAAAAGATTCCAGAGCAGTTTTAAAAGAAACTTTACTTTAAATACTGGTACGGTCAACCATTACTAAACAGTCCATCAGGACTGAAGGGAAGAAGAAGGAAGTAGGGAGGGAGGAGACAGGAAATGACAAAACACAACTGTGGGAGGTGTTCCCACCAAAGGGGCAGTTCTTCATGCATGACATCACCACCACAGTCCACCCACTATCACCGTTAATGCGACTGCTCAGAAGTTGTTTACACTAACATAAGGCGCTGTAACTTCAGAGGAAATTAAAAGTCGCTATTTAATGCAAAACCGAAAAAGCGCATTAATGAGGATAAAAATCGGCTGCACGCCTGATTTGCGCTCCATTCTTATAGAGGTAAAACTTTTAATGCGCCATGCATAAGCCTTAAATTGATCGTCTATTCTACATATACCTGAGCTAAGTATGTCCCATCTCTTGACAAACCTCCTTTAACAGGGAAGCACTCTCCCGTAATTCATTGGTCCTTTACCTTCATCCATGAACACACACTTGAGTACAGCTACTCCCTTGACCTCCCCCCCCCCCGAAAGTCAATGCCACTCTCCAACTGGCACGGCTTTGGGGTATGCCATCCATTCTCCCCATGGCCTTCGAGCCACTGACGTTAGGAGTAGTTCAGCAGCCCAATTAAAGCAGGAGTGGGCAACTGGTGGCCCTCCAGTTGTTTTTGCCTACAACTCCCATCAGCCCTTGCCAGCATGGTCAATGAGAGCCAGTGTGGTGTAGTGGCTAAAGTGATGGACTAGGAGCCAGGAGATTCAGGTTCTAATCCCCACTTGGCCATGGAAGCCCAATCTACCTCACAGGGTTGTTGTTGTGAGGATAAAATGGAGAGGAGAAGGAATGTGTATGCTGTCTGGGTTCCTTGGAGGAAAAAAGGCAGGCTATAAAGGCAATAAATAAATAATAATAAATCATGGGAGTTGTAGGAGAAAGCACCTAGAAGGCCACGAGCTGCCCATCCCTGCATTCAAGCCTGATCCTGCTTGAAAAGAGAAATGGCCTCCAGAGTTCCCAAATGCATGTGGCTAGATTTGAGATAATGGTTGTTCATGTGCAGCAGACCCCCTACACAAGGAATGGGGAACTGTTTTTTTTTTTGTTGTTGTTGTTTCATATCCCCACCCCACTCCGCTCCTCCTCCTCCTGCTGCTGCTGCAGCATGAGACTTCATTTTGACAAGCAAGAATTAGGTGGGGAGAAAGAAAAAGACAATGTTCCCAACTCTCATTGCACAAAATGAGATGAATAGGAGTTGGAGGGAAAGGGGGGATGTCTGATACAGACACATTCTTAACAGGGGAACTATTGGGTAAAGGAAGATTAGATACTCTTGCAACTGAGTTTATCAGGGGCAGTTAAACACCTTTGCATACCTCTCCACTTCCTCACAACAGCATGTTTGGAACTCAGCCAAGAGGCTAAGCAAAATTTCCAGCTACTAGTGAAACAGACATGTTGAAATGGGAGCCAAATGTGAACCAAGTTCCTTATCTGCCTTGGAAATAATTCTGTGTCAATGTACCTTGTCATTCTAACTCAACCAAACAATGCAGGGAGAGTGTTGGGAAGATTAGGGTCAAGAGACCTCCCCCACAACCACCCCCGATGTCCTTGTGCACTTTCTTTCCCTATCTTGGCCTCCGCTTTCAAAAGGTGACGTGTTTATCCCAGAATCCCATTCTTCACAGGATTTTGCACGTATCCCTCCCTTTAGCAACTTTGTGAAACTTGCAGCCAGGATGCTGACAAAGTCTTTCAGAGGTTGACCCAGCTCATAAGACCAGTCAATATTTAAAATAAAATGTTTGTTCTGTGCTAGCCCAGGGTTAATCTTAATACGATTTCCCATATGTCCCGGGGTGTCCACTTGACTGCCTCTATGTATGTATTCCATATGATTTAGAATGTTTTTAGGATGTTTTAGGATGTTTTAATGCAGTTTTAATAATATTTGTCATGTTTTAATTAGTTTTATGTATTTTATCATGTTGTTGTTCCCCGCCTCGATCTAGACGGAGAGGCGGGTAAGAAATAAATCATTATTATTATTATTATTATTATTATTATTATTATTATTATTATTATATGTGCAGGGTGCAGTTGGACCTAGTCCTCCTCTCAAGGTTGCATGCGCCGAGCCCTTCACGTGTGCATGCATAGTTTTCCCTTTCAAACATTGCAGTCAATGCACAGGCATTGGGGGCCAGGCCAGGCAGTTTATGCAGCATTTGGAGCCAGGCTGGGAGGTGTGTAGAATATAGTGGGATTGACACACTCAACAAAGTGCAGAACATCCATTGCAATTCCATTTCCAGCCTAGGGAGGAAGAGCAACAATAGGTGGTGAGAGGAGATAAGATAGCACTCTTCAAATACTTGGAATGTTGTCACACAGAGGAGGGCAAGGATCTCTTCTCGATCATCCCAGAGTGCAGGATGCGGAATAATGGGTTCATGTTACAGGAAGCCAGATTCCGGCTGGACATCAGGAAAAACTTTCTGACTGTTAGAGCAGAACGACAATGGTACCAATTACCTAGGGAGGTAGTGGGCTCTCCTACACTAGAGGCATTCAAGAGGCAGCTGGACAGTCATCTGTCAGGTATGCTTTAAGGTGGATTCCTGCATTGAACAGGGGATTGGACTCGATGGCCTTATAGGCCACTTCCAACTCTACTATTCTATGATTCCATTCTATGAAGCTGGCAACCCGGAAGCCCCCAGATATTTTATTTCTGAGGCAATAGTCAGGAAAGATAGCTCAGACCATTTGCAAGAAGGTTTGTTTCTACCTCTCTTAATGAGGTACATGTTTTCATGGGAAAATACCCTCCCCGACACACACAGTGGGATCCTTAAAACGTCATGCTTTTTCTGGAAAATGTTGTTTTTTCATTTCAGATCAAAAATAAATGCCAATGTCATGTGCAAAAAAGGCCAAAGCAACAGAATGTCTTAAGAAATCTAGAGTTATTTCAAACAATATGTGGTGAAAATCAGGAGAGCAAAGAGACAATTCAAAAGATAGGGAAGCTAGACAACAGGGATCCTCATGATCACATCTCTAGGTCATATGGTACCATTTGCTCATCAGAGCGTCAAAATCAACAACAAAATATTACAGAAGTATAGTAAATAGTACAGAAAACCAGCACTTGCTACAAATCAGATTGACAATGTGTTGATAATGGCAGCTAAATATTACCATTGTATTTACTGAGCTTCCCATCAAAAAACAAAGCATGTTATATCATCTCATTGCATCAGAAAATAAGAAGAGCTCTGCTGGATCAGACCAAAGATCAATCTAGTCCAGCATTCTCAGGGGCATATTACATATTTTTGTTAAAAGATCAGCAATTTCACATTTAAGTTCTTTAAAATCTCTTGGACCCAGTAATGTGTTTGTTTTCAATATGTCAATAAGGTTTAGAACTTCATCTTTTAACTCTATTGTGATATTGGATGCTCTGTAATCATGTCATTGCGCTAGATGAACTGAGAATGTAGAAACAGATTAACCTCAACTAAATAGCATTTAACTTGTTTGGAAAAGCTGGTGGAATTATGGGTTAGTTTCTGAATATCATTATCATCTCCAGAATCCCGTGGAATTACTGTTTTGAGAAGAAGGTTTGAACAGGCTAAAGTGACAAGAGACTCTTACAATGGCAAGTCCAACCTTGGAAGACACAGTTCACTTATTAGCTGCATTTTCATTTGATGAGATTTGAAACAAAGCCTTTGTTTGTGTATAACTTTTTCAATGAAGAATCTTTCCTCTGGTCAGGTCAGATCACACTGATCATGGATAATGCAGTACTGAGTTTAGAATACTTCTGTTCCTAAAGTCAGAACTAGATGTGGCCACCACTGAAATCTCTTCCTCCTTCTATCTACCCCCATAATGTTTAGTAATGCAAAATATATGGCATGATGTCATTATTTTGTGAGCTTTCCCATCCTTGCAAGAGGCAACCAATGAAATGAAGATAAGTGGAGAGTGGGATTCCTGATCATTTGGAAGCCTACATGTTTACAATCATAATCATGTAGGCTTCCCTTTGCAGATGGGCTGAGTGTGTGAACATCAGAGGGCAGTGCCAGCAGAGCACAAAGCTCCTTCATATGTGACTGTATGGAGGAGACTGTCTGAAGAAGGATATGAAAGCTTCCACAAGAAGAGGAACCCCAATAATGTCATGTGGAAATCTTCTTGTACAACTGTATGTGCCCTTTGCAAAAGTTGCCCAGAAAGGGTAAAATCTAACCTAAGTCCTGCTTAGAGTAAACCCACTGAAATGTATTGGACTTGCTTTAATCATGACTACCTTAATTCTCATTCATTTCAATTGGTCTAGTCTAAATAGGACTTATGTTGGATTTTACCAAAGTGTGGATATCAGGGGAGGCAGAAACAGTTGGGTGCACAAGGTGAGGGGCACATCTAGAAGGCAGAGCCCTACACTCCCCTCAATAGGATAGTTTACTTGTGGAGGAGGCCAACTGAAGAGGGAGTGATGAACAAACCTTCCCCTCCCCTCACATCTTTCTAGAAATGCCTTTGAACAAAGAACATGGTCAGTCTAGACACCCAACTTTACATCTCTATGCATTCCACGTTGACTCTTCAGCTTCACCTTTGCCTCCTCTTAACTCAGTTTTATGTAAAAGATGTACTGTAGAAATCACTTGGTGGATCCATGACCAGTACCTCAGAGGTTATTGATTGGTCACTTTGAATTTCCCCCACTGGGGAATGAACAACCCCATAGAAATACTTGGGCCGTCTCTTTACGGTGCCTCTTCCGGTGCGCAGCGGTGGCGGTAGTCGGCATGTCGTACATTGATGCTCCTGCCACCAGTCTTCACGGCAGGAGGGCCACAATGGCTTTTCCTGTCACCGCCGCACCCACACCCACCCAGCATCAGCTGGAGGGGCAGCTGGAGCGCCGGCCCACCTACTCTAAGGTAAGTGGTTTTTTAAAACTTTTTTTAAACTTGGGGGGAGGATAGTGGAGGCGGTGCAGCAAGCTTATGGCTCACTGCTCCATCCCCTTCCCTTCCCAGCCTGCTCCGCTCTGAAAAAAGTCGGAATAAATGCCCAACTTTTTTAGTGTGGAGCAAAGGGCCTTTGCCCCTAGATTGCTTCGAATTGGCGGCAGCGTCATGTAACCCAACTGCCGCCATTTCAAAGCCATCGTGAGGCAAAGTGCCCATGAAGAGGTACCCTTGGTTTCCTAGAGATTTTCCTTTGTGTCCATGAAAAGCAAAGAGGCAACATCAGCCTAGCTATGCCAGGAAGTCATAGCTGTTGGCCTTAACCTGCCCCTTCTCCCTTGGTAAGCTGCTTTGATGAGTTACTCTTAGGTTTTTGCAAACTAGTGAGCTACTTTCATGTTTCATCTTATTTCTAAAAGCAACTAACTTTTTCTTAGCTTCTCTCCACTTGGTTCTTTAATTAATATACTGGAATGAAGCTGGCTATGACATGTAGCAGCAAAATGCATGGAAGTGCTTTCATCACATATGGCTATCTACATATGGGATACATGCGGTTTTCAACATGGAAGTTCTTTTAAATTCTCAGTGTCTTCTAGAAGTGATCTAAGACCTATTATTTGGGGGCAGGGGACATATGATGAGTAGAAAGAATGTATTTTATCAACATTTTTTGCTATATTTTGTTATTTTGTGAATTTATACCTAAGAATAAATGTAAATGAATAAAACAGAATCACAGAGAACAGATGTGTTCAAACAAGTTTATCATTCTATACTGGCACCCGTTGTCAGTGAATAATTAACCGTGGGTTAAGCCACCTATTACTAAGGTGGAATGTTCATTAATGAAGACGATCCATTAGCATGCATTCTGTGGAATTTATTTTATCATCAAAACTGATTATGTGTTGATTGTTTGACTTTGAATTTTGTGAAAAACAAACCATTCCCATGCCAACAGAAGAACTAGTCAATAAGTAGGAATGGAGATGCAAAACTTCTGGAGTTTCCCATGGCCCAACAGTGACTCCCTCCCTGGCTTTGAATAGCCACAGGTATGTTGTTAATTTTCAGTCCCCTCGCCAAAAGGCTATAAAATGTCTTTTCATCTTCGGTTATGTAAGTATCTACCATATAAGAAGGCTATTATTACAAAGGCAACCACACTGAAAAAGGTTTTCATTTACTCAGAATATCTGCATTAGAGGGCTGTGTGATGTCTCTTTGTGCTTTCGAGGTTGCTGAGTTGCTTGTGGAGAGGAAAAAATGGCACATCTTTGAATAACATGTAACTCTGAGCGACACCAAAGTGGGATGTTCTTGGGAGCATGAATGTTATGAATGATGATCTGTATGTCATTCAGGTAGTTTTTTAACAGATCTTTCTTAAAATAAACAAGGGTTGCATGGAACAAGTCCAGAGTTGGGGATCAGCTCTGAGAAGGCTACTGTGTGATGGAGGGCTTGGATCTGCATCCCCAAGTTGGTGGCCTTGAGATGTGTTGGACTGCAACTTCCCTCATTCCAACATATGATGGGAGTGGCAGTCCAACCTATCTGAGAGGCATCAGGGTGGGAGCTGGGTTAGGCTGAGAATTGGACTAAGATCAAGGAGACCTTGGGATCAGATCCCCCCTCAGCCAAGATGTTCACTGGGTGACCTTCAGCCAGACATGATCACTCAATGTAAAGTACCTCACAGGGTGGTACTGAGTTTGCAGTGAAGTCGGGAAAAGATCATGGAGCCTAATTTCCTCATCAAATACCTACTGAAAGGCTGTTCACAAATATAATTCCCAAAAGGAGAGAAATGTCTCAGGATGCAAAAGTTTTATCTGTGGAAAGCGTGACATGTTTCTGACCTCTTCTTATTTTAAGGTCTTCTTCAAGGGGTTATAAAAAAGTCTGCAGAGATTTTTTATAACAGATGTCCTGCTGTAATTCACTGGCAACTGAGTGAGTTACAGCAGGAGACATCTGAACATCAGCATGGAAAGCCTACATGAACATTTGGACATCAGGAGGCATTTGGACATCTCAGGTAGAACCAGCAGGCATGAACCTGCTCCAGGATCAGTGAATAACCCTTATAATAAAAGATTTTCATTGACTAATGAGAGCAAGAAAACTTGCCATGAATATACCATTCTCTTCTTAACAACCTTTTTGGCACATCCAGCCCTTAATTTATTTGACAGTGTGATTTAAAAGTTAATGAAGAAAATGTATGACTCATTGGACCAATTGTATGATGTTTCTGTGATAACTAGGAATGCTTTCCCTAAGTTGCTTGTGAAAAGTGTCTTTCCTTAAAGAAAGAACAGGGGTCAAGGAGTGGATGGTGATTGAAGGGAGCTACTTGATCTATGTGGGGAAGGTTGTCCATCTTACCTCTGGTACCTATAGTAATCAGAGTATATGATAACCAGGCTAGATAGACCAGACATCCCACTTAGGACATAAAATGTGTTTACATCAAGTTTGAGTGACTCTATCTGGACAGAGATAGCATTGTGGCAGTTATCCATACTTTGGTAACTTTCCAGTTGGATTACTGCAATGTGTTGTACATAATGCCACCTCTGAAAATGCTAGGTGAATACCTGGGACTGGTCAATATGAACATGTGACGTCAGTATTTCATTAGCTGCACTTGCTTCCAGTCCATTTCCAGTTTCAATTCAAAATCTTGGTGTTGACTTTTAAAGTCCTAAATCACTTGGGGCCAGAGTATCTAAGGAACATCTTCTCCAATGTAAACCTGCTTGGGTTTTTAAGTTATATTTGGAGGGTCTCCTTTGGGTAGCCCCAGAGATGAAGTTAGGTGGGTGGCTGAAGAGGGCCTCCTCAGTTACGGTGTTCCCTTTATGGAATGCACTTCATCCCTGCAGCCTTGCCAAGCACCAACAATGTTATCTTTTTGACACCAGGAAATTCTCTTCTCCCAGGCATTTTGATTTAAAATTTTTAGATCTTTATTATCTGTTTATTTTCAGAGGCCTTTTTATTGTATTAGTTGTTGCTTTTAAACTGCTTTATTGTGTGAGCTGCACTGAGAATGTTTTTTTTAACATGGTGACTGTGAAGGAACAGAACTCTTCCACCATTTTTGACATTTAGTTGGGTTTTAGGGCATTATGGGGTTAAATTCTCTCTCTCTCTCTCTCTCTCTCTCTCTCTCTCTCTCTTTGTGTGTGTGTGTGTAGTCACTTTCAGCCAAAAGGTTAATAATTTAGAGGTCAAAGGTTTAAGTAGAATATAGAGGTCTGGAAGTTTGCTCAGGAAGCAGGAGGTTATAAAGTTCAATAGAAGGTCAGAGGAAGAAAGAGAGAGAGAGAGAGAGAGAGAGAGAGAGAGAGAAGTAAGTTTTAACTAGAAAAACAAAAACTTAGTTGGCAGAAATAAGCAAGAAACTTTTCTTCTGATTGGTTTGAACTGCAGGAGAAAACATCTAATTTTAGAAGGGAAAAGCAACAGGCAGAAGGAAAGAAGGCCAACCTCTTAAAGGAAAGAGCTGCTGGAACTGGAGACACTGATTGAGAGAGCTGGACCAATGGCAGTAAGATAGTCCTTGGATAAAGGACCAGGATAAATAGGGTCACAGTCTAATTAGGTTAGCTGGATGTGTTTATCCCTGGTTGTTTTATTACACTATTGCTCATACGTTTATGTGAGTTTTGTGTTTCTGTGTGAATCTATTCAGATATTAAAACTTTTTTCCGACTGACATTTTCTATGGTGAAATCATTTTTTTCTTTTGAAATTTTGTAGTCCCTTTTCTACGTGGAAGGTAGGTATCCATGCCATGCCTAACAGCCCCCCCCCCCACTTCTTAAAGTAGATGTCTGAGACAGAGAGAGTTTTGAGGGTGGTTTAGTGGAGGTAGCCAAAGAAATAAATATTTTCTCTTAATGGTAGTGGAAAAGGCCACAGGAAGAGAACAGCAAAAAGGAGTGTGGGCATGCTATTTTGCTTGTTTTCTCTTCCTTCAAGGTATTAGGGGCCCATGACAGTGGCGTATAAATAGCGTAAATAAATAATATACTTTGAGAAGGCTATCACTCGATAGTAACAGGTCTTTTGTCTTACAAAGCACCACATTTCATCACTGGCATCAAGGGATTTCAATAGCAGCAAGTCTAGAAGAGATCTGACCGACTCTGCCAGTCAAGACTAGATAGTACCAAGGATCTTGCTCAGAATAAGGCAGGTCCTTATATCCTTAATAAACCATCATTTTAACCCTTGATTAATGCCCCTGAAGTCTTCATAGACAGAATGTAAGTGGCTTGTGTTTGCCAGGTTCATGGGTTCTGTAGCAGCTGCCACAGGTGGTGTGAGGAACTGAAAAGCAGGGTTGTCTCCACTTCCTGCCCAGGCTACTCAAAACACTCCCATCTGCCCTAAAAGCGCTTCCCATGTGAACATCCTGACCAAAAAGTGGGGGAACAAACTGTCAAGATCACATGGACATTTTTATTTCTGAATAGCAATTCTTTCTGTGTACAATACAGAAGGGCATAGCCATAGCTTGATTGAAGACTGTGAATAATTTAAATGGGGGTGGGGGAAAGAGAGAGAGAGGGAGGGAGGGGGAGAGAGAGAGAGAGAGAGAGAGAGAGAGAGAGAGAGACTTATTTTAGCAAATGGACAAATCATCCCATGGCAGAAAGTATTGTCTACCTCTAAAGAACACAAATATGACCTGAATATTTTCACAAGGAAAAGTTTTATGATTCACAGCTTTATGAAATGCTTGTTGTAAACATTCTGACTTCCCTGTTATTCGGGGTGAAAACAACTGTGGCTTTGAGGTTCCTCATGTCAAGTTTTGTAGCTGTCATGAGAGCTTGTATATCTAAAATCTAAAATTATATTCCAGTCAAAACAGCTATTCAGACTGACATCAAAGAGGAGGGAAAATGTGTGCAGGTCAAGGAGTTTAATTTCCATAGCACTTGTACTTCGATTTCTCATGCGGTGTACAGTAATGATTCAAATGGCCATGGGCAATATTGTAATCAGAGCTTCTTGTGGACAAAGTGAAAATGCAACAGAGGTCTCTCTTCAGTAATGATCCTAGCCCAAGATTGTTAAAAGTGGCTGGTGACCTGGGATGTCTTCATTGTTTCAATGTCTGCTTAAAACACTTTAAGGGATTTTTTCCCCTTTAAAAAAAAAGAACAGAGCACAATATATAGAATTCCACACTTTCTGAACATCAAGGCCTTTAGAGCTTGGTATCTTGAATAAACGCAGGCTACATCTCTTGAGAAAATGAGAATCTCAAGGAATATTTTCTGAGCTTAGCATCAATTTTTGAGGTGCAGATAAGATACATTAAAGCAATGTTTATTTCATTTGTATCCCACCTTTCCTTTAAGCAGCTAGGGAGGGGCCTCTGATTTAAATTAGGCCAAGAGATTATGACCCGGTTCCCATAGAATAGCAAATTGTGGGTTAATTAACCCATCATTTGCCATTATGTACAAACCTGGGTTATGAGTGGTCCAGGGCTATCTACTGAACCTCCCAGCCAATTTGATCACAGCAGGTCCAGTGGGGGCTGGGGGCTTTGATTTTGGTGGGGCAGTGAATCTATCCTGGGTTTCAGTCAGAACCTGCCAGAACTCTAAAAGAGCTATTCAAGGTGCTGAGCTCAACCCCAAAATAGGTTAAACACCTTGGATAGTTCCATCACAGTTCTGGCTGGTTCTGACTCAACCCTGAGTGGATTCACAGCCCCACCGAAATTGGAGCTACCAGCCTCCACTGGGTTCAATCTCAACTTTCTAGCCACAATACCAGCCTCCCCTAACCTGGCAGCCTCTGCCACCCTGGCACAGTCCAGATATTTTGGACTACAAGTCCCAGTATTCTTCAACATTGGCCATACTGGCTGAGGCTGATAGGGGCCTAAGTCTAAAATATTTGAAGGGCATCAGGTTGAGCAAGGCTACTACACCACCTCTTTTTTTAAAAAAACACACCATGAAATTTTATTTTATTTTGAAATAAGGTTAACAAAATAAAGCTAACAAAAAGAAGAATAGCACATATAGCAATTAATCAAGATCAGTAAAGAAACAATGATCCTGGATTTCTGCATAAAGATCTTCTTAAGCAATTGGATACAGCTACAAACTCATGTATACTGTGTAACTGTAAGTCTTCAAAGCAACCAGCTAGAGAGCAGTGGGTTGATGAAATTTTGGATACTATGACTATGTATAAAAATACTCAGCAAGAGGAACAAGCAAGAAATCCTAATTGTAAGAAAGACATTATGGCACCATGGCTTCCATTATTTCCTATTCTGAAGCTCTTTAAACTTTGATCAAATTCCAATCAAGTACAGTAGTCTATATTTTTTTTCTTACTAATACACACGTGCAGACAAAATTACACACACTCCATTTATATGCTGTATAAGTTGTATTTTCATTCTTTCATTAGGTATTAAGCTTCTACTTAGGCTGTTTTATGGTTGCTCTTCCATAAGCATATCGGTTATAGAGGAAGGATTATAATTAGTGAATTCCTTCATCTTGATTTATTCTGCATGTTCTTTTTAAAATCTCTCTCTCTCTCTCTCTCTCTCTCTCTCTCTCTCTCTCTCATCCTTTCTTAACTGTGAATCAGTTGTACTAATTCTATGTTGTAACTGGAATTCATTTTCTGTCTTAACCTGGCAGCTCTGAAGCAGGCATGGGATGAACTCACTTTGTGAAAAGGAACCTCTTTAGTTACTATTGCACTGTGCTGAAAGAACCCATCATAGACATCTTACAGGCATGTATTTGTTAAATACTCAGAGGTCCAGCTCAGATTAGGAGATTTCAACTGCCCATTTCTCTCCCTTTATGAGTTCTTCAGAAATAGAAGCTGCAGCCCCCCAATGTTACCCAATAGTATGTGAATATAGGAAACTGCATGAACTGAACATCAGAACTTGACAATGCCCCATAAATACAGCGGGAGGATGATAAAAAAGCAGAGTAAAAAACCAACACCATGGCAAAGATCTCAAAAGCACTAACACTTTAAAACTTCAGAGAATAAAAAGGATTTCCTCTGGTGCCAGAAAGACCACAGAATAGGTGCCAGGTGTGCCTCTCCAGAGCCTCTCTGGATACAGGCCCTAGTGACAAGCCAGGAAGGGGTGGGGTAGCAACATCACCTCTAAAAGCAGCTTCACTCAATGGGAGCCTAACCATCGCTGAATCAACATCCCTCTTGCTGGGCTACATGCTGGACAGCTCCTCAGCTGTCCAGCATGGAGAGGACACTCCCCCTGGGGAGGGCATTCCATAATGTTAGCAGGCTGCTGGACACAGGATGGAGAGACACTTTGTTCCAATTGTGTGGTATTGTGTGATGTTGCTTTAAGGAACTCAGCCTGACTCCAGGTGGAAACGCAAGCATGAAGGACTAACAAGTTCTAGTTGAAATGGGCAAGGTGGCCCAGCAAGTGACTGACTCATAGGTCATGAATTTCTGGTCAAATACAAAGGACAAGCTTGAGCAATATAGCGTAATTAGCCACACTACAATTGAGTGCCTCATGATGGGACTGGGATGCATTACCAGAAGTTAGGCATGAATACACTCAGGCAAAGAATGCCATTCCCCCAATGATTCACACAAGCCCATCTGTCAGCACAACAACTCGTTCTGAGCCCTACTCATGAGAAGGAAGCATGCTCTGCATCCAGGCTCTACTGACAAGCCAGAAGGGATGGGCCAGCGGCTTCACCTGTAAAAGCGGCATCACCCAATTGCAGCCTAGTTGTTGCTGAATCAACATTTCTTTTGCAGGGCTCCATGCTGGACAGCTCCTCTGCCAATCTGAGCTTCCTTCTCTTTGACCTGAAGGACTGTTCCTCATAAGACAATGGCTAAATTTGACTCACATGTCAGGCCTAGCAGCAACGGGACACTCCCTGACCCAGATTAATACAGTTTTGAACTACTCTGAAAACTGGACAACACTGAGAAGATGCAATGGCATCGGAGAAGAACTCCCTCTTTGCCACATCACAGCCATGGAGTGGGCTCGGTAATGAGTTCTAAACTGTTTGGCCATGCTGAGTTGACTCATTCATCCCCCGCCTTCTCTCCCCCTTCAGTGCTTCTGCTAGTATCCCATCAGCCATGGCTGCTGAAAATCTATCCTGCCAGCTGGAGTAGAGCAGCAGCCACCACTTTGACCGCTCTTGCCTTGCGACTCTGTGGCTGATGAAATAACCAATGGTGGCCAAGGAAATAACCAACGGTGCTCTCCGCACAACATAATAACCCATGATAGGTTAAATAACCAACAGTCGACTGTTTAAACCACCATTGGTTATCGCGTTGTCTGAACCCAGTCAAAGAAGCATCAGAACCATCAGATGGGTCTTGAAGTTACCCATCAACATCAGCACCTGGACGGCAGACTGAGCAAGGCACACAGATCACCTGGTCACAGTTTTCCACACTATGGTGAAATGTACTATATTTCTATTCAAATTAGATTATAATAAATATTTCTGAATTTGCATCTAGACACAAATTTAGATGCAAATTTAGATATAATTGCAAAATTTATGCAAATTGGTGTCCTTTTGTCATCTTTTTTTGGGTGGATGTGATACATTTCCCTTGTTTTGGTGACTCATAAGGATCCTTCTTATTATTTTTTCCTAGGGCTGGGCTGAAAGGAAGGGACTTTAGCAATAGGGCTCAGAAAATCTCAAACAACTGGACAGACCAGGAGGTAAATCCTGATGGGTGGCAGCCTATCAGAAATTCTTTTGAATGTTCTTTTGTAAAGAAGGGGGCCAACAGAAGGGAAAGATCTCCTCCCAGTCCTGCAAAACCTACATACTGCTAAAAAGTACCAGCAAGATAGATACAGCCACAGTCATAAATTACAGCTGGTAGACCTAGCTCCCATCATCTTCAGCCAGCACAGCCAATGGTCAGGAATGATGGGTCAGTTGTCAGGGTTAGCATCAAGGGTAGGCATGGTCAGGCAGGGGTCCGTGGACATGAGACCCCTGGACTTAATCCTCCTTGTCACCATTGCAACCTGCTTGTTCACCTGCCTCTTGCTGTGGCCCAGATAGCAGTGGTAGTGGGAAGGAGAAGCACTGGTTTTCTGCCTGTCAAGCAAGCATGGGGAAGCAGGGATCAGAAAGAGGAGGAGAGCAATAGCAACTGGTGAAAATGGTGGTAAGAAGGTAGACTCAAGGGCTGTCTTCATGCAGGGTTGTCGCCACTGCACCGCCAAAGACCGCACTATTGCTGGCTAGCAATGGTGGTGAGATGTCCTGACAAGAAGAGGCAGTGCGAGCTTTCTGGTGGCCATTAGGCTCACTGGGCCCACCCCCTCCCCCTCCTGTGACTTCCGGCAACAGATAGGAGGTCACCTTATACCCAAGGATGCTCCCTGGAGTGGCTCCTAGCAAGGAAAGACTGACAGAAGATCCAGGCTGACCTCGCTCTGGCTGGAAAAGTTGGGGTAAGTCCCCAACTGCTCAGCCACACATCTTTGCCTTTTTGCCCCAGGGTGACTTCGAATCTGCGGCTGCATCATATAATCAATGCAGCGTGGATTTGGAGCCACTCCAGGGCAAAGATGACATAAAGTCAGCCCCTCAATGAGGGAGGGGGCACCGATAGTGTCTTGCCCAAAATGTAGAGCTGCCATTGCTTGTCATCCAACACATCTGGAGGGCACCAGGTTGGGGAAGGCTAGGCTAGGCTAAGGAAAACGGCTGCAGATGGCAGGGCTGCAGTCATTAGCCCTGCATGCTAACATTCCTGCTGAAGATGAGTTCGTGTCTTGGACAGTTTCTGCTGCTGTTGAGAAAACAGCCTTCATCTTCATTGGAGCATTCTGTGGTTGCTTATGTATGTGAAGATGTGTACAAAACAGCTGGCTAGCCCCTTCACTAGTGTAAATCATTGCGGATTTTTCAGAAGGCAGTTAAAATGCCGAAGAGCTCCACCAACAAGACATGGCAAATAATGGCGATGACGTCAAGCAACCAAAAAATGCAGGCGTTCCAGTCTGAGGGCCAAACTAGACATGATGGGACAACCGTCTGCTCCGTTCCTGTATAAAGCAGGGATTTGGGGTGGGGGGTGGGGGGGTCTGCTCTTTACATGAAAAAGGGGATATGGGTGGCTGGGAAGGAGGGGGAACCTCGCTTCGCTCAGCTTTGTGGCTTTAAGCAATTTCTTCCATTCTGGCTCTGATACTGGAAATGAGACAGCCTGGGAAAATATTTCTGAAAGCAACGGGACACAGTCAGGGAAGATGGGGGAGAGAGGTGGGATTCATCACCCTCCGCACATGCTCCTTTCCATGTAAAGAATAAACTCTCTTCCCCACTTTATAAATTCATGTGCAGCCCGTGGATAAAAACATATGTGGCTTACGGACTACTCAGAAGTAAATTCAGTCGAGTTCAATAGGGCTTACTCCCATGTAAGGATTGCAGTCTTAGCTGACCAACTTTCACAATGGATAGAAATTAAAGGATAAATGGAGTCTTGCAAAAGTCATGTGGAGAATCCTCACTGGTCCCCCAAGGCCGGCCCTACTGTTAAGTATAGTGTAGGGTAACCATATAAAAAGGAGGACAGGGCTCCTGTATCTTTAACAGTTGCATAGAAAAGGGAATTTCAGCAGGTGTCACAACAGTTAAAGCTACAGGAGCTATACTAGAGTGACCAGATACAAAAGAGGGCAGGGCTTCTGCAGCTTTAACTGTTGCGATGAAGAAATTTCACCAGGTGCTGCATGCATACAAATGACTAGGGATGTGCACTGGATCGGACCCGATCCACGATCCGAGTCCGGTCCAGTGGGAAATCGGATAAATTATCCGATTTCCGATCCCGCAGCTGGATCGGCCGATCCAATCCGAACCGGTCCGAAAAAGCTCCGAACCGGTTCGGCGGATCGGCGGATCGGCGGGCGCCCACTGGCGCCCACCGCCGCTTCCATTGGCGGGCGCCAGCGGGCGCCCGCCGATGAAAGTGGACAGCGGGGGGGGGAGGAGGGGGGCACTACCTTCTCGGCCCGGTGGCTCCCGTCCGGCGCCGGCGCCTACTACTACTAGCAGGCTCCGCGGCCTGCTCTAGGGTGGCGCGCCGGGTGATGACATCACCCGGCGCGCTACTCTAGAGCAGGCCGCGGAGCCTGCTGGAAGTAGTAGGCGCCGGCGCCGGACGGGAGCCGCCGGGCCGGAAAGGTAAGGAGGGGGTGCGTGGAGGGGAGGAGGGGGCGCGCGGAGGGGGGAGGGGGGCCCTTACCTTTCCGGCCCGGCGGCTCCCGTCCGGCGCCGGCGCCTACTACTCCCAGCAGGCTCCGCGGCCTGCTCTAGGATGGCGCGCCGGGTGATGTCATCACCCGGCGCGCTACTCTAGAGCAGGCCGCGGAGCCTGCTGGAAGTAGTAGGCGCCGGCGCCGGACGGGAGCCGCCGGGCCGGAAAGGTAAGGAGGGGGTGCGTGGAGGGGAGGAGGGGGCGCGCGGAAGGGGGAGGGGGGCCCTTACCTGCCCGGCCCGGCGGCTCCCGTCCGGCGCCGGCGCCTACTACTCCCAGCAGGCTCCGCGGCCTGCTCTAGGATGGCGCGCCGGGTGATGTCATCACCCGGCGCGCTACTCGAGAGCAGGCCGCGGAGCCTGCTGGAAGTAGTAGGCGCCGGCGCCGGACGGGAGCCGCCGGGCCGGAAAGGTAAGGAGGGGGTGCGTGGAGGGGAGGAGGGGGCGCGCGGAGGGGGGAGGGGGGCCCTTACCTGCCCGGCCCGGCGGCTCCCGTCCGGTGCCGGCGCCTACTACTCCCAGCAGGCTCTGCGGCCTGCTCTAGGATGGTGCGCCGGGTGATGTCATCACCCGGCGCGCTACTCTAGAGCAGGCCGCGGAGCCTGCTGGAAGTAGTAGGCGCCGGCGCCGGACGGGAGCCGCCGGGCCGGAAAGGTAAGGAGGGGGTGCGTGGAGGGGAGGAGCGGGCGCGCGGAGGGGGGAGGGGGGAGGGGGGCCCTTACCTGCCCGGCCCGGCAGCTCCCGTCCGGCGCCGGCGCCTACTACTCCCAGCAGGCTCCGCGGCCTGCTCTAGGATGGCGCGCCGGGTGATGTCATCACCCGGCGCGCTACTCGAGAGTAGGCCGCAGAGCCCGCTGGTAGTAGCCGCCGGCGCCGGACGGGCCGAGAAGGTAAGCAGTGGCGGGGAAGGGGGCTTACCCCCCCCCGGAGCCGTCCGCTTCTATCTGCTGGCGCCCGCGGGCGCCAGCGGATGGAAGCGGGCGGCCCCAGGGGGGGTAGGGAGCGCGGGGGAGGGGGTTTACCTGCCGGGGCCGTCCACAGCGGACGGCCCCGGGGGGGGAGGGAGTTAGGCCCCCCCTTACCCACCCGCCGCCATTTTTTCCTCATAGACTTGCATTGCAATGCAAGTCTATGGGGAAAAAAATGGCGGCCGATCCAAAAATGTACGATTTTTGGGTCGGGATCGGACTCGATCCGGTCCGGGGGGCCTCCGATTTTGTCCGAACCGGTCCGGGACAAAATTGGAGGTCCCGATCCGGGTCCCGATCCGATCCGGGGGGTCCGTGCACACCCCTACAAATGACACTTGCTGAAATTCCCTTTTCTAGACAACTGTTAAAGGTATAGGAGCCCTGTCCTCCTTTCCATATGGTCACCCTAGCATAGTGAGGTAGCTGCCTCCTGCAGCTAATTCTGGTTGTCATGAAAGGCTAGCAAGTGGCCATTTATTTAATTTATTACTACTAGTTGTTGTTTTACTGCCAAGGTTAGGGAGGGATTTTCTGCCTCAGATGCCAAGATAACTTTGCTGGTACTATGCACAACGAGCCTGTTCAGACGACACGTTAAGCCATGGTGGTTAAGCATTTTGAGCTAAACATTATGGCTTAGTGTGTCGTGTGAAGCATGACTTAGCATGTTGTGTGAACCAGTCCTAACCATGGTGGCTACATAACCACCACGTTTAAACTGTGCGTTGTCTGAACAGGCCCATTTACTTGTTTGTTACAGTTATATCCTATTTTTTTCCTCCAAAGAGCCCAAGGCAGTGTACATGATCCTCCTTCTCACTGTCTTACCCTCACAACAACCCTGTGAGGTAGGTTAGGTTGAGAGTCAGCAACTGGTCCAGTGAGCTTCATATCCAAGTGGGATCTCCGAAGTCCCAGTCCAACACTTTAACCATTACACCACACTAGCTCTCTTGGGCCAGCCCTACAAAAAACAGGTCCTATGGATGCTTCAGCCTGACATCCAGAGGAGTTAGTCAAATGAACAACAGTTATTCATACCCCACCACCTTGCAGTGCTATTAATCTTTGCTCTATCATTAGCAAGCTTACCTTTGCCAGCAACTCTTACAATTATGATTTTTTCCATTTGTACGCTGCCTTTCTGCCCCATTAGATAGAGAGGAACTGAAGTCTGTTTTCCTCAACTGGTACTTCCTCTGTATTAGTCATGTCTCTGGCTATCAATGTTCGAGAGAGGAGGAGATTTTATCTTTGCATATCACCTTTGTTTTTATGAGAATCCCACAGTTTCCTATTACTGGGAGACCCCCAGCCCAAGTCTGTCTTGTTTATCCAATGGCAAGTGCTACAGTTCAGCCTCCATTTGTATAGCTTCCCATGCATCCTTGTACACTCCTGTTACATTCTGTTTGTCCAACATAAGAGGTGGACATTGTTTTTAGGCTCTCTGTTTTAAAAACCTGTTAGTGCTTTTCAGATCCTTGCACTGCTGTTGTGATCTGCTGTTAGTGTTGCTTTGGTTTCATTCTGTGGCAATTTTAGGGAGCAATCCTATCCCCCTTAGGCTGTGCCTGGGGGGGACATGGATTGTTTGGCTTCTGGGATCAGAGGTTGGAACCAGGGCTCTGACCTCGGAGCTCAGAAACCATGATCCCTGCTCCTGCCCCTCTCCCTGGTAGCCAGCGTGGTTCTCTCCACACCGGTTATATCTCCACTCTTGGTAATGGAGCAGAGATGAAGAAACAGAGGCAGTACCAGGAGGAGGGAGGGGAGAAGGCCATGGAAGCTGCTTACACAGATTCCTGGCAGGTCTCCACTATAGTATAGCTAGAGTGATCAGATACAAAAGAGGGCAGGGCTCCTGCAGCTTTAACTGTTTTGAAGAAGGAATTTCACCAGGTGCTGCATGCATACAAATGACACCTGCTGAAATTCCCTTTTCTAGTCAACTGTTAAAGATACAGGAGCCCCGTCCTTCTTTCCATATGGTCACCCTAATTAAGCAGAAGTTACAAACTGATTATGGATATGGATACTTCTGTTAATGCTTATCAAGCAAGATGGAACAAAGGGATTGGTTTTGAAAAATGAGTATTAGCAACAAGTATTGCTGCAAAATTTGATGCAGACACATGAATGCAATTCTGTCTCAAAAATGCAGGCCTGTATATGTCTACTAAGAAGTAAGTCCAATTACATTCAATAGGACTTACTCCTGTTAAGTGTGAATATAGGATGGCAGCTTAACTGAAGCTAGTATACATTCTGTTATAAGGCAGCCGGATCCATAAATCAAACTGCTTTGCTCTGTGCGGAAAAGGTTCGTTTCTCTCGCATCTTCACTGCACAGAAAGAAACTTTTCTATGGAAAGGACCTTAAAAGCTGCTTTAAAATAGTTAGGAAAAGGCAGTAGGTACTAACCACAGGCACAGCTCTTTGGAAGCTGGAAATTAGGATGGCATGCTGCAGTGTATCCCAATGTTTGTTTGAGAAGTCTAATATAACAATAAGGAATACATTGCAAGGATTCGGTTCGGCTTTGGGTTTTTTCTTCAGTATATTTGGTCGTCCACCTTTACCCTAGCTATTATAAGCAGAGTCCACTGCCTTTATGTTCCTCTGCTGGGTGAACTAGAGCGCTATCTCTCACACTAGAATTGCAGCCCTTCTGTATTCAGCAGATCTTTGTTTCCCACACAAGTGCTTTGCTTCAGAACAGCCATGGTTATCATCCCTCGAGATGACTGAAATTAATGAAATGCCAACCAGCAGGTGGAGATACATGGAAGCATTCTTAATCATGGACAGGCTGCTTGAGATTTCATTCCCATGTCTCTGGACAAAGCACTAAAACTAGCCAGAGGATTTTAAAAACATTTCCCCCCTTTGCTTCGTGTTTCTTGAGAAAGTTGAAAATTAAAACCTTGGATGACTGACAACAAGCATGTGATACAGTATATCTTACTGTAAACTCGCTACTCACAAAGCCATGTTAAAATGTTGCGCACTACTAAGCCAGTACCTTTTGCATGACACCATACTGGAGAAATGCTTGTTAATGACTCCCCATCTAGCACAGAAGCCTTGACTCATAGATTGGTTTTCCTTTCCCATTATTGTGGTCGAATTCTTACACAGAAGAAGTTGAATCTGTAGCATTGTGGTACATCTCCATCCCCTAAGAGGAGCACTTCTAGTCAGGGCTCCAGACAGCCTAGAAAAAGAGCCTTATAGTGCTGTTCTAACTTCAGGCCTCCTGGAAGGTGGGGGCAGGGAGTTTCTGGAAAGGTGAAAGGAACAATGACCTCTCAATGTACTAGGGATGTGCACTGACCCCCCGGATCGGATCGGATAGCGGATCGGAATCGGACCTGGGGGGTCGGATCGGATCGGATCGGATCGGAGGCTGGTCGGATCGGATCGGACCAGATGTCCGATCCGGATCGGACGCCATTTTGAATGCTTTTTCCCATAGCCAAGTATTGTTTTACAAAAACGCCTATAACTTTTTCATTTTTAAAGATAGAAGGATGAAACTTGGGGACATTGTAGACTGGTTAGGGATAGTTATCTGTGAGAAATTTCAGAAAGATTGGTGCATGCGTTTTGTGGCAATTAATTTTTTAATAAATACCCAGGAATGCTTATAACTTTGTCATTTTTAAAGTTACAAACATGAAACTTTGCCACATTGTAGGAGGTACCTTGGGACCTATGTGTGTGAAATTTCAGAAACATAGGTGCTTGCCTTGTGTGGCAATTAATTTTAGAAAAATAGGTAGTAGTGGGGTAAATACAGTTACGCCTCCCATTTTTTTATTTTTTAAGATACAAACAGGAAACTTGGGCACATTACAGGGACCACTTGCCTTGATATGTGAGTGAAATTTCAGAAACATTGGAGCTTTCCTTGTGTGGCAATTAATTTTTGAAACAATGAGGAAAGAAACACCTATAACTTTGTCATTTTTAAAGTTACACACATGAAACTTTGCCACATTGTAGGTGGTACCTTGGGACCCATGTGTATGAAATTTCGGAAACGTAGGTGCTTGCCTTGTGTGGCAATTAATTTTTTAATAAATACCCAGGAATGCCTATAACTTTGTCATTTGTAAAGTTACACACATGAAACTTTGCCACATTGTAGGTGGTACCTTGGGACCTATGTGTGTGAAATTTCAAAAACGTAGGTGCTTGCCTTGTATGGCAATTAATTTTAGAAAAATGGGTAGTAGTGGGGTAAATACAGTTACGCCTCCCATTTTTTTATTTTTTAAGATACAAACAGGAAACATGGGCACATTACAGGGAACACTTCACTTGATAGGTGTGTAAAATTTCAGACAGCTGGGTCCAGGCATGTGGTGGCAATTAATTTTTGAAACAATGAGGAAAGAAACGCCTATAACTTTTTTATTTTAAAAGTTAGAAGTCTGAACATTGCTCACTTTGTAGATGGGTTAGGGGTAGATATGTGTCAGAAATTTCAGAATGATAGGTCCAGGCATTTGATGGCTATGGAATTTTTAAATTACATGTTTCAAAAAAATTTCTACAGAGGCCAGGTCTTCCTTTCCTCCCCCTCCCGCTTCCCGCGAAGAAAAGGAAACACTTTCTCGTCTCGATCCCTTTGATCCTTGCTAGTATCCATTACAGGGCTCGTGTCTGCTTGAGTAAAAAAGTGAAAGTAGGAAAGCAGACACGAGCCCTGTAATGGATACTAGCAAGGATCAAAGGGATCGAGACGAGACAGTGTTTCCTTTTCTTCGCGGGAAGCGGGAGGGGGAGGAAAGGAAGACCTGGCCTCTGTGGAACATTTTTTGAAACATTTAATCTAAAAATTCCATAGCCATCAAATGCCTGGACCTATCATTCTGAAATTTCTGACACATATCTACCCCTAACCCATCTACAAAGTGAGCAATGTTCAGACTTCTAACTTTTAAAATAAAAAAGTTATAGGCGTTTCTTTCCTCATTGTTTCAAAAATTAATTGCCACCACATGCCTGGACCCAGCTTTCGGAAATTTTACACACCTATCAAGTGAAGTGTTCCCTGTAATGTGCCCATGTTTCCTGTTTGTATCTTAAAAAATAAAAAAATGGGAGGCGTAACTGTATTTACCCCACTACTACCCATTTTTCTAAAATTAATTGCCATACAAGGCAAGCACCTACGTTTTTGAAATTTAGCACACATAGGTCCCAAGGTACCTCCTACAATGTGGCAAAGTTTCATGTGTGTAACTTTAAAAATGACAAAGTTATAGGCATTCCTGGGTATTTATTAAAAAATTAATTGCCACAAAACGCATGCACCAATCTTTCTGAAATTTCTCACAGATAACTATCCCTAACCAGTCTACAATGTGCCCAAGTTTCCTGTTTGTATCTTCAAAAATAAAAATGTGGGAGGCATAACTGTATTTCTCAGTGGGAAAGTGCAATGCAATGATTCCCTATGGGAAAGTGCAATGCAATGATTCCCTATGGGAAAGTACTGTCCAATGAATCCTTATGGGCAAGTGCTGTCCAATGAATCCCTCATTGTTTCAAAAATTAATTGCCACACCAGGCAAGCACCAATGTTTCTGAAATTTTACACACATATCAAGTGAAGTGTTCCCTGTAATGTGCCCAAGTTTCCTGTTTGTATCTTCAAAACTAAAAAAATGGGAGGCGTAACTGTATTTACCCCACTACTACCCATTTTTCTAAAATTAATTGCCACACAAGGCAAGCACCTATGTTTCTGAAATTTTACACACATAGGTCCCAAGGTACCACCTACAATGTGGCAAAGTTTCATGTGTGTAACTTTAAAAATGACAAAGTTATAGGTGTTTCTTTCCTCATTGTTTCAAAACTTAATTGCCACACAAGGCAAGCTCCAATGTTTCTGAAATTTCACTCACATATCAAGGCAAGTGGTATCTGTAATGTGCCCAAGTTTCCTGTTTGTATCTTAAAAAATAAAAAAATGGGAGGCGTAACTGTATTTACCCCACTACTACCCATTTTTCTAAAATTAATTGCCACACAAGGCAAGCACCTATGTTTCTGAAATTTCACACACATAGGTCCCAAGGTACCTCCTACAATGTGGCAAAGTTTCATGTTTGTAACTTTAAAAATGACAAAGTTATAAGCATTCCTGGGTATTTATTAAAAAATTAATTGCCACAAAACGCATGCACCAATCTTTCTGAAATTTCTCACAGATAACTATCCCTAACCAGTCTACAATGTCCCCAAGTTTCATCCTTCTATCTTTAAAAATGAAAAAGTTATAGGCGTTTTTGTAAAACAATACTTGGCTATGGGAAAAAGCATTCAAAATGGCGTCCGATCCGGATCGGACCTCATCGGATCGGATCGGATCGGATCGGAGGTTGGTCGGATCGGATCGGATCGGATCGGATTTTCCCGATTTTGGGTCGGATCGGATTCGGATCGTGGATCGGATCCGATCCGATGCACACCCCTACAATGTACCTTCTTCTGCTGTGCCATTATACTAGAGGACTCAGGTTCAGGGCTGGCTGGTTCTGCAGAGTGAGTAAGATAAAAGGTGCTTTTTCGTTTCTTTCCTCTGGAAACATCCTTATATAGAGGGAGCTTTTAAACCTCGCAGCATGGGCTCTCACAAGCCCAAGGGCAATTAAATCTTCTACCATTTCTACTTGCAGTTTCATTTCCCCACCTGCAATTGCCACGTCAAAATTCCATACATCCTGCATTCTCACGGGTCTTTGTCAGGCCATTCCATATATTTCTCTTAACTTACAAACTTAAATATTTCTGCATATCTAGGGAGTTTTCCCAAATATGTAAACCATTAACTTATTTCGATGTGTCATCATTTTTCTTCCAAATTGACAGCCACTTACCTACCTCAGTTTGCTGTTAGAGGAAATAATAACACTCAGTTCTTATTCCGAGGGTTACCAGAAAGATGAACTTTGCAGGGCACCGACATCTGTCATGTACAACAGAGAGTGGGTTGAATGAAACTTCCTCTTAGAAAGTGAGAGCTTCTTCGCACAAGCAAAATAAAACATGCTTGTGACTGGCCACTCACGGAAGTTCTTGGGTCCTGTTGACGAAGTTGGCAACAGCCAGGACATCTCCCGCTGTTTCCCCCCTTTATTCCATTTTAAAATAGATCAGAGAAAAGCTGGAATAAATCCCAATGGAGTGAAATTGGCAGTATGTAAAGCTGGCATTGCACTATGAATTTGCCAAGGAAGAACTTTCCGTGCCTGAGATCGAGAGAGAAGAGGGTAAAATGCCTCCCTGCAACAAAGAGAGGCAGATCTGTTCCACCAACCTACCAAGAGCACCCCTTTAAGTTCAATGACTGTGAGGAAACAGCACAGCACAAGTTTTTTTTTAACAGAACAGAACAAAGAAAAAAATACATTGTGAAAAGAAAAACAAAGAAACATTACATATATAAGGATTATCATCGTTTTTTCCATCTGGTATACCATACATTTAAAAAAAAGGGGGGGAGCTATGCATAGGTTTTAAGAAAAGCAGACCACATTTCCATGTAAGTATCTACTCACAAGTTGCACCTATGTAACACCCATTCAAATATTGATAGTGTTGTTAAGTCCTCAATCCATTGCATTATGGGAGGTATTTGTCCTTCCAACGTGATAGTATAAGTCTTTCAGCTGCCATAAAGGTTCTGAAAATCCATTTGCGTAGACCTTGTGTTAATTTCTAAGTATCCCGTAGATAGTGTAGGAGGACATGCACATATTTCCATATTAAAGATTGTCTCAGTACAAAGTTTATCCTTATTATGACCTCCTCCCAAAAGGGGGCAACTATTGGGCATTACCAAAACATATGAATTAAAGAAGGATTTGGTACATTACATTTCCAACAGTTATGCAAGTCAGACAGACCCTTATTGAAAAGGTGTTGTGGAGTCCAATAAACCCAGAACAAGATTTTTTTGCTGAATAAGATGTAGCCTAAGATCCATAGAAGCTTTAGGTACAGAGGCTGGGGCAACAAGTCACTGATTAGGCAAAATAGGACACTCCAATTCTCTATTCCAATCCTGTCTTAAACCATGGATATCATATTTATTAACTACTACTAAATGCTTGTATATCTGGGTCATAGTCAACATGTCTGTTCAGCTGCTATATAAGTGTTTCTAACAAAAATGGATGCTCTGAAGCTGTAAAAGTGTCCGGACCAACCCTAGATTCCAGCAAGTGTTGCAATTGCAAGTATTGCCATTCAGCCATAGTAGGTATATTATATTGAGCACGTAAATCAGAAAATGGCAAAAACTCATCATCTGGGCCTATTAATTGATCCAAAGTAAAAATCATCTGTCCATGTCTTCCACAAGAAAGTTTTCTTTCCAATTCTTAAATCTGGATTTCCCCATAAATTCAATTTTGCGTGAGAGATTGGATTGAATTGTAATTGACATGATACTATACACCACACCTCTCTAGCAGCCAAAATTGTAAGAGTTTTTTTTTAAATTCTAATATGTCAAGAACTGAGTGCCATCCATTTGGGAAGAGGTTCTAACCAGAAGGATTCCAGAACTGACCAGGGTGGCAAATCTGAGCGAACTGGAAAAGACCAAAACTTAGTACAAGCCAATAGATAGATCCGATGGTACAAAGCAAGGTCTGGAAAACCAAACCCACCTTCTTTGATTGGAAGCTGCATCCATTTCAAGAATATTCAAGGTGAGGAAGAACCCCAGAAGAATTTACAAAACAAAGCATTAAGTTGTTGAAAATATTTCCCAGGTCTTAATAAAGGAATAAAGAGAATTTGAGGTATAACATTCATCTTAAGTGTGGTGACTTTACCCCACAAACTCAACTTTAATGGTACCCATGTATCTATATCCCCTGAAATCTCACTAATCATCTTATTCAGATTTATTTTAATCAATTGAGATATATCTGTGGGAATGAGTATTTCCAGATAGGTAATAAAATCAAGGCACTACTGAAATTGACTATTAGCCAACACACTAGGAAACATGCTGTCTCCAATCAGCATCAGTTCAGACTTTGACCAATTAATTGAATAACCAGACAGATCACTGAAAGTATTAATCAATTTAATCTAAGCAGGAATAGATGCCTGGAGTTTAGAAATAAACAATAAAAGATTATCAACATAAATAATAATTTTAAAATCTGTCAGCATGCACAAACCCGTGAATACAACTATTCTGTCGAATTGCGTAAGCCAGGGGTTCCAAACATAGATCAAATATTAATGGAGAAAGTGGACATCCTTACCAAGTACCTCGCCCAAGCGGACAAAAAGCTGACAACCAGCCATTAGTCATAACTCTTGCTCTTGGGGTCGAATATAAAATTATAACCCACTTACATTGGAAAACCGAAATTACTCAATGTAGCAAGAATAAATTTCCAATGAATTTTGTTGAAGGCCTTCTCAGCATCCAAAGAGACAATGGCTGCCTGGTCAGTTCTTTCTCTATTTAAAGCTATCAAATCCACAACTAATCTATCGGCTAAAATTGCTGTTAATATTTTAATATCAACGTTTATTAGTGAGATTGGTCAGTAATGAGAACAGTTAGTATGGTCCTTATCAGCTTTAGGGATGACTGTAACATAAGCATCATTTAATGATGAAGAAAGCGAACCCAATTCAAATATATATTTGGAAAGTTGATAAAGTTTTGGAGCTAGAATAGTAGAAAAGGTTTTATACCACTCAGTTGGGAACCCATCTGGACCTTGGGATTTCCCATTATTCATATTCATAAGTAAACAAACTACATTGACCCTCACATCCATGGATTTTTTTAAATTATCATCACCGGTTTACTATTGGATCCAATTTTATTGTGAAATCCAACTTGAGAAGGTTTTATGATTAAAGGTACCTAACAATATTTTAAATAAAATAAAATACTTGAGTTTTACTTATTTAATAACAACAACACAGATCACATTTGATTTATTTACCGTCAGAGGTATTATTTAAACCTGATGACTTTTGCCTGTCAGTTCTTTCTTTCCAATTGTGTCTTTCTTTCTCTTTCTGCTACTCAGAAGGTGGAGTTAAGACATGGCAGTTCAGAGAGAGAGCATGCATAATATAAAACTCCTGAAAACATAAACATACTTTAAAATCACCTTAATCACATTCTGTTTCCAGATGTGGAAATTTGCATTCCAGTTGATCTTTTATCCTGTGGTTATTTGCTGAGCTATTGGAAGGACATTCTGCAAAATGCAGGTTATAAAAACACATGGAGTGTTCAGAAGTGATTCATCATCTCCTAGATGGATGATGAAGGAGAGCCATTGAGTTTGAAGGGCAACTCATAAACTGCAGTCCTAAACACACTTGCACAGGAAGTAAGTCTCATCGAATGCAGTGGGATTTACTTCTGAATATACATGCTTAGGATTGTGTTGCCCTAATGCTGTACAGGAATTTATCTCTTTGGGCCTATAAAATCCTCTTGAGATGGTTCCCACAATAACGAAGAGATTGCTTCATGCAGGCATCTTTCACTTCAATGTAGCAAAACTGTATTCTTTGTTGAGACCTGTTAAAACACACGCAAGAGGGTCATGGAGCTAGCCCTGCCCCTGATGCTCATATGGGCAGGCCTCCCCATCCATGTGACTATGACATGTACAACATAACACAGGACTAATGTACACATGGCTGTTTTGCCATGTGACATCCATGCAGGAAAATAGTTACACATATAGTGCTGTTTATGGTAGCTTGATCCCTCTCCCTGGTAAACTGAAATGTTGGGATTTAAGAGTGTTCAGCCTCATCGAAAGAAATAACATAAATCAGAGCACTTCTACATTAGGGTGCCTCTACAAGAGCAATTTAAAGCTCTTTCAAGGCACATTACCACATTTACTTCTACAAGACCGGAGCGCAAATCAGGGGTCCAGGAGCTTTAAATCTCTGATTAGTCGCATTTTTGAATGCGTGTTAAATAGCGAGTTTTAATTTACCGCAGGAGTAAGAGCGCCTTATGTCCGTGTAAACAATTTTGTGAAGAGGCGCATTAATGATCTTGTTGTCATGCGTATGTGTGGATAATTAGTGATCTGCTTAGACCCCTCGCTTCTTGCTGGGTTCCTGAGAGGCGGGAAGCAGGGAAAGGGGGGGGCGGGCAGGGGGAGGGTGTTTTCATGCTTGCCTGCATGCCTGCCTCCATCCATAGACACACACACACACACACACACACACTTGCTCCCCTCGCTTGCTTGCTGGGTGTGTGTGTGTGTGCGCGCGCGCGCGTCTGAATATTTTACATCACCAAAACGGATGATTGAGAAGGAGAGAAGGAAAAACAATTGATCTCACTGGGAAAATAAGGAGGAAGAGGAAGGAACGAAGCAGCTTCCCCTGTCTGTTTGGGTGTGTGTTTGTGTGGATCACTACTCTCTCGCTCGCTCGCTCCTTTTCTTTGGTCTCTTGGTCTCTTCCTCTCTCTCTGGCAAATGGTGGGGGGCAGAGAGAGGCAGCCAAAAATACTTTTTAAAAGACTGCTGGAGGGGAAACTTCTGAGGCACATTCCCATTTACTCCTGAGCAGTTCTGGGAGGGGGGGACAAACTTCTGCTGGTGGCAAAATAGGAGGGGAGAGAGGTAGCCAAACAGGTTAACCACATCATTCCACAGGTAACCTAGGAAACCAAAGGTGGGAGACTCTGGTAGGTGGGGAGAATAAAGGGTGCAAAACCTGTTTGGGCAGTTTCCCCGGGACAAAGCTTATTACTTTCAGCAACATTTGCATGCATTTCAACAACAATGGCTCTCGTATATAGGTATTAGGCGTAAAAGCAATTGTGAGGAGATGCGCATAATCGGGCAACCAGGCATCAAACCAAAATCTTGTAGAGGTGACTTTAGAGTGTTACAGCCTAGTCTGGCAAAAGTCTCTCCATCTGGATGTCTCTTGCTCTTTTTAATGCAAATCAATTGAGCCATTTCAAACTTGTGTATCATTGAATGAAACCACAAGCACCTCACCTTGCACAATTTTTTTGAACCAAAATGGACCCAAAGTGCTGGTGCTAAACATAAACATAGAGCAACTTTTAAACTGAACCCTGGGGGAAATTCACAGAAGATAAGGCTATCAATGGCTACTAGTCCTGATGGCTATGTGCTACTTCCAGTAATCAGAAGCAGTAAGACTAATAGTCTGACCATATGAAAAGGAGAACAGGGCTCATGTAACTTTAACAGTTGTAGAGAAAAGGTAAGTTCAGTCAATGTCATTTGTATGCAATTAGTTCCTGGTGAAATTCCCTCTTCATCACAACAGTTAAAGTTGCAGGGCCCCTGCCTTCTTTTGTATATGGTCACTCTAGTATAGTGCATGCACCTTTAACTGTTGTGATGAAGAGGGAATTTCACCAGAAACTAATGGCATACAAATTACACTGGCTGAAATTCCCTTTTCTCTACAACTGTTAAAGTTGCATGAGCCCTGTCCTCCTTTTCGTATGGTCAGCCTAGACTATATACACCAGTTGCTGGGGAACATGTTTACCCCAGTGTTTTTATTGTTATTTATATCTTGTGCAGTTGTGTGCTGTTTAGCATTTGTCTCTGTTGGAGATTACTCAAAACCATAATAACAGAAGTTCAGCTAGAATTTATACAAGATAGCACCAAGTCCAAGAGGTCACCAACATGGTTAACAAGCAGTCAAGGAAGCTATTAGAGAAAATGAAGTTTGTTTCAGAAAATGCCCAAATGAGGAAAAAGAAAGGGAGCACAAGCTTGCCCCAAAGAGATGCCAGCAGACAATAGATGTAGAAAAGTATTTTGAAGAGCATATCGCTAACAACATCAAGACCAACAATAAAGAATTCTTTAAATATATCAGAAGCAGGAAACCAGCTTGGGAGGCAGTTGGACCATTGGATGATAATGGAGTTAAAGCAGTACTAAAGGAGGATAAGGAGATTGCTAAGAAGCTGAATGGATTCTTTTTTTCTGTCTTCACTGCAGAAGTTATAGGACAGATACATGTGCCTGAATGGATGTTTTCAGGAAGGAAGTCTGAGGAACTGAGGCAAATAGTGGTAACAAAAGTTGAAGTTCTCAACCTTACTGACAAATTAAAAGTTAATAAATTACCAGGCCCAGTTGGTATCCATCCTAGAATTCTTAAAGAATTGAAATATGAAATTCTGAATTTCTAACAAAAATATGCAACATGTTCCTAAGTTCAGCCTCTGTACCAAAGGATTGGAGAATGGCCAGTGTAACACCAATTTTTTAAAAGTGAACTGGGGGGATCTGGTTGGCTTAACATCTGTTCAGTGTAATTTTGTTTAAAGCATTATTAAAGATAAAATTAGTAAGCATACTGACGGACAATCTCTGTTGAAAAAGAATCAACATGGCTTCCACAAAGATAAGTCCTGTCTCACTAACTTTTTTAGAGTTCTTTGAACGTGTCAATAAACATGTAGACAGGATGATCTGGAAAACGTTGTTTACTTGGACTTCCAAAAGTCTTTTCACAAAGTCCCTCACCACAGACTCCTGAGCAAACTTAGCAGTCAGAGAATAAGAGGAGAGGTGGATGATAGGGTTTGTTTGGTGGGATACATAACAAAGGCCCTGAAGAAGATGATAAATTACAGGTAGGCTCATGTGGTAAGCAGTGTTCTTTTAGATATCCTGGCCTCAAAATATTTAAGGGTTTATATGCAAGAACAAGCTCCTTGAATTGTGCCTGGAAATAAATTGGGAACCAGTGTAGTTGTTCTAGGACTAGTGGTATATGTTCTACTAGTGTATATCAGAAAGCAATTGGGCTGCCATATTTTGTATTACCCGTAATTTCCAAACACTCTTCAAGGGTAGCTCCAAATAGAGTGCATTACAGTAATCTAAATGGGAGGTGAAGAAGGAACAGATTTCTGAGGCTACATTACTGTGGCTTCTCATGGAAGCTGGGCAAACTGAAGCTGGCAGGGAGGGGGAGGGGGCAAGAGAAAACAGTGTGCAGTGGAGTTGATATTGCAAAGCTCCATTTACTTTACATAGCAATTATGCTGTGTCTGTGCACCTTTTAAAATTGCTGCCAAACTGAAATTTGCCAGTTCTGGTGCTAAGGGAGGGCATTCAAATGCCTGAAAGTTCATTCCATTTGAATGGAAAACACTAAAATTACAAGCAGGAGAAGAGTAGCTGGGTAGGCTTATAGGAAGTCCCCCCCCCCCCATTTTTAATTGCCTCTATAAAGTGGACTTTGTCCAATCTGCCTGAAATTTGGCAGACCTTCTGTCCTCAGGAAGTAGTGGATTTTCTGCCAGTTTCATGACACGTGGATGGAAACCAATTTGCAGGCAGCAGAAGACAGGATGTGTCTCCACTGAATCAATGGAAAAGCAAAACCCAAGGTAAAACAAAAATGCAATTAAAACAAAGGTAAAATAAAACAAATGCAGTTAAAATTAAGTCAAAATGAAATAAATGTGGCTTTAAAAACAAGCAAAAAATGTTTCCATTGTACACTCTGAGTTGGCTTCAGCAGATGCAAACTTTCAGGGTCACAATGTCCTCCCCTCTCCATCCTTTCAAACCAGTCTGGTGCCCTCCAGATGTCCATTGGCCATACTGTCTGGGAGTTGATAGGAGTTGTAGTCCCAAACCATCTGGAGGGCACCATGTTGGGGATGGCTGCTTTAAACTGAGCAGAATGTCCTGCACACAGCTTAAAGCAGAGGTGGGCAAAAGGTCAATCTGTAGATGTTTTCGACTTCAACTCCCAGCATTCCTGACCATCGGCTATGTTGGGAGGGACTTCTGGGACTTGAACTTCTAAACATCTGGAGATCTCTGGCTTAAAGGACTACGGGCCTATATGTGGTCCTTATACATGGATCCTCTAAGCCAAGCCCTCCCCCTTCATGGAAACTTTACATGGTGAGGAGACCTGTCCCCTTTCAGTAAAGGATGGCAGGGCTGGAGGAGCAAAATTGATCTGAAAGGTGCACTTCCCCAGCCTAATTTCCTTCCGCCTGATGCCCCATGGATCCTTTAAGTTGCAAGAGAAGCTGTCTCTTCACAGTTCAAAGAATTGTGTGGTGGAGGGGGTGAAATGAACAGGAGGATGGATTGGCCTTGAGGCATCCTCCTTGTGAGTTCAGCCAATTGCCCCATGAAATTTAGTGGGCCCCCCCCCACACATTATGATTCCTGCCCCCCTCCCAGCAGACATCGAGTCCACTTATGTACTTTGTTTTTAACATATCTCCTGAAAACCCAGTTAGATTTCCAGGCAAATACTTTCTCTGAATTATAGCATTGTAACTTTTTTGTTTTGTTTGTGCTAGAATATATTGTTCAGGAGTGAAGGAGAAAGAAATCAAGATGCCTTTATCATTGGTTTGCCCTGCAGACTACAATTGATTTACACAAGGAACTGCATTATGACAAGGGCAAACTATGGCCATATTACCTCGACCTCTTCCTGACACAGGTGAGGGCAGAAATGTTCCTCTGGCCAGCTGCTGCCAAACCTACCTTGATGACTTTGTTTTGTATCCTTTTGCTTTGGCTGTCCTTGAGAGATCTTAAGCTTTTATCTCAGATGACTCATGTGCTTGGTGGTACATGATTTGCTCTGCTCCCTTTTCTTGTTCTAGAATTTTAGTGATTACAGACTTGGTTTTGAGGGTTCTGTTTCATTTAGCTTTTAAATGTGATATACTTTTATGGAGTTCAGGATTTTTTCTTAATTCCCCCATCCCCTGTGACACCACTCCTTTGGTCCTCCTTTATTGAATGGGCATCAGAATGCTGCTGACTGGCTCTGTGATCCACTGACCCTTTTGGGCCTCACAGCAATCAGCCCAGCGTTCTCTATTCACCCTTTTCCTTCACCGCTACCACCATTGATGAACACTGTACCCTCCCTCAGGTACCTTAAGAATCCACTCCAGTTTATGAAACAGAATTAACTTTTATCAATAAGTAAGGTTATGCAGTTTACAAAATTTATGGTTTCATCAGTTTCAATGCTTGTTTGGTTCAATACAGTTTCATTTGCAATCCTGCCATGCTACCCCCTAGACTACACTCTCTCCTCCCAATCACTCTGTTCCCAAAATAATAAAATATGTTGTTCCTAATCTTTCTCTAGACCCTTCCACACACAAACTCAGACCCTAACTGCCTCACTCTCTCCATATACAATCTCTATTGCTTTCCTTAACTCCTCCCCTCACTCTAATTGCCTATCCAGACCTTTAAACCACCAGCCAATCAGCATTCACTTCACATTCTATTCACTCTCCCCCTTCCCAACTGCATTATCCACTTACCAACTTTGTATTTGAAGTCTACACAGCACTTACATCTTAAATGGCAATAATCAATCATTAAACATTCCAAACACTTACATTTTATATAACTGGCAATAAACAGTAAAACATCACATCCCCATCAACCTTTCCTATAAGATTAATATTTTAAAAGATACAAACTAATTTAATCCAAAGATTTCAGATAAGATGTAACTGTGTCATTTGGATAATATTTGTGGGTTAATCACTGCAAGAAATATGTACCCTGAGTTGTGCGTAAACTCCTCCCTTCCTCCCCACTGGAGAAGGAACCCATAGCAAGGACCAATATTGTCTGTATACCTGATGTGTGATGTTTAGCTTATGGTTCATGGACCTAAAAATGGGGTGATTGTTACCATATGGGGTGATTAAACTTTAAAACCCTTTTTAAAAATAGCTTAAGACCCAAATAAAATCAGCACTCATGATGGCCATCAATAAGTAGCTTTCCCCAAACAAAAAACAAAATAAAAAACAACCCACCTTAATTGTGCCCCCCCCCAAAAAAAGCCCAAAATATGTAATTCTTGGCTTCACACTTTTTGTCCAATTAGGGTCCAAAAGAGCTCAAATTGATCAGAAAAGATCTATAATGGGCGGGGAACCAGTGGCCCTTCAGATGTTGCTTGACTACAATTCCCATCATCCTTGACCATTGGCCATTCTGGCTGGGGCGAATGGAGTCTAGCAACATCTGTAGGGCCATGCCAGTGTTGTACTGGAATAATTATGGAAAGCATCACTTCTTGCCTCAAACTGAGTGGGTTGCATCTAGCTTCGTCATGATATTGCTGGTGGACCGGAACTTCCTCATCCACTCTTCCCCCTGCCTTGCAGCCTCCCATGCACCCTCCAGATCTGCTCTGGAGGGTTCGGGGACCCTCCAAAAGAGATGTGGAGGGCATACAACAAAGCTGGATCCAACCCACAATTGTGTATTTTTGGCTGTTTTTCTCTTTACACAATTCAGGTGTTGTTGTTTTAGGTGGAGTGTATATGAAATGTATTACCGATGGCCAGCCTAACTAATAATTTGACTAGGGTCATAGGCTTTCAACCACGACCACCACCACCACCACCACCATCAAAGTGATGTAGTTTAACTACTCCCAATAGACTAGTTGATTCAAGATTGGTTCAAGGTCCCCCCTTTTCAGGGATCTTCTGTCAAATATTCTCTTTTCTGCTAAACCACTGACTTGGAAGCAGAGGGAATTCCCCTGCAGACAAAGCTTAACACCATTGGTGTGTTTTCTCCTCTTGTTGGAAATATCTCTCTACATACCAAACATTCCTATTGACATTTCTCTAGTTGCCATCTCAGTTACAAAATGTTGCACTGGAACTTGCCTTTACCCAAATATTTATTTCTTACATGGATGTTGATCACTGGATAAGCTGAAAGGGAACCGTTTTCCAGCAAGCTTTCCTCCCCCCCCACCCCAGCCCCTCTTGACCTTTGCACATATTTTCCAAATCAGCTTGTCTTAACTCAAACCCTTCCTGAAGTTCTTGGCAGGCTGGGCTCACATGATGGTCCGTCTGTCCTACCTGTGGGCTAATGACAACTTTTTGGGCCCTTTTTGTAAGCATTTCTTCCTACAAAGAAGAGGCGGTGGTGTAGGAAAGGCTTATTGCCATCATTATTTCATATGTTTTTGGTCTTAAAAAATAAAGTTTATATAATAGAAATGCAATATAATTAGACACATGGGAGTTCTGGTTTGGAAGTGGTTCAGCAGAATTCTATGATAAAACAAGTTCCTGACCACAAAAAGCTACATACGGTGATTTGACAGTCTAACATATACAATCGCTTATGCTAAATGAAAGGCAATGTCACCATGTTAAACGCTGTATACTGAAAGCCCGAACGTTATTTGCTTGCTAGCAAGCCCAAAAGCTGTAAATCTAACCCAAAGTCAATGTTAAATAAACTTTGAACAGACTTTTCCAAAAGGTGCCCAGGGTGGTCATGTTTATAAAGCAACATGTCGGCAAAGGAAAGGATTCTAATAGGATTATTTGAGAATGGCATCATTTCAGCCCTGCTGAGTCACATGCGGTCTGTACCCTTTGTACCTTTTCTTTTCTTACATGCATCACTTTCTGAACTAGTTTGTGGAAAGATTAAATCTCCAAAGGTTGCTGGACTTAAAAGAACCATCTTATTACACTGAAACATAGGGCTGAAGTGCTCTAAAATTGCAGACTTCAATAATGGGGTTTTCCAGGACTCCCCACCACCACCAGTTGAGTCAAGGTTAGGATAAGTGTGCTGCTGTAAACTGAAATTGATTTGTTGACTTCAGTAGAGCATCCACCATTTTATCGCCTGAACACTTGCATCGTTAGCTCAGAATTCCCAATTATAAAGTCATGTGAAACAAGGAAGTGACCCCTGTCAAATTCATTTTGGAACGGAAAACCCAAAATGATGGATATATAATTGGAGCAGAAGGACCCTCCTTAAAAAAAATTACTTTGTAGAGATGCCAACATTCCCACCTGCTACCTGCTACCAAAGAACAGGAAAATGTACAAGTCAGGGCCATTCATGTTGTACAGCAGATGAGACTGTTGGTATGGAAAGATATTACTGTAACTTTAGGAGCACTTTCGGAGTCCCATGTGGTACCAAAAGCCTTCAGTGCAAATTAGTTGGATCCCACGGCTTCAGAACAGCTGAGAGCCTTTCTCTTAAATACTTTGAGAATATTTTTTTTCTAAAGGCAAGGTAAGTATTAAATATTACTATTCCAGGAATGCCAACTAGCTTTCATACATTCTTTTATTTCTCATCATTTACACAGGTTTTTCCTGAGATGTGACCCAGCCAGTTACAGTTTTGTTGGAGCAGTGATTATTTTATTGTTGTATGTTATTGTTATATTTTAGTATTGATGTTGTCATTATGGCCAGATCTACACCAAGCAGGATATAGTGGCATGAAAGCGGTATGAAAGTGGTACACACAAAACACAAAACACAACTGATTTCCATATCATGAAACTCCTTCAAAATGAGGTTGCAATTTTAGGAATCAGCTGTAACCACATATAGAGTGACTATTTATTTATTTATTTAAAGTATTTCTTGGCCACCTTTCAGGGCAGAAATCCTCCCAAGGTGGCTTACAGCAATAAAATACATAAAAGGATAACATATTGAATGTGATAAACACAGTAAAATAGCAATAAAAATAGCAATAAAAGCCAACAATAAAACCAGGAACAACAATAATGGCAATAACAGCAACAACAGCAATCATAGCAACAGAAAGTCAAAGAAAAAGAATAAAATTTCAAGTCCTTGTTAAAATCCTGCAATGATGGAGCATGGTGGACCTCCAATGGCAACTTGTTCCAAAGCTGTGGGGCCCCTGCAGGGAAGGCCTTCCCAGATGTGGTCACCCACCTAACTGCTCCCACAGGAAGCAAATGAGAAGGACCTCTCTTTCTGATCGTAAAGTGTGGGCAGACTGATATGAGTGCACACGGTCCTTGTATAGGTTTACAAGGCTGAGTTGCAGGATACGGTTTCTGTGATTTCAGTAGAATCATGGAATACAGTGACTGGAATGCCCTAAATCTGGCCTTCCCAACCAGGTGCCCTCCAGATGTGTTGGAGAATGGGCATGCTGACTTGAGAATGCTGGAAGTTGTAATCCAACACATCTGGAGAGCACCAGGTTGGGGAAGTCTGCCTTATTCTGTCTGTGTAATTGCCACTGCCTGTGCAAAATGGCTCCAGGATTTTTACTGCAACCAGAAGAGCTGGTCTAGATGAGATTCCCCCACCCCCGACAAAAGTCTTCAAGAGGGCTTTCCCAGACATACAGCACCAGATTTTTACGAAGCTTTCTCTACTCTTTCTCCAGAAGTTCCAAGGCTGCAACTATATAGGTCTCATTAGGCCTATTTCACATGATTATATTTTAAGAGGCTGCATTTTTCCCATGTAGTTTGATACTTTTCATTGTGAATCTGTGTTTAGTTCCATTACAGGGCAGGTCAGAGCAGAACACAGCCAACTAGCCACTCATGATCTGAGCAGGTGTCTCTAGATTCTGAGCCAATAGGAAATGCCTGGATTACTTTTTCCCATCCTCCCAGAAATAAATGCCTGCATGGTTCGGATCCAGAACTGCTGAACAATAACAAAAGGTTGCAAATGGCTGAAAGATATGGTCAGATAGAGGAAATGGGATTGAATGACAGACACAATAGACATTGTCCTGTTACCCCAAATTATTATCACTAAGTAGCAAAAAAAGATGAAAAAAGCTCATCTTTTATGCTTACTGTAGAGATCAAATGTGTTCTTCTTTTACCTCTTCTTGTTAAGAAATATTAGTGCCCAGAAATAACCATGATCACAACTTGCTTGTTCTGGACACAGCACATTGCTCAAGTTTGATGTCCCATAAGCACACATCTTTTGAAAATATCATCATCATCCTCATCATCATGTAACAACTTTCTCTTATACTACAGTACAAAATTGTATGTTAATACAGTTAAAACTAATAAAGAAGCCTGCAACTAAACACTAAATGAAATATCCTTACATTCAAATACAAAATTCACTGTTGACCATCTTTCTTATATAGGAGGTCATGGAAACCTTGCACCAGTGTCTTCTCTTTTTTCCTTCCCTTCTCTGCTCTGATTTGTCTCGGGGGCTCCTAGATGGAGGGCTCCCAGTCTTACCAATCAAAAAGCATTGTGCTATAGGGTGACCATATTTTGGAAACCAAAAAGGAGGACAACATGGTTGGCCCCCAGGGGGCGTGTCCAGAACCAAGGGTGTGTGCCCACCTGAACATAGCCTTGGTCACATGTCGGATTTTACAGCACACAATTAAGACAAATCTTCATGTTAAAATCACTGAAATAACAAGTGAGACATCCAACAGGAAAGGTTTTGTGCTTGCCCAGCACTTCTTAGCTAAAAACTTGAGATCCCCTTGATGCCAAGGGCTGAAACTACTCAAGGTACAAGACTCCAAAGAGGAGGTTTGACGAACTGAATTTGAAGGGTATGGCTCCAGTGTTTTTTTTTTTTTAAAAAATAATTTTAAAACCTTGAACTTTAAAAAATCCTTAAAATCAACAGATGAATAGATCTGCTAGAAACATGGCATGGCTAAAGTGATATATCATGGTGCCAAGTTTCATCTCCTTATTTTTGAAAATGATGGGGTTTTTTGAAAAAAAATTAAACCCTCAAATTATTTTTTAAAAATCCTAAAAATCAACGGATGAATGGATCTGTTTCAAACATGTCATGTCTAAAGCCCTATTCAAGAGCTATCAAGGTGCCAAGTTTCATCTCTTTATCTTTACAAATGATGGAGCTGAAAGTATTTTTGTTAAATCCTATTGACTATAAAGTAGAGCTGCCCTTTGGGTGGGGGGAGGATGGGAGAAATCCAGATTTTTCTTCAAATTTCATAATCCCCCCCTTCTCGGATTTGTTACCAAAAATCCTGACATGTCCTGGTTTTTCTTGACATATGGTCACCCTAATTGTGCAGATATTATGTACTTCTTCCTTAATGATCTCCTAAAACATGTGCCGCAATTGTTACACTGCCATGAAATACGTAAAAACAAACAAACACTGTGTTAGGAGTATTGCTCAGGCCCATGTTATGCACGTTTTGAATTCTGGATGATTTTGGATACAGCATTTCGCTAAAAATAAAAATCTGATTGCAATGTGTCAAGGTATGTCTTTATGTTTGCTGTTCCTATCTTGTTCCATTATTTAAAGCTTGAAATCTCTAATAAATATGGCTCATCCCATCTATCCCAGTATAGTGGTACTTACAATACTGTAAAATGATAAAAATGTATACATGTGTAAAAAGGCCTCTGAAAATAATTATCTGTTTATTCTTGGCTACCAAGTGTTTGCCTGATTTTCAAAGTTGCATCGCCTCCAGAAACACTCAGCTACAACTTTGGCAGCCATTCAGGAGAAGGGAGTTCCAGAGCTGACACACAAAGAGTGCCTGACTCATCAAGGGACTACTCTTGGCACATTGCACAGATTGCAACGGAACATCAGGAAGGAAGTGGTAACAAAGGTATGTAAGAGATGAAGAGGAGCAGCCAAAATGGACAAAGAAGTGGGAGCAGGAGAGACAGAATGTGAACAGTACTTTGAAGCCCAATGAGAAGAAGCTGAGGACAATAAATACTCCTATTTTTACTATTGCTATTCACCTATCATCAAAACAGAGAGTACGTATTTTCGAAATATAAACCAAATAGGTCCCCACCCAAAGCAGTTAAATTAAATAAATCTTTTTAAAAAATGAACAGGGAACAAAAATAACAACAAGGAGAAAACAGGGAATAGCAGGTAGGTTGGGAATGAATATAACGGTTTATTCATTTAGTATATAGTTTATAATCTCACTTTTCTTCCATCATGGAGTTCAAGCCAGTATTCATAAGAGGCCCAGGCCGTCTCTCATCCTGGCCCTGACCAAACTCAGACTTGCTTAGTTTCAGCAAGGAGGCTACACGATATGCCCTCAGACCATGCAAACAGATCCTAGTGCAGGGGAAATGAACCTCTTTCAACTTTAGGGCCAAATTCAATTTTGGAGAAGCTCCGACCCACATCCAAAGGGTAGGCAGGGCTGGAGGTAGAAGGGATGGGACCAAAATACCAAATATATCAGCATATTTTAGCTTAAAGCTCTTATGGCCAGTAGCGAAGCCTTAGGAAAGGTATTTCAGCCGTTTAGAATGGGGAAAACCTATGCAAAAGCCAGGAAGTCAGCAAATCGTTGGCAGTCAGGAAAAGGGGGTGAGTTCAGGGCAAGGGGTTTTGGCCACCTGGGGAACACTACAGAGACCCATCAGGACCCTCTACAATTAGTTCTTGGGTTAACTGTGGGTTGTTTAATCCATGATTAACCCATAGTGTCCAGGTTCCCATGTCATGAATCAACCTCCGATCAAGCCGATTAGAGGTTGATTATGGAAAGTGGAAGCGGTATGTGTTGCAGTTCATTAACTCACAATTTGCTGCCATTGCAGCCAAACTGGGTCAAATAAAGGGGAGTTTAACCCTTTCCATCCCTGTTACGGTTCTAAAGGAAATAGCTTGACCGAAACTACTGTTTGTATTGGTAAGAAATATCAGAGTGGCAACAGGCTTAACAGTTTAAAATGTTTTAAATGTCAGCTGTTTTATGTTTATGGTTTTAAATTTTGTATATTGTCTTTTTAGTGTTCAATCTTTTAATTTTTGTAAACCACCCAGAGAGCTTTGGCTATGGGGCAGTATATAAATGTAATAAATAATAATAATAGTAACAGTGGAGGATTTTCTCCCACTGCAAATAGTTTCAGGGTAAAAATTGCAGGGCAGCTATTTGCATTTTTTTTAATACAGAGGCAGTGCCTGGCATATGCTTATTCGTTGACACATGGAGGAACTGTTGAAATCTCTGAAAAGAGCTATGCTTCTTTTTTTCTTTGTGCAAAATAGGTTGGAACTAGCCTAAATCAGATGTACTTTGTTCCTATTGAAATCAAAGGGGCCTAACTTAAAGTTATCACTCACTTGTCCCATTGATTCCAGTGGAACCTTGGTTCAGTTAGTTTAGTCTGTCTGGATCCAAATCAATGCACACCAATCTATGGGAGTCCTTGGTCTCATAAATTTAAACAAACAAAAAAAGTGCTTCAAAGAAGTGGCACAATAATTCAATGATTAACACTTAGAAGTAATTTCAGCTATGTGAACAGTCTCTCAGGTTGAAGCTGAAACTCCAAGAGAAAATGTCTTCTCATTTTTATTATAAGGTCCCATTGTTTATTTTTTAAAATATTTAAAATATTTATAGTTTGCCTTTAAGGGTAACCCCCCCTCAAGGCAGCTTCCAAAATAAAATACAAATAACAATAAACTTAAGACATTAGCAAGAGCCAGCGGTAATAACCACTGCATGGAAAAAATATCTAGCCCACAAAGATATTAAAAATCAATAAATAACTACAGCTAAAAGTAAAAGCAACCCAGCAAAACCCATCTTATTAAAAAAAAAGCCAAAGAAAACATGAGTTTTTAAGGCTTTTCTAAAATGATGGGGCGTAATGGACCCCATTTGGCATTGTGTCCCACTGGTGTGGGGCCACTGTTGAGAAAGTCATCTCCTCATGCCTGCTAACCTTTTGAGAACACCTTTGCCCTCAGAGGCCGATTTGTCGGGCACATGTGAAGAGCTTTTTCCTGTGTTGCCCCCAAACTGTGGAATGCACTCCCTCAAGAACTACAATTGGTGCCCCCACTCCCCTGGCTTTTAGAAAGGGTGCAAAGATGCATCTCTTAATTGAGCCTTTTAAAACTGCAATCCTATGCCCATTTGGTGGGTAAAGAAGTAATCCACAGGAAGTATGCCTAGAGTTAAGCTGCTTTGAACTCAGTGGGACTATTAAGCAGACATGAATTATACTGTCAATTATGCAGCTTCCAGACCCTAGTTCAAGATTTCCGCAGCCTTCCTGGGATGACTAGATGGAAACAAAGGGTAGAGCTGAGAATCATCTACATTGTGATGACACTTCAGCCCAAACCTCCAGATGACTTTTCATAGCCGTTTTATGTAGATGATCCAAATCATGGGGAACAAGGTGGTGAAACCTTGTGGCACACCTTAGGCCAATGGCCAAGGGGTGAAACAAGACCCCCAGCACCACCTTCTGAAACTGCATGTCCAGGAAGGATTGGAAGTGGAACCACTGAAACTATCTCCTAAAACCAACCCAGATAAATGAGCCAGAAAGATACAATGGTCAATGGTATCAAAAGCTGCTCTGAGGTCAAATGGACCAACAGGATTACACTTCCTCCCATCCATTCCCTGGTAGAAAGTTGTTTCCATCCCAAAATTGGGCCTTGAAACCAGATTAGAATGGATATAAATAATCAACATCATCCAACATTGTCTAAAACTGAGAAGATCACATGTTCCAGCACCTTGCCCAAGAATGGCAGATTAGACACTGATGGCAACATGTTCTAAATGGCCATGGATGTCTCCATCGTTAAACCGTCAAACTACCTAAATCCTTCTTATTTGCTGTATTGATCACTCAGCCTCTCGATTTATCTTTCTTTTTTATCTTTAAAGCCTCAGATTATGTGCAAAGCAAATTAATCTGCTTAGTCCATTAATTGCAATGTTCCAAATAAAATCTTCTGTGTACCTTCCCCAAGACCTGGTGATTCAAAATGCTATGGGAACCCTATGTAGCATTCCTTCTTGTTTGCCCATTGTAACAGAGCTCATTTTTCAGTGGAGGTTTCCCATTATTTCTAGGGAAATTGTGGTCAAACCCATGTACTCCCAAGCCTTTTGATCTCCTGAATCCTCTTCATATCCCCGATTAAAAAAAAAAGTCAGTGATTAAGACAGAGTTCCTTAAAGAACACATAGTCAGGCTTCTGTTTGACCAAAATGGTTTCCCAGTGAATCAAACCTTTCTCAGCTCAGGGGGCTGTTCCACAATGGGCCCTGAAAAGATGGATAGAGCAATTGTCCTGTTTAGTGATCCACGAAAGGAAAGGAGTCCTTAGTGAAGGGAGACCTTACACTAAATCTGACCTGACACTTTAGGAGTAAGACAATAAAAGGTCAGGGGGACTAAGGAGAAGAAAAATTCAAACAATAGGTGCCACAGCTAGCACACAGCTCCTGCCACACAGGCTATGGGGCAGCAGCGTTAACTGCCTCAGACATGTGAAGGGTAAGTGAAGCGGAAAGAACTTGAAGTTTCCTTCTTAAGAGTTGTGGCCCAGAATTTTCACAACTTACCCAGGCCTCCCAAAGAGGTCAAAGTGACATAGCTAGGTCTGAGGGGATTTTTGGGGGGAGTGAAAAATACATATGAAATTATCTAATGTGGGTAGAAGGGGAAGGGGGGAAATATAGATGTCGTATGGAGCTAAAATTAAAAAAAAATAAATAAAAATCTAACAAGGCATTAATTTCGGGGAGAAAAATCCATAAAGAAATTGTGTAGAAACAACAGCAACCTGATTATGTTCATGTGTGTGTGTGTGTAAATGTGGAATGTATGTATCTTCAGCTACCACTTTTAAAAACAAACCATTTTTTTTAACCATAGCCAGGATTCAGTAGTCAAAACTTCCTTCAAGCATAGGGCAGTTGTGTCTTTCTTCCTGTGAATGCTTGTTCTTGTGATCTGCCTGGAGACAAAAGGAGGAATTTTTGTGGCTTCTGTGTGTATCTCTGTTGTCAATCGCATCTCCATTATCACTTCTTTGTAACAGGCTCTGCCCTTGTTAAAATGAGCAGCCCCTTCCTGGTCAAGTTGGGCTGATACTCTAATTGCTTACTTTGGTGTGTATGCACCAATAGGCCAGTCTTTAGAGATGCTAACAGCTACCAACAGTGTGTCAGTAATAACATTTTTCATTGCAGGCTGCAGGAAGAAAATCTTTCCTTTTTCAGTTTTTCATATAAATGGGGAATGTTTGTGCCATTAAACGGCATCCTTCCATTTCTCAGTGCCTCATTCTCAGGAGGGTCATAGGCATTGCCATTCATAAGGGTATCATCCAGGTTGGGAATGGCTGTACTTGAAAGATTTTTTTTAAAAAATGTTGTTTTACTAAGCTTTTTTGAACCATAGATTTTGCCTGAGAGCATGAGGCAATACAGATTGTGTTTGCAAGGCATCTTTGATAAGGAATGCTGGCCAAGAAAAGTTTTATGTAGTTGAACATAATTATTAGGATGTAGAGTGTCCAGTGTCTTATTTTACAAGGCACAATTCTCTATTTTGGAGAGCTGGCAAAGGTCATCCTCTGTTTGAAGGCCTATCAAGTTCATGTATGGATTAGAGATAAAGAACCATCAGACAGAAGATATTGTAGGTTGCCTTTTTAGAATTAGAGCCTATTATTAACCAGTTTAAAACTGTTATAAACCGTTTTAAAGCAGTAGTGTAGATAGGCTCTTAGTCTTTTGGTGGTTTGTCCAGTTGACCCCATAACATAGTACATGCCTTTATCATTTTCTGTACACAATACAAACATCTTAAAATCATATCTTGGAAAAATTAATGAAAATATGTTAAGACAGTGAAGTGAATAAATAAAACAGATAAAACAAATAAAGCTTTTTCGTTTCTTCTTTTTTTCTTTCTGATTTTTTGTATTTTTCAAAATCAAACAAGAGTTCTTCTGTTGGGTGACCAGATAAAATCCAGGTCAGGGCTCATGTAACTTTAACAGTTGTAGAGAAAAGGGAATTTCAGCCAGGGTCATTTGTATGCAATTAGTTCCTGGTGATATTCCCTCTTCATCACAACAGTTAAAGGTGCAGGCACTATACTAAAGTGACCATATACAAAAGAAGGCAGGGCCCCTGCAACTTTAACTGTTGTGATGAAGAGGGAATTTCACCAGGAACTAATTGCATACAAATGACACTGGCTGAAATTCCCTTTTCTCTACAACTGTTAAAGGTACATGAGCCCTGACCTGGATTTTATCTGGTCAGCCTACTGTCAGTGGCTCTCCAGGATTTCAGGCAGAGGATTTTCCAGTCCTACCTGGAGGTACTAGGGATTAAACCAAGGACTTTTACGATAGGATCCAATGGTGCCCTACTGCTGGCAGCTAGCACTGCTGGCCGCAGTGATATTGCACTTCCAGAAACAAGCCCCCAAATGAATGGAAAGATGTGTTTCTGGAAGGTATTCCAGAAACTTGTGTGTCTGAGTTTTGTGGTGCTTGCGACCCAGAAGTATTATATTCCCACTGTCAGTGGTAAGAGCCATGCATGCACTGGGCCCAGCAGTGCTGGGTGTTAACGGTAGGGTACCGTTAGATTCTAACACTGCATGCAAAGCATGTGCTCTACTCAGTCCCTTGGGGATGATCTGGAGGGGCCTACACGCTAACAGTGGGTGGAGGCAGAGCCAAAAGTGAGTGGAGCCATACTTCTTTGTGCAATTCATTCTCTCTCTCTCTCTCTCTCTCTCTCTCTCTCTCTCTCTCTCTCTCTCCTTTTCCCACAACCAGAGGGCTGTTAGGGGCAGGTTAGCTCAAATTGTTCTTGCCAGAGGTCTGGTTTGCCCCCCCACCCTGGTTTGCCTCCCTGTTTTTTTTCCCTCTGAGGCAAAAGCGTGTCAGGCTGCCTCTACAAGAGAGGTTTAAAGCTCTTTCAAGGCGCTTAATTTTTTTTACCTTTACAAGGAGGGAGCGCAAATCGGGCGTAGAGGCGCGCTATCCCTCCGATTGTGCGCATTATTGAATGCGCGTTAAATAGCGAGTTTTATTTTGCGGCGGGATGTGCTGCTGCTGCTGCTGCTGCTCGCTCCCCCGCTCGGCTCCTGGCTTCCCTAGCCGGCTCCTCTGGCTCCGTCTTTTGCCTTCCTCGCCAGCCCACGTCCCTCGACAGACTTCCCTCCCTCCGGCGGGGGAGGGCGAAGCAGCCAGGCATGCAGGCAGGCAATGGAGCGGAGCGCTGAGGCTGCAGCCAGCGCGCGCGGGAGAGCTTCGCGTGGCCGAAGAAGGGGTCGCCCTGCCGCCGCCCCCCCTCTCCCCGCCGCCACCGTCCCCCCGCCGGGAAGGAGACGCTCCCCGTCCAGCAGTGACAACTCCTCCCGGCTCCCCTGAGTGCCCCCCCCCCCCGGTTTCTTGCCTTTTCAGAGAGAAAGGCCGGCGGAGGACTCTCGCTGCTCCCCGGCCGAGATTGGCTCCTGCCTCCGGGGGTCTTGCCTCCCCCCTCCCCTCTCCCTGCCTGCCTCTCGTGCAGAGGTATTAGGGGTAAATGTGCTTCAGGGATGAAGCGCATAATCACTTAACCAGGCGCAAAAGCGAATCCTTGTGGAGGGGGCCTGTGTTAGCTCTTCGGCTCCCCTCCCCTCCCCCCTCCCTTTCTCTTTCTCCCTCCAGTCAGGTTCTGGCAGATGAGAACTTCAGCCAGACTGCCTTTCTCCTGGGCAAAAATGGAATGACCCCTTTAGTCTGGCTCTTTGGGGTCTTTGAAGGAGTACAATCCTGTCTTTGCAGAGATTCAGGTGTTGTATGATTTTAAAAAAATGCTTTCGAGCCTGGGATGCAAGGCTTGGGTTTTATATTGAGTCTTGGAGCCGGCTGCTGGGAGGACCTGATGCAATCCATTCAAGCCCCCAATTCCTTTAAAACTACACAAAGACTTGGGGCGTGTTAAATGCGCTTAGGGAAAATAATCCAGACTTTTAGAATTCTAGGAAAGGCTGGGGAAGAGGCAGGGTGTCAGCAGGACAGGCACAGCATCATGTGAGTACCATGCTGCAAATCTATACACCAGGCATGGCGAGAGTGCACTAAATCGCTGGTGTGATGGAGCTCTATGACATGTATATCAGCTACCTCTGAACAGTGACTCCCCAAAAGTAATAACAGAACACAACCTGTTAATGGCTTTAGGCAGATCCATGGATATTGTGAGGAAACAAATTAGTATTTATTGCAACTTAATGGCAGGATATTAGGATAAGAGGCAAAGTACAGTCCTGTGTATTTCATTTAATACAATCCATCACAACCAAAGCACACTGACCTAAAGGCTGCAGTCAGCATCTGGTGAGCTAATGCAATTCCTAACGAACATGCTTAAACACGATCACATTCCAGAGTGAAGAAAGCAACAAAAGGAATAGAAGACACCAAGTAATTTGGAATTTGCATTTCTCACATGCCTTTTCTACAAGATATGATGCATCTATAATGAGATAATGACAATTTCCATACTGCTGTTTATGTTATGTGTGCGCGTGTTTGTCGGTGTGCATGCATTTGTCTTTATCATTCACCACTTCTTAATATTAGCTTTCTTAGGGCCAATTTATATCATCAGCAGAATCAAGTGGTAAACCTTTTCCTAGACTGTACATCTTCAAGCTGCAGGTAGAAGGTTTGAAAGCTCCCATATGTAAAGTCTCCCCCTTGCACATGGACAAATTGCATGTCAAGAAAAAGGCTAGGCTGAACATTTCTTCTTACCCTGCTAGTTTAGTATGTCAGAACTGTTTTGTTTTTAGATGGGGAAGGGTCTAAATTTACAGTTTCTTACTTTCAGTGACACACATGGCATAGAAATATATTTTTCACTATCAATTAGGCCTTAGTTGGTATGGATTCTGACACAACAGTGATGTACGCGGCCTAAGCTTTGGCTATATTAATCACATCTAATCCATTACATTACTTCTCTCTTAGAGGATGTATTGTCGATGGCGCATTGGCACCACAAGATCCAAAACACCACGCTTGCACTCCTGTGGGTTGTCCCCATGCTAAGGAGTGATCGCGTGCCCGTGCCTCACCACACAACTGTGCATCACTGCACAGGTGCCACAGCAGTCCCGCCCAGGCCACCATCACAGGCCATTTCTCTTGCCGGCAGGAGGGGGCAGCCCAGTTCACCTCTGCAGCCAGAGCAAGAGCTGGGCTGGCTGGAGGCACCTCAGAGGATTACCAAGGGAAGCAGAAGAGAGAAGTCCTCAGCTGTGGTTCCTCCTCCCCGCCTAGCTGGCCACCCCGGGCAACTGTAGCCAGGCCTTCACAGCCCCCCCCCTCGTCTCTTCCTGTCACCCCATGTTTTTTAAAACTTTTTTTAAAAAATCTTTATGCGCTTTTCATGCGTGGGCATCCTTCTGCCCATGCTGGAGAAGTGCAGAGGAGTTCCAACAGCCATTTGGCTTGCTGGCCTGCCCTCTCCTCCCCATCCCCCCTGTCCAGTGATGGCGACCAATCAGGAGTCACCATTGGCCAGGACATGCCTCAGCTGTTAGACTGGAGCATGGCGGCAGACGGCAAATGCGCATTGGCACCTTGCTCACAGCAAAAAGTTGGGTAAGTCCCCGACTTTTTTAAACCAGAGCTTTGGGGGAATGCCCTGGGATGGCTCCACAATGGCTGCTGCATCATATAAATGATCTAGCGCCAGTGTGGATCCATCCTCGGGCTTTCCTCTCATCAACACAAGCCCTTAGTCTCTCTCTCTCTCTCTCTTCCCCCTCCCTCTCTCTGTGTGTATAAGGAGCTGGTGTATGTGTATTAAATTCTGCTCCAATTATGAGATGGCTTAGATGCCAGATCATAGATACACTTGCATTTGTACATTTGGGAAGATCATAGCTCAGTGGTAAAGCACATGCTTTGCACACAGAAGGTGCCAGGTTCAATCCATAGCTTCTCCAAGGATTGAACCCTGATCCACTATTGTAGAAACAATACTGGACTATATGGTCCAGTGGTTTGATGAGGTATATGTTCACCACTAGCCTTCACTTGAAATGAATTGTTATGTTCATAAGCATGCTTACTTGGAAGCATCTCACTGAAATCATTTACATTCAAGTACACACAATCAGGGTTAGTCTGTAAAAGATATGTTTCATTTGTAAAATTTCATGCAAATGGATGTCAGCAACAGATTTTAAAATTCCTCTTTAAACAGAGCGGTGCATAGTAAAGAGGCGTTTCTGTTTTGTCCTGCCTTTCTCTCTTTCATTTTCTCTTCCTTTTTTTTTGGATTGTAAAGTTAATTTCTCCCTTATTTTGGCAATTAGCTGGGGCTTGCTGAGGGTCAATAACTTATCAATATGTTGAAAATGTAAGAAGATGAAAAACTTTAACAAGTATTGATAGGAAATCATTGATTCATGGGGGGAAGCCTCAGTTAACTGAAGATTAATTAAACACTCTTAAAAGGATGAGTAAAAGCTAAGAGATGGAAGAAACTGATTTCTGCCTGGAGCAGAATTGTTATTGGATGTAGAGATTTGAATGGAGATTGATAAGAGCATCATAGATCTTGCAAAATGCCTAATACTATTTCTTTTCTTTTTTTAAAAAAGGTCAGCAATTTGTTTGAAAGATAATGCCCAGATGCATACTATTCCAGTGACATGACATGTCTTCAGGCACGTCTTTTGCCTGCATTGAAGACATTAGTTCAATATTCATTTAATACAATCCATTTAATACTGGGTTTACATGTCAGCTGCATTTTAATTTTTGCAGTTAATTGTTTTGGTCATTATTAGGTTTGATTACATTTCAGGTTACAGTGAAATAACTTTTGTAGGGAGAAATTACGTGAATAAAGCGCTTCATCTGTATTCCTGTTCCACTTCTGTCTGTCTGTCTGTCTGTCTGTCTCTCTCTCTATTATAAAGTGTGTGTCTGACTCAAAAGTAAAAGACCAGCATCACAGTCTATGACAAACTGCTAACTTCTAAATCCAAATGACAGACAGATGCATGGGACCAAACCAAATCAGAGCTGAAAATCCTAGCCATAAGATGTTACTCCACAGATAATGGAGTAACATCAGGCTAGATCAACTGAGGTACTTTCAGATTGCTGTCTGTCTCTCATTTTAATCATGAGTAGATTTGGAGTTTGCATTTTCTGCCACTTGTAAATTAACTTTTGAGAGACAGTCAATATCGTTGATTGATCTTGCTAGCAAAAGTGACCAAGAGCCGATCTACACAATCCTTTGGAACGTTTTAAAAAATATTTTAAAACGTTCCAAATAGGTGCGTTCTAAAATGTCTTAGGCCACATTACTGAATACTCACGTTACAAGAGAACAGTCTTCGGTCTTTAAAGCTGTGTGTGCAGTCACACACTGTTCTGCCCTGTCTCTTTCGTTTTTACAATGAATTTAGGGCAAAGCATTGTGGGGGTTGTAGTTCAGTCACCAACTTCCTTCTTAGTTCCTCTGTCATTCCCTAGTGAGTATAGGGCTAAGAATTGTGGGTGTTGTAGTTCACTCGCCCACTTCCTCTTTCTTCCCCACCAATCAACTGCTAAGCATTTGGGCACCAGTAAAGGAAGCACTGCCCCCATGAATCACAAACGGTAAGGAAGGACACATTATTTTACTTTAAATGATTTATTAAAAGTGAAACCGTTGTATATAACTGAAGTGAGTTTTAAAAACCTCAGATATACAACGTTATAGGGAGTGCATCATGTGGCCCAAAGAGTTTTCATAACCCTTATAAAATGTCAAAAACCTTGTATGTAGATCGGCTCCAAGTATTTTGGATAGACTTTAGGATGTGGACCTGGGGAGAAGAAGGCTTTCAATGGCTACTATGTTACCTCCAGTAGCAAAGGCAGTGAGCCTATGAACACCAGTTGCTGGGCAACATGGGTGGGAGGGTGCTGTGGCACTCGTCCTGCTTGTGGGTTTCTCATGGGCAACTGGTTGGCCACTGTGTGAACAGAATGCTGGACTAGATGGACCATTGGTCTGATCTAGTATGGCTCTTCTTATGTTCGTATAGTATGGTGGAAATTTTGGGCAGATGGTCATACCACAGAGTTTATTTCTCCATTCTTATTCAAGAGATGCAAATAAGAATGTGTTATCTAAAACTCATCTGCCCAAGGTGACTATTAATGCCAGAAGTAACCAATCTTATTTTAGTTGATGGAATAGAAATGTAAGCATGGATCATGTACTTCGGCCAACTGTGCTAATTTTAAAAATGATTTTGTGATCATTGTTCTATTGACTGTGATTCTCACTTTCTAGGACAGCAGCAGTCATTCTATTAAATAATTTATTCTGAAAAAAAGATCTACATCCTAGTCATATTCAGATTTATTCAGCTATAAATCCTACTGAAATCAATGGGACTTATTCCTACGTAAATGTGCATAGATTTGCAGTCTTACAGCACAATCCTATGTGTGTCTACTCAGATATAAGTCTAACTGAGTTCAGTGATAAGTGTGGATATGATTTCAGCCTTAGGGCTCCACAAAGTGTCACATGAACAGACTTCTGCTCGCACAACAGGATTTCCCTTTTCTCTGCTCCTGCTGCACCATCCAACCCTGCGGAGCTGTTTTGGGCCCCCACAGAGCAATGCAGAGGGAGAGGGGAAATTCATTCATTTATTAAATTTCTCTACCACCGAAAAACCAAAGCTAAAATATATTATATTTTATCACAACAAGATAAAATATAATATAAAACATTTAACATACAAAAATTTAAAATAGTTTGAAACAGTTAAAAACAATTAATCATAAAACTATCTGCACCCATTAAATGAAAGCATTAAAAAGGCCCTTCATCCACCTTCAAATGCCTGGAAGTAGTCTTAACTTGGTGCCAAAAAGATGACAACGTTGGGGCCAGGTGGATCTCATTGGAGAGAGCATTCTACAATTGGAGAAGGACACCACCGAGAAGGCCCCTCTCCATTGTTCTAATCCTCTGACCTTCCTTCGCAGGAGGCACTCCAAGGAGAGTCTCAGATCTTCAAAGTGCTTCAAAATATATCCAACAACTGGTTGTATCCAACAGTGACCATTCCACCAGTGGTTTTTCTTCTGCTAGTGGATGGTCACCATTGGATACAACCCATTGTTGGATATATTTTGAAGCACTAGTAAAAAAGAGAGAGAATATTCAAAGATGGAAGAAGTTTTGAGCTAGGCAACCTGAATCTAAGTCATGTTTACTCAGTGGGAGTTCAGTGGGATGTACTCCCAAGGAATTGTACAGAGGACTGCAGTCTTAGTTGCTGTCACTGGTATCCATATTCACTTGTGGATTCTGAACATTTTTTTCTGATGGTTTCTGAATAAGGATGATGTCATGAAAGAGTATTTTGTAGCTGTACCACTATTAAGAAGCAGTATGATTGATATGATTACACTGAGATGTTTTCCTATAATCTGCTTTATTAAACAAATGCAGATATGCAGGCCAGCTGTGCTCAACCCACTATAATTTATTTACAAAGTGAGATCAAGAGGGATAATTTTTTAGAGGGGAATGTGCACATCTCATGAATTCCAGTTGTCTTTGCTTCTTTTTGCCAAAGTGGTGCAATGGAATGGATGTGAAAGGTCTAGAAGAACAAACCATGGCCTCCTCCACACGAGACGTTTAATGAGCCTTGAAGGCTCATTATAAATTTTACCTCCACACCAGCGGAGCGCAAAACGGGCGTACAGGCGCGTTATCTCCCCGATAATGCGCATTTTCGAATGCACGTTAAATAGCGACTTTTATTTTTCTCCGGCCGTTAAAGCGCATTTTCGCCGTGTGAACAAGCGATTATGCGCATTAACGTCTTCTAATGCGCTTTTTGGACATCAATTAATGCGCTTCGCCGCCTCTCGCCGCCTCCCGTGCAGAGGGATTAGGCGTAAATGCGCCTCCGCGATAATGCGCATAATCCCCGAACCGGGCGCAAAAGCGCATCCTTGTGGAGGGGGCCCATGAACACTTAGGCAGGGGCACTGTTATATTGTTTTGCTCGGGGTGGTGAAGCATCTGACACTGACTAGCTCAGCTGGTGTGGTCACATGGAATGATAAATTGCTTACCATGATGAGAAAGAAAGTTGTCAGTTTAGCTGGGATTAAAAATGCACACATTGGAGGCTGAGGAGTGAGAAGATGTCCCAGGAAACAGGGAAATGAAGGGGCATGGCATTGAATTGAAAGGTGCTCTTCCTTTCACAGAAGGAGTCCTGCCATGAAGGCAAGGGCCTTTGTTCCAGTGGAAGCCTCTGATCAAGGGAAGGGAATAGGGCAAAGGGGGAATAAGTGAAAATCACCTGCCCTTTTTCCATTAGTAAGCACAACTCAACTCGTGGGAGCTTTGGATCCAACCCAGTGAGTCTAGAAACAAGAAGGCTGAAGGAGGAATGGGGTTGGCTAGGGAATGCAGCTTTTGGCAAAAGAGACAGGGTATAGGTGTGGAAAGAGATGAATCAGAGAAGGGCTTCAAAGAAACATCACAGATCAGGAGTGTCTGTGTGTTCTGTGGAGAGGATCTGGGCATGAGATTGTCTGTTAGCTATACTAGACTATTTCAGTCCAAAGGAGGCTATGTACAGAAACCGGCTGCACTTTGAATAGGTATACTGAAAGGATCATCAGAGATGTGGTCCTTGAGCTGGAAGAAGCACACCAGCCATGCATTTCAGCTTACCAGGTGCTCGATAAATAACTTGTCTTTGCAGTCCGCATAGCTGGCATGCCATGTATTGTTCAAAAGCTGTACATATGAATAATGGAATACTAGAATTGCACCATAACTGCAGCAGCATAAACATATATGTAAACTGGCTCTATCTATTGATCTATAAGAAAGTGTGTGTGTGTGTGTGTGCGAGAGAGAGAGAGAGACAGTAATATTTGGTCCCATTTGGCCTTGTACTTCTTTTATCTTGTTTGTCTGGCCACACTGGTAAATACCTGTGGTAACTTTGCTTGCAAAATCATAGCGGCCCTTGACGTCTGGAATCAAGCTCAGGGTATTCATGATACATGGCCGCTATCAACCCACCTATCTTCAGATGTCTGAGACAGTCCTGGCAGTGTTCTCTGAAGGCTCTTTTTAAGAATTCCCCTGAGGAAGGCCATACCAATATATCAGGCTGAAACCCATTGGGCTTTTGAAAGATAACACTATTTTTCCAGCAACTTGAGACTTGCTGTCTCTTTCTGGAGCTCTCAACCTTAGCCTGAATGCTAGTAGTCATGAATAGTCTGTCCAATTCAACCTTATACCAATTCTTTTATCTAACTCAGTCTTCCCAAACTGGTGGCCTCCAGATTTGTTGGAATGCAGTTTCCATCATCCCCAGCCAGCATGCCCATAATGTCTGGGAAATTGACCATTTGAAAAAAAATTGATACAACTTATAATTCAGCTGCAAAACCTCTCTCTGTCTCTTTTAAGTTAGTAACGATAGATCCCATTTTTCTATCCACGTAGCAGCTCTGAGTACAGCATGCTGTTTGCTGTTTAAAAACTAGAGAAATCATAGACTTTCTCAGTATGGAAGCAGTCTACAAAATGCTTCAAGGAATGCAGCAGTGCAACTCACATGGAATGTGAACAGATTCTCTGCATCACAGTCCCTCAACCCACCCACCCCCACATACATTGCAATTACTTTTATATTATTTGGACCCACTCACATTAAAGTGAAAATGCCATTTCAATTTTGTGTCCTGATGGCAAAACTGGAAGGAAAGATCAATACTTTCACTCAGGGGTGTTGACATCTTAATTTCCGGGGGGGGGGGGCATGCAGCTAAACCTGGGAAAGGGGGCTAGGCTTATTTGTTTACATCTCTGTATATATTTCTATTTCTAGAAACCATCCTTCATCAATGGATCCTAGAATGTTTAAAGCCACGTATTAAAATAACCAGTACTCAACAAAAATATTACATTTTAATTATAATGTTATGATAGTTTACACCCTACCCTACCATCCATAGTCCTATACAATATACCATCCAGGTTGAAACCCAAGATAAAAATCAACAAACTCTATTTATTATTGCTAACCAGAGAGAGCACTGAAGGGTAGATAACTCAACAAAGCACCAAGGAGAAGAAATACACTCAGGATATGCAGTGCTGCCAGCCAGGCTGTGAGCTTACTGATGTTACCTGGTGGGGCATTGCCCCCTCTGGGAAATCCCGGAGGGGGGGTTGAGCCCCACCCCCCATAGTTTACACCCTTGCTTTCTCTTCATACTGAAGGAAACTGGGTGGCAATGAAGAATTTGAACACTTTTGAGCTGGTACAAGAAAAAGTACGGTTAAGGTAAAATATAATTATATATAATCAATTTAGAAATGTTATTGGTTTCCTTTTGGAATTAACAGAATCAGCGAAAGGAATGTGAAAAGTGGGGGGGGGGAGAGAGAGAGAGAGAAGAAGAAGAAAGCTTTTACCACAGGACTGCTATGCTTTGCCATTTCCCCAGAGCTGCATCTAGCCAAATTTGTAATTTTCTGCCATATATATATATATATATATATATATATATATGCCACATTATCCTTTAAAGTAAAAAAATGTCACTCAGATCTAATTGCTATAATATTCCAAAGGCTTGATAAAATTCCAAGCATGCTTTTGGTCTAACAGGAATAAATCTTTTGCAACTATTATCATTTGTGTCAGTCACAGAAGGAAATTGACAAATCAGTAAAGTTCAAGTCAAGCGCAGCTAAGGACATAATTTAGATTTAAGTTTGGCCTTTCTCCTCCTGTTTGGAATGTGAAATATGGATTGACCAGGATCACCCGCTAATGGATGCTTTTGAAGGAGATCTTCTTTAAGGCCAAAGCGGAAAATAACAAATACACAATCTTTATGCATGAGAAAAATATGCCCCTTTTCCAATGAGAGATAGCCCAAAACATCAAGCTCTGAGTTTGTCGCTTGCTAATAATGTGAAACAGAGATTCATGCAGCTGGAACCTTCTGTTTCAGTTGATGTGTTGCCACACCATTAAAAAATTACACCCTTGGTTTTCATTTATTTACATCACAAACAGGAATCAGCACTTATGCAATGTCAGGCATTCCTGCAACTTTGTTATCTTCAATTCTAAATAAAAAAAGTAGAACATTATTATAAAAAAGTATTCATTGGATGTGGATGGCTGCTTTAAAAAAATAAAGATATTGGTTGCCAGTACTGTGGCCATTGATATCTTCATTAGAGTAGTTCTTAGCAATGCCAGCAAATATATAAAATTCCCTGTTCAAATCTTTTGGAAATCTTTCTTTAAATGTAATTTCCTGTGTGATCAGCATGCGAAAGACCCTTAGCATGTACAGTTCAAAATCATCCTTTTAACAGTCAATCAGGTTAATAAATTACATCTTCAAATGCTTAGAAATATCCATCATCTAAGGGTAAAGCTGAATTTTAGGGAGCAAAACTGGGGGGGGGGGTAACATCACAATGGCGCATTGGCGCTGTGAGCTCCAAACCCCATGCTTGGGCTCCTGGGGGTCCCCATGCCAAGGAGCCAGAGTAGGGTTTGTATCAATGGGAGGGGAAGGAGCTGCTGCTGCCCCATGCACCGCCACTCTGCCATGACACAGTTTGAGCACCACTGCATGTTGGTGCATCCCTCCTCGGTTCCCCCCTTACTTCATGCAAAAGCAGTCCTCTTTCTCCTCACACTGGAAGAGACATGGAGGTATTCCAGTGGCCATTCAACTCTCTAGTCTGCCCCCTTCCCCCCTGTCTGGGACAATGGCGACCAATCAGGAGTCACCATCGACCCAGCCACGCCTCCGCTGCAACTCCGGAGCAAGGCGACAGGTGTGGATGCATCGTCGTTGCATTGCTCCTCAGAAAAAAGTCAGGGTAAGTTCCTGACTTTTTTTAATTCAGAGCTTCGGGGAAAGCCCTGGGATGGCTTTGCAATGGCTGTGGTGTCATATAAATGACACAGCACCACTGTGGAGCCACCCCAGGGCTTTCCTCACATATAGATAGCCCCCAGGAGGACTTAATGAACTGGATTTTGAAAAGAACATGCAAAATAAGGCATTCTTATTAACAGAAGGTTTGATTTGCATTTTACTCAGCCTATTTTAGCCTTTTGACAATTTGTGCACACATGGTATTCAGATTTTTGATGTAGCAAATTAGAAATCAGGAATCTAAGATTTAGAATGTTGAAGAACTGGGAACAGGATCTTCTTTGAAATACCAGCTTCACATCTGCCATGCCAAGAAATGTGGAGTTAGCTAGATTATAAAAACAGCTGCTGCCTACAGCTGCAAAGCTGTGCACACTTACCTGGGTGTAATACCCATTGAACACAGTAGGGTTATTTCTGTGTAAACATGGATTAGGTTGGGTGGCAATCTAAGGAAGGGGAGTGAAAGAAAAGGATGGGGCAATCCCAAATCAAACATTGCAGACAACGTTCAATTGTCCAATAAAATGCATTGCTTTACTTATTTCTTTCTCATAGGCCCTGTTTGTATGTCATAGTAACCTAGAATTTTGTAAACTCCGGGTTCACATGAGTGAGCCAGTGTGGCTGAATTACTCCCACTTGGCTCTTCCTGGCTAAAGAAGCCAAGGACTCTCCATTCCTGGCTTGCTTAGTATGACATCTGAACCAGGAACTCTGACAAGCCAGAACAGCGGAAAAGACGACGACTGGAGCGCCGATGGCAGAAAACTCAACTTATATCCGACAAGACACGACATAGAGAACATCTTCGTTTCTGTGGAGTGGCAATACGTGCAGCGAAGAAAGCTTTCTTCTCTGCATGCATTGCGTCTGCGAATTCACATCCAGCAGAACTGTTCAGGGTGGTGAGGGGTCTAACTGAGGCTCCTTCTCCCCTGAATCCAATTTTAGAGTCTTCGGCAGTTCGCTGCGATGCCTTTAACGATCATTTCTCAGATAAAATCTCTCGGATAAGAGCCGACTTAGATGCCATTGTTATAGCAGAGGTTGACAGTGGAGTGTCCAGTGACTCCGTGAGTAGGATTACACTTGATCAGTGTGTCAACCAATTCTGGATGGGGTTACACCCCCCCTAAAAGATTGTGTTTGCAGCTTGGGGGTACTCCTGGATCCGTCGCTCCAGATGACAGCCCAGATTGATGCGACAGCCAGGAGTGCCTACTATCAGCTTCGGCTGATACGCCAGCTGCGCCCCTTCCTAGAGTTGGAAGACCTAAAGACGGTAGTGCACACACTGGTAACTTCGAGGCTCGACTTCTGCAATGCGCTGTACATAGGGCTACCTTTGTGCCTAGTCCGGAAACTTCAACTTGTTCAAAATATGGCAGCCAGGTTGGTCACCGGTACACCTAGGGGTGATCACATCACACCAGTTTTAAAATCGCTTCACTGGCTGCCAATCAGTTTCCGGGCGAAGTATAAAGTGTTGGTTATTACCTTTAAAGCCCTACATGGTTTTGGTCCAGGGTACCTGCAGGATCGCCTTCTCCCGTACAATCCGCCCCGCACACTTAGGTCCTCTGGGAAGAACTTACTCAAGTCAGCCAGAACTAGGCTGGCGAGTGTTACCCAGAGGACCTTTTCTTCCATCACTCCCAGACTATGGAATGGTCTGTCGGAGGAGGTTAGACAAATTGACAGTCTTCATGAATTTAAGAGAGTCATGAAGACTGTCCTCTTCTGACAGGCCTATCCAGATGAATTTTAAGATGTTTTTAATGTTGTATTGTTCTCTTGCTTTTTAAAATTTTTAACTGTTGTTATTTTTATGTTTATATTGTTGTTGTTCCCCGCCTCGATCCAGAGGGAGAGGCGGGTTACAAATAAATATTATTATTATTATTATTATTATTATTATTATTAAGAGCAAACAAAGAAAACGAAATCCTTCAGTATTTTCCCAGGACTTTTAAGGGAAATACATAGTGCTCGACAGGAATTTTAGTGTACAGAGTACTTTCCAAACCTCATCACAAACTTATTCTAATACTTACTTTTTCATAAGTAGGGACTGTGGCTGCTAATCACATCTATGCAGGGGGTGGAGGTTGAGCAAACTTTGAACGAATTAAAAAAACTTAAATATTAGGCAAAAAAAGGTGTGATTCATATGTACTGTATCATCTTGCATTAGAAAAAAGAATGAACCGAATGGGAGCAAAAACGAAGAAGCAGAAAACAGTTAAGGGAAACTCTGGATTCAGATTGCGGGATAATAATGACTAAACATTAAAAAAGCATCATCATCATCAATCCTATGCGTGTTTAGAAAGAAAAAAGGTCCTCCTGTCCTGCTGCCAGACAGCCATGGAGTTGTAGGTCTTTTTTCTGTCTAAAGATGTGTAGGATTGTGCTTTAACTGTAGCAACATAAATATGACACATATATGTAAAGGTTCTATCTATCTTTAAAAAAGTGTGTTTGTGTGTAAGTGTGTGAGAAAGAGAGAGAGAGAGATTCACTGTTCTAGGGAGTAAAGTTATGACAATTTCTACACAATTAATGTTAATTTAATTGTGTTAATTTTGTTAATTAATGTTAATTTAATGTTAATTTAATCTTGCCCATTCACTCTGAACATTTTTGTTAAATCTTTCAGTTTTTTCTCCACAGCTGATACATTTATGAACCTTTTATTTAGGGCACAATCCTATGCATGCAGTCCTACAATTCTCAGATGCCAAACCAGCCATGCTGGAAGTTGTAGGATATCATAGGATTTCACCCTTACCTTACCTTATAGGGCTTTTGATCCCCCCTCCAAGATTAGACCTTCCTATTTTCAGAAGCTACAACAATATCTAGACTTTTGACGCTTGTTGTGAAATCTTCTTATCGTACTAACTGAAAATAGCAATGGTAGTTGTGCTTAAAATGACTAGAAAGCCATCTTTCCTAAAGTTAAAAGGTTTGGGGAAATGTGTCCAAAGAGCATAAGCTGTCTCACCAGGGCCCTTAATTTAAAGGGCTGCCTTTGAAGATGGTTCAGAAGCTGCAGCTTGAGCAAAATGCAGTGGCCAGACTGACCAGGAGGTTCAAACACACAAGACTGACTCTGGTCCACTTGCATTGGCTGCCTGTATATTTCCGAGACCGATTCAGGGTGCTGGTTCTAACCTGTAAAGTCTTACACAGCTTGGGACCACAATACCTGATGGAACACCTCTCTCAACACGACCCTACCCGTACACTATGCTCAAGATCTAAGGTCCTCCTCTGGGTACCTACTCTGAGGGAGGCTCAGAAGATGGCAACAAGGGAGAGGGCCTTCTCTGTGGTGGCCCCCAGTTATGGAATGATCTCCCCAATAAGACCTGCCTAGTGCCAACATTGTTGTCTTATCGGTGACAGGTCAAGACATTTCGCTTTTACCAGGCATTTAGCAACAAGTGATGAGTTTTTTTTAATCGATTCCAGACATGATTTAGGTTGGGCAGACAGCTCAATGGCTGTTTTTAGATGTATGTTGTCTTCTTTGTATATACTGTCTGTTTCATGTCTATATGGTTTTATATTTTGTATATTGTTAAATATTAAAAACATTTTAATCTTTTGTAAACCGCCCAGAGAGCTTCAGCTATGGGGCGATATAGAAGTGTAAATAATAATGATAATAATAATAATAACCATTTAATGAAATCTGCTCCTGGCCCACCAAATGTTTTACAATATGCCTGGTGATGGAACTTAACTAATTCCTTGGTTCCAAGCCTCTCAACACCTTCAGACAGCCCCTGGGTGAGTTGCATTGTGAACATGGATTTGCATTGAGATCTCAGAGTACCACTGCTTCTTCCTACTGATTCATAATAAATGTCACTTATTCAAATAGAAGATTAATTAGCATGTGTGGCTCTCTGTTGGTGTTAAATGGAGACCCTATGGTGAACCTGCATTTGCTATGGTAGCAATTAGGCACAACACTGCCTTGTTGGAATCAATGGAAATGAAATGCAGATAACACCCATTTAAAGTAATTCAAATTACTTGCAGAATTAGCTTAATTAATGGAAATTAATGACCTCCATTTTGATATAAGGAGGATTATTGGAATGTAATGGAAGTCAATACAAGCAGTTACAAGTGGTTGCAATCCAGTAATACTTATTGATATTAACGGTCTTCAGTACAAAGAGAGTTTGCAACTAACCACAGGACTGGATTTAGATGGGAAAGATCTCGGGAGAAAGCCACATTAACTCTAAAAAGGTACAAGCCCTAGTTGAAGATGGTGATGAAAAGGTTCTATATTTCATTAAATAAATATTCTCGCTGAGATGGTGCCTGTGATCAACACATTTTTTTTTAATTATAGAAATAGCTGTCTCTTTCATTATTAAATATCTTTTTAATGGAGTTACTTTATACCACAATCTGAATGTAATTTATTAGAAGCAAGGTCAATTTACTTCAGTGTAACTTACAGGTAAATTGTTTTCTTTATCTGCATAATTATTTTTCATTTAGAAAAGCTTTTCTTTTTGCATTTCTAAAAATTCTATGGCTTGGATCCAAAAAACCACAGGCAGAGTTCTGCTTATGTCGTAGGGTTCTCCTACACATCCCTTCTCTCTGGGGTTCCTTGCAACCTCTAGAAAGAAACTCTTTGGGCTTTCAGAACCTGTATGATGCAGTGTGAGGGGCTGCAGCTGCAGTGGGGGACTGGCAGAAAATGGTAGCCCCTCACCCATGTGTGAGCAGAATTGCTTTCCACTATTATAAAGGACTCTAGGTGGAAGCCCTTTTATTTCTATGACATCCAGTAATTAATTAGTAATTTCTTAATTGGTAACAGTAGAAACCAATGACAGATATCCTCTAGGCTAGCCAAAAGTACTCAGGAGGGGCAGCTGATCTTCCACTTCCCCAGATGCCAGTAGCTAGCACATGTACATAAGCCTCAAGTTGCCAGGCCTCTCCTGAATGAATGAAATGAATGTCCAGGTGCAAACCATGGGCCTGCCAGAGAAGGCCACTGCTTTGCCTGAATCCCTGCTTAAGAAGCCTTTTTGATCTCTGTGTTCACCTTCTCTATGGGCATGGAAGGGACAAGGATTGTGTGCATGGCAAGGGTGGCCATGACACGTGGGGTCCTCCTCCATGCTGGTTTTACCATGAGACTCCTGCATGCCAAGACTTCCCGAAGAAAAATGGCTTTGGAGAGATGGCAGTGCAAAATGCTGGGTCTTTCTGGTTGTTGTCTCCATGAATAAACCACGCAAGAGGAGGCTTTACTATTGCAAGGCCATGATGCCACAGGTCTAATGAAGTATCCTGTGGCTTATAAAATGTAAAGTTTTAATTAATAGGGTGTTTGTTTGTTCTGCAACCAGAAAGCAGTCAAGGATGCTATCCCAGTTGTAGCATCTGTTTCCTTTTGTTTTTACAGAAAGAAAGCAGAGACTCTAAAGCAGGCTTGGAAAGGGGAAATGTAGGGTCTTCTTTGTGGCTGCACTTAATCTGTTGAACTGCCCTGGGAGGCTCAGTTGGCTCTCTCTGTCATGGCAAAACCCTTCCTGTTTTAAGTATTTATTTAATCAGACAGGTTTTTATCCAATGTCCCAGTTTTATCTGCTGCACCTATCTTTGTGTTTTATGGGGTAGTTGTATTTTAGTATGATGTGGAGAATTGTTTTAGTGGTTTTAAATTTTGCATGTTTTACTTTTGCTCCAAGTCCCATTGAGTCTGTTGCTGCTATTGTTGTTGTTCAGGAAAGCATCTAAGAAATTTAGTAAATAATAAATACTACTACTATTACTACTAACAATAATGCCAGCATCTTTATCATGAGGATCTGGCCAAATAGGTATTTTAATGTAGCTATTCCACAAAAGAAGGGAGGCCCCTCTCTGAACCAAAATAAAACCAGCAATTTTTCACCTGCTGTTAAAAATCCTTTTCCCAGCTACAGGGTAAAAAATAAAAACCACAAGCAAGCTTCTTAAAAGAAGAAAAGACAATTCAGTCTCATTAGGTTTGAGGATGGGTTGAAGTTGATGGGTCTACGCTGGTAAATGCTCCATCAGCAACATTTCTCTCTCTCTCGTCAGTGTTCCAGATGTAGTTACACCAAACATCTGGAGCTGTGGTTGCTGTGAGCTTCTAGTCAGTCTTTAAAACTTGAGCGTTGTTATGACATTTATTTTATTAGGATTAAAATGCATTGTGTTACATGTTAATCAATGTATTATTTCTTTGAAAAATGCTCTAGGTAAACAACTTAAAGTTTCTATTAATACTCAGCCATGAAGTGAAGATTCTCCAGGAATGTGTCTTTTTTCTCTCCTACAAACTTTGGGTTACGTGAGAGAAACCTGAAGTAACACCATCCTCAAAAGGGGAAGCACATTGCTGAAGAGGAAGTAGACTAGGATCAGAAGGAACTAGGTGATGTAGAAGAGGGGGTTGTTTTTTTTACTCATGATAATTAGATAATAATAATATAATAATAATAATAATATATTTATTTATCACCCGCCTCTCCCAATGGATCGAGGCGGGGAACAACACCAAACACAAAATACAAAAACTGATTAAAAGCAGATAAAACCAGTACATCAATAAAACACCAATAAAACACTTTAAAACAAATGAACAAGAACAAAGTATTGTAGTGCCTGCTAGTTAACTTGCTCCATCTTTTGTAAAGATTTTACTTTAATGTTTGGGATGTTTGAAGAGAAAGCACTTCCCTGCCCCCAAACCCCAGCAAAAGAGGCTCCAGTTTTGGGAGGGCCGAACTTTGTCTCACCTCAATATTCAAGCCAAATGTTTTCCATTAGTACTTTCAGCTATACAGGAATCATGTTCTTGCCCATTGGCAGTTTGAAGTAGTATTTGTGAATACTAAACTTTTGCATAATTTGTTTTGTCCTCTTCAGTAGGGATGCTGCCATGAGAGCAGCGGACCCCCTTGTGTCTGGCCCTCATGGACCCAACCGGACGCACCTGTCTATTTTGTGTTAAGGCTACCTTGTGTTAAGAGGGCCTTTAAGGCCCTGATTGGAGCAGAGGGGGGTAGGGAAAGCGTGTACTCTGTCCCTCCATGCTAATGGTGCCATTAGCTTGGAGGGGAGGAATGCACACTTTCCAGAGGCTCTGGAAAGTGCACTTTCACTATGCACTATGTGGCTTTTAAGGCCCCGATTGGAGCAGGCGGGTCAGGAAAGCACACTTTCTGGAGCTTCTGGAAAGCCTGCGTTCTCTCCTGCATCAATAGGGGCCTTAAAAGCACTATTGATGAGAGGGTAAACCTTTACCTTTAGGTCAATATGGCCTTTAAGACCCCCATTGGTTTAGGGGGGAGGGAATGCCCTTTTGCCCCAATAGCGGCCGCCATTAGCAGGTGCTTGTCAAGGGCTCACAAGCTTTGCAAGTGCTTGACGAGGCTCATGTGGTCCAGCTTGTTAGGGTAGACAGCATGAGCGGAGGGGTTGAATGCTCATGGGGCAGACACAGAATGCGTCTGCAAAACTCTACTCTTCATCTACTGGTATGGAGCATATATATGGGTTGAGTATGGGTTGAGTATGGGTTGTCATTGTGGGTTCTCGTTATATGTGAATCTGGAATTATGAACAATCTAGGAACAGAACTCATCATTTGTTGCTGGGCTGTGAGCTCTGGTTTGTTTGTACTCTGGCTTGTTGTTATGTGCAAACCAGGTCATAGATTAACGACAGAGTACTTTCAAAATGTATTTAGTCCTAAATGTTTCATCTTGTGTCCTCATATCATATGTATGATAAACCAGCCTTCCCAAACCTGGTAGCCTTTAGATGTGTTGGACTACAGCTCCCATTGTCACCAGCCAGTATAGGTATTGGCCCTGGTGGTGGGATGATGGGAAATGTAGTCCATCACACCTGGGGGCCACCAGATTGAGGAATGCTGTGATTACATGTTACCTTGGAATGTTCCCAAACCTGAGTTAGGCTTTTGTAGGGGATAATGAATAGGTGGGATGGGGATTTACATAAATCTTCCATCAAGTGTTGATTCTCCATTAACTTCATCCACCCCACCCTACACCACCATTTCTGGCTTATTTCTGGCCTCTAAGTCTAGAAGGAAAAAAATGTTAAAAACAATGAAAGGGGGGAGATTTGAAAGGAGAATCAATAAGCAGACATGGGTTAAGCCTGCCTGTCGATTCTCCCTTTCAAATGCCTCTGCAGGGCATTTGCTGGGGCATTTGCAGGGGACGATTGACTGGCAGGAGGTGCTTAAACCTTGCTTGCTCACTGATTGTCCCCTGCAAATTTGCTGGGGAGAGAATGCTTTATAACACATTGTTCTGTCCTGTGTAAACCTGTATACCAGGAAATGCCAAATGAACATTAGGGATGTGTATCGTATCGTTCCGATGTCTGGTAACGATCTGATAAAGGTGTTATCGGACATCCGATTAACGATAACGATACGATAGAAAAACCTTCGATAAATATCAGATCTGAAAATTTTCAGTCTGACTATATCGGATTTCTTTTGGATTATCGGACCGCTATATATAAAAAACTATAACCTCTGTATTTTCAAAGTTAGAGACTTGAAACTTGGTCACATTGCTTATGGGGTATGTCTAAGTATGTGTATGAAATTTCAGAACAATACTTCCAACCATGTATTTTATATGAAGTTTTGAAAGCTTGTGCAACTTCTGACAGCTCAGAATGACAGCTCGCCACATACATTCAGAGATCTGTCAAAAAAGGTGCACGATGTTTAAGAAATTCATATAAAATACAGGGTTGGAGGGATTGATCTGAAATTTGGTACACATGTCTAGTACATGTTGCTACACATATGTGCCAAATTTCAGATCAGTATCTCCAACCCTGTATTTTATATGAATTTTGTAACGATCGTGGTAGTTTGAAAGCCATTGGGAGGCCCGTTCAACCAGCTGTCAACTAGAACGATCTTTCAAAAATTTGTATAAAATCGAGGGTTTGAGCAATTGCTCGGAATTTTTTCAAAATTGACTAGCAATAGACAAGCTGCACTGGAGAAAAAATTTCAAGTTTCAGACTTTTAAAATAACGAAGTTACAAGGGGGGTAGGGCTTTTCGGGAACCCCGTAAAACTTTTTTATTTTTAAAGACAGAGACATGCAACTTGGGGAGCCAGGACTAGCAACATCCCATTTGAAAGATTGTGCACCTTTTTTGACAGATCTCTGAATGCACGTGGTGAGCTGTCATTCTGAGCTGTCAGAAGTTGCACGATCTTTCAAAAATTCATATAAAATACACAGTTGGAGGGATTGTTCTGAAATTTGACACACATACTTAGACATACCCCATAAGCACTGTGACCAAGTTTCAAGTCTCTAACTTTGAAAATGCAGAAGTTATAGGCCTTTCTGTCTCAAAAAGCAACTCTATAGGGCAAAATAGGGATCCGAAATAAATATCGGATTTCCAATAATTATCGGAAATCCGAACGATTCAATACGAGTAACCTCCGATATAATCGGATCCGATTTTTTTTAAAGTGATTTCCGGTAACGATACAATACGATAATTTCGGGCATGCATACCCCTAATGAACATTATATTAGGTGACATGGACTTATTTCCTAATAATAGTTCTCGTGGGACTATTTATGGAACTGTTTTCTTAATAAATAATAGTTTTCTCCTAGTTATAACTGGCTAGTTCACTGTAGAGTATAGATAACTTCCACTACAGCTTGGCTCACTTACTGGGCTCAGTCTACCCATCTGTAGAATTAGAGTAATAATGGGCAACCTTGCTTGTTGTAAAAGCTCAATAAAGAGCTTTGCCAATAGTGGAGGTCAAGCTGTTTGAAAATTAAAAATGCTCAATAAAATGCTAACTATTAGTAGGCCACTTTTGCAGTGCATCATTTCTCTGTGGTGTGTGTGTGTGTGTGTGTGTGTGTAGTGCTCTGTGCTCTGTATCATTCCTGTCTTCGTAATGATCACTTTTGCCTCCATATATCCTGCAGCAGTTTGGATTTTTCAATGGGAGGGGCATGAATGAAATATCTTGCATTGCACTTAGAGGGGTGGATCAGAACTTTACCTTCTAACTTTACAAATTTATGACTTTATGCAGCAATTCCCAACAATAAGAAAATCAAGCCAGAATCGGATTCATATTCAAAGTACCTCCCCCACCCCCAGCACACTTAGAAGCAGTCTGGAATATGAAGTGGAGGTAGAAGAGGAAGACAACAAGACAAAGTATGTGTTAGTCCTTTATCCAGTAGCTTAGAAATGAGGTAGAAGCAAGTGAGGCGTTAGCCCTAAAACAGTGAGAGATCCACCTCCCAGACCACCCAGTAATTCAAATTCTGGTCTTAGTCAAGCTCTCTGTCCCAGTGCTGGTATTTTGGATAAACTTGCATGTAACTGACCCTTGTCTTACCTCTGCTTCAAAAAAGGGTCGGTTAGGATAAGGGATACTTTGAGGAAGAAATAAAAAAAACCCCTTCCAGAGGTGAATAGTTTAGGGTCAGTTGTAGGATAACCTCTTGAGAAAGGTTATCCTGGGGTTAGTGTTTCGTAGGAACTAGGCTTCAGACATTAAGCTTTAAAGGATTTCTCTACCCATAGCCATAAATCAGTGTGAAAGTTTGCACGAAGCCCAGATTTGCTTAAAATAGTGTCAAGACTGCCTCTGTCTTTTGAATTTGGAGTTTAAGACAATGTCCTAAACCAGGTGGGATTTCTAGCAGAGGTTTTATACAATTGTCATAATGGCTGAACAAGGAAAGCTCAGAAGGAAGGAAGTGTAGGCAATGGAAATATTAAATGGGCAGAGCATGACCATATGAGGAAACATCGAGGCCTTAGTTATGAGCTCAGTGATAGAAAGGATCTAAAGCCTGCATCTAAAGGCAGCTTATTTATTTATCTATTTTTTTAACTCTAACATTCTTGTTCGGCAGGCAAAAAATGTGAAATTGATACAGTTTTCCCCCAAGTGTGTGTTTGTGTGTGTGGTGGGGAGAGAGGGGGCCTGGCTGTGGCTGCATAATACCACTGCCCTATAATCTTATTCCAAACGTGTGGGTGCCTCTTAGGTTTCCTCAAATATTTTGTGGACTCTTTTCAAAGATTGCTATAAAGTCAGGCCAGCGATGTCTGCGTCCTCTACCACATCAGTGAGAATCTGCCCCATGTTTCAAAGTCATGTAAAATCCACTTTATGGGAAGCATTTGTATCTGACAAAGTATAAATTTAGCAGACCATTCCCCTGAGGTAAACATGCTGCTGGTGAAACTTCACCAACATCGTATGATTGCACCAGGAATTCATTTGTCCTGGTGGACTAGAGCAGGCAAGCTGAAGAGCACTTGGTAGGCACTATCCTCATATGGACCAGTGAGTGGATTCAGATGACTATTTGTGCACATACCGTGTGACAGAAACAGGGAAACCTGGTTGCTCACTAAGGTCGAATTTTGATGCTACCCCATGATTCAGCAAAATTCTTACATGCTGAAGACATGATGGTGCTGGAGGTAATGAGTCCCAGCAAGTAATCCACCTTTACATGGACAACACTGTGTGGATAAGGGCCATAGTTCAAGTCAGGTTTGGAGGGTTTGCTCAAATCACAGTTTGGCAGTTGGCATATAATGGCAACTGTGGTTTGATCTTGCTGTTGAGTTGACTGTGCATGAGGAGAAAGGAGCATGAAAGCATAGGGCTCATCCATCCATGGTTTGGAAGATTGGAGAACTTGGCATCTAAATGTAGTAAACGTACAGGAACATTTGGACTCTACAGACGACCGGTTCATTGATGGAGTCTACAGATGACTGGGTCTGCATGTATCATGGGATATTTTTTAAGCTCTCACCACACAGTAAATGATCACAAGCCATTGTCATCTGTTACTACATGATGGGCAAAAATGCATTGATTTGAATCCCTCCAAAGTGAGTTAGAGTTGGAACAATTGCCTTGATTAAGGTGTGAAAAGTGAGTGTCCATATCATAAAAGGGGCCTGGCGTGGTGCTCTTGAAGAGAAACAGGAGAGAAGTAAGACTCAGTGCCAGGAGGCCATTGCATGGTACAACAGCAGACTAGACTATACAGTGGAGACCGGTGGCACTGATTTTGGTGGGGCTGTGAATCCATTCTGGGTTTTGGTCAGAACCAGCCAGAACTTTAAAGGAGCCATCCAAGGTGTTGAACCTACTTTGGGGGATAGGGTTCAGCACCTTGGATAGCTCCTTTAACGTTCTGGCTGTTTCTGATTGAAATCCAGGAAGGATTCACAGCCCCACCAAACTTGGAGCTACCAGCCTCCACTGGACATCAACACCTGTCTCAGAGCTGTCTGCTAGTGGTGGGAAGCAGACCACTTCCTACAGTGGCTCCAACACCAGAGTTCTATCACATGTCCAAGGAGAAACCGCAAGAGGATGTACAGAGCTTCTTCTTCTTGCAAGGAACTCTTCCTCCTCATATTGGCATCTACTGCCCAGATGATTCAGAACGGGTCTACTCCTTCCTCATGCCAGTAGGTATGAAGTGGTTCATGTCATTCCTGACTTCCTAAAAATCCCTTTTGCTTTCATGTATCCAGCTGCTCTAAAGTGTGGCAGAATTTGTCAGGCTATTTTGCGGGGACTACGCTCTGGTTTGTACACCGGCAGATTGGAATATTTGCTGTTTCCCTGTGGCTTCTTCCAATACTGTTAAGGTAATTTCTAAATGCAGTACTACTCATATTAGGAACATTCCTGGTTTCGTTTTAGACTGATGGATTGCTCGGGTATGAAAATCTTCATTAGTGGTTAACTATACTAATGTTTTCTTCATCTTTTCATCATCTAAAACTGTTATAGATGACTTGCATTAGACATAGTAACACTTATTTGCAATATGCTGCCAATACAATCCTGGAACATTAAAGTCCTGCTTCTCGAGTTGATATTTCCAAGTTTGCAGGCTGATGCCTAGGTTCATGAGAAGTAAAATGTCCTATGGCTATACTTTGATACATTGTATTATCTTAGTATTTGTTGTTATGATAAAAGTGCCACATAGAAGATTTGCTGTCCAGCAGGAAGGTTGATGTATGAGAATTTGTTAGGGGTGCATTAAGCATGCCAATGTTATCCTCCATTTTGGCATTTCCCAAGCAAAGGGGAGGAGGAATTGATAAGTAGGGAATATGGCTCTGCTGCTAGGCTAAACAAAGTAGTGTGTGGAGAGGATGAAACTGATAAGGATATTTACAAGAGGGGAATATACAGAGCTGATAGGCGGACTTGTGATCATGTGTACTTGCAGAAGATCGCCAATTATTTTTTTGAAAATTACAACTTTATTTGAGGAAATTACCATTTGTGCAAATGGCAGAACCCCCCCCCCCCCAAACTTTTCTGGAATCGGAAAAAAAAATCTGTTATACTCCGCTGCTGCTTACCAGAGTGGAAACACTGCAGAATCCCATTGGGCTTAAACGGAATAGAATTCCTAGCATCACACATCCCTAGCTGTGGGACATACACAATATTTCATTGGGAACTGATTGGACACATATAGCTCAGCACACTTTTGCTTTGCTTCAGCAACTGACCACCCAAACTCTGAAACAACCCAACCTTTGTCTGCATGTTGATATAACTCTTGTTTTGGTTGCTGTTGCTGTTGTTCTTTTGAAGAAGATTTTGTACAATTAAAATTGAGAGAATGCCTTCTCCCTTCTCAGCCTACCTTACCAGGTCACCAGATGAGGCCCTCTTGGTGGTTCTGCATGGCCTTAGTCTGTTTGGAGCCATTTGGAGTAGAACTTTTAGTAGAACTCCCTATGGAATTCCTTGCCTGTTGATGTCAGGCAAGCACCAACATTGTTTCATTTTCGGAGCTTGCTGAAGACATTTTTATTTAAACAAGCCTTCCCTGATTGACGGGCCATGGTTTTATTGGCACAATTTGGTTTTAAAGGGTTTAATTCTGTATTTGTAAGTATCATCATCACTATCATGAATGAATAGCAAAGGGACATTTTTTAACATTTTAAAGCTCAGGAGGGCTCATATGGCCTTATGTTTATTTCGTGGCAAATACGTTTTGCATGAAATTGACATGTATTAAAAAAGTTAGCCCCTTCAGCATTTATATAGGCCACTTCTATAAATCAGAGGAAAAACATTGTTAAAAAATGGCAGGAGGGTGGGGAGAAGGGTTTTCCTTTCTTGAAAACAATACAGAAATTTCAATTTTCCCCATTCATTTTTGACCTTGTACTGCAAGCATCTGTAAACTAAATCTGTAAACTATCCTCAATTGGGAAAGAGTTTTATGAACAGCTGATGTGTGGCTTGAAAAGAGGCAACGCATTAAATGATGCTTGAAGGGGGCGGGGGAAATACTTGCATTCCAATACAAGAACATCTGGTTTATTGCAACAAAAACTACTGTAATTATATCAGTGCTGTCTGCTGGAAGAACGGCTCTACGTTAGCTTAGCTTTGTAGGTTTCCATAATACACACAATTTTGAAGAAGTTGGTGGTGGGGTTTGGGTTGAATATCCGAGCATGTTAGACCATACTGAGCTGAATTATGACGTGGGACAAAAGAAGGAACAGAAAAATATGGAAACCAAAGGGCAGTTTTCCTAACAATATTTTTTCTTGAGATGACCAGACCAGTCTTGATTGTTTGTTTAGATGTAAGTCCACTGACATCAGTATGTTATATTACTACTCTCAAGTAATACACATAGTTGCAGCTGTTGTTGATGCCTCCATTATTATAGGGAATTAAATGTCTACTGATGATGCAGTTTGTTTCCTTGACCATAGATATCTGATTTATTTGATTAATATCACTGTAATTGCAATGCTAATATTTATAATGTTTTACGAAGGAGGACAACAAATTGTTCTCTGTTTAAGGTTAAGGACTTACAACTATCCAAGAAATAACGGCAGAAACTGAGGTTGGGACGATACCTAGCCAGAGCTTGGGGGGCTGTCTATACACGAGGAAAGCCCTGGGTGACTCCACAGTGGTGTTGTGTTGTTTATATGATGCAGAAGCCACCACAGAGCCATCCCAGGGCTTTCCCCCAAAGCTCCAAAATAAAAAAGTTGGGGATTTATCCTGACTTTTTTCTGTGGAGCTGGGCAACGGCGCATCTGCCATCTGTTGCTGCTCTTGAGTCATGCCGGAGTCGTGGCTGGGCAGTTGGTGACCCCTGATTGGTCGCCATCTGCCCAGACAGGGGGGAGGCGGAGGGCTAGTAAGCCGAATGGCTGCTAGAATGCCTCCACATGCTTCCTATGACATCTTTGGGAGAAAGAAATGCTTGGTGGAGAAAGCCCGAGGCGGGAAAAAACAGGAGGGGGGAATGTGTGGATGCACAGTGGTGCTCATGTGGCAATACACGGTAGTGCAGCAGTGCATGGGGTGCATGGGGGGGGTGGCACCTCCTCCTCCTCTGATTGATGCAAACCCCGTGTTCACTCCTTGCCATGGGGACAACCCCACAGGAGCCCAAGTGCAGGGTTTTGTGGGCTCACAATGCCAATGCGTCGGCGTATAGACATCCCCTTGGACTAGGAATACTAATTAATGGCTCAGAATGGGTGCTTGATGTTTTTCAATGGAGTAGATACAAAGATCTCTCTGGCGTGACAGAATTTCTCATCTCCAGGTAGGATGAAGCAAGCAGGATTAGTATGTGAAAAGAACAATAGAAGCAGATTTTGAAATGGTGAGATAGAGAAACTGCAGTTTTGAGAATGAGAAACCGAAAAAGGAGGGGGGGGAGAGAGAGAGAGAGAGAGAGAGAGAGAGAGAGAGATTACTGAGCTGCCTCTCTAAGGACCTGATGTAAGGTAGTGGATTTGCTTTTTGAAGGAGTGTTGCATGGTCTGACCCCACCTATGTTCAGGTTGTATATTTGTAGTTAAAGCTAAATATTATAAAACATCCCTAAATCTCCAGTGATCTGTTGTCCAAAAGGACTCCAAGCCCAGGTAAGTCCTGTCCCTGTAACTTCTCACCAGCGCTGGAAGTGGGGAGTGCATAACAATATTTTTGCCTTTCCACCTACATCTGACCTGTGTAAGTCCTTGCATGGTGTGGTTCAATTAAAATGCACAACCAGGCACAAAATGCTCTCTCTCTCTCTCTCTCTCTCTCTCTCTCTCTCTCTCTCCTATCATCTATCTATCATCTATCTTCTATCTGTCTAGGTCTAGAAGAACATATATATGCACTTCTAGAAGAACATTTCTGCAGTTCAAAAATGCAAGTCATGCCAAAGAGAGCCAATGTGGTGTAGTGGTTAGAGCGTTAGACTAGGGCTGGGGAGATCCTGGTTCTAGTCCCCACTCTTCCATGCAGCTCACTGGGTGGCTTTCACCAGTCACTGAACTTACGAACATGTATGCTACTGCCTTGGGCTCCTCGGAGGAATGGCAGAATATAAATCTAATAAACATGTAAACATAACAAATAAATAAATGTTATGTTGGCTGATGTAAAAAGTGACTGATGACAATGTGAAGAGTGAAGTGAGTCCTCCAGGCTCCTCTAGAACGCATGATCAAGCATGCCCGGCATTTTCCCTTCCTCAGCCAAATATACTTCCCACAGGCTCCACTGCTACTTTCCACAGAATGTTTCAATGATGAAGGAAATAATTCTAAGAAATGGGGATCCCTTTCCTGGCATGTCATGTGAAACTGTTAATATTATAATAAAAGAGCTGTGATGCCAGAAAATATCCAGTATGACATTCTTAACAGGGACCTTATTAGGGCAAAATTACACGAAACATTTTTTGTCTGAAAATATCATCAGAGCACAGTAGCCTTTCTATCCCCAACCAAAAAATCCTTGAAGCTATTTAAAGATTCTTCCAAGACAACTCAAATTATTGAACTTTGAGAAACGAGAAGTCTTCTGCTTAGATTTATAACTGTAATAAGAAGTCAGCCACATATTGACCTCAAAGAGGCACATGGGAAGTACGAGTTGTCCACACTCCCAAGATCTGACTTCAGTGTAGATATTCATATGTTCTCCATCTTGTTACATATGATAAATCAAGTATCAACCATGCACTAAACCAGGGGTGGGGAATCTCTGGTCCAGGTTCCCAATCTGGCTTTCAAGGTTTTCCAGGATGGCCACACCCCTTCCCCTAGCCTCACCTCATTCTCTAACCATCAATCATTTGGTGGTTTCCCATATTTTGAGCAGGGTTTCCCCATTCGAAAAGGTTGAAATGACTCTCCTAAGGCTGGATTACTGGCAGTAAGAGCATTAAGCTAAAATATGTTGGTATTTTGGCCACACCCATTTATTTTGGCCCCACCCACCACTGAAATGCAGCCCCTGAAAGCTTCTCCAAAATTGAATTTGGCCTTAGTGCTGAATGAGGCTCCCCACCCCTTTATCAAATTCCCAGCTCTCAGGATTTTCGCGTTCTAAACATCATGGAATGTAACTTTAACCAATGAAGCATGTGTGCACACACAGGGAAAATGCACGAGTGTATTGCAGTTGCATATGCTATGTGTGCGAATTACAAATGCTAGGTTTTATTTTGGTTTAATTTTATACATCTTCTATATTTTATACTGTTTTTATGCCGTGCTTTGTGGTTTAATTTTTGTGAAGTGCCAAGAGAGCTTCAGCTACTGGGCGTTATACAAATGTAATAAAATAAATAAATAAATATTATTGTACAGTTCCAAATTTTCCTTTAAAAAAGTTCTGGTGCAGATGTACTGTTTTCATTGGCAGTATATTTGCACTAATGTGACACCTAATAGATTGTGATTTTAGAAAGCAATAGTGCCCACAGAACCAAATCCTATATGCTCATTTCAATTTGCACAGCTCTCCACAGAACTGGACCATGTTCAGATTGGACCATGCTTTGCTTAACTGGGGTTGGGCTGTAAAAAGAAATCCCCTTTTCTTTCATGTTAGAAACAACTTCGGAGCTTTTAATATTGAACTGAAACATGATAAACGTTTTGGGGGTAAAAACCTAAGACATAGTTTTCACTTCTCCTGCTTTTGTTTCTGGTTTTATAGTGTTTCATTAGTAACCTCTAGAAAGCAAAAAAATTGCTCATGGCTGACTGACTTCCTCCCTCGGTGCTCATAAGTCACCACTGATTGGTCTGCCTGCCTTTCATCTCTACTAAGCTCAAATCAGACTCACTCTGAGGATGTGTTCATTTCCAGTTTGGGGGCCCCACACCACAATATACAGATACTTACTGGCATTGGCTGTTCTGTAGACAGGGAAGATGGTGCAACATCTGGATCAATCAGAGGATTTGGTTGCCTACCTGAATAACATTTCAAGTTTTTTTCCTTGAGGGCCTGCACTGCTCATTCTTTTTTGGAGGCAATATTTATATGCTAATTTACAAAGTTCACTTCTTCACAGTCAGATAGAAAACACAGACGGAAGCAACTGACTCTCCTGTGGAGGGCACAGGACACTGAAAAATAGATCTTGAATTTTAAATCTTGGTCCTTCCAGGATGTGTGTGTGTGTGTGTGTGTGTGTGTGTATGTGTGTGTGTGTGTGTGTATATATATATATATATATATAGGAACAGTCACTGAATTGTTTCAAGTGCCTCATGAAAACTGGTGGAGAATTAATCTCTTACAGCAAGTATAATTTGGGCGAAATCTCTGTCTGGAAAATGGTGGTGCCGGTATATATCTTGGAGATCTGTATAGCATTTTTATTAACCTCTGGAAGCTTCCAGAATACAGGAATATTTAAGCAAGTTATGAGTTGTGTGGGTGGCTGGCTGTGGGTGTGTGCATGTGTGTTGATGTATAGTTTTTATAGTTTATATCTTCAGGGAACACTTTCTACACATCAACTTATCTGCTGAAGAGCCTCTGTGTTGTTACATTGGGACCCTTCTTCATTTCAGGGGACCGCAGAGACTAGGGAGTATTCTTGGATGCACACTCAATTTGCAGATCAGACATTGCCATTGCTCAACCTTAAGACACATAGGGACATAGGAAGCTGCCTTATACTGAGTCAGAACATTGGTCTATTCAGCCCAATATTGTAGACATGAAGTAATGCAGCAGCTCTCCAGGGTCTCAGGCAGGAGTTGTGCTTGCCCTACCTGGAGATGTTGGAGATCAAACTTGGGATCTTTTGTATGCAAAGCAAGTGCTGTCACTGAGCTATGAACTGGAGTTGTGTTTTGATGCGGCAATGTACTTGTCTCGGTCAATCTGTCTTTCAAGGATGCTTATTTGTCATTACAAATCGTATTGAGGAACCTCAATAAGAGGGTTCCCAAATCACTGTCTGGAACTCACTGATATGTGGTGTTGGTATGTATGGTGCATAAAGATTCTAGCTTGGGTCAAGGTTACCTTTGATCTTTTTCAGAAGATCCGATTGCTGAATAGGAGAGTGTCAGTATGAATACCTTTATTCATAAAGGACTTCTCAGGTAGCAGAGTAGGGCAGGACCTCTGTCTGACACTTGAGACAGCCACTGACTTAAGGTAGAAAGATAGACTATTGGCACAGACTTGTCATTGGGCAGCTTTTTAACCTAAGGTACTGGATTGATTGATCTTAAAATCTCTTCCAGCCTCTTAATTCTATGTCTGAATGAGTCTTACCATTACTCTGGATTTGTCTAAAGTGATTCCGGATGGAACTGAACAATTTGACAGAAGAATCTTAATATTCTTTAATGGCTGTGGATGCTTCAAGAATGGCCAATTCACCTGTACGATGGATTCTGTGGAGAGTGCTTAGCAGATGTTGTGTGACAATCTATTTTTTGCTGTTGGAGTAGGCAGAGAAAGGGGTACAGAGAAAGCTGTGAGTTGGGTGAAGATGAAGCATCTTGGGGTGTCTGTCTTTCTCAGGGTAGCTGATCTGTTACCATGATGCAAGAGTACTTGTTTGCTTCCACTTCTGTTCTACACACATACATTTGTAAATAAAGCAAACATCGAAGACACCATAAGTCCCCAGTTTTCTCTTATCCAAAGGAAATGAAACCCTATAGTGTTGCTTCTGGAATGTTTCTCTGTGTAGGAAGTGGGTAGCATGTAACAAAATATCCCAATGCATTTGTGGGGAGTTTTCCCATGGATTTTACTTGAAGATTAAGAGGTAGTTCAGTCAGGCACATAATCATTCCGCACTAAGTCATGGCCCTGTGGTAGTTTTGTAAATAAGATAGCATGTGATTCCACTCAGTGAAGTGTGAAAATGTTCTACTAATCAAGTCCATCTTACATTTATTTCATTTTGTCCCATCACTGCAATCTGTGCCTTTCACATTTATGCTCTTTCAACCCTCTCTTATGGTTTGATGTTCTTTGCACTCTGGCCCAAGCCGCCGGTCACTGTAGAAGAGCTTTTCCATATGCTGTGATGTCAGAGACTTCCTCAGTATGGTTGGGTATATGTGCTTGGCTGAGATTGGTAGTTTCTGTGTAGGAGTAAGAAGACAAGAGTCCCCAGGAGACCATTTCAGATGAGCCAAAGTAGCTAAGTTCAGAACACCAAGTTTCTAATGGGCTTGAGAAGTGCAGAATAACCAGATTGCCACACACACACACACAACTCCACCCTTAAATTTGCAGATCCCCCATAGCACAGCTATGATTCTTAATTACTTCCAAAATTCACATTTGTACCTTTTTACACTGCACTAACTGAGTAATGCAGACTTTCCCACTGATTTAGATCAAATGGCTAAGGCCCATGAAAGACGTAAACAAAGAGATAGGATTGGACATGCGCAACGAGTTTGCGTGTGCCCTCCCCTTGCCTCCCTTTACCTTGTTTTGGTGTTACATGTGACCATTGCTAATCTGGATTAAATTAAAACCAGGTGTGTTTCTACCAGGTCTTGTCCAAGACATTTTCCTGCCTGAGGTGCAGCAGCAATTGGCATTCCCCCCTACACACACAGTCAAGTTGCGTGGTACCCAAGGCTGGTCAAGCTATTTTTGCACTTGAGGCAGAGACCCATTGAAAAACACCCAGGCCTATCCGTGATACCATGGATAGTATTGAAAGCCACCGTCCAGAAGAATTAGCTAGGCCTCACTCCCCTGTTCTTTCTTCTCCCAGCATAGGTCATCTATCAGAGTGATCAACGCTTGTTTCATTGCCAACCTCAGTCCTGAAGCCAGATTTAAATGGATCCAAATAACAAGCACTGTATGGAATTACAGGCAATGCGCATATACTCACATTTATTATTATTTATTTATTAAAACGTTTGTATCCTGCCCTATATCACTGGGATCTCGGGCAGCATACAGATAAAATCAGAAAATGTAAACATAAATATGCACAGCTAAAAAAGTATTGTTAGTAAATTAAAAACAGCAGATTTTTTTTTAAGAGCAATAAAAACAATTAGAACTATGTGTGACCATGTGTGACCATTAAGTGATCTTGAGTATGCATCCTTATTCTGGTGCTCTGTTGTTAGATTAAATTTCCTTTCCTAGGGTACCGCTAGATGGGCGCTTTCCCCGCAGTAGCTTTGGAGTGGCGGCAGGTGGATTACATGATGCTGCCGCCACTCCCAAGTTACTGCGGAGAAAAGCCCCAAAGCTCCACTCTAAAAAAGTCAGGCATTTACCCCGACTTTTTTAGCTTGGAGCGAGACGACTATGGTTTTTGCTGTCTGTCGCTGTTGCTCCGGAGCTTCTGGGAGGACTGCACAAGCTTGCAGTTTGAAGGGGCTTTCTCAATCCCATGCTTGCCTCCTTTCCTTTCTTTCTAGTAACAGGCGTAATGAAATCATCAACTCATTTGGGCAAATCCCCCCCTTTCCTTCTTTATTAGGTCAGCGGTTAAAGTACAAGATCTTCCTGCTACCCCTGCTTCCCCTCCCTTAAGGCAAAGGTGGTTTAGTGCCTCTTCGCTCCGCCTCCCTAATGACTTCTGATGGCCGGATTGTGTCCTCGGATAAACAAGCAGGATGGGATTGGGCTGGGGAAACCCTCGAGCTAACCTTTCTCTTTCATTAAAAACGAGATGTAAATTCTTCTTTCCTGCGATTGAGTTTCCATCTGGCCTGTGAGGTTGTCTTTGGTTAAGGAGGAATGGAGATAAAGGGGTAGAAGTGGGGGATGCTGGAAAAGTTCCCCCAACCACGTTTACTATTGCAAACAAAACAAGCCAACAGCTCTGGTGACTGGGCCCTCCTCTTCACGGCGCCGGTGTGGCTGTGCGGGCTCGGCAGCGGTGACAGGAAAGCCCGCCATGGCTCTCCTTGCGCTGTAGATGGACAGAAGGAGCGCCAATACAGGGCATGCCGCCTGCCGCCGCCGCTGTGCGGCCACACCAGCACCGTGAAGGGGAGGGCCCTGTGATAATTCCAGTGGTAGCAAGACTCCTGTTTTTATGGTGTCTTATTTTAATTGCAGGCTTCTCTGTATTCATCTAGGATAAAGAAAAGTGGGGTATAAACTATTTAAATACATACAAATAATATATTTTAACCCTAGTATTTGCATATCAAATACTCTCCAAAGTGATATGTCACTGATTTATGGAGGGAAAATAATGAATAGTACATTTAGAGTCAGGGTCTCAATTATGTTCTGCCCAGGATGTTAAGAAAATAGGTTGGGGGTGTCAAAAAAGAAAAGAAAAAAAGAAGGCAGCTGAAAAAATGAGTTTCCAGCATCTTTTTGAGGTGCTTACAGCTCAAAGGGAATATTTATGTGGGCCTGAGCCATGGGTTCAAGTCCTTAATACATAATGCAGTTTCCCAAGCCCTATTGACATTGCAATTCAAATCAACAGGTTAGATCTATCGACTTACAAGATGTTTCTTAAGATTAAAGAGACAAGTTTTTTTTAATCTATTGACTGTAAAAAAATGGCCACTTCTGGTTTGTTATTCACACCATCTGTTACCAGCAGATTGTATCTGTAGTTTTAGGACACATTATTAAGTGAACTGGTCTTTTGGAAGTGCTCCGTGAACAAAAGCCAATCTTTAACAAATGAAAGATATCTTCTCCCATTGATCTCATTAGGTCCTTTTAGCAAAGCAGTAAGAAAGGTTGGTGTATGAGAATGTTTAGGATTATTCCTTCCACCTACATGTGATACAAATACCGTATTTCACCGAATGTAAGACACCATCATTTGTAAGATGCACCTAAATTTCAGGGCCACCAACAGGAAAATAGCTTTGCGTCGATTCTAAGATGCACCATAATTTCAGCACCCCTTCCCCCCACTCACCTCCATCACCGTTGTCTAGGGTGACCAGATTTTGAGGATCAAAATCCCGGACCCCCCCCCGCCACCCCACCCACCCAAAACAACCCCCCCGCGCAGCCCCCCCCCGCCTCCCCCACGCCCCGCGCTGCCCGCCCTGCGCTCCTTACCGGCTGGGGCGTCTGCTTCCCTCCAGTGCTCGGAATCTACTGAGAAACAGGCTTCCTGGTCTGTCTCTCAGTACCGCACCGGGTGATGACGTCATCACCCGGCGCGCTACTGAGGGACAGGCCGCGAAGCCTGTTTCTCAGTAGATTCCGAGCACCGGAGGGAAGCAGATGCCCCAGCAGGTAAGTGCCTCGCGCCGCCGCCCTCCCCGCGCAGGCCGCCCTCCCCACCCGTGCCGCGCCGCCCCCCCTCCTCGCGGGAGGAGAACGAGCTGTTTCCTGGAGGTTGCCCCCTGGGGCCCGGTCGGCCCGGTTTGGCCCATTTTTCCCGTTTAGGACCGGGAAACCCCGGGGGGTCTGGTCAGCCTACCGTTGTCCATTGTCACTGCTGCTGCTGCTCCGCACCGCCGCCAACGCTTGCCTTGGCCTGGAAAGGCGTCGTTCCCAGTAACAAGGCGAGCATTGCCAGTGGCGCGGAGCAGCGGCGGTGGCAGTGAGGATAGGCGACGGTGATGGGGGGAGGGTTAGGGCCCCGCAAGTCCCCCCTCCCCCCTCACCTTGATCGCTGCTGCCTTGGCCTGGGAAGGCTTCAGTACTGGGAAGGAGGCCGAGATCTCGCAAGATCTCCTGAGATCGTGGCCTCCTTCCTGTACTGAAACCTTCCCAGGCTGAGATAGCAGCAATCAAGGTAAGTGGGGAGGGGGGACTTCTGATGGGCCTTGTAGGGCAAGTCGCAGTGGGGAGGGGTAATGCAGAGCCCTAATGCCTTCTGCAAAACACGGGAGAAATCCCGCGATTGCAATATGCCATTGATTCTAAGATGCATCCCGTTTTTACAGATGTAAACATAGGAGAAAAAGTGTGTCTTAGAATCGATGAAATACGGTAAAGCAAACCCCAAGAAGCAGGGAAGAAGGAATGGCACTGATATACTTTACCACAGAAAATGTTGAATTCTGGATGTCAAGTTAGATACAGATTAAGGGCACAATCCTATGCATGTTTAGACCGAAAAAAGTCCATGCTGGCTGTAGGGATGCTGGGAATTGAAGGACTTTTTCTGTCTAAATACTGTTGCTTCTTTTGCATAGATGAATTTGCCGACCCCTTATAATCATTGTCATCTACAGAATTCCAGTTTTCTTTCCCTGGCATGCAGAGCTTGTAAAGTTGGGAGGATAATGGATCAACTCAGGATGCTTTGTTCACATCACACTTTGGGATGTATTAGTGTTGAGAAAAGGGCTAGAAGGAGACCTTCTCTTTCCTCAGGGGAGGCCTAAAATTTAGCTGAAAGATACATGCAAAACATATAAACTTTACAAAATATGTAAAATTATTTATGCATGTGCAAGATACGTATTTCAAATAACTGATGGGCATGACGTTTCTGGTTCACAAATGAAGTCACGTATATACAATTTAGGGAGCAGCCATGTGTTGCCTACGGGGGCAACCGAAGTGGCATAGCACACTGTAGACCTCCTTCCTCACTGCTGGAGGACTGTTTTTGGTGCAGAGGTGAAAAGGTCTGGGGTTTTGCAAGTGGCGGGGCCAGGGACAGGCAGTTTCAGAGACATGCTGGGGAGTTGTTGTTGTTTTTTAAATATTATTACATTCCACCTCCCCCCCCCCCCCCCGTCCAACGAGGTGGCTTGCATAGCCGTCCTCCTCTCCATTTTATCATCACAACAACCCTGTGAGGTAGATTAGGTTAGTTCCCTTTCCCACAATACAATATGAATCGCATGGATTTTATCTGGATTACATATATGCATGCCTTATTTTTACATTTCCATGTTTGCTTCTCAGGTGCTTTTTTAGACAGTGTCCACACTTAATTCTTTAGCAGGGTCTGTTTCTTTTATTACCTCATGTTGCTGTGCACGGTAAGCTACCAGACTGGCCATACTAACTGCGGAAGGACATTTCTGAGGGGTGTAGCATATCCTGCTCCTGAACATGCTGTCACTGGGACATTCCACTGTCCTCATTCACTCGCTCCCTTTGTAAAATGCCAAATCTAAGCTATTCTCTATTTTCTTCTATGCTCCTTTTGCTCCTTTCTGCTTTCCAGCAGGAAATGGTTTCAGGGAAAACCAAGCAGAGGCAGCTTTCTCAAATCGACTGGAGTTCAATTTCCACGATTCCCCACTGCAGCACCGTAGCCCCAAATCTTTCCTTAGGGTCCCCTGACTGCCAGGAAAGACTTTTCAGTGGGGGAAGAGAAGTGAAGAATTAATCCAGGTAAAAGGCTTCTTCCTTCCTTTGTTTACCTAACATGAAAAGCCTGAATGTCTGCTAAACAACGAACTCTTTAACAAATAGCTTTGAAGTTATGGTTTCAACATTCCCCTCCAGTGTTTGGAATGCAAATATTGCACAAGTCGATGGCACTCAGAAAATGAAACTGCAGAGAAACAAAAGTGAAACTTTGCATTGTGCATAGATATGCAAGTGCAGAGCCGAAAGGTAAATTAGATTATTGTAGTACTTCAGTTGGTTTCTGAAAATGCAGCAGCAAAACAAACTGGCCACATTTAAAAATAGAACTTTCAATGATGAGGGAAACTTTTATTGGGATAATACATAAAGCAAAATGTTTTATTGTCTTATCTAGGACTGAAAATATAGTACCCGTTTCACACTCCCCACTTAAAACATCTCACGTGGCGTCTCGAACTGCATGGGGAAGAAGTTGGTGGTAGGCTTTAGCTAAATGTTTGGTTGAGCATGACAGCAGATCTTCCTGCAGGGCGGGAACATGGTAACACTTGTCTTGGCAGAGGTGCTAAAAGGAAACCCCTCATACAATAAGTGGGTGAGTGAAGTTGCACCCATGCTTCATCCACTATCACTTATTAATTTCTGTGCTAAGGGATTTTTATTTTGCCTCCCCCCTGAAGAAATCCAAGGAAGCTGAGAAGAATATATATATATATATATATATAATCAGAAAATACAGAAAAATTAATGAAGGATTCCAAAAAACAAACAGCCCTCCCCCAAATGCCACAGTAGCAGGGGAACTTGGCAAGAGAATCCCATTGCCAACAATCATGTTGCCTGGTGTTACCTAGTTCCTAAAGGCTCTCCTAAAGATGGCAAAAAGTAAACAGTGGTGAAGCCAGGTAGGCTTCCCTGGGGAGATAATTCCATAACAACGGTGCCATGACACTCTGCTTCACTTTCCTGCCAAGTTTCAGAGGTGTGGATGGAATAACAGGGCCTCTCTTTTTGATCTGGAAGGTGGTATCTTGGCATCCAGTGAAGACTTGTGGCTCCAATGTCAGTGGGGTGGTGAATCCACTCTGGGTTTCAGTCAGAACTATGCAATAGCTCCTTTACAGTTCTAACTGGTTCTGACTGAAACCCGGAGTGGATTCACTACCCCACTCACATCGGAGCCACAAGTCTTCACTGCTGGCATAATTTAGGTCTTTAAAAATAAGACATAGCACTTTCAATTGAGCCTAGAAATGAATAGGCAAACAAGGCAGATGAAACAACATCAGAGTCATCTGCTTTGTCCTGACAGACTCTGTTAATAAGTAGACAGTGACATTTTGAACCAATTGAAGTTTTTGATCACTTTTCAGAGGCAGCTGAAGAAGAGTGCATTAGTAATCCAATCTGTATGTTAACCCTGGTTGGCTACTTCCTAAATCAATTGTACCTCCATCTTAGTTGGATTAAGAATGAACTGCTCTGCAATGACTTGCACAACCCAACTAAGGGTGCAATCCTATGCAAGTTTAGACAGATAAAAAGCCTCTGACTCGCAGCATGTTCCAGCCAGTCATGTTGGCTGGAGCATGCTGGGAGTTGTGGGCCTGTTTCCTGTCTAAACAGGCATAGATTGCACCTTAAACATGGAAGTTCCATACATTCTAGGAAGGCAAAAATGCAGCTTGCATATTAGCACAAGTTAGAAACCTGTTCAAATGCCACTTTCAAAACGATTCTGTGCAAACTGACAAAGCAGATAGGGAGGATTAATATGAGTGGAGTGTTGAAGGAGGTGAAGGAGAATTCCTATCATGCTTAAAAGGGTGCTTAATTAGCCCATTTACTGTAAACTTTCATTACAGAACATAGTTCTTGAATCAATTCAGCAGCAGCTGCTAGAATAAGATGACAAAAAAAGGGAGATATTGGAACTATGATTTTTTTTCTGAATTGTTTTCCTCTGTTTTCTTTGTAGGGTTGTAGCACTATGCTGTGGGGTATCATATTCTGGAATAAGAAGCAATCCACAGAAATGGCAGAATGTTTCTTGAGTGCAACCTATAAATGCGCTCAGTAGGTTGCAGCAAACTGCTCCACAGCCAAGTAAGTTATCCCAATTGTTTGCACAGAATGGATGTTTCTTCTGGTGGTGGTGGTAGTGCATAGCAGCCATCTGCAGGAGAGTAGAGTGAAATAGCTGATTAGAGGGTGAGAGGAGAGCTTGCCATAAGACTAAGCTTTCAAATATGTTTGGACTCAGAGCCACAAACTCTGTCCTGGGTTGATAGATCCAAAATTCTGCTGCTTTTATTTTTGGAAAGTCACAATTTGCAGACTGAAGCATGCAGATAAATCAAATTTTGTTGGTTTCATTTTGTCGGTGCATTTAGTTCATGCTACTGGACAAAGCCAACTATCATTATGTTCAGTGTTACTAGTTAGTTCTTGCAATGCATGGCCATTCTGAACCTTGTGGCTAGTGATGATGAGCACAGAACAATAGGACTAGATCTCTCTGCAACCACTTCTAACCCTGTGCGCATTCCTGCAACATTCTCTTGAAGATTCATACCTGCAGGGATTTCTTCTCCCCAATACAAGACTGTAGTTAAGCACTGTGGCATGCTCTTCAAACATACCCTTGATGAGTGATGCTGCATGTAGCATTCTGTAATTAAATAATGGCTAACAACTTTTCCAGCGTGGGTGATATTTCAGCACGCAATCTCCTCCTATCACTGCCAGGCAAAATAATTACATCGTATCTCAAAGGGAGATCTATTTTATGCAGCACATCATAAAATCAACACGTAGGATGCTGTTCTGCAGTAGAGGCCAACTTTGATTCCTGTCCTGGCAGGTATGGTATTCCCATCTTGGCAAGGCTGTCCTTCAAGAACTTGCTTGTTGAAGGCACGAAAGCATTTATTAGCTAAAATGTTCTCTTCTGCAGGCATGTTGCCTGCCTTGAGCTCAGGATTTCAAAGAATTTCATATCACTGGTGTGGTTGCATCACTGCCTCTTGACACAACGTTATCCATTGTCATGTACATCCTATACATTTTGCATCAACCGCAGCCCTCTTGTTTCCTGCCCCCACTAAAACCCCACAACAATTACAGATCTCTCTCTCTTTCTCTCTTTTTAATTCCAGTGTCTGAGTAGATCAGCCTCTGCTTATCTGCATAAACTGTTTTTGAAATAAATAAATAAATAAGCTATAAAATTTTCCCTGGAAAGGAAGATCACAGTTACATTAAAGGTTATATTATGAAAAAGCCAATTCTGGTGTGATATTTTTCCACATAAGATTGGAGTTGATGTTTTTAAATTAGGTTTGTGGTGGAATGCACGTGGAAAACATTCATTGGAAGTGCAAACCCATGTGAATTTTACCGGAAAGCTCTGTAAGCTGAAGCCAGCAGGAATCTAGTGCCTTACTCCCAGTTCCTTCCTGAAAAATCCACATGGATTTTCAATTCTGACGTAATGTTTTCCACGTGTATTCCTCCATGGGAATCAACCCAGAGAAGCATCAGAATCAGCCCTTGAAGTCTATTCAGTGTGATCTCACTCAAAAGAGGCCCAAAATCTTTCTCTCTCTCTCTCTCTCTCTCTCAATCTCTCTTGTTTCACGGTAGACTGGTTTGCTTGAATGTGATACACTGAAGGCGGGGGTGGTGTGGTTTGACAGTAATATGGCCCAGGAAACCTATAACGTCTATGCCCATTGATATATGGTTTAAAAATTATGACGGCCATGCCTAGAATAAAAAATGAGGTAAGAGTTATTTATATGATTGACATTCTGCTTCAGTGTTTTCACACAAAGACTTCTCTCTCTCTGTGATATGCAGACTCCGCATTCCCCACACATTCTTGCAGCCTACACCACATCGTCGAACAATAGAGAGCCTTCTTTCATTTTCCTGCCTAGTTTCAGTGAACAGGACTCTGTTGACAACAGAGTCTGTTCTCACTCCTGAAGAATTCCAAAAATTGAACAATCTAAGGACAGCCTGTGACTTTCAGGAGACATCTTTAAAGGCATTTTAAAAGTGTAGCTAACTGGGTGATTCTCTCTCTCCCTCTTGTCTCTTCATGTTGTTGGGTGTGTGTGTGCTTGTTGTCATTGTTTCGAGGGAAGCCTAGAAAAATGCAGTTGCTCTACAAATCAGTCCTTGTACTGGGGAGTGCAGTTCTTGACATGATACCATTAATGACAGCAATAAAATGCAAGTATGCAAGAAGCTCACTTTCTTTCACTAGCACAAATGGATTTCCTCCCCCCCCCCCACACACACTCTGCTTATGTGTGTGGGGCAAACTAATTCTCATGGTGGCTGCCAGTTTTTCAATTCCATGACTTGAGAACTACAAAGAGATTGGGAAGAACTCAGGCAGAGCTTCCACATAAAATGGACAGGCCACCTACTTGGCCAAGAGTTCAGCTTAGTCTCATTATTTCTTTACTTCATGCCCCCTGCATTGCTGTGAAGTACCAGCTATAGCTTGCCTGGACTGTGAGGCCTGTATTAGCAGTATTTCATCTAAGGGAATTTAATCAGCAATTAATGTAGAATATAGTATAGTGGACACCATACTGGTCTGATATTGGCACAAAAATGGTTTCTTACAAATTAATCGAAAACATCAAATATGTGTGCTATTGGACCTTCGCTCATTCCCTTTCTGGAGGCAAATTCACTCCTTCTGTTGGCCTTAAACTTGTTTCATGATCATATCTCTGCTAATACTATGGGGCAAAAGATAGATAGATAGATAGATAGATAGATAGATAGATCTATCTATCTAGATATAGATGCTATATATTCATTCATTTATTTATTTTATTTATTTATGAAATTTATAAACTACTCTATATCTAAACATAGATTCCTGAACAGTGAAAAGCAAAGAAAAACAATCAAAATGCAAAAGAATAAACATATTTAATCAAGTCATAAAATCAAGTCAAAGTAATAAAGCAAGTAAAACAAGGAAAAGCTTGTTTAAATAAAAATGTATTTAGCAGAGGCTGAAAACAAAGCAACTTTGGCACCTATCTGACATCAACTGGCAGGGACTCAAGGAGAGGAAGCCAGTACACTAAAAGCTCTACTATGGACTCTAAATGGACCTCAAGTCCATGCAGAACTACCAGGAGTGGCTCATCCAATAACCACAGCACACACACACACACACACACCCCAATAGAAAATTCAGTACTCTGAGTGGTGGCCATTAGGTAGCCAAAATGTCATTACTAGGGATGTGCACTGGATCGGACCCGATCCACGATCCGAGTCCGGTCCAGTGGGAAATCGGATAAATTATCCGATTTCCGATCCAACAGCTGGATCCGCCGATCCAGTCCGAACCGATCCGAAAAGGGTCCGAACCGGTTCGGCGGATCGGCGGGCGCCCACTGGCGCCCACCGCCGCTTCCATTGGCGGGCGCCAGTGGGCGCCCGCCGATGAAAGTGGACAGCGGGGGGGGGGAGGAGGGGGGCCCTTACCTTCCCGGCCCGTCTGCTCCCGTCCGGCGCCGGCGGCTACTACCAGCGGGCTCCGCGGCCTGCTCCAGGGTGGCGCGCCGGGTGATGTAATCACCCGGCGCGCTACTCGAGAGCAGGCCGCGGAGCCCGCTGGTAGTAGCCGCCGGCGCCGGACGGGAGTGGACGGGCCGGGAAGGTAAGCAGGGGGTGCGTGGAGGGGAGGAGGGGGTGCGCGGAGGGGGGGAGGGGGGCCCTTACCTTTCCTGCCCGTCCGCTCCCGTCCGGCGCCGGCGGCTACTACCAGCGGGCTCCACGGCCTGCTCCAGGGTGGCGCGCCGGGTGATCACCCGGTGCGCTACTCGAGAGCAAGCCGCAAAGCCGGCTGGCGGTAGCCGCCGGCGCCGGACGGGAGCGAACGGCCCTAAAAGGTAAGCAGTGGCGGGGAAGGGGGCTTACCCCCCCCCGGAGCCGTCCGCTTCTATCCGCTGGCGCCCGCGGGCGCCAGCGGATGGAAGCGGACGGCCCCAGGGGGGGTAGGGAGCGCGGGGGAGGGGGCTTACCTGCCGGGGCCGTCCACAGCGGACGGCCCCGGGGGGGAGGGAGTTAGGCCCCCCCTCACCCACCTGCCGCCATTTTTTCCTCATAGACTTGCATTACAATGCAAGTCTATGGGGAAAAAAATGGCGGCCGATCCAAAAATTTCCGATTTTTGGATCGGGATCGTACTCGATCCGGTCCGGGGGGCCTCCGATTTTGTCCGAACCAATCCGTGACAAAATTGGAGGTCCCGATCCGGGTCCCGATCCGATCCGGGGGGTCCGTGCACACCCCTAGTCATTACCCATGATGACTGGGGTATGCCAGGAATTGTAGGACTTTTTTCTATCTAAACATGCATAGGATTCCCCACCACCACAAAAAAACCCTCTTTAAAAGGGCAGAATTACATGACATAAGAGGGGTTTGGCTATCATTGAAAGCTAAAATTTGACATATTCTCCTCTTTCTCCTGATAACATATATAAAACAGAAAAGAATCCATGACGATGTCATTGCAACAGTTACAAATCTCCCATTGTGTAGTTCTCCCATAACTGTTTTTTATTGTGCTTTTCAGTTTCTATTACTAGTTATATAGTTGGTGATCAAGACATAAATCTATAAGCCTCCATTCCTCATTGTTCTTTCTCTTCCCCCACTGTCCCATTTTAGTCCCCATTTTCCCCCACAGGACACTGGCAAGTATTAAGTCCAGCATGTTTAAAGTTACATACTAAATAATTTAGGGTGCCATCCTATGCATGTTTAGACAGAAGAAAAGACCTCCAGCTCCAGACATCCCCCAGCCAGCAGCGTTCCAACAGTACACATGCATTGGTTACTCTATTCGGGAAGTATATAGCGATATGAAGAAAGGTTAAGATGGAAAAGAAAAGTGGGAGGGGCAGGAAGAAGAAAAAGAAGAAGAGCAGCGCAACCGGTGGCAAATATGGTGGTAGTTGTGTAGTGGAGTGAGCAGCCCAAGGAAGAAGAACCTGTCTTCTTTTACTCAGTCTGCATGGAGTTCTAATAATGTTTCCACTTACGGCTTCTTATAGCACAATCCTATTCCTTTCGACTCTGAAGTCAGTCTTATTGAGTTCGACGGGACTCACTACCGGGTAAATGTGCATAAGATGTTAGCGTGCCAGTTTCACTGTCATTCAATGGAAGGTGGGATAAAGATTTTTAAAAATGGTGGTGAATAATAATAATAATAATAATAATAATAATAATTTTTCTGTACTTGTTATATTTTTATTGCATTTTAATGAACTGTTTTATTGGTTTAATCAATTGTAATTGCTTCTGCAAGCTGCCTTGAGAGCAATTTTCATTTTGATAGAAAGGTGGGGTACAAATAAATAAAATAAATAATTCACATTGAGGGTGAATTATTTTAGACATCCACAGTGAAATCCTATATACTACATGTGAAATTCTATATATGTCTACTCAGAGGTAAGCTCCATTGGTATAATAGAGCTTACTTCCAGGTGAGAGTGTATAGGATTTGCAACCTCCATGAATGTGTGTGTGTGAAATCAGGAACACGTCTGCTGCATTTGCTCGTGACCTCTGTGTCCATGACTTCCTCTTCCCAATTTTATTGCTCCATGACCTCCAAGGCCTGAATCAAACCGATGCATGTACAAGCTCTATGCCAAAGGTTCTTCGCTCTCAGTACAACTGGAAACCCAACAACGGGGAGACACCAGAAATGTGCAGTGACAAGGAAGGAGGCTATGTCCAAAGTATTGGGCAAGTGGCACAAAATAAACTGGCATTTTGGATCTCATTTGTTTTTATAGGGCTCTATCAGACCTTCAGTGAACATGTGGAAGTAAGCAGAAAGGACAAGGGGGTGTTCTCCTCGCACACCCACCCCCCTCCCTGTTCTATGTTCCCTGAACATCTCAAAAGGGCTTTTCTCTGTATAAACAAAGCCCTATGAGAAGAGACTGAAAGAACAAGGCATGTTTAGCCTGGATAAGAGAAGATTGAGGGGAGACATGATAGCAGTCTTCAAATACTTGACAGTTTGTCACACAGAGGAGGGCCAGGATCTCTTCTCGATCAACCCAGAATGCAGGATGCGGAATAATGGGCTCAAGTTACAGGAAGCCATATTCCGGCTGGACGTTAGGAAAAACTTCCTGACTGTTAGAGCAATACGACAATGGAACCAATTACCTAGGGAGGTGGTGGGGTCTCCCACATTAGAGGCATTCAAGAGGCAGTTGGACAACCATCTGTCAGGGATGCTTTAAGGTAGATTCCTGCATTGAGCAGGGGGTTGGACTCAAGCCTTATAGGCCCCTTCCAACTCTATGATTCTAAACCTCTTCAGAGATGTAAATATGGGGAAAGGCATACTAGAAACAGTGCTTTTTTAACCCTGCTAAAAGTAGGGTGACCATATGAAAAGGAGGACAGGGCTCCTGTATCTTTAACAGTTGACTAGAAAAGGAAATTTCAGCAAGTGTCATTTGTATGCATGCAGCACCTGGTGAAATTCCCTCTTCATCTCAACAATTAAAACTGCAGGAGCCCTGCCCTCTTTTGTATTTGGTCACTCTAGTATAGCTCCTGCAGCTTTAACTGTCCTGATGAAGAGGGAATTTCACCAGGTGCTGCATGCCTACAAATGACACCTGCTGAAATTCCCCCTTTCAATAAAACCATTAAAGATACAGAAGCCCTGTCCTCCTTTTCATATGGTTACCCTAGCTAAAAGTTGCATATAGCAACCTTATGGCTGGAATGTGCACACATAGTCAAGAGATGTCTTCTTTTTATTTACCCCAACTTTTTCTTGGCACTTGACTTCTCTGGGTGGTTCCAAATCAGGGCCAAAATGCAATATCAATCAAGCCAGCTGCTGACGTCATTTTTTATTTTTATTTTTAAAAGGGAGAGAAAACAATTGGAAAATGACAATCAGAGGAAGGTGAAAGATCTAGTCTCAGGGCTTCCTTTTCAGTTGGATAGTTTATGCAAAAGGCTGACAGATAATCTATGCCAGATAGATAACACATGTAGCAAGATAGTGTGTTTATCCTCTTCATTTTGTAAACAGTCACACACCCTTGCTTTTATGTTCTGGGCTGAACTTATAGCTCTTGCTCACCTACTGAAGTAGCTACAGAGCATTATTTAATAATGGAAGCAGTATGGGAGAGGGAACAGTTGAATGTAGGAAACAAGGGGAAGGCCCAGGGCCAAAACACGTTATTTTAAAAATGTAGCTGCTAATGATATCTTGCTTTTGTTTTTACTCTAGAGTAGGTGCAGGGCCAGACAGGGACACTGCATATGGTGGGGGAGAGATAGGAGGGCTTTAACCCTTTCTCTGTGCTGTGGACCTGATCCAGACATCCCCCTCCCCAATGTCTGTAATTTCCATTGCAAAATTTGTGTTAATTTTAGTGGAAATGAATTTCTTCTTGCTTTTTTTCATCCCTTCCAATGACAAGCAGCTCTAGAGAAGGTTTTTGCCCCTTCAGAACATTCTGTAATACTTCGTTTATTTATTTAAATAGCTTTACCTTGCATCTCCAACCATTTCAAATGTTTCACGCAGACACATTGAAAGAGACATTTACATCAATCAAAAATTGCATAGTATTATTACGATGATGGTGCATGTCGCAAACTCTGCAATACAGAGCAAAATAAATAAATTATAGCCCTTCTGCAGCCTCATTTTATTTGGCAAAGTCCTATGTGTGGGTTATGAATTTTGGCATCTCTCTTGGTTTGGATGAGTGTGAGCAAATGGAAGCTTAATTCAGATAAGGTGGAGGTACTGTTGGACAGTGATTTGGGAGAGTAGGTGTACAACATGTTCAGGATGGGGTCACATTCCCCTTAAAATATCAGGTTTGAAGCTTGGAGGTGCTCCTGAATCCAACATGACTCCTGATGACCAAGTGATGGTTAAGAATGACTTCTTCAAGCTCTGGCATGTATGCCAGCTTCATCCATTTCTGGAGATGGTGAGCTTCATGGCCAGATCTACACCAAGCAGGATATAACACTTTGAAAGCAGTTTGAAAACAGTATATGGAATGTGTCATGGGGAGTCATCAGATAAGCATTTTATTGCACACTCGTTACTGGGCACTCACAGATTTTTGCAGGTCCCTCTCATGTCATCGTCTGCCTCCCTTGCGACTCCCACCCCTTCTAGCCTTCTTCGCGTGACAAAAAAAAGCCCCCCCCCGGGTAAGTCCGTATTATTTTTAAAGATGGAAATTGCTGCTATCTCCTGCTGTGTGCAGGAGACATCGTGCGATAAAGACAGCCCCTGAACGGGCCACGTGCACTTTTTTACTTCCTCTTTCCTCTCCCTGAGAGAAAGAGGAAGTATCGAGCAACAAAAGTGGGGGCGGAGAAGCGATGGTAGGCAAGTGTGATTTCTCCCCATCTGATGGAGCTCAAGGGCCCCAACAGTTGTCAATACCGTTATAAACCGTTATAAAGCAGTAGTGTAGATTCTGCCCATTTCATTGCCACTTCCAGGCTAGATTACCAGATTGTTAACCAATTTAATTCCAGGCTCAATTTAAGTCAATGGTTTTGACTTTTAGGTTCAAAACATACTTGCCATTGAACTCAATGGGGCATACTTCTGAATAGACATACATAAGATTGCACTGTGAAAGCTAAACTGCTTAGGACCAGAGTATTTTATGAATTTCCTTCTCGTGTATGAAACTAACTGAGCACTGTGTTCTCCAGTTGACATGATGTACAGCTAGTGCAGACAAAGGGCAGAGCCTTTTCTACTGTGGCACCTAGAATTTGGGACACCCTCTTGAAGCTCACTTTCTGGCAGGCAGCAAAGATCTTTTAATTTTATTGTGGCTTTTCATAAGCTGTGTTTAAATGATTTTTCCTGAAGTTGTTTTATTTGCTTTTGGTTGGTAATTGTTGTGTGTCTTTTATATTAATATTGTTTATATTAATCTACAAGATTTTCCTATTGTTATTCTCAGAGTTTTGTGATTTGCATTTTACCTGCTTTCTTGTTATTTGCCTTGAATTGTTCCTACAGAAAGGTAGCAGCATCTAAATGATAGAAATAAATATGGCTTTGCTGCCTGGAGAATGATGGGAGATGTAGGCATTTCCCCCCATCTAAACATGCATAGGATTGTGCCCTGAGCGTGGTGAGTGTGCCCTGAGTGTGGTGCCCTGATTGTGCTTGACAATATGCATTCCATTTGCCTTTACCAAGCAAAGTTAGTACTATTGAGGTTGATCATTCATATTAGATGTTATGCTTAGAGAGTGGATGTTGAGATACAGTGAGTCACTCACAACCCCCCAATGAGTTTATGTGGAGCTAGAAGCATTGTAGATTGTCTTGCACTCAACATTTCATCTGTATCCTGTTGGCTCTCAGAAGTACCTTTTCTGATTCCCCTATCAAGCTTCAGTATACTTGAGACTTTCATAGTCCCAATTTGTGGTAGCGAAGTTATTTCCAGCCCATCCTATCAAAGATAGCGTAAGATGAATGACCTGTCAGATAGTATGATGCCTGGCTATCAGACTGACAAGTGACTTGACCTACCACGTTGCCATCCTCCGTCCAAGTGTTAGTGACCCACTCCTACCACTGTGCAAAATAATGAAAGAAACAGAATCTGGTGAACTACAACTGCATTTAGTCCCTCTTGAGGACATAGCTTCTTTTGGTGCTCCAGATGAGACATTTCTCACATATCCTGTTTAGCTTTTCCTGAGGCCTAATGAATTACTTTAAATCACAGGCTTTTGATATTGATTAGCCTCGTTCAGCTCAAATCTAGGCTTAACAATCTATACTGGTCTATAATTTATTTCTGATAATATTCCTAATAAAGAGCTGCAATTAATCCACATGAAGGGGAGGAAAAATCAATTAATACAGAGTTGTTGACAAAGAACGAAATCCTCCTGAACTGTGCTTACTAATCCTGAAGCTTTTTGCTGCTGAACAGAAGAGACAAAAAATAATAATATTGATTTCACCCTATTTCTAAAACAAACAGTGCTGCAATGAGACAGAAGGGGCTTATCAGTAAAAACAGCAACCCAAACTCCAAAAACATATTCAGTGTACTGTACAATAAATGAAGACACCATCTTTTATCTGTCCCTGTTCTACGCTTTTTGTAATTGCTATTTATTTATTACATTTATATACCGCCCAATTGCCGAAGTTCTCTGGGCAGTTCTCTCCTTCTAATTATAAAGTTGTGCCTTGTAGATTCATCGCACTACCCATATTCATTTACCACTTCACTGTTGTTACAATGGTGAAATCAGTGGCACATACCTCGTCACTCCCAACAACACATGCAAATCAATGAATCTCAGTGTTCTGGGCCTGGTGAGCAACATGCTTGTTATCATTTTAATTTATGACCCGATTCCAGAACTGGAGCCCTGTTTTAGTTTCATCGGCATGGGAAAGAGTTGCTTTCCCATTCTGTTTTAGTCTGGGATTCAAAACCAAATGAAGAAGATCATCTGTGACCAGCAGTGACTCCCTTTCTTGTGTCTAAGTTGGATTATATTTCTAAATATTGCACTGTCTGAACAGATGTACAGATGGTATCTGTCTTAATTTCTTCCAAATGAAAAATACCTATGTTGTTCTTGTGAAGGCCCCTTTGCAGGAAGTGCCACATAAACAAAATGGGACTAGGCTTTTGCAGTTTGTTCAGGCTAGCGTTATGCTTATTACTGAAAGGAGGCAACAATATGCCATTGTCTTTTTCACAATTCCCACCCTAAACAGTTTATTAAAAATATTCTTATATGTGCTCTGTGATTGCATATTTCATATGAATGCATCACCAGCCAGCTGTTGTTCTGGCTGCCCCATAATAGAAACGGTGTATTTTCCCACTGCAGCAATGGCTATTCTTAACATACATTGGCTTCAACTGGCTAAAAATACTAGTGTTCAACTGCTTGTGGGAAAGTTATACTGCAGCTATTTCTATGAAAAAGTTGAACGCTGGACCTTTACACAATTTCTCATATTGTCTATGCCACTCACATCTAATTATTTCTTCCCTTGCTGCAATTACAAGTACTTAAGTGTCACATATGGCACAAACTAGGGAAATAATACCCCAATTCACTTCAACACTTATATTAATATGAATGATTGGATCTAAGATTAGTACGGAGGAATATTATTCTAAAACGAGCCACGGTGACATAGCAACAACTTTATTAAGGATTAAGGAGTATGGATTACTGGCAGGTTATACATTAAGAGAGCAAATTATATAGCAAGGTGTTTGGACTTGTCAAGGAACTCTTGCCTTAAGGGCCAAAAAATGGTTGTATGTCATGTTTGTAAGACGTAGTTAGCCGTCTATGAGTGAATTAGGCTTGATTTATTGAGCTTTTCACTTTGTTCCATCCAAAAGCTAAGTAAGGCTAAAAATTCTGGGAGTGTAATTATGCTAATGGTGCCCAGTAACCTCCTTCATCTTAACCTTGGCTACCGAATAGGTGTTGCAATCCTTATGGAAAATATGGATCGAGGGAGGAAAGAGGTCTGTAATTGCAGAGCATCAACTGACAACAATGCACACATCATACAAATTCAGTAAGGAGCAACCCTATGCATGTTTAGATTTTAAAAATGCCTCACATGGCTGGGGCATGCTGGGAGTTGTAGGGTTTTTTTTCTGTCTAAACAGACATAGGATTGCACCATAAAAGGCGAATGTGATCAGGAGAGCGCAGTTCATATTAGAGGCTGTGAAGGGGCTTGAAAGGGTTTGTGGGTCCTCATTGATGTCAGCAGGGCCCATATTTTCTGTTAACATGTACCTAACCAAGCAAAGGAAATCCACATGAGCAATCAGTCCTGCATGCACATAGCTGATGTGAATGTGCATCTGAATGTGTATGCCTATCAGCATCCACTGCTCATCCAGGTCCCTTTGCGCTAACTGGCTAGCTGCATATTTTGATGCACATCAGAAGGTGTGTCCTCATTGGGGCCCACAGTCCTTAACCATCACTAGCAATTACCAATTACTAAATCTAGATTGGAGATATGGGTTTTATGGATGATGATGATGATGATGATGATGATGATGATGCAACAGTTAAATGCATCCAAAGGAGACTTTCTTATTTAAACTAGTTTAATCATCCCAAATTCATGCTGTATCCAGTTTCAAGATACCACCAAATACAATGTATTTTTCATGTTAGAATCCAGTAGTTCATAAGAGAATACTTTACTATTCTTTTGCTTTGAATCTCTTCTTAGCAATTTGGCCAGGTTCACAGCCATATCCATTCTCCCAAGCAGACAGTGGCCCAGATGTTTTTTGGTTAAGCAGCATGGTTAACGGTGTCATCTGACAGAATAAGGTATAATGGTTTAGAAACAGAGGAAATAAAATTAAATTCTGGAACTTACGGAGCAAAAGATAAATAGATCGCTGGAGTTGGCTCTTTTGAATATGTTTCATAACGGAAATAGAGTGTTAAGAGAAAAGGCACTAGTTGGATATATGCTAGCAGCACCTAGACAGTTGATTGCTTTTAAATGGAAAATAGCAAAAATGTTGACAATAAAGATGTGGGGGGGAAAATTATGGGAGATTGCGATCAATGAAAAGGTGTCGCAGAAACTGAAAACCTATGAAAGGAAAAAGAAAAGGGACACCTTTAAGGCGGAATGGAAAATGTATATAGAATATATGAATAAAGAAGAGAATAAAAAGATGATGCCTGAAGCATATGAAGAGTTATGGAACTCATGAAACCAGTAAAAGGAAACCAAGCCGGGGGAGGGAGGAGAAGGGGGGGTTGGGTTAATTAAGAGTTTTGTAATGATAAAGTATGATGTTAGTTTGGAATTGTTAGGGATGAAAATGCAATAAAGATTATTAAATTAACGGTGTCATCTGACATGTGTTTTTGTTAACCAGGTGCCTCCACTAACCACATTGTGGTCAGCCTCACTAACCACTTTATGCAGCATGGTTAGCAGCACTAAATTTGGTTAAAGGTGTCGTCTGGCATGCACCTGTGGTTAATGGGGAGAAATCATAGAGCTTCCTGTATAGAGTATCAAGAATTGCCCTGGCCACTCTAGCCTCTATCGCTGCTCCAGACTGCTGCGTTGCTTAAGCGTTCATTGGCTCATTTCGCTTAATTGGCTCCAATTTTGGTGTGGTAAATTTTATTTATAGGGTGCGTTCTGTACTTTCTTCTACTTCCCTCTCCCCCAGCACTTTGTAACCTCATTGCAGCTCCATTACAACGTCACTTGTCAGCACCTCAATGGGGCGGACATATATACGTGGTATGAGTTGAGGCACTTGTGTCACCAGGAAACTTGGCAACAGAGCTAATGGGAAGCGTCTGACACACTTAAAATGGCTGACAGCATCAGCCGGAGCTGCCTGACATACTCAAAATGGCCAATGGAGCGGGATGGCACTGCCATGCCTTTGGATGACAACAGAAAAACTGGCATAAGTCCTGGCCTCTGAAACCATAGCAGATCATACATACTGCAGGGCGATTGGATGGTGAGGCCAAGATCACAGGAATCTTTCACTGAAAGGACCAATTTATATAAGTACTTGCTGCTTACCCTGTAGCCTGAACTAAAATGGTGGGCACAACTGCATGGGCTCCTTGTGCAAGGACTGATGGGATATGGGATGGATCATTCAGAGGGCTCAGGAGATCATTTAACTGGTTTGTGGTTAGTGTATGGTTAAGGAATCCTTAGCCACAAAAGAGTTAATGGTGTCGTCTGCTAGCATTCCACATGTGGTTAGCGTTAAACACAGCTGAACATGGTTAAGCTAACCACAAAGCCCTGAATGTTGTCTGAACAGGGCCAATGAAGAGCCCAACTGGAAGCATGGGAAGTGACCTTGAAAAAGGGGGGCTACATCCATCTATCTTCTCTTGTTCTTTCTCTCGCTCTCTATCTATCTAGTCAAAAATATTTCTATTTCCACCACTTTGCATTGTTTGAAACAGCATATCATACAAACATGTTAAAACCATCACAGAATATATTCTCAGCTGCGATCAGAAATCCAGCTTTTCAAGTGAACAGTGTTTGATCACTTTGGACAGCACATAATGTGTGTGTTGGGGGGGGGGCAGCAGAGTAGCTCAGCTTGCCTTGGCAAACAAGACATGTAAAGTTTCCTAAAACCTCCTCCAGCACTTGGGGCCATTGCAAAAAAGAACCTGCTCTTCCTTGCTACCATTACACCTGAGGCGGAGTCTTAAGGAACAATAAACCAGGAAAAGCCATAATGTCAAATAAGATTATTAGGACAATTTTGCCATGTTGTTTTTGGACAATAGAACATTGGATACTTTTAATTGGTGGAGTTGTTCATAGAGGCAGAGAACTGTAACTTACTTGCTGTCCCTTTTTCTGTAAAATGTTTGATGTTGCTCCTCCAAATAGAACATCTGAATATAGCTGGAAGTAGATGTTACTTATAGGCGATGTGTGGCGGCCACAGAAGACAGCAGCCCCTTTTGTCTTTCTCCATAGATTATTTAAGTGGAGCAGAGGAGAAACAGAGGTGAGGAAACCCAAAATACAATGATGCCATGTCTCACAGTTCTTGTAATGGCATAGAAAAAGTTCCATAACAAAGCCATGTGTGTTTTCTTCAAAGAAGGACACTTTAAGCTGCAATACCATACATGATTACTGGGGAATATGTTCCTACTAAACTCCATGGGGCTGACATCTGAGTAGATGTGCATAGAATTGTGTGTAAGTTTACTTCCAAACCAAAGGATGTTTTACCTGAAGACATTACATTGGCTGGAACAAAAAAGCACCTCAATGGCAAAACTCAGTAGACATCTTGGAATATATTTTGTTTCAGGGCCTTTTTGTGTTCAGAAAGAAAACTAAAATTGCTAAGTAGCTGGAATTTGAAAACAATTTTACTACGGTGCAGGTGACAATGTCCTAGAAGGATTACACTGTAGTTTACTTCTGTATAAATTCTTCAGTGAAAATTGCCTCTGAGGTAGGATTTACCTCACAACTGTTGAAGAAAAACTGGGTAATTGATGTTTGGTGAAAATTGGGAAGCAGTGATCACCCTTGTTCACCATAAAACTGCTGTTATAATAACTTCGGCCCTTTTGCTAGCTGGGTATATATTTCAGGCCATTTCAGTCTCGTTCAAGCCACTTCTGCCTGGTGAATTGCATCTTCCGTTTATGAAAGGACATGGCAAATAAAAGATTTGGGAAGTCATGAATTTTGTGGAGCTATCTGAATTCTCTCTGAGCTATGTTTCAATGAAGTATGTCAGTCATAGACACAGAATATCATTTGTTTTCAAAATGTTTTATCTCTATTGCCAAATTTTTAATAGTTTTGTTTCTTTTCATCTTATGTGTAGCGACATCTCCTATTATTGCAGGTTTATTTCATTGCCTTCCGGGATAACAACCCAGATCCCTTTGTTCATACCCCACAATTTATTTATCTTATATCTAAATAAATCTGATTTCTATAGAACAGATCACAGTTGGTGTAGATCAAGATAGCTCGGTTGCCTTATGTCACTTACTGGCATGTCTTTCACAAAGTCTCTCCTAATGCTGTGAAGTGAAGGGAAAGGGTGGAAAGAGAGTAGAGTGGAACAATGTTGGAGGGAAAGGTAGTTTTTAAGGGGTGTAATCAAATGTGTCACAAGTGGCTTGATAGCTTGGATGAAGAACGAGTTTTCTGTTATTGATAATAAAGTTATGTTACTTGTTATGCTAGCATAACTTTATTAACAGCTAGACATAAATTTGAATGATTGATTGATTTCATTTCATATCTATACCACCCAATAGCTTAAGTTCTCTGGGCAGTTCACAAAAAATAAAACCCTAAGGTCCAGTGTAAAGTATAAAATATGGAAGCTTAAGATCACAATCTAAACCACAATATAAAAGTACAACCAGAATAAATCCGAGCAGCAATGCAGAGATTTAAAATACAGAGCTAAACAGATCTAACAGCAGAGCTAAAAAACGAGAATGGTAAAATGCTAAAATGCTGGGAAATAAAAAAGGTCTTCACCTGGTGCCGGAAGGAGTACAACATAGGTGCTAAGCAAACTTCTCTAGGGAGCTCATTCCACAGCTGAAAAGGCCATTTTCCTGGTAGCCGCCCGCTTCACTTCCTTTGGCAGGGGCTCATGGAGGAAGACATCTCAGGGTCGGGGCAAGTACATTTGGCTTTTTGTTTTCTGTTTGTTTATTTGTCATTATATTTGGAAAATTAATAGACTGTTATTTAAAAACAAAAACAAAATAATGTTATGCTAAGAAAGACCAAAGAACAATGTTACACTTTTTTTCTTTCACTCTTCTTTTGTTTACATCCACACATATCTTAATGCAGACCTGAAGAATGTGTAACCACCAGGGCAAATGCACCCTGGTGGGAAGGACTGTAGCTCAGTGGTAGAGCCCTTGCTTTGCATTCAGAAGGTCCCCGATTCAATCGCTCACACCTCCAGGTAGGACTAGGAAAGACTCCTGCCTGAAACCCTGGAGACCCATTGTTATCAGTGAGTGCCAACAATACTAGGCTGACCATATGAAAAGGAGGACAGGGCTCCTGTATCTTTAACAGTTTCATAGAAAATGGAATTTCAGCAGGTGTCATTTGTATATATGCAGAACCTGGTGAAATTTCCTCATCATCACAAAATTAAAGCTGCAGAAGCCCTGCTCTCTTTTGTACATGGTCAAGAGGACAGGGCTCCTGCAGCTTTAACTGTTGTGATGAAGAGGGAATTTCACCAGGTTCTGTATGCATACGAACAACACCTGCTGAAATTCCCTGCCCTTTGCAACTGTTAAAGATACAGGAGCCCTGTCCTCCTTTTCATATGGTCACCCTAAACAATACTGAACTACACAGACCAAGGGTCTGCCCCCCTCCCCCAGTTTCCCACACCCTGACAACTTGACAGGCTCTTCCTGAGAGTTGGGGGATCTCCTGGAGCAGTAGAGTCAAGATGTTGCAGAGGGGGAAGAACGAATTGGCAGAAATCAGGGAGAGCTACCTTGCACACCTGAGTGGAGGCATCTTTCCACTTACACAGGGCATACTGAAATCAAAGCCATTGGATGTCTCTACATTAAGGGAAATCATGTTGTTTCCCTGGGGCCGTTGTGCTTCCTGGATCTTTGGTGCAATTGATATGGACTGCATTACATGGGAGGAGAGGGGTGACAAAATGGAAGATTCTGCTGTTTCTGGGGCTCCTTTAAATGGCAGACATGTTTGAATCGAGGGAGCTCCTCCCTTCTTCACTGGCATGTGTGCAAAAGAGTGGAGTGGGGAGTCTGAGTAGACACATGAGGGAACTATTAGCACAAACCAATCAAAAGAAGAAAACAATTGAAAAGAATCACATTGGATTTAAACCTAGCACAACTATAATCTAGCTTAACGTTAGGTCTTCTTGTGGTCTCATAGAACCCTCTATGTCCCCACGGCACACATACTTGGGAGTAAGCCCCATTGACCTTAAAGGGCTGCTCTCAGTAGGGCAGGCAATCAGATCTGCCTCCCTTTGTTGCAGGGAGGCATTTTACCTCTTCTCCGTCTGATAGCAGGGAAAGTCCTTCCTCGGCAAGTTCATAGCGCAATGCCAGCTTTATAGACTGCTGATTTTGCACCATTAGGGGTTTATTCCAGCTAATCTCTGATTTTTTAAAAAAAATGATAAAAGGGGGAAATCACGGGAGACGTCCTGTTTGTTTACAACGTCATGAAAGCAACCCACAAACTTCCATGAGTGTCCAGTCATGTGCATGCTATAAATCACCTGTTTAGAGAAGCCCATTGTTATATATTGTGTCATCACTCTGCATAACCATTAGAAGGAAAACAACACAAAAGTCATCTTAAAGTTAACACAGGTGCAGCAGTAGAGACAAGGGATAATTGATCTAAAGGTAGGCTGAGCCCTGCCTTCTTTTGTATCTGGTCACTCTAGTATAGTGCCTGCAACTTTAACTGTTGTGATGAAGAGGGAATTTCACCAGGAACTAATTGCATACAAATGACACTGGCTGAAATTCCCTTTTCTCTACAACTGTTAAAGTTACAGGAGCCCTGACCTGGATTTTATCTGGTCAGCCTATCTAAAGGTAAACAAAGGAAGAATAGGTTTCAGTAGTATCCCCAGTGCTATTTGACTGAGTAGCATCTTTCATGCAGATACCTACAACGGCTTTGGATGTGATATCCACAATATTGGGCACAGAGATAGTAGAGATGGCATACCTCCCTTGCAGAAGCTACATGTTCAGAACCTGTGGGTAATCTTTGGTTGCATATATTGTAGCTTGCTGACTCATAGGTCAGTTGATGGATTAGCATCAATAAGTCTGACAAACAATTTTCCTGCTGTTTGGGACAATAGTCAATAGCATGGTTGACCTTAGTGGTAAAGAAATAAATTAGGCTGCAAATTCCAACCGATGCTACGTGTATGTGCTGCATCTGCCAAATCGAGTCAAATTAACTATGAATTTGGTGTCCAAGCTATATTGTATTGTAGATCTGCAATGATTTCTTGCCCATTAGTACAGCAATGCTAGAAAACTCATTCAAAGCCTCAGTTTGACTTGGGCATTGCATTAGTTTTGCAGTACTGGGAAGGGGGGGGATGTATTGCCCTTTCTTCCAGCTATCCTAGTCTTGCCAGAAGGTCAGCAACCCCTAAGACTTGAATGATTGGATTTTTCCCCCCCAGAAATGTGTTCCCTGTGATGCAATTTCTTATCTGAAATGCCTTGTTATTCAAACTGACTGCAGATCTCCATGTCATTGTGATCTTGTGTAATAAACAGCATTGCTGGATGATCTCAGTTGCCCTCAGGTCACTGGGAACAGCAATTCTGTAATTTATTTAAAGGGATAATGACAAAAAAAGTTTTGAATTCTGATGAGCTTGAAAGGAATGACTTCAACATGAGCTACTTTTTTCTTTCCTTGCCTTGTTTGCTTTGTTTACCACCTAGCCTGATGAAGAATTCTGGAGAATCCAAAAGCTTTTTGTAATGTTTGTGTTGGCCTAATAAAAGCATTACTTTAAAACAGATTTTGGCATTTTTCTTATGGCCAACATTTGCTTTTTAACTGTATGCACAGATACCCATACAACCAGTTTCTTGTGGAAATGCACCATATCATTTGATATTCGGTGCAACTTTTATTGAAAAGTCAGCTATTATACAAACAGGTGTTGTCAGAGACACCAATACCCAGATCTCACAATGGTTTTTCCCTATCATCCAGTTAGGGACCTTAGGGAACTTTTGACAAAGTCAATTCTCCTCAACTGTTGATCTCAACTGATGTCTCTCAACAAGTTTCGGTTTTCTCCTGGGATATTTTTCCACATTCAAAGAGACATCTTTTTATCTGAAGAAGTTCCTCTAATCATATTGAGAGCTCCTTTCATTGTTGTCCCTGGTCATCTTGTGATGAGTTAACCTAATACCCCACCACCACCACCACCACCAGAATCTTTTGCTGAATTCCTTATTAACTTTGAAAAAGTTTAATCATTTCAGTTTTTTTTTTAAAAAGATCTCTGTTTGGAACAATGCCATGACAGCAGATTTTGATTGATTTCACATAAAATCCTTTGGAAAAATGTGTGAACTAGATTTGGCATGAGTATAGTCTATTGGTTAACCAGTGAATTTTTAATCAGTTATATCAAATATTTTAAAACAATAGCAATGGATTGTATCCAGCATTAGTCATACTTAGAGTATACCCATTAAATCAATCAGGACTTCATCCCATTGATTTCAGTGTTCTACTCTGAGTATGTCTGGATCTGGATCTAGTGTGACATAATACAATAAATTTTAGTTCAGATCATCAAGAGGTAGCAATCTACCTCTTGAACCTCCATGAATTTCCTTCTCACCCTGAACAACAGATAATGAATATATTACAGTGTAAAATAAAAACATAACTAGCTTGACAAGCTTAGATCATCTGCATGCCAGTACTTTATTGCTCAGTATCATACTTTTCCAGCTTTTCTGCGAGCATCCAGAAAACCTAGGCATGAGGCTGACTGGAAATCCATTAGACTCCCCCTCATCCCAGGCACTCCCCCCACTCCATCCCAGGAACTCTTTCCAAGCCCCTCTCCCCTGCTTGCCTGCCCTCTTACTCTGGTTTGGCAGGTTGTGGGAACATTGTGAGTCTTCTCAAAACATATCTTAATATACTACTTTTATTACAACTTTGCTCCACCACCCCTGATGTTTTTTGAAATGACTCACTGCTAGAAAGACAACTTGCAATGAACTATAATAGCCAAACTTCCATTCAAAATGAGGCAGCTCTGGGAATAATTTTATACTACACATGTTCACGGAAATATCTATTGAGATGACAATAAAGTGTTGAATGAACATGAGAAATCATTCTGTTCGTTCGTGCAAGAAATAGGAATCATTCAATTCCTTATTGCCCCTGTTTTCCATTGCTTGTCAAAAAGTGTAGTCACAATTTGCCACAAAAAAGTCCATTTGGAGCTTTTTGAAAATGTCAGAGTAAGAAATTCCAGGAACATCACAAAGACCTGAGACAATTTTGAACAGCACCAACATTTCTTGGAGTGTCCAATAGGTCTAATATATTTACTATAATCATACATCTTTTATATAGCTAAATAATCTCGCAAGGGCCCTTCCTTTGCCCACAGTTAAACGAGATCTTAAGAATGGTTGTTTTATGATTTGTGTTGTTGGTGTTTTATTGCAGTTTGTTTTATTGTGAAATTTGTTTTTTCATCATAGACAGTTTAACTGTCTAAATAGACATTTACCATGTAAATAGACAACATGTAAATAAATAAATAAATAAATATCTCATTACATTCTCAAAATAACTCTGTAAAGTCAGTTGTTATTATTCCAGCGCCGTTGATAGTTAACTGAGGCTGAGAGATTGGCCCAAGCCTAGCCAATAAATGTATGGCTGAGAGCGCTGGGAGGCTTTGAATCCAGACCTAGATCAATCATTCTCTTTACTTTTCTGCCTAATGATCCACATCTTACTGAACAAAAAAAAGCAACTTATCCAAATAACAGGAAAAAGTGCAGTGTCGGTTCAAGGTTTTTGAGAGCCTTTGGGCAAGGCGAACTCAGTGGTCCTCCTTCCTCAGTGACTCTACACTCTCACTGCTATTGTCACCAAGTGCTATTGTTCCTCATCCTCTTTCTCTTCATTGATCCCACTTGCTTGCCTGATTGGCAGAGAGCTGGTGTGCAAGTAGACAGGGGCATCTGTTGAACGAGCAGGTGAACGAGCAGGTTGCCATGCTGAAGAGGAGGAGCAACTCCAGAGGGTTCTTGTCAATGGGCCCCTGCTAGGGTGTGGGCCATTGGCAGGGCCCAACCGTGCCTGCTCTTGAAGACAGTCCTGCAGTAGGCAAAGCCAATGAAGTGGCTTTGAACAATTTTGTTTGTTTGAAGATTTTTTTAAAAATGTTGGGAAATATTTATTAATTTACCACTGCATCCCACAGACTTGGCCTATTACAGTTTTCCCTGTATTTGATTTAGGCCTTGTATTTTAGCAAATCAAAGGAGTATACGGAGATTTACATGATCTTCACACACACAAATGGCATTCTTTAGAAATGCACTGGGAAATATTACTCTTGGCCACTACTTTCCTGTAGTTCAGCAGCTGCAGCAGCTGTCGTCATTTTCTGCATAAGCAAGCAAGGTTTTTGTGAATTTATTTCAACAGCCTTGAGATTTCTGCCAGCAATTGCTTTGACCAACTGTTGCTAAAGAAAGAAGAAAAAAGAGAGATAATGTAGACCTGACAATCTGCTACAATCTTTTGAAGTATTATGAATATAATTCTTTTAAAATTATGGGTATTTTATGTAATTATGACTTTTTAATCATTAAAATCCATGTATGTGTGAGTGTTTTCCCATAAGTTGTGAAAAATGAGCATTAGAAAATGAGATTTCCCTTAATTTCTCACGTCAGCCTAATGTAACAAAGTCCCCCTGTGCTGCTTAATATCTGGCATCCTGTTGGTGTCAAATTAAGACAGCTGTTAATATGAACAAGGAGATAGCCAAACACGCATCATTTACAGAGTTTTTTCTCCTCTGACAACATTGTTTCTCTTCCGAATGGCAAATTATTTTGCTCTTGATAATGGTAACTCACATAATGGGTGACACGCCTTTAAAATGATTGTCTAGTGGTATATTAGCAGCTTCAATTTCCATTATAGGATATAAGAAGTCCCTAGGGAATTCTGTCCTTTATCCCTGATATTTTTTGGTGTGTCTGATACATTTTTATTTCTATATTCATGCTAAGAACAGAGACTAGTTACGTGTGTGTGTGTGTGTGTGTGTGTGTGTGTGTGTTTCTACACGATGTCTCTTTGGCACCTGTTTCTGATAATATGCAGTTTTTCCTATATTTGTATTTATGTCTAATAGCGGTAAACAAGAGCTGTTAAGGCGAATTACGGGCATCATAAAATGCACTTTACAATTGTTTATATATGGAGTTTCGCTGCAGAGTCGGTTCAGGGGTGTATGGCTGAACGTGGAAAAATTGACGAAAGCACTGCCCTGTCTCCTGATGGTACCTCCCCCGGACTTTTGCGCCGTTCGTTAACTCCGCCCACCTGACTTTCTCGCTGTTGCCTGTCCAATTGTGATTGTGCGTGACTTCGCATGTGGGTACAATTTCTAAACATTGGATTTTCCTACAAGTAGAGTTTTTAGCAGGGCAGCATTGGCTTTGGGACCTATTGTAAAACCATAAAAGCATCATTTTCCCAGGTACTGTATGGCCATGGCAAACAGTCGCCTTCGTAGTGTCCTTCCCCCCCCCCCCCCCCGTTGCTTCTGCCAAGAATCAGATGCTGAATACTGGATTAACACCCTACCATGCTTGCGGCAGCTTCCCCTTATCTGCCTTCTTGGAAATGTGCTGCTTCAAGGACATTTTTTTGTGTATCCTTTCCGTTACAATGTTGCATTTCGCACTGGCTATAATTCTGTCTGTCTATGGACCCTGAGATGCCAACTCACAACGGTTCTGGGATACCCATCGCTGAGCAGGTTAGACTGCAACCTCACCATGCCATCTGGTCTCTGTGTCGCAGAGGTGGGTGACTGGGAATGCGGGAGTGGGGGAGGGATGAACGCTGCTCACAACAAAAAAACTGGATGGCACTGATGTCCTCTCTTTCCACCCCCACCCCCCTGTCCGCTTACTATTCTACCAATTGCATTGCCTTCAGCGCAGAATGAGGAGACTGGAGTGTATAGTCTGGCTGCCCGCTCTCCGGTACCACTCTGACAGTGCCATTTGAATGATCGGCATGGCAGGGGACACCTCGGCATGGGAGAGTCGGCTTGGACGTTGCATCTGTGGACTGACATTAATTTCCATATGATTGTTGCAGTTTCTCTTTTGTTCGGTGCGTTCCGCCCAATCCCCTGTTTTCCCCACTTGTGCTGTGCCTTTCACATTACTCCGGCCACTCTTTTCAATGGGATTGTGCCCATATGTAACCATTAGCAGAATAAAGATATTGCATTGCTTTATGATAATAAAATAAGTGTTCTTTCCATTGTGATACGCATACACACACACAAAACTTCCAGGAAAATCAATGAAAGAAGGGAGAGTAGATACGAAGCCCTATGCATGCTCGGGTGCTAAGCTTCCTGGGGAGCAAGTCCCCCCACCTGCTCAATGCTCCTTACTCCTGAGTAACAGCGCTCAATGGCAGGAACAGCCTTGCACGTAAAGTACTTTCCCTTCCCTTTTCAAGCTGTTATTCCAACAAGGAAGCTGGGGAGGGAAGGGTAGCCTTAGCAGACCACAAATTATTCTAAAAATGAAGCATGCAGATCATTCCAACCCCCCTGATTCCTATAGAACCAGCTCCATGTGAGTATCCACATGTCTCGACGAAAGAAAGATTCCAGTGGGTATTGAAAATAAACTTTACTTTTAGTTCCGGAAAATTGTGATCAGCCATTACTGAACAGAGAAGAAGGAAGTAGGAGGGAGGAGTTTTGCAGCAGATCAGGATCACAGCTATTGGGTTCAACGTGGGTAATTTGATGAAAGTATGTCCCCCTGTATCCTGAAAGTATCTCCCCCGAGGAAAGTGGGAAAAGTGGCGGTAAACTTGGGGGCAGGCATTCACTAATGACATCACAAGCCCTGCCCACCAAACTATGCCCACGAATAGCATTAATTCGAATGGGCAGTGGAGGTTTACATGACCAAAATACGATCGAGCATCGGAGAAGCATTAAAAGTCGTGTTTAATCGACACCCTGAAATGCACATTAACGGAGGCTATAAGTCGCATAGATGTCTGATCTGTGCCCCACTTTGTACAAAATGATGTCAGAATGAAGTAAAGGTGACCCAAATAAGCCGTGAAGAGGTACCCAGAGTCAAATATTCATAGCCTGCTGCAGGGTCTCTATTGCATGCCACAATAAGACATTGTGGGTTAGTTAATCTCTGTGGCTTTCAGATGCATGTTGGATGCCATTGTGAATATGTGAACTGTGTGAGGTGTGTCACAGGTTGTCATGTCATGTGAACCTGGGTAGAAGGAAAAGGGCCAGCCAGGGATAAAAAGGAAGGAGCCAAAAGACCAGCATTCTGTAGTGTAAAGGCTTTTACTGCCAGTAAATAAGTTTTGGGAGAGGTGTTCAGCCATTTAGAATGGGGAAAATATGCAAACAACGGGAAATCATCAAACGGTTGGCAGCTGGGGTGGGGGGTGGAAAGGGTGTGTGGAACCAGGAGAAGGGGAGTAGCCTTGGAGAGTCAGATTGAGAACCCAAGTGAGCCAGATTTGTCCCATGAACCTGATGTTTGACACCCCTGGTCTTACGTGTATACAAATGGTACATGGGGTCTGGACCCTGGATTTTTCAGGATACCTGATCGTATACGTATGACTGCAGTTTGTACGCACACCACTTCTGCATGTGGGGTTGGATGCCTGAAGGTTAGGAGTGGAACCACTAGGCAAAATCCGGATCTTACCCTGACCACCTTAGTACATTTGTTCACTCTGTATTGTCATGTCAAAAGGGCTATTGTCTGTTCCTAAACTGAGCTTTGCTGTTGGCAAATATGTACGCTTCAGGTTCCCCACCGGGCTGGCTTAGATTCCTTTGAGTATTTCCCAGCCAAATTAAATTCAGGAGTTTGTACATATCCCCGCTTTTGATCAGTCTTTATTTTTTGCTAGGTTTCTGTCACCGAGTCTGGATAGAGATGTGAATGAACTGCAGTCAGCTCACAAAGCTCTACTTAAAATCAGCTTAAAAAAAAAACAAAAACAAAACTGGCACAGTGGCTTAACAGGCTGACTTGTTGATCCTGCTGGACTCAAAAGATTGTTGTTTGATTCCTGGCATCTCCGACGTGATTGAGAATTCTGACTACAATAACTTAGCAGAAACTTTCCATGTGTCGCTGTGCCAGGAAAAGGGGGATACTCCTTGCAACAGTTGTTCCCTCAGGGTGGAGGAAATCAGAGGGAGGGAAGCATGGAGAGAATTACAGCTACCATACACTACTGAGCTGGCTCGTGTTGTGATATTATTGGCTGACAAAGCGTTGGTCCATGAGGACTCTGAAACCACATCATCTTTTCGAAGGATTCAGCATGATGGTATTTTTAGGGCACACTTCTGCACAGAGTAGAGTTAGAAAATTGTGCATGGAGTGGAGGAAGTGGATCGGGAGGCAATTTTCTCCCTCTCTCATTATACTTGAACTTGAGATCATCCCATGAAGCTGATTGGTGGGAGATTCAGGACAGATTAAAAGAAGCAAGAGGTGTATAGTTGAACTATGGAATTCACTTTCACAAAATGTTAAAGTCCTTTTTGGATGGCTTTAAAAGGGGATTCCTGGAGGAGAATGCCTATTGATGCCTACTAGTCCTGATGACTATATGTTACTTCCAGTGTCAAAAGCAGTAAGACTACGTACATCAGTTGCTGGGGAACATGGGTGGGTGAGTGCTGTTGCACCCATGTCCTACTTGGGATTTTCCACAAGCAGCTGGTTGCTCACTGTGAGAACAGAATGCTGGTCTAGTTGGACCTTGGTCTGATCCAGTACGGCTCCCCTTATGTTCTAAAAGTATGCTGATAGAGGCATCCCTAATCTTTTTAGGGGGCAACCCTATGGGATGCTGGGAGTTGTAGGACTTTTTTCTGTCTAAACAAACGTAGGATTGTGCTCTTTAAAGATGATTTAAATTGGTCTAGATTGAATGGGGTCATGGTGAATCGGTTATGGATTGCCCAAGAGCAGAAATAAGTGGCCATGCCCTCAATGAGCTGTCTAGATTTAGGGTGACCATATTTGGGAGACCAAAAAAGAGGACAAGCTGGGAGGGTGGGCGGGAAAGCAGCTTTCTTGGGCCTCTGGAAAGTGCATCATTCCCCCTGCCTCCTTAAAGGCCCCAATTGGAGCAGAGGATGAGAAAGTGTGGCAATCCTGCCTCCACTGCTCCAATCGGGGCCTTTTCTATAATGTCTGGGAATGATACACTTTCCCCTTTAAGGCTGTGATTGGAGCAATGGGAGGGAAATGACCCACCTCCAGAAACCACATCATTCCCTCCCACCATGCTAACGGCAGCCTTAAAGGGGAAAGCGTGTCTTTCCAGGACATTGTAGAAAATTACCGAAAATCCCCCCTGACACCCAGGATAGAACAAAAACCAGGACAAATCCGGGGAAATCCTGACAGTTGGTCACCCTATCTAGATTCCATACTCACCACACACACCAGATTATCATTGTACTGATAATCTATGCTGAGGATACTTGTATTTCTTTTCTGTTTACTTTCCTGAGAGTCAATTCATGGCTTAGCATCAAAACAGACATTACTTTAAGGACTTCCCCCATGTCTCCTCTAGAGTAGGTGCAGGGCCCCCAATCCAGATTGGGACTCTAGCATGAGAGGTTGGGTGGGGGGCTTTTAAGATCTGCTTAGGGGCCCCTGTACCTACTCTAGAGTAAAAATAAATAAAAATGATATAACTTCTAGATACAGATTTAAAGTAACGTCCTCATTCTCACAACATTCTCACACATGGCTGCTATAGCTTTTGAATAAATGCTTGTTGGTTTACATAACCATTCAGCCACATGCTGAGGTCTTGTGCAAAACTCTTTTTGTACACCTCTCTGAGCTTGCAGTCCCATTCTTATGTTGAGGAGTAAGTCCCATTGAACAACATCTGAGGTCTGTATTTTATGGTGGAGTTTTTAATCAGCATGTTACCTCCTTTGAGTATAAATAACAGAAAGGCACGATTTAAACGTGTGTTTCCTGGAGACATGACTATGGTTTCTCCTTGGGAGTATAGCTGTGGAGACTTCCATGAAGATCTCCCACACTTCCAGATTTACCACTATCCTACTGCCCCTGACATCTTTTGATATTGGACATGTTGTCCAAAATCACAGGGACAGGACACAGCAGCAGGAATATTTAGCATTAAACATAATTCAGATTGCAGATTTAGGGCCATTTGTACAGGAGGTTCCTTCTCTGTGCATTCCGTTTGGAATGACAAACAGCTATGTTTGCTTCTGCAACTGTCTTGCTACTTTTTCACATGGCGTGAAAGCCGTTGCATTACTCCAGCTCATGATAGCTTGAAGTGTAGTCTGCATTGAACAATCTGTCACTAGCGTTTAAATGCTCACCCAATGAGAGATTCTTGATTGATAAAACTTTCCTGTTTCTTCCCTTTTCTTTCCTTTTTCCAATTGGCAGAAATAGTTTGAAAGTAGAGTGAATTCTCAGACTGTCTTGGTAATAAAGCAGCCATTTACAGTACAAACCATGTGATAGTCCTCAGAGACAGCTCCCTAGCTGTTCCCAAAGTGAATGCTGTTCTAACTGTATATGTGATTTCCTATACACTATTTTCTCATAGTATATCATGTGTGTTTTAAGGAAGTTAAATTCTCTACCACCTAAAGCATTTGGCAAATAAAGTCTAACTTTGTTCCCAGCTGTTCTAATTGCTGAACAATGTATTTAACTGATCCCAGCTAAAGAGGCTGCCTTTAAAATTATGAATCCATCTACTATATATATAAAAATTAAGCATGCCATTGTTAACCTAGTTTTCTTAAACAATAGGCCTAAATCCATATTAATGATTTTTAAAAGTGACCAAGCTTCAGCACCTTTTGTCCTCTATACATTAACTATCCAATAATCAACAGTAGCTGTCCTGTATTCGACTGTCTTTAGCCTAATTCAGTGGGACAGATATTTATCATCACCCTTGAGTTGGGAGACCCATTCTGACAGATCGACATCCCTATTTATGTAACAATGTCATAGACAGTAGCCTCTAATGAGCGGAGTGACAGAGCAGTCACTTAGATGGCAAGGAAGAGAAAAACAGAAAAGGGCACGAGGGGTTAATGGGACTTTTCTATTCCAGCCTCCTGGGATGTGTAATTATGTTCTAATAAGGAATGAATGTATTGATTAGATTCATGTGCAATTGTATTCATACACATATGTTCAGCACTGCATGCATATTGCCAGTAATTGTGTATGCATGCTTTGAATTTCTCCAGTTTATGCTCCTAAGACATAAAGCCCTTCTTTAATTACGAACATGCCAGCTCCTGTTTCTAACCATTTCTACCACCCTTGCTATTTGAATGTCTAGGGATTTAATCTGTGCTACAGTATTAATATTATTATTATTATTATTATTATTTTAAAATACTTCAAATTTTGGACCATAAAAGCAAATGACAGTGTTCAGACTACGAACACCCCATACTGAAAATGAAGCACAACTTTTTCAGTGCCTTTCATGATTAATTTTTAATTGAACACGTTTATTATCCAGGATATAGCTTTTAAGAAAGGGATTTTTGCTACTTAGAGAAGTGTCCTTCATGGGTTACTGCCTACTTTTTCACTATGTTCAAAAGATGGAACTGAACATTTGAAGGGACTATTCCCTCTGTAGGATATGCATAAATGACACACTGATGCAAGGAGGACAATGAGATGAGGAAACATTAAATTTAAAATCTATGAAGCGAGATAGTAAGCAGGCTATAGTGATATTGCTGATTTAGAGTAGTGGGAAACTGGTTCCTAGGAGTTTATAAATACTGTTCAAAATTTTAGCAGCGAACCATAATAAGTCTTAAGACTTTTAGCTGATACACACACACACACACACACACACACAAACAGAGTGAGTGTGTTACTTGCAGTGGGAAAGTACTTTGGGTCATAAACTCAGCCTTTCATTCCTGGGATCAGAGAAGCTAAAGGGGTAGCAAGAACACTCAGCTGATAAAGGAACATTTCCTTTTTTAAAATTTTGCTTTATGTCAAATACACAGTGGCCTGTGTAATTCTGTCATAAGATGAGGTAATAGCCAAGATTAGACACTAGGTTTAAAAAGGTGCTAGACAAATTAATGTAGGATAAGACCGTCACTGTATATTGGTCAAGAAAAGACGGTAAAAGAATCTAACTTTATGCCCAAGATTTCCCTAAAACTGAAACTATTGGGAGATTCAGAGGAAACATTAGTCAATAGAGTATTCCCATACTCCCTTCCGCAACCTGGTGCCCTCCAGATTTTTGAACTACAACTTCAATCATCCTTGTCCATTGACACTATAGGCTGGGGCTGATGGGTCAAATAGTCCGACACAGCTGGAGTGCACCAGGGGGGAGAAAGCCGATCTCAATTTATGCCAAGCTTAGAAGATGCAGAGTTTTATTTTATAGTTTCTTCCTTGCCTGTAGCCACTGCCAGACTAGCCTTTACCTTTGCAGTCTAGTATAAATAGGCTGACCATATGAAAAGGAGGACAGGGCTCATGTAACTTTAACAGTTGCAGAGAAAGGGGAATTTCAGCCGGTGTCATTTATATGCAGTTAGTACCTGGTGAAATCCTCTCTTCATCACAACAGTTAAAGGTGCAGGCACTATACTAGAGTGACCAGATACAAAAGAAGGCAGGGCCCCTGCACCTTTAACTGTTGCGATGAAGAGGGAATTTCACCAGGTACGAATTACATACAAATGACACCGGCTGAAATTCCCCTTTCTCTACAACTGTTAAAGTTATATGAGCCCTGTCCTCCTTTTCATGTGGTCAGCCTAAGTATAAATCTGGATTGGATTAACCCAGGGCATTCTGAAATTCTGGCCTGGCTCAAGGAATGAATCTGCCCCAAATATTACAGGGAAGGACTACAAAGGAGTGTGCTGTTGCACCTGTGTCCTGCTTGTGGGTTCCTGGTCAGCAGCTGGCAGGCCACTGTGTGAACGGAGTGCTGGACTAGATGGACCCTTGGCCTGATCCAGCATGGCTCTTCTCATGTTCTTATGTCCAATAGTGCTAATGCTTATCTTTCCCAGATAGCCCAGTTGAAAACAGCCCTCTGCGTGAGCATCTGATGTAGAGAGGTGGTTTTCAGGATCTTCCCCTTACATTTCTGCAAAAACCATGGTCCTCTCTGTGATTGGGCATTCACACTCTGAGCTTCATACAATGTTACCCCAACATTGCATTGCCTCCCTGAAGTGAATTTATGAACTGAAGCCTAGATTGCAGTTGCAGTGACTTCAGAGTTGCTTTGCTATGTAGACGCAGCAGGACATAAAATCTGTTCTCATCTGCCTGCCTTGGCACTGAACTTGTCATTCTGTCCTCCGAGGCAAGTAGAAAGCCTCTACTGTGTCTAGGACTATTGTGCAAAGGGTTTTGAATGGCAGAAGTGGGGAGGGGAGAGGGAAAAGGAAAAGCGGGGGAAGTATGGGGTGCGCTGGATTTTCTTGCTGCACACCACCACAACCAGAACCTTAAAAGAAGTGAGAAAGCGCCACTTTGCATTTCAAACTTTGCACATGGAGACCACCAGCATAGTCTTGAACAATTATAGATAGGAACTTACACCTGCCAGGAGCTACTGTGCTAAGACTTTTCAGAAAGGGAAACCTGGTAGTCTGTTGCAGCAAAAACAACAAAGAGTTTTGCGCCCCCTTAAAGACTAACAAATTTATTATGCCGTAAGCTTTTGTGGACACTGTCCACTTCTGCTGCACCTCATAATGAAGAATAATTGTACCAGAATAAATGTGTTAGTCTTTAAGGGGGTCACAAAACCTCTTTGGTTTGTGTTTGTTTGCTCAAAGAGTGTTTCCCTTGATATTTATGGGCAAGTGGATCAGAGAGCAATCCACTTCAGACTAGTGATGGGGCCCTCAAGGGCAGCAAATGCCCCCACGTCTGACCCTCACAGGCCCTGACAGACGTGCTGGGTGGATTTTCTCCCCACCACTGGTCTGCAGGACAAAGAGGGTGTAGGTCCAGGCAGAACTCACTTCTGCCTTGACCTGTGCATCCCCTTTGTCCTTTCCCCCGCTGCGTTAATGGTGGGTGGGCAGGTGCCATTCACGCAGTGGGCGGGGGGGGGGGGGAATACGCAATTTCCCCAGCCTTGGGGAAAATTGCATTTCTCTCCCACCCCTGCTGATAGGGGCTTTGGCCCTATTAACAGGGTCTTTAAGGCCCCCATCAGCAGGGTTTCCCCCCACTGTAATGGCATCCAGCCTTGGGGAAATCATGTTTCTCCTCCCCCCGGTGCCAATCGTGGGCTTAAAGGCCCTCTGGAATTAAGAGGGTCTTTAGCTGGCCCGACTCCTGGAACAGGGCTGGCTGAGCAGTACTCGGCAGACTTGTAGAGTGGGTGCCCCACGAGTTTTTCATTCCCTACTTGACCTATTTTCCTTAGGTGGGATGATATTGAGGCAATTATGCATCAAACAGGTAAATTATGCAATAGGTATATTATACAACAGGGAATAGGGAACCATCTTCAGTTGGATTGCAAGTTAGCTCACACAATCAGTTTTGTACGTGCAAATAGCCACAGACATGCTCATAATGTTTGGGTTTTTTCTTTTTTTTAGTGTGAAACAGTCTTGCGTATATGGCAGCAATAATGGTGATCAAAGTGCTAGAAAAATGCCACTGTTACCACACACATTGCTGCCATTTTGCAGTAATACTCCCCACTTTTGCATGTTGAAGAGAGAGGCTTGCATTGTTGAGAAAACTGACAGTGTGCCTAAATTCAATTTAACTGGGTTGTGACTTGGAGCCTATTGCTAATAGATACAATCCCATGGATCAACGACTATAAGATGGAGGGCTCTGATCTTCGAATCCTCTGTCCATCCTTAGACTGGTAGAAGTTACCTTATCTTCTCCATCCTCTGAAAATGCATTTTGTGTTAGATGGACCTCTGAGCCTGCCTAAATCACTCACATTGCTGGAGACAGGGATAGGCACCTTTGGATCTGGTGAATCCAAACCTTCTCTCTTCCCTCTGGCCTACCCCCAATGCACCCATTTCCTCCCCTCCCGAGGGTGCAACGATGACCTCATCAGAGGGAATTTAACATCAGAACATCAGAAGAGGCATGCTGGATCAGACTAAAGGTCCATTTAGTCCAGCATTCTGTTCACACAGTGGCCAAGTAGCTGTCAACCAGGAACCCACAAGCAGGACACAGGTGCCACAGCACCCTCCCACCCATGTTCCCCAGCAACCTGTGTACTGCCTCTGCTACTACAGGTAACACATTGCTATCAGGACTAGTAGCTATTGACAGCCTGCTTCTCCAGGAATTTATTCAACCCCCTTTTAAATAGAGGTGTGCATGGACCCCCAAAATCAGATCGGAATCGGAACCGGTGCCTCGGATCAGATTGGATCGGAGGCTTCCGGGTTCGGTTTGTACCGATTCCGATCGAAAAACAGCTGTTCGATTTTTGAATCGGACGCCAGTTTAGGTGTTTTCGCCATAGGCTTACATTGGGGGACAGAAAGCTTTCCCCCAATGAAAGCCTATGGCGAAAACATGGGGGTGGGTGAGTGGGGACCTAACTCCCCCTCCCTTCCTGTCCCTCCCCCCCACTTGTGCTCCTTATCTGCCAGGGCGCCTGCTTCTGTCCGCTGGTCCTTTCTACTGAGAAACAGGCTTTGCAGCCTAGTTCTCAGTAATGTGCCAGGTGATTACATCATCACCTGGTGCGCTACTGAGAGGCAGCGCACCAGGTCCCCCCCCACTCACGCTCCTTACCTGCCAGCGTCCCACGCTGCCGTCTGCTGCTTCTGTACTACTGATAAGCAGGTCTTACGGCCTGTTTATTAGCAGTACGGAAGCAGCGGATGGCAGCGTGGGACACTGGCAGGTAATGGGGGACCTCCCCCTCCCTCCCCCTCCCCCCTCGCACTCCTTACCTGCTGCCTCCTCGCTGCCACCTGCTGCTGCCCGCTGCTTCCGTACTACCGAGAAATAGGCCTTGAGGCCTGTTCTACAGTAGAGTGAAGGCGTGCTGAGTGATGACATCACCCGGCGTGCCTTCGCTCTATTGTGGAACAGGCCACAAGGCCTGTTTCTCAGTAGTACGGAAGCAGCGGGCGGCAGTGGACAGCAGTGAGGAGGCAGCAGGTAAGGAGCATGAGGGGGTGAGGGGGGAGGAAGTCCGAGGTCCAATCCTCCAATCTTTTCTGATCTGGATCGGGTTCTTTCGGATCGGATGATATCGGACTATCCAGCTGTGGGGATTGGAATAGGATAATTTTATCCGATTTCGGCCAGATCGTGTCCTGATCGTGGATCGGACCCGATCCGGTGCACACCCCTACTTTTAAAGCCATTCAAGGGAGCCATGGTTGAGGATTTTGGGGAGGACTTTGGGTGTGTGGGGAGGAGATCTGCCCTCAGATTTCCTTCCTCCAAGGTCAGAGCTCTGCCTCCGGCCTTGGAGGAGGGGAACTGCAGCATCCTATGGCCTGGCAGACAGTCTCTGGGGCCTATAGGATTGCTCTCAAAATATCTTCACTTATGAACCACCATTCCATTAAGGCACAATGCCTGAATTTCAACACACAAGGAGTATCCTGGGTGCAGTCCTAACTGATTTGGAGATTGGGCCATTGTATCTCCAGTGTCAGAAAGCCTGGTGCCTCCACTCTTGAGTTATCTATCTTCATTCTAAACCTTTTATTATATCAGTGAGTGCTTCATGACTCCAAGGACTTTCAGGCATTGTGATAGCAACTTGTAATTATCATAGTGATGTCTGAAGATATCTTGTGCTTTTGGGGGAAAAGAAAATGTGAGGAAATGCGGGTGTCAAGGGGAGGATTTGTCTACTTACCAGAGCCTTTCTATTTGTGTCAAAATGCATACAGATGGTCAGCAACAAGAAGGAAGACAAATGCTGTCTTGTATCAAACAGCATCAAGGAGGGCTTCTGAAAGGCAGGTTGGGAAATAACAGAGGTCTTTTAAAGATTGGCCAAATGATCATAACTCTTGAATTTGAACTATGACCTTTACCTAAGATCCCAGGACAATTAGTTCCCAATGGCATGACATTCTAAGTTGCTTTACAATAGCCTGGGGAATGCATGTCGAATTCTTCATACCTGCCTGTAGAATCCCTGATATTAGACTGTGATCTATTTACAGTTGTTTAAATAAGATCTTTAGATCACAGAGAATTGCCATCAAATCCTGTTCTTTAATTGGGTAATTTACTTCTCAAGCTATTGGGACACATAGAAGTCAGTACAAAGTAACACTGACTTAGCAGAATTATCCTTTCTTTTTTCACCTATTAGCACTGGTGTCAGCCTAAGCCTTCCCCCCCCCCCCCTTTAGTGGGCCAATCTTTCATTCAAGCCATAGAAGATCCTGAGAAAGTTTCCTTCATTTCTTTATTCCCCCCCTTTCCAAACAGTTGAGTGAGCTCCGAAAAAGTTATTGAAAGGGCATTACCCAGCCTGACACATTCCATTTATTTCAATATGGTGACAATGAGAGAAGATCTAGTTAAAGATATTGCAAAAGCCTTATGGGATACTTAAAAAGATTTTTTTTTCCAAAAAAAGAAAAAAGAAAGAAAAAAGAAAGAAAAAAGTAATGCATTACAATAGAATACTTTGTTTTTGTGGAAGGCCATTCTGTATTCGTCCCAAAAGCTGCTGACTTAATCATTAGTTATGATGAGAAGAGATTTAGTGGTCTCTTTCTTTACACTGTCAGTGAGAACAATGTGGCTGAAAAAGCCTATGCTTCCCATTATAAATCACTATAAGCTCCATGAAAATTTCTCAACTACCCTGGGGTGTAAGTGAGCAATACTTGGTGGTGTAGACTCCCAATTGAAGCATGTTATGCAGAGCACTATGGTTTTTATGAGATGCTGCGGTATATTGCAGGGCAGCTATGCACAACTTCCATTGTGTATATAACACATTATGAGTTGCTAGGGTTCAATGTAGAAAATAACACCATCTTGCCTTCTGTTCCAGTTCATGGGAATCGTGTGTTGTTTTGAAAACTGTTTCTAAAAATTGGATGGAGGGTGGGGGAGTAGTATGAATTCATGGGAATCATGTAAATGGGGAGGGGGGGGGAGAGGAACCCTCATGTTTAGCCCTAGACCTTTCAAAGTTAAATTTCAGAGAAAAATCCAGTTTAAGTTAGAATCCCTTTCATGTGGTCAAGAGAAAAGATGTATAGAATACAGAAAGAAACTTGTCCATTAGAAAAATAGGAGCTCAGACACAGAAATGATAACCTTGTAACTTTAACAAGCAGCATGCTAATTATAAAATTGTACACCAACATTTACATTCATGAATGATTTCAGTGGAAAGTAGTTGTACGTAATCCCTCTGAAATTCAGAAATATTAAATATATTTCTCTATGTATTCACTTAGCGTTACTCACTCAGCATTTTGTGGTTTACAGGTTGCTCTACCTGTGTTGAAATTTTTAGAAGCTAGTGCATTATACCATGAGTTCCAATGTAATATATAAGGCCTTCCTAACTGATATGGAGACATGAAATCTGCATATTATATTTTCTTAAAAGTTAGCTTCAGTCTGCTTGCAAGTATTTTAAAAAGAGCTAGTTACAAAGTTTCCAGGAGGGTACCACCCCCCACAACACCCAATGCAAACACAGGCTGAATCCATATTATACATCATGCTCTATCATAGCTTAGCCTTGGGCTGGTGTAGCCGCCTACAGGAGATTAGACGGTTTGCTTCTAAATAAATAAGTACATAAGAAGTGCCATGCTGGATCAGACTGAGAGTCCATCTAGTCCAGCACTCTGTTCACGCAGTGGCCAACCAGCTGTCGACGAGGGACCCACAAAGCAGGACACAGTGCAACAGCACCCTCCCATCCATGTTCCCCAGCAATTGGTACATATAGGCTTACTGTCTCTAGTAAGACAGTAGAACTAGTAGCCATTGATAGCCTTCTCCTCCAGGAATTTATCCTACCCCCTTTTAAAGCCATCCAAATTGGTGGCCATCACCACATCATGTGGCAGTGAATTCCATAGTTTGACTATGCACTGTGTGAAGAAGTACTTCCTTTTATTTGTCCTGAATCTCCCATCAATCAGTGTCATGGTACGACCCCGGGTTCTAGTATTATGGGAGAGGGAGAAAAATGTCTCCCTATTCACATTCTCCACACCATGCATAATTTTGTACACCACTATCAGGTCTCCCCTTAGCCTCTTTTTTCCAAGCTAAACAATCCCAGCTGTTGTAACCTTCCCTCATCGGGGAGATGCTCCAGCCCCTTGATCATTTTAGTTGCCCTTTCCTGCACTTTCTCCAGCTTTGTAGTATCTTTTTTAAAGTGTGGTGACCAGAACTGTACACAGTATTCTAAATGTGGTCGCACCATAGATTTATATTAAGGCAGTATGATACTGGCAGTTTTATTTACACTGCCTTTACTAATAATGTCTAACATGGAGTTTGCCTTCTTTACAGTGACCACACACTGGGTTGACATTTTCATCGAGCTGTCCATCACAACCCCAAGATCTCTTTCTTGGTTGGTCACTGCCAGCCAAGTTATACATCAAGATCCCATCAAGTTATACATAAAGTTGGGATTATTTGCCCCAATGTGCATCACTTTACACTTGCTTTCATTGAACCATATCTGCCATTTGGATGCCCACTCTCCCAGCTTGGAGAGATCTATTTGGAGCTCCTCACAATCTCCTTTTTGTTTTAACAACCTTAAATAATTTGGTGCCATCCACAAACTTGGCCACTTCACTACTCACTCCTAAATCCAGATCATTTATGAACAAGTTGAAAAGAATTGGTCCAAATACCGATCCCTGTGGGACCCCACTATATTTACTTCCCATCGGGGGAATTTTCCATTTTTTCCTACTCCTTGCTTTCTGTTTTTTAACCAGTTACTTAATGATCCATAAGAGAACCTCTCCTCTTATTCCATGACTGCTAAATTTGTTTAGGAGTCTTTGGTGAGGGACTTTATCAAAAGCCTTTTGGAAATCCAAGCAAACAATATCCACCGGATTGCTCCTGTCTACATGTTTGTTGACACTTTTAATGTCCACCTGATCACCCCTGTCTACATGTTTGTTGCTCTGTTTTCAATTAATCTCATTTATTCATTATGTCTGAACCCAGACAAACTATGGCTGCCTCTACAAGAGCGATTTAAAGCTCTTTCAAGGTGCATTAAAAAAATTACCTCTACAACAAGAGCGATTTAAAGCTCTTTCAAGTCTCATTAAAAAATTACCTCTACAAGAGAGGAGCGCAAATGGGGCGTAGAGGCGCGTTATCTCCCCGATTGTGCGCATTATCGAATGCGCGTTAAATAGCGAGGTTTTTTTTGCTCCGTCCATTAAAGCGCATTTTGATGGGAAGCTGCTGCCGCCGCCGCCGCTCCTCGCAAGTCGCGGCGGGCTCGAGCTGCCGAACTGTCCCTTCCACTCGCCAGAGCAGCATGAGGAGGGGGCTGCTGCTCCGGCGAGCGGAAGGGACAGTTCGGCAGCTCGAGCCCGCCGCGACTCACGAGGAGCGGTGGCGGCAGCTTCCCATCCCGTTTGCATCTCCTCCTCCATCGCCTCGGCCCCCAGTCGCCAGCCAGTTTCCCTCCAGTCACGAAAGCAGCCACATTTCCAAGGCAGCCAAAGGTGCCTGGCAGCGTCCAGTAGCTCTCATGCACCCCTCTCTCTCCACTGTCCTCCGGCTCCTGCTGAGGGGATCAGGCTGTCAAAAGGCGCTTCCCTCCCTTCCCCGCCGCTCCCCAGCTGGCTGGCTGGTAGGCTGTGGGCAGCACGGCTGCTTCGTCTCTGGGCAGGCGGCCGCCCACCCGCCTGCGACTCCTTCCCCGCAAGAGGGGCGCCTCCTGCTCGGCACCTGCGGCGGGGGGCCCAGCAGGAGGAGGAGGAGGAAGAAGAGGGGGTAAAGGAAGGCGAACCTGAAGTAAACCTAACTGTAGGTAACTCTGAATTATAAATCACCCCTTTGGTATACCCTGCAAAGAAGCAGCCCAAATCTTTTAACCATTTATTTCAATTCACAAATTAAGGCAACAACCTGTTCCAGAAGCAGTTTCTTTGTGCACACTTTGCCCATTTCAGTGGGATATGCACCTTTCCCCATATTTTAAATACAAGACTGCCAACATAAAATGATTAGGCTCCCAAAGATCTGTTATATGCTACCCGGTCTTAACAGGTGCAGGGCGTTCTTTTTCCTTACAGATTCATATCTGGCAATTGGAATGTAATGAGGTTCATGTTGGAAAGGGATGCTAAGGTCTGTAAAGCTGCCCCTTTGACCACTGTGCCAGAGGAGAGAGCTTTTGCCATTTACCACCTAGCGGCTCATCTACACCTGCAGCCCTTTGGGGAGTGGGGAGGGACGATCACAGAGTTTTCACTTCCGGGATCGTGCCTCAAGGGCCACACACCAGCGAGTTGTCCCAGAAGTAAAGAGGGATGTTCTGGGGCACCATTTTTTTTTAAAAAAAAAGAAGAGACATTTGCGCAATTGCGTGGGCACAATCCTGCGTGAAGGAACAATTTTTAAAACACACCCACACCCACACCAAACTCGGTGCTGGAAGACGCTGAGCATCATCCCAAAGATGGTGAAAATGTTCTCCCCTCCCCCCTGAGGCCCACAGATTCCCACCGCACAGTGCTGTGCCCATTTCCTGAGCCCCGTTACTTGTGGGGAAAGGGGAAGACCTTGAGAGGCAGAGCCACACTGCCTGCGGAGCTCGGGATGGTCCCAAGATGGCAGAAAAAAATGGGGAAAAAGCAATCCCGGAAGAACTGAGTGCTCATCCTCGATTCATCCCAGGAACAGCTGTGTGTCATTTGGATGTGCAAGGTTGACCTCGTGGCAACCCTGGGATAAATGGCAGGTGTAGATTAGGTCTAGGTTGTGTGTGGGGGTTCATCCTGTTCCTGTATCACCTGTGACTGAGGAGTGACCCTGGCTCCATCTGCAGCCCTTTAAAAGGGCTTATTCTGCTTCTGTTATCACCTAGGTCAGAGCCTGTCTTTCTCACCCAGTTACTAAGTAATTATAAATATTTTTGATACTGCATTGTTTTAAAAAATTATGTATATATTATGAAATCATTTAAACTTGTCTTTTAAAAGGAGATGCTATGGATACCAATGTAGTGTGTGTGTATTTATCGATCTATCGATCGATCGATCGATCGATCTATTGATTTATATCTTCATTGTATATATATCACAATGAAGTTATATAAATGTATAGATACCTTAATTGTGAACTACTTGAGCATAGTGTATACAGAAAAGTATTGTTCCAAAATCCTTATTAGTGTAATTCCTTTATTAGGCCAAGCAAAAGATCACCAAAAAATGTGAAAGCCTTTGAGCTGTCTTGATGTCTTCATCAGGCAAGATGTAACAAAACAAAACAAAAAACAAAAACAGGATGTTCACCCCACACCCAATTTACTTTTCTGTAATGGTTTGGCTGATGAAAAGATCTGGAGATCTCAAAAGCTTGCACTTTAAAAACAACCCTCTTTTGGTTCCTATAATAAAGTTATTACACTAATATGGATTTTGGAATTTTGTGTATAGCCTGCACATGGTTACCTTTACTTTTTACAGAAAAGTGTTATACAAAGAAATCAATGGGCAGAGCAATCCTACCTTCTTAGATGAGGGATAATCTGTGTTGCAGCATCTGCCAAATTTAAAGCCTTGCTAGGCTTGCACTGGCCAGGAACCCCCACCCCCACCCCGGTACATTTTTCTTTTACATTTTCCCTCCAATTGACTGCAATGGAAGTTAATTACCAGTTCCGGGGCTGGCATATACTTTTTCCCCTACCATGGGGCATGCCAAGGGAATCAGAGAGCTTTGGATCCAATTGATCCAAGGCCTCTCTCAAAATGTATTGCCAAAAAAAGGAAGATTCACATCACAAAGAGAGAGAGAGAGAGAGAGAGAGAGAGAACAAAAGAGAACACCAATTTGTGTAACATTTGTATATGCACATTTATATAGATAGAGGCAAATTTAGACATAATAGGTACAATTTAAATAGAAACTCTGCACCTCACCATAGTGGAGAAAACAGAAGTATAACTTCCAAATTGTGTGAGGTATCCTGGTTCAACACTGGTTAGGCCTCATCTTGAGTATTGCATCCTGTTCTGGGCACCACACTTCAAGAAGGATGCAGACAGCTGGAGGGGGATCAAAGGAAGGCAACGAAGATGATCAGGGGTCCAGAATCAAAGCCCTATGAGGAGAGACTGAGGAGCTGTCTATACAGTTTAAAAGCTTGCGGTGACTGCATGGTGGTGTTGCGTCAGTTATATGATGCAGCAGCCACCCCAACTTTTCCTGCTGGAGCAAAGTCACTATAGCTGTTTCACCATCTGACCTCACTCCAGTGTTGCACTGGGGGCATTCCTGGGTGGAAGATGACCTCCAATTAGTCACTGGAAGCCAGGTGAGGGACAGGGAGTGCGCCTGGTGGCTTTCCAAATGGCTGCTGGAAAGCCTGCACTGCCTCCTCCAGTAAGGATTACTCGTCACCCCCCTGCAGCAGCGATACTGTAAGGATTGGAGGCAGAGCAGACCAATGTGGTGCTGTGAAGGCAGGCCTGAAAGAACTGGGCATGTTTAGCCTAAAAAAGAGAAGACTGAGGGGAGACATGATAGCACTCTTCAAGTACTTGAAAGATTGTCACACAGAGGAGGGCCAGGATCTCTTCTCGATCATCCCAGAGTGCAGGTCATGGAATAATGGGCTCAAGTTACAGGAACCCAAATTCCAGCAGGACATCAGGAAAAATTCCTGACTGTTAGAGCAGTATGACAATGGAAACAATTTCCTAGGGAGGTAGTCAGCTCTCCTACACTAGAGGCATTCAAGAGGCAGCTGGACAGCCATCTTTCAGATATGCTTTAAGGTGGATTCCTGCACTTAGGGTGACCAGATAAAATCCAGGTCAGGGCTCATGAAACTAGAGAAAAGGGAATTTCAGCCAGTGTCATTTGTATGCAATTAGTTCCTGATGAAATTCCCTCTTCATCACAACAGTTAAAGTTGCAGGGGCCCTGCCTTCTTTTGTATATGGTCACTCTAGTATAGTGCCTGCACCTCTAACTGTTGTGATGAAGAGGGAATTTCACCAGGAACTAATTGCATACAAATGACACTGGCTGAAATTCCCTTTTCTCTACAACTGTTAAAGTTACATGAGCCCTGACCTGGATTTTATCTGGTCAGCCTACCTGCACTGAACAGGAGGTTGGATTCGACAGCCTTATAGGCCCCTTCCAACGCTACTATTCTATGATTCTATGACCTGTTTGCCTGCTGCTCACTCTGCTGTCCAGGCGTCAACTAGAGATGGGCAACTTCAAGGCCTACCGCACTCTCCTTCTGGTTGGTTCTTTCACTTTAAACCACCTCTTCAAACAAACGGCACCTTCAAATAGAGGACAATCTTCAGCCAGCTCTCCAAAATAAGACTATCCTCTGTTAAGTAGGACACCTGGCCACCCCAGCACATGTAGGCTGACCAGATAAAATCCAGGTCAGGGCTCATGTAACTTTAACAGTTGTAGAGAAAAGGGAATTTCAGCCAGTGTGCAATTAGTTCCTGGTGAAATTCCCTCTTCATCACAACTGTTAAAGTTGCAGGGGGCCTGAATTCTTTTGTATCTGGTCACTCTAGTATAGTGCATGCACTAGGGTGACCAGATTTTGGAACCCAAAATCCCGGTCCAAAATGGCCACACAAAATGGCTGCCCAAAGGAGGTGTGCCCCCCCCCCCAAAACATATATTTTTTTAAAAAAGGCCACCCGCCATGTGAGATCTGAACCCCCCCGCCACCCGCCACCCGAAACAAACCCCACCACCACCAAGCCACCCCCGCAAAAAACACAGCGAGGTGGGAGGGGGCTTACCTGCTGGGGCCGTCCGCTGCCGTCCGTGGGCGCGCTACTGAGGGACAGGCCCCGAAGCCTGTTTCTCAGTAGATTCGAGCACTGGAGGGAAGCGGCCGCCCCAGCAGGTAAGTGGGGGGCCCCTCATGCCATACACCTCCTCCGCACCCCACACGCCTCCTCCACACTGCACGCCTCCTCGACACCTCGCACACCACACACCTCCTCCGTGCCACGCACCTCCTCCGCGCCACGCACCTCCCTCGCACCACACACTCCTTACCTGCAGGGGCGTCCGCTTCCCTCCGGTGCTCGAATCTACTGAGAAACAGGCTTCGCGGCCTGTCTCTCAGTAGCATGCCAGGTGATGACGTCATCACCCGGCGCGCTACTGAGGGACAGGCCACGAAGCCTGTTTCTCAGTAGATTCGAGCACCGGAGGGAAGTGGATGCCCCGGTAGGTGGTGGCAGGGGGGTCCCCCCTCCCGAAACCCCACCACCAAGCCACCCATACCCCCCAAAACCCAGCCCGGACTACCAGGTCTACCGCCGCTCACTGCCGCGTGACCCCCTGCAGCCCCGGTTTGCCCCTGCCACCTTCCGGTTGGCCCGGATCGCCTCAGGTTTCCCGGTTAGGACCGAGAAACCCCAGGCGATCTGGTCACCTTAGCATGCACCTTTAACTGTTGTGATGAAGAGGGAATATCACCAGGAACTAATTGCATACAAATGACACTGGCTGAAATTTCCTTTTCTCTACAACTGTTAAAGTTACATGAGCCCTGTCCTGGATTTTATCTGGTCACCCTAACATGTGCCTCCCCCCACCAATGGACACAGAGGAGGTTTCCACTGCTGTAGTGAGGCCCCTGAGGGTGGGCTTCCCTCTATGCCTGTGGAGAGGGGAATCTGCAGGATCCAACAGGCCCTCAGGTGCCTTTTCTGGGAGCTTAGTACTCGCCCCTAAAGTGACTAAACTGCAGGTTGGTAGTCTCAAAGCTGGATTTAAGTCTCTCATACTGGTACTGTTTCAGCGTTATAATTCTGCTATAATTCTGCACTTGTCCAGTGGAGATGATGCAAGGCAAATGCTCAGCAGACACACATTGGGTGCCTGCCCATTGCAAAGTGGCACTGGCCCAGAATAAATAGCAAATACACTTTCTTAGTCAAGGCTCACAGATTTTCCCCAATGTCATTTGTGTGTGTGTGTGTGTTTTAAAAAACTTCTCAAGAATTTGGTGCAAAAGAAAAATAAATAATAAGAAAGAAATTCCTCAAAGTAGCCCAGCTCACTCCATCTCTCTGGCTGTAGATTTACATAACAAGGAAAGACCACTGTGTAATGGCATCTGCTGAATTTCTTTGGAGGGGGGGAAGAGTTCGGATTCCTCCAGCTGTATTTGACTTAGTCATTAGTTCAAACATCCCATTTATGTAACATCATTCCCTGGATCAACTGTAAAAGAGACACTGTTGATTTTGGCTGCAGCCTTTGGGGTGGACAGACATTGCCACTTGATCTGAACAGCTGCCTCCTTGCTTTTCCCTCTGACTTCATTGACATGGACAGAAGCATGAATTCATAATGGAGCCACAAGGTGTGCACCAACACTTAAAAACAGGCATGTGACTCATCTGATAACATCACTGTTGTTGTTGTCGTTGTTGTTGTTTTAAAAGCTATTCAGGGAGGATGGGGCGGGGAGAAGAGTGGGGCTTCCCTTGAGGCTTCCCTTAATTGTTGCAGGAAGTAGGGCAGGGAGAGGATGCCTCTGTTATTGTATCCCAGGCTGAAATCGGTCTCAGAAGACGATCTCTCTTGAAAGAGGGTTTATTTGGGATGGTTGATGTAAGCAAGGCTAAGGACCAAAGGTGCTTGGCTACTACCGCATCTGAAGAATAATGCTGATAAGAACATAAGAAGAGCCATGCTGGATCAGATCAACAGTCCATCTAGTCCAGCATTCTGTTCACACGGTGGCCAATCAGCTGTCCACGGGAAACCCACAAGCAGGACATAAGTGCAACAGCACCCTCCAGCCCATGTTCCCAGCAGCTGGTGTACATAGGCTTACGGCTTCTGATACTGGAGGTAGCACCAAGCCATCAGGACTATATATGCATGTGTGAACCAGTCCAAAGAGTGGGAATAGTGCTACAGCGGAGCCAGAGCTCATAGGGATGCTGCGCTAGCACTTTTTTTTATTAGCAGGGATACTGACATCATCTACCTTGTCCACCCTCAGACTTCCCTGTTCTTTCTGAGCTTAGCTGCAATCCTCAAGTAGCTGGGGGAAAATAAATTTTCCCAGTAAGAATATATCATACCCTGTTAAAATGCAAATTATTTGGGGATGGCTTGGTCTTGAATAAACCATGAAAACCTAGTAGCTTTACAAAAGACCTGTGCCTAGCAGATGAAAATGGGGTTGCTGATATGCATCGACACAGCCTCCTCCATTTTTGTACTCTCCATGGGGGAGTGGCTATGGGGACTATCATGATGAACATCTGCACTTCAAAACCGACCTCAGGTAGCAGATGCTGGGGGCAGGGCAGCAGCTCCCCACTTCCCCAACTTGAATTCCTTAAGCTCAGCTGCCCTGCTCCCCCTAAGCTAGTCTGCTGCCCCCATGTATACTGGAGGAAGCTATCCCTTCACTAGCACTGGAAGTGAGATTCAACTGCCAGTTCAATTGGATTCTTTATGTGGAATGGGCAGGAGGGCTGTGGAGGACATGCCATCTTGTCGGGCAACAGAATGTGTTAGGCAGCAACTGCTAGAGATGTCACTACTGGGGCTAAAGTACATAAGAACATAAGAGCCCTCCTGGATCAGACCAATGGCTCATCTAATCCAGTGTCTTGTTTCCTTCAGTAGCCAACCAGGTGCTTCTGGGAAGTGCACAGTGTATGAAGGTAATAGCCCTTTCCTATTGTTGCTTCCCTGGTGTTGCTGTTCAATGAGTTTCCATTAGTTGTCACAGGCAGACTAATCCTCCATGAATTAGCTACCAGGACTAGTTGCCATCGGCAGACTAACCCTGCATGAATTAGACTGTTCCCCTTTTACAGCCATCTAAGCTAGTGGCTGTCTTCACATCCTGGGGCAGCCAATTCCATAAATCAATGCTCTGTTTGGTGAAGAAGGACTTGCCAATCAATTTCACTGGATGACTCTTGTGTTCCAGAATTAAGACAGGAAGAGACACTTCTCTATCCATTTTTTCTGCCCCACACCTCCTTCCACAATGGTATCCCAATCTCTTCGCTTAGTTATCTTTCCTCCCCCCCCCCCAAAACAACAACAACCCACAACACAAAAATGCCTCCAAAGATGAGTAGTCTTTTCTCATAGAGGTAAGGTATTCCAGCACCTTGATCATTGTAGTTGAACTTATTCTATTTGAGATGGGATGACTAGAACTGCACACTGTGGGTGGAGTTTAGACTTAGCTAATGTCAGGTAGAGCATCCCCTGAGCATCCCCAAGGCCCACTCAGGAGCCACCCCTGCCAGCAGAAGGAGGGAGAGGCAACTTTTGCCAATTCCTCCATCCCAATTGGGTCCCAGGTGCCCTCAGTGGTGGAGCTAAGGCTGGACCTTGGGGCCAAAATCCTGGGCCCCACAGCTCAGGGACCCCAAATGACCACTTGGAGAATGGTGGCATTGGCACCTAGTCTAACATGGGCCAGCCAATGCCCATCAGGGCTGATCCTGGTTGTCAAAGCACCCTTTCTCCTTATTTTTTAAAAGTGGATCAACAATCAGGCATGTACATAGTTACAGATGCTCATTTTATCCTTATTACTCTTAAAACATATTATCCTTCTCTACAGGAAATCAGTGCTCATTCCAAAGTACAGGTGCTTAGCATCACAGCAACATCATAAGACTCGGACTTCTGGTGAAGAACATGGATGACCGAGCAGCAGGGTTCTGAGCTCTGCCAAGTCTGGTCAGTGTCGGCTCTCTGGGAGCTTCCCAGATGGAGCTTAACATTTCCCAGAAAAGGGAAATGCAAGAAGCACGCCACACTTGTCCTGTCAGCTCTTCCCATGGGGTGATGCAGCCGTATATCGTCGAATTCTCAATATGGGAGAGTGGGATGTGATCAACATCGCTTGGACGCTGATTCAGAATGGAAGATCGTCCTGTCTTCATTCCCCGTAGAATGACAACATTAGTGGACGGGGTGCTTTTGCAATGGAGTACGGAGAAGTAAGGGTCAACAACTGGCTGGAAGATATTTAATATTTAATCATCCTCTCCTAGTATGTAGTGAGAATATTTATCACTTATTATTATCTGGAAGAAACACAAGAAGATAATTAAGAAGATGAGTTGTTGGGAAGTCTCTCCAGAATTAACTACAAGATTGATTAACTTTTGTTGTTTCAAAGGAGAAAAAAAACGTTGGTTGTGAAGAGTTATTGCGGCAGTGATTAACTGTTTTCAATACATAGAGATAAAGGAATGTTTTTTTAACACACTATCCAGTGGGTGAGTTGATTAATCTTCTTCAAGAAAAGTACAGAGAAACATCTATGGAATGAGGTCTGCGAGAAGAAAATTGACTGTTGTGAGAGAATATTTAAGGAAAAAGTTTTTTTTAAAAAAAACTGCGTGTTAAAATGGTGGACAGACAGAAGGACAGACGTGGTGGAGAACAAAGGGAAACGCGGCCATTTTCAGATGCAGAAATGTGTTTTGAGCTGTGATGGAGAATGCTGGAAGAGATGGATTGATTTTATACAAGACTGGAGTTGAGATTTGGAAGATATAGGAGGTTGGAGAAAGGTGGATTTATGGAGAGACTTTGGAGAACTCGGCAAGAAGGAGTAACATCATGATGTGGTTTTGTTTTTTGGACTCTTGTGGGGCATGCCTTTTTTTCTTCTTTCTATTTTTTTCTTTCTTTCTTTCCTTCTTTCTTTCTCTTTTTTATTGATGTTATTATTTTTATTATTATTATTAGAGGGATATATAGTATGAATAAGAATAGATTTAAAGCTGTTGGGATAGAAGCAGTTTGGAATGGGCAAGGGAAACAATGATAATGAACAATGATGAAGCAATAAGCATTAGGCATTTGTATAACAGGACTGAAATAATTGTAGATTGGATTGAAAACTTTGCTGAAGCTATGAATTTAAAACTGTTACAAATTTAAAAATGTTCATAAGAAGAAAATAATGAAATAAGCAGTAAAGAAGTTTTATGCTATAGCAAGGTTTGTTTAATTTTATAATTAAGTAAGAGAGGAGAAGAGAGTTTTAAGAGAGATATAAGGGGTCTGTTTTAATAACTTTTAATAATTGAAGTTTGTTTTAATAATTTTTAAAGCTGTTTGGAATGGGTAAAGGATATAAGGATAATGATGGTTATAATAATAATGATGAAGCGGTGAAGGTGGCGAAGAGACAGTTCTTCTCCACCAGCATTGCATCTTCACAGTGTCGTCCGGCAGAGCTTTTCTGGGTGGTTCATGGCCTGCTACACTCTGGGCCAGGGCGAGAGATGGTGGAACCCTCGGTAGCGCGCTGTGACGAGTTTTCACGGCACTTTGAAGATAAAGTCGCTCAGATTCGTCTTGAATTGAACACCACGCTTAATGCAGCTCCGCTAGTAGAGGCGTTCAGAGCATTGTCTGGTCCAGTTTTATTGGATGAGTTTCAGTTACTGAGGCCTGAGGATGTGGACAAGGTGTTTGGCCAAGTCCGGTCGACCACTTGTGTGCTTGACCCTTGCCCGTCGTGGCTAATTACATCAAATAAGGATGGGACCGCCGGCTGGGTCCAGGAGGTTGTAAATGCCTCCTTGAGAGAGGGAGTGGTGCCGGCCTTGTTAAAAGAGGCGGTAATCAGACCACTCCTGAAAAAGCCTAACCTGGACCTGGAAGATGTTAACAACTATAGGCCGGTGGCGAACATTACTTTCCTGGGCAAGGTGCTTGAGCGGGTGGTTGCAGGACAACTCCAGACACTCTTGAATGAAACGGATTATCTAGATCCATTTCAATCGGGTTTCAGGCCTGGTTTTGGAGCAGAAACTGCCTTGGTCGCCCTGTGGGATGACCTTTGCCGGGAGAGGGACAGGGGAGTGCGACCCTGTTGGTTCTCTTGGACCTCTCAGCGGCTTTCGATACCATCGACCATGGTATCCTTCTGGATAGGTTGTCTGGGCTGGGAGTTGGAGGCACTGCGCTGCAGTGGTTCCGCTCCTACTTAGATGACCGTTTTCAGAAGGTGGTGCTGGGGGATTATTGCTCTGTGCCGTGGCATTTAAGCCATGGGGTTCCACAGGGCTCTATTTTATCCCCTATGCTGTTTAACATATACATGAAGCCGCTGGGAGAGGTTATCCGGAGATGTGGGCTGAGATGTCACCAATATGCGGATGACATCCAGCTCTACCTCTCCTTTTCAACAAACCCAGGTGAGGCAGTGGCTGTTCTGAATCAGTGCCTGAGCACGGTAATGGACTGGATGAGGGCTAACAAACTGAGACTCAATCCAGACAAGACGGAGGTACTGTTAGCGGGTGGTTCGTCTGTCCGGTGAGGTGATGTTCACCCTGCTCTGGAGGGGGTTGCACTTCCCCTAAAGGATCGGGTCCGTAGTTTGGGGGTGCTCTTGGATCCAGAACTGTCACTTGAGGCACAGGTGAACTCGGTGGCAAAGAGCCCCTTTTACTAGCTTAGGCTGATATACCAACTGCACCCTTATCTGGACAGAGATAGCCTAGCTACAGTTATCCATGCTCTCATAACCTCTCGTTTGGATTACTGCAATGCGTTATACGTGGGGCTGCCTTTGAAAACGGTCCGGAAACTTCAGCTGGTACAAAACAGGGCAGCCAGATTGTTAACGGGGACTGGCCAATGAGACCATATTACGCCAGTCCTTTTCCAACTTCACTGGCTGCCGATCCAGGTTCAGGCCCAATTCAAAGTGCTGGTACTAACATTTAAAGCCCTAAACGGCTTGGGGCCAGGTTATCTAAAGGAACGCCTCCTCCCATATGTACCTGCCCGGACCCTAAGATCATCTACAGGGGTCCTTCTCCGTGAGCCCCTGCCAAAGGAAGTGAGGCAGGTGGCCACTAGGAGGAGGGCTTTCTCTGCTGTGGCACCCCGGCTGTGGAATGAGCTCCCCAGAGAGGTTCGCCTGGCGCCTACTTTGTACTCTTTTCGTCGCCAGGTGAAGACCTTTTTATTCTCCCAGTATTTTAACAGTTAAATTAACTCAATTTTAATCCTTGCCGTTTTAAATTTGTATTTTAATCTGTATTAATTCCTGCTGCTTGGTTTTATTCTGGTTGTGTTTTTATATTGTATGTTATTCTGTGTTTTTAGATTGTGCCTTGTTTTATATATTTTAAAATGATTTCATGGTTTTAATTTTTGTGAACCGCCCAGAGAGCTTCGGCTATGGGGCGGTATAAAAATGCAATAAATAAATAAATAAATAAAATTGTGTATTGGGATTGAAATAATTGCAGATTAGATTGAAAACTTTGTGGAAGTTATAAATTTAAAATTGTTTTGAAGCTGTTAATTGAGTTAAGCTTAAAAATCTTTATAATAAGAAAATAATGGAATATTGAAATATTTGAAGTAGTAAAGAAGTTTTATGCTGTAGCAAGGTTTGTTTAATTTTATAACTAAGTAAGAGAGGAGAAGAGGGTTTTAAGAGAGATATAAGGGGGGCTTGTTTTAATAATTTTTAATAACTGAAGTTTGTTTTAATAACTTTTAAGAATGTAGAGAAAAAGGGAGGATGGGTCTTGTTTTCTTTTGTTTTCTCTCTTCTTTGTGCTTTTACTTTAAAAGAATTTATAAAAGGGTTGTGGGAAAAGTAGGGGGTCCTTTTAACTGTTGTTTGTTTTGTAAGTCTTGTTTTTGGTGTTTTTATGTTTTTATGTTATTGAAACAAAATAAAAATCTTTAATTAAAAAAAAACATCATAAGACTCCATTTTATTCCATTGGTCATGATGGTGCTATGATGTGAATTTAAAATGCAGAACTGAGCATGCTCAGAGAATTTCTTTTCTTTTTTAAAAACCAGGGTTGGCATAGAGGGTGTGGTTTTTAATTAATTTATTATTTTTTGGCTTTGTTTTCTACTGCAACATATCATGAATATAAAAGCAATTGTAAAGCATGGAATGGTGACATATATGGATGTAGTGTGTGTGTGCATGTGTGTGCATGAGGAAGAGAGTAGCAATGCTCGTTGCATGCTTCACAACTGGAATAATACATAATAATGCACATGGCCATTTAACGTTTAGATGCGCATGGTCATCTAAACTTGCCCTCCCCCCTTTTAAGTACTTTAGGTCCAGGCTTTAAAACTACCTAGCTCCACCACTGGACACCCTCTGAATTCTGCTCTGAAGGATTGGGTGACCTTCTGGAACAATGTAGAAGGTGCCACTGGAGGCTGCTGGAGGAAAAGGGAATCTGCCAGTGGGCTCCCTCTGCTGGATCAAAAGCCATCCATGGATAGGAGTCCATTCCATTTGTCAGAATCTGGATCCAACCCAGTATTTCGAGGGTGGCACATCACAGATCTAATGCCCATAGATAGAAAAGAATTATGAAACTGGAGGCTTTATTGCATTGCTGAGCTGAAGATGATGGGAGTTGTAGTCCAACACATCCGGAGGGCATCAGATTGGGGAAGGCTGTAGCAGATGTTCAACATGGCTCTGTTTGGAAGACCTTACACTAGAATGAGCTGTGGGAAGGGTCTGGGGCAGGAGTACATCACACTAAGAAATAAGACCATTTTACAATGCCATCATGACAGTTCCAATTTAATAACTCACCTTTGCTGATTTGGGGCATTGGGTGTGTCCTTACTTTGCTCTTCAGTGGTTCTCAGTCATCCTCGCAAGACAAAGTGGCTGATTTTACAAGACAATGGCAACATTGCTATTAAAACTTTGAGTGCAATCCATGCCAGCTGTGGCATGCTGGGCGTTGAATGACTTTTGTCTGCCTAAATATGCATAGGATGGCACTCTTAATTCCTTTTGTAAATTGTAGATTAGCCTTCATCATAACTCCAAGCAATGGGTCCGTACTGGAGTACATCCAGAAGTGGAATGGTTCTTGTTTTTTTAAGGCACACATGTGACAATGATTTTCATATTCAAGAGAAACCACAAGTAAAGTAGCATTGAAGATTTTGCGGTGTTGTTGTTTTCTTCCACATTCCTTCATCCCAAGGAGGACATAAACTTTATACCATTTACTCCAGAGTAAGTGGCTTGAGGTTTTGCAGGCCATACAGTTAGGTATGGTCAAGGAATTAAATGTATTCATGATGATGTCTCGCAAAATATGTGCCTTTAAAAATACTAATTAAGGATGCAATCCTATGTCTGTTTAGACAGAAAAAAAGTCCTACAATTGCCAGCATGCCCCAGGCAGCATGCCTGGGATTTTTAGGATTTTCCTCTGTCTAAACCTGCAAAGGATTGCACCTTAAGTCGGTATCACAGCTCATAGGCCATTAGCTCCCTTGCACTTTCACCAGAAATTATAGTGAAAGTAACTATCAAAAAGGATGGTCAAGAAGATGGTTTGTAAGGTCCAGTAGAATAGTAATTCTTCTCTTCCTGCCCTATTATTTTAGCTTGACAAATCTGACCAAGTGAAGCTCTTATATCATGTTATTACAAACCTAACTGCACACATTAACAGATTAAAATTTGTTTCTTACACAGCTTTTCTTTGTGTAAATAACAACAACAACAACAACTATGCAGACAGACCCACTAGAGCTGCAAAAGTAATTCACCAACAACTGGCCATCAAATTCAACCTTATCAAACAACCTACACCATACTATACATATTCACCCGAAACAATCTTGGAAAATGCAGACCATAAAATATACTGGGACAGAACCATTCATACGGACAAGACAATACCCTACAACTGACCAGACATAATGTTCATAGACAGATATTGTATTTATATAACCTGGTTTAGGCTTTTCATGGTTTAAAATTGTGTATATCGGTTTTTAAATGTTCAATGTTTTTAATTTTTGTAAACCGCCCAGAGAGCTTTGGCTATGGGGCGGTATAGAAATGCAATAAATAATAATAATAGACAAAAAAGAAAAACACACATACCTCATTGACATAGCAATACCAAATGACAAAAATGTAATTGAAAAGGGAGAAAAAAAATACACCACTGGCCATGGAAGTCAAAGAGCTATGTCAACAGGAAAAGGTCACAATCATTCCATTAGTCACATCAGTCACCAGCATCACATCAAAAAACTATACAGAAAACCTCCAGAAACTGGGCCTACCAGAATACATCCACACCAACATCCAGAAAGCAGTCATAATTAAATCATGCTTAATCGTCAGGAAATTCCTGAATCAATAAAAGACAGCATGACTTGGCACAGCCCATCATGTCTGTCTAGAAAAACCACCATGAGCGAGAAAGAGATACATAATAATACAACAAGGCCAACAAGCAATTAATAGTCAAATAAGGTTCAATCAACCCCATCTATAATTGATAATGACTGAAAAACAAAATCTTCAATAACATCTCATTCTGTAAGTCTGTCTGCCTTGTTCTCCTGAACCTGTTTGCTGGAATGCACAGCTCTCCTGCTTGTGCCATCATCTGGAAGCTGTGAGGGTAGAAAGGAAACAGGCTTAGTTTGAGGAACCTGAAACTTCCACCTAGCCAAGAGCCCCCTGGAACAGCATAGCAATATATTTCTGCTTTCCTTTCCTTGGATCCTTGCTTTAGAAAGTCTTCAGCACCTTAGGCACAAGCTCCTGTCCCCATGCTTATCCCAGTCCACCAACACATTTGAGGTAAAGGAAAGGGAGCTACGAAGCTACAGATGACTGAAGTGAATAACTTATAAAAATATATATTTACCAAAACCATGACTTCTTTTTGAATTCATTACCAGTTGGTGTGGGTACAAAACAACTGTAATTTAGCTTTAATAAGTACAATTTTGCACTATAAATAGCATCAGTTCTCCAGGAACAATCCATTCTTTATCTCCTTCCTTTCAAGAAGTGCCTATTATCTGTTTCATCTAAAAACCGGAGCTGTCAAACCTTGACAATTTTCAGATGTTTTCAGAAATAGGAAGCAACCTATTGTGTTCAAATTTGCTCTTCGTGACAGCTGAACCGACAGCAGTGAGTATTAGAAAATAAATAACTGATGGGACTCGAGGCAGAAAAAGGGCAAATCAGGTATGACAACTTTTCATTCAATGGCAACCTTCAAATGTCTGGTGTGTCTAAAACAAATAACAGGAAAAACCAAAGCTGACCCAATCTAAACACTCAACCCAATAGGCAGTACAAGAGGGCTGCCTGTGGTGGTGGAATTTGAGGGGCTACAGCACGGATGGACAACCTATGGCTTTAGGGCCACATGCACTCCTCACCTTAGTTTTAAGAGCTCTCTGCATGAAGTCAGTTCAGACCTCTGGGAAGAGTGATCTATCATTTCATCTGCTGGCCAGGAGGGAAGAGGGTGAGAGGGTAGCAGAAAGAGGGAGAGAGAGAGAGGCAAAGAGGGGGGGGAGAGGAGTGATCTACTCTCTTTTGTCTCTGGTTCCACCCACTGATGGCTTTGGCCCCACCCACTGCCAACATGCGGCCCCCGACAGATTGCCCAGGAAGGCAATCTTAACAAAAAAAAGGTTGCCCATCCCCGGTTTACAAAGAGAAGATCTACACAATAGGTAGAAACATTTTAAATTGCTATATTTTATGTTTTTAAGTAATTCGTGTTAACATGTGTTAGGTCACATTGTGCTGTACTTACGTTTTAGTCTATCATTTTAGCAAAGTTTAAATCATTTAGTTTGGTCTCACGCTGTTGTTTGAGTCTTTTCTTGTGTCTCGTTTTGCTGTTTCTTTCTTTAACACACCCACTTCCTACTCTCCTGCACTTCCTTTCCCTTGGTTTCCATGGCATCAATCAGTGCTGAAACACATGCGCTGATTTAACAATGAAAACAAGAAGAAAAAAAGAATACAATCATTAACAAGATGTATTAGAAAAATAAAATTACCAAAGCGTCAGTAGAGTAGTAAAGGCTAACTACCATGAGGGAAGGCAAATGCAGCAACGAAGCATTTGGGAGCCGAAATAAAGGACACCCCCCCAAGTATTCCATTGGATAACAGTGCTTTGAATTGAGCAGCAGGAAAATGGTAAGAAAGAACACACTACAACTTATAAAACGATATACTTATAGAAAAATCGTAACAACTCTTCACAAATCGGTGCAAAAAACAATGAATATAAAACGTTCTGCACCGTGCATAGTGTGCCCAAACGCATCCTCGAAATCGAACAAAAATGTTACAAAGCTTCTGTGTAGATCGGCTCAAAGTATCATCAAAGGAGCATAATTACCACTCCTTTACCCACTGTTAGGACAACATGGGCTGAGATAGAATTAGAGAGTTGGAGGGGGCCTTGTAGGCCTTGCAGTCCAACCTCCTGCTTCATGGAGGAAAGCTAGCACTAGAGTACCCCCAACAGATGTCTGTCCAGGTTTGGCTTGAAGACCTCAGGTGAGGGAGAACCCACCAACCCTCTAGGTTATGGGTGGGAAAATGTTTTTGGCCCAAAACCAGATTCCATTTTGGAGACGCTCTCAGGGGCAGCATTCCAGTGGTTGGTGGGGCTGAAAAGCCAACAATTCCACTGTTAATCATTTATAGTAGGAATCATGTCTACTCAAAAATAAGTCTGAGCAGCAGGTCTACACAGGAAGAAGCAGAACAAGCCTTTGTATAGCTACTCAGAAGCAAGTAGGACAAGACCCTGTGGGACAGGCTCAGAAGGAAGCAGGCTGCTCAGAAGCCCCTGAATGTGGGGATTCCGAAGATTCCTATGCCCTGCCAGGCTGAAAACAATAGAGCAGGAGGTTTGATGGAGGTGATCTTTGCCTCCCTGCTCTCTGTTCTTTGCTGTTTTGATAGTTTTATTTATTTATTTGCTGTTTTATTTATTTATTTTATTACATTTGTATACCGCCCCATAGCTGAAGCTCTCTAGATAGTTTACATAAGATTAAAACAATTAAAAACAATATACGAAAATTAAAACAGCAAAAATTTTCATCCTGTCTAGCAAGAGTGCTTTGGAAGAGGAGGGAAGGAGGCTAAATCTTCTCTGTTCTGCACCTCTCCCCACCCCTTTCCCCCTCCAAGGTTGAGTTTCCAGCCTTGGAGAGACAGCTGGGGCGGTTTTCTCCATATCGGCTGTGAGGAGCCTGGGGATGAGGGCGGGGGGCGGATCCCTCAGGTTGTCTCCAACCTCAGAGGAAGGAAATCCAAACTATCCTATGTTTCCCAGGGTGCTCACCAGGGACCATACAATTGTTATCTAAATCCCTCAGTACCCCCTCCCTACCTCTTCCAGCCTGCAGGGGAAAGCTCTTATCTCTGATCAGCAGCTGATCATAGATATGCTTTCTCATGCTGAGAAAGGAAGCCTTTTTTAGTGCTGAGCAAGGAGAGGCATTTCTCCCTGATCAGCTGCTGATTGGAAAGAAGAGATCATCCCTTTGTGGCAAAGAGAGTGGCAGTTCCTCATCCCTGCTCTAGGTAATTGGTTCCATTGTTGAACTTCTCTTTGATATGAGGGAAGTTGTGAATGTCCCTCGCACCCCCACCCTCCATGCATCAATTTTCCCCAATTTTATACAAATGAATTGACATGCACAGAAAACTTGGGGCCAGCAATTTCCTTTCCTTGCTGCAGCTCCATGTGCCCCTGAAAAGCTGTTCCTGAGGATTAGGAGGAACCCCTTCCCCCCCCCCCCCCAGGAGATGCAGTGGAAGAGGCTGCAGCAGGCTAAGGGGACTGGGGAAAATAGGGTAAGGCACCTCCTGTGAAAAGAAGTGATTTCCCTTTACACAAAGCAGGGATCCAAATCCTTGACTCTTAGGTGTTAAGAGGTATTAACACCTATGTGCAAGTGCTAAGTGCAGTGGGTGTTAATGCATTGTCTTTTCAAGCCCAGAGATCTGGACTGAAAAACGTTTGTACCTCTGAATAGTACTAGGTTTACATACATTAGGGAGATCGTAAGGATTTTAGTGAACGGATTACATTTTTATTCAGTTTTATTCTGGTTGTACTTTTATATTGTAGTTTTAAACTTCCATATTTTATATTTACACTGTACCTTATGGTTTTAATTTTTTGTGACCTGCCCAGAGAGCTTTGGCAGTATAGAAAGGAAATGAATGAATGAATAAATAAATAATATTCAAGCCAATTGGACCAGGGCAGCATAAACAGTTCTCTTGCATTTTATCTTCACAACAACCCTGTGAGGTAGGTCACACTGAAAGACAGTTACTGGCCTGAGGTCCACCCAGTCACTATCTCCACTTCTACAGCTTCTGGTTCAGTATCTGGGGAGATCCCAACTTCCCAGCCTAGTCCTAAGGAATGGAATCACCACAAAGGACCACAATCCCTGGGCTGATTTGGAAAAAAGGAATCCATTCTTCCGCTGAAGTTAGATCCAGCTGGAAGCCACATCACACCAAGCTTCAAAACATGTCAGAGCTCACCAAAATTCAATCTTGAAATACGTTTTGAAAATGCCCCAGCTTAGCACTGTAGCCTATGAAATAGTAACAACAGAAGACAGTGCCTTTGAGCATGTACAGAATACCTTTCCCTCGCCACTGAGAAAGCACAGCCAGCTCCTGCTTGTCTAAGACTATTCTCAGGCATAAGTCCTGTTTTTCAGGGAGCTTTGAGGTCAGCCCTGCGCAGGGACAGATTAGGGTGGAGAATTGTTTTAATGAGGATAGGGGAATAGTCCTGGCATCTCTTGTTTTAGAAATGGAGCTCTGATTCATTCACTTTTCAGCCAGACTGTGCTATTCACTGTGAGGGGATGAGTGCATGCAGGACTGGTGTAAAGAGTAGGCATGGACAGGCACCTGCTGAGGTCCCACATCCCAGCAGCTGCCCAATGACAAGAGCCCCCTGGAGTTGTGCCTCCTCTTCACCATGACAACCTGCTTATTCACCTGCCTCTCATTCTGGCCCAAGAAATGATGGTAATGAGGAAAAGGAGCAGTAAATGCCACTGCCTAGTGGCAAGAAAGCAAGTAGTAGCAATGATTAGACAATAGCAGTGAGAATTTAGAGTCACTGAGGGAGGGGCCCACTGAGGGTTTCTTGCTCAAGCATGGGTGCATGCTATAAACACGCAGCTCAAACACCCATCTCCAGGTGTGAGCACCTTCAAGCTCTGGAAACAGAGTGGCATTGGGATTTTGGACTGGAGCCCATCTGTGGTTCATTATGAGGTTATAAGCACCCGATGAAGCGTAAACGAAACAATTTGGGTGCACCAGGTGAGGAGCCCAATCCTCCTTGTTCACAGCAAAGATCCCATGAACGAAAATAGAATTTGGATCAGGTACTGGGATTCCAGGGCAATCCTGGCAGCGCTTCAAATGAATATAGAAATATACATGCACATACATATTTACAATGAGGCAGCGTGTGGATCTTTAACCCTGATCCCTACAGCAAACTGTATTCCCAGATGCCAAGAGAGAGAGAGAGAGAGAAGAGAAGATAGCCCGGGAGGAAGTTTATTTTGATGAGGAAATCCCTTAATGCTGTTGAAACTATGCTTGGAATGGTTAATTGGCATGCAGGGGCTTCAAAGGAAATGATCTCTTGAAACGGGACCATCATCTTTTTGCCAGCTTTTCCTTCGATTTATCTCTTATCTTCAGGAAACTCTCTCCGCTTCTGAATCTGCTTTTGGCTGGGGCGAGCCCACGGGGCCGTGACTCACTTTTGGGCAATGGGACAAGTTGGCCTTGGCTTTCGAACTTTCCGCATTAGTGCTAGCAGGGTGCCCTATCTAGTGGACTTCAGCCCATTCCAGGGGATATCCAGGGTGGGCTCCTGAATGAAGAAAAAGCGAAAGTTCACCATTAAAAATAACAAATAGTAAAATTACCACAACAGATCAGCCCCAAGGGATGAATACACTTGAGGGGCACCAAACGTATTTGCTGCTCCTCCGGTGACTAAGACATCCAAAAATATGCAATATTCTTAATCGAAGAGAAAGCACTGCGAGCTGTTAAGGAACCAGCGACAGGATGCAGAAGCAACCAATACCCTCCAAAGCTATTTCCGACCAAAAACATTCAAGATTGCGATGACTCGTCCTCAGAAACTATTTTCGTGTGTGGTCAGACGCTTGAGATTCTTTTGCTCTGTGGCTGTCAACACAGCTTGGAAAATGAAGAACTTCTTGTCAGTTGCAAAAGATGATCCTTAGCTCCGTGTGAGGTGATGGGCCAGCCACATTAGCACTGCCTCCCCCCCCCCCCCCAGCAACGCATTCAAGCATGTGCCTACCGTTAAGCAGATGTTGAGCTATCATGTAGGTTTCAAACGGGGCTGCAAAGACAGGGAACAGCAGGCGACTTAACACTACAATCCTGTACATATCTACTTGGATAACCCCCCAGGAGTTCAATAGGACGTACCCCCCCCCCCAGATAAACAACCAAACATAATTTCCAACAATTAAGATATCTATATCTTTGTCTGTGAGAGGAGCCTTTCCCCACCTGGTGCCCTCGGGATGAGTTTGACTACAACTCCAACCATCCCCAGGTAGTGTGGGCCATGCTGGCTGGGGATAACGGAAGCCGCAGCCCAACGAACCTGGAGGGCACTGGGCTGGGGAAGAAAAAGAAGGTCTGCTTTCATTTATTAGCACCGTAACAAAGTGTGTAACTGCCATTTGCTTTTCTAACTAGTCATGTGTAGGATGGCACTGTAACCCTGCTAAGCAAATGATAATACACAGTTGTTGCAAAGAATGCAGCAGTGGTAGCGGATGTGGCTTGTGGGGGTGCATAATCAGATTGCTCAGCCAATAGCATCTTCTTAGTATCTTTTGACAGCTTGGTAATGAATGGGAGAGGAGACTCACCTGGATCCTTTCTACACTGTAGAGGGTTCAAGGCGAGGGATCCCAGAAGTAACTACTTCTGGGATTGGCGCGCCCATAAGAAATGCGATGGCCCGGGCTTCTCCTGGGCTGTCACAAGTCGCAGCTGCCATTTTTTTTCTGGAGAGGAGTGCACAAGTGCTCCTCTGACAACAGTCTTTTTTTAAAAAAAAAATTGTAAGTATAGCTGAACCCGGGACGGGCAGGTACATTCTTCCACGGTCCTAGGAAGTTCCCAGGGGATTTTTCTGGTTTCTCTTAATCTTGTGCTCCCCCACCCTGGGACTCCTTCCATTTGTTCTCACAGGGAGCAGCCAGGGACCATCCCAGGCGTTTTGCCTGGTGTGGAAAAGGCCATGGTCAAAAAGGGCAGAATGCACAGCTCCTCATTATTTTCGATAGAGCATCTTTAGCAAGCGAACAAATTTAAATATAACCATGCTTAGCGTTTGCTTTTCCATATTTGCTCTTCTCCAAGTGTCTCCTCCAAGGGACGTTTGGAAGGTGGCAACAAGGGAGAGAAGCCTTCTTGGTATTCCACCCCCCCCCCCCCCCCAATTATGGAATGATCTCTATGAGGCCCACCTGATGCCAACGTTGTCATCTTTTCAGTGCCAGATTAAGACTTTCCTCTTCTTTCAGCATATGATGAGGTTTTAATCAGATCCTGGATTTTTTTTATTGCTGATTGTTTAAAATTGTTATATGTGTATTTTGATCTGAGCTGTTTGTTTATAAATGGTTTTTATAATGTATTTTAAAGGTTTTAATCTTTGTAAACCACCCAGAGAATGTTGGCTTTTGGGCAACAATAAATGAAATGAATGGTTATTTATTATTCCCATTTTGTAGGTAGCCGACTGAGGCTGGGAAGTGGGAACTACTTATTTACCATACCGTGAGCCCATGAGAGTTGCAGAAATAGAAAAGGAAAGGTGTGGTGTAGTGAAGAGAGCTAGTGGTGTGGGAACTCTCAGGAGACCCGGGTTCTAGTCCCCACTCAGCCATGAATCTCACCGGTTGACTTTGGGCAGGTCATTGACTCTCAGCCTAACCTACCTCACAGACTTGTTGTGATGATAAAGTGAAGAGGAAGAGGTCCATGTTCACCATCCTGGGTTCCTTGCAAGAGGAAAAAAGGCATGATAGAAAAGTCATAATAAATAAATACAGGTGCAGAAGCAGTTGGGTAAATGGAGCTGGGCATGCAGAGGGCAGGAGTGCCGAGTAAAAGAGGCGCTGGTGTTGCAGTGTCACAGCCAACAGGATTGTAATGGTGTAAAATGCAGGGCTGCCCATGTTGTGACCCACCAAACCAAACAAGGCCGTCCAGCCCTGCACTTTCAGGTGCTCAATAACTTCCCTGTATTTGCACTCCCAATGCAAACAAAAGAGCCCGGGTGGTGTAGTGTCTAGAGTGTTGGACTGGGAGTCAGGGATCTGGGTTCTGGTCCCCACTTTGCCGTAGAACTTCACTGGAGCCATGTACACACCTGCCTTTTTCCCGGGGTTCATCCCTGTGTGTCCAAATGATGCACAGGGGATCCCGGGAGCAGGCAGGGATGACCTCTCCATTTTCGTGGGATAATTGGTTGCCTAGTTATCCCAATTTCCCCCACAGTCCCGAGACAATCCCGAGGACCGCAGGTAGTGTGGGTGCCCATCCCGGCTTCTTTCCTTCTCCCCGTGAGTAGCGGGGTCAGCAAGAGGGAAGGAGCTGGTCTGGGGGGAAGCCAAGGAATATTGGGGGTGGAGTGGGGAGTGGGGTTGGGGCTTTCTTAAAAAAAGAATCTCACTTTTTGGTGGAGCACAATTGCACTCCCAGCTCCGGCTTCTTTTTTTTAAAAAAAAATGGTGGGCGCGACATCCCTGTTTGTCTCTGGGATGTCACGCTTCCATTTAGATGTTGGGGGAGGATCACGGAAGCAAGTAAGTCCGTGATCCTCTTCCCTTCCCTCCCCTTACACCCTTAGGTGTAGAAAGGGCCTGGATGACTTTGGACCACTCACAGACTCTCAGCCCAACCTACCTCACAGGGATGTTGTTGTTGTGAGGATAAAATGGAGGATTATGTATGCCACCTTGGGTTCCTTGGAGGGAAAATGGCAGGATATAAATGCAAATAATAATAACAACAACAACAATAATAATGGGAAAATATCAAACAGCTCATGGATAGCTCTACCTGCTAGGTGGGATTTGCTGCTGAGCTTGGTGCAATTTCAAGCCTATGGTTCTCAAATTCATTGATATGTTGAGAGTGATTCCCATTGTTTCTGCAGAGACTAAAATCATAAGCTTTATGACAACTGTAGGCAAAGATGCAAACAAAATGCACAATGTTGTCCAAATTTACATACAATATGTTGTATTGGATGTTAGTCCTACTTAGAGTAGACCCAATGAAATGAATTGGACTTCAAATCCCATTCATTTCAATGGCTCTGGGCTCCATCACACCTACTTTTTTCATGGTTTACTTCCACGGTTTCCCCCTCTGTTTCCTTAGTGAGTAGAGCACTGGGCATTTTCACATCTGTGAGCTGTTGCGCTCATGTATATTTTCACCTGTATCACTACTATGCCAGCAAAATCCTTTGCCCCATCCCCCACATTCTCCTTCCCCCTGCAGTTTTTTTTATATATTATTTTTATTTCTGCACAAATACAATAGTATGGCAGTATGAAACTGCTCAATTACGGTAAAACAACACACTATGCTTTCCTCTAAGATCATATTAAACAAGGTAAGTGAAGAGAAAGTATTACAATTAGTTTTTAGAGAAGTTTGTGGTCAATGTTGGCATGGCAAGGGGAAGCCGACATTGTTCTGGTCAGGAAACCTAGACATGCCTACTCAGGAGTAAGAACCATAGAGTTGAATGGGACCGAGTCTCAGGCACAGCTGGCAGCAGCCTCCTCGGCTACTCCATGGCGTTTGGGCGCCCTCTCTCCCTCCCCCTTCACGGTTGAGCAGTTAAGCAGAGAACCGCCCCGCCCTAATCTTTTGTCAGCTTCCCTTCGACACATACGTCCCCAACAAAAAAGGGGATGGTCTGATATAGAGCAAGGACAGCAATACACATGAGGGAGGAGCGGCTTTATTGCACATAGAGGGGGGGAAAACAGACTTTCCCCACTCCAAAATAAGATGGAAAAAGGAGGGGAAGAAGCGAGATGAGAGCAGGACAGGAACGAGGTCATGTGAGTACCATGCTGCAAAAACTAGGGATGTGCACTGGATCGGACCCGATCCACGATCCGAGTCCGGTCCAGTGGGAAATCGGAAAAATTATCCGATTTCCGATCCCGCAGCTGGATCGGCCGATCCAATCCGAACCGGTCCGAAAAAGCTCCGAACCGGTTCGGCGGATCGGCGGATCGGCGGGCGCCCACTGGCGCCCACCGCCGCTTCCATTGGCGGGCGCCAGCGGGCACCCGCCGATGAAAGTGGACAGCGGGGGGGGGAGGAGGGGGGCACTTACCTTCTCGGCCCGGTGGCTCCCGTCCGGCGCCGGCGCCTACTACTACTAGCAGGCTCCGCGGCCTGCTCTAGGGTGGCGCGCCGGGTGATGTCATCACCCGGCGCGCTACTCTAGAGCAGGCCGCGGAGCCTGCTGGTAGTGGTAGGCGCCGGCGCCGGCCGGGAGCCACCGGGCCGGGAAGGTAAGGAGGGGGTGCGTGGAGGGGAGGAGGGGGCGCGCGGAGGGGGGAGGGGGGAGGGGGGCCCTTACCTGCCCGGCCCGGCGGCTCCCGTCCGGCGCCGGCGCCTACTACTCCCAGCAGGCTCCGCGGCCTGCTCTAGGGTGGCGCGCCGGGTGATGTCATCACCCGGCGCGCTACTCTAGAGCAGGCCGCGGAGCCTGCTGGAAGTAGTAGGCGCCGGCGCCGGACGGGAGCCGCCGGGCCGGGAAGGTAAGGAGGGGGTGCGTGGAGGGGAGGAGGGGGCGCGCGGAGGGGGGAGGGGGGAGGGGGGCCCTTACCTGCCCGGCCCGGCGGCTCCCGTCCGGCGCCGGCGCCTACTACTCCCAGCAGGCTCCGCGGCCTGCTCTAGGGTGGCGCGCCGGGTGATGTTATCACCCGGCGCGCTACTCTAGAGCAGGCCGCGGAGCCTGCTGGAAGTAGTAGGCGCCGGCGCCGGACGGGAGCCGCCGGGCCGGGAAGGTAAGGAGGGGGTGCGTGGAGGGGAGGAGGGGGCGCGCGGAGGGGGGAGGGGGGAGGGGGGCCCTTACCTGCCCGGCCCGGCGGCTCCCGTCCGGCGCCGGCGCCTACTACTCCCAGCAGGCTCCGCGGCCTGCTCTAGGGTGGCGCGCCGGGTGATGTCATCACCCGGCACGCTACTCTAGAGCAGGCCGCGGAGCCTGCTGGAAGTAGTAGGCGCCGGCGCCGGACGGGAGCCGCCGGGCCGGGAAGGTAAGGAGGGGGTGCGTGGAGGGGAGGAGGGGGCGCGCGGAGGGGGGAGGGGGGAGGGGGGCCCTTACCTGCCCGGCCCGGCGGCTCCCGTCCGGCGCCGGCGCCTACTACTCCCAGCAGGCTCCGCGGCCTGCTCTAGGGTGGCGCGCCGGGTGATGTCATCACCCGGCGCGCTACTCGAGAGTAGGCCGCGGAGCCCGCTGGTAGTAGCCGCCGGCGCCGGACGGGCCGAGAAGGTAAGCAGTGGCGGGGAAGGGGGCTTACCCCCCCCCCGGAGCCGTCCGCTTCTATCCGCTGGCGCCCACGGGCGCCAGCGGATGGAAGCGGGCGGCCCCAGGGGGGGTAGGGAGCGCGGGGGAGGGGGTTTACTTGCCGGGGCCATCCACAGCGGACGGCCCCGGGGGGGGAGGGAGTTAGGCCCCCCCTTACCCACCCGCCGCCATTTTTTCCTCATAGACTTGCATTGCAATGCAAGTCTATGGGGAAAAAAATGGCGGCCGATCCAAAAATGTACGATTTTTGGGTCGGGATCGGACTCGATCCGGTCCGGGGGGCCTCCGATTTTGTCCGAACCGGTCCGGGACAAAATTGGAGGTCCCGATCCGGGTCCCGATCCGATCCGGGGGGTCCGTGCACACCCCTAGCAAAAACACATACCAGGCATGGCGAGAGTGTGATAAATTGCTGGTGTGATGAAGCTCATAACTCTATAGGACTAACATTGGATACAGTCCAAAGAAAATACAAGCTCAGAACGCATGCTTTTTTGTGGGTGGGTGGGTGGGTGGGGTGACATTTTTTCCTGGACTGAATCTGCAAAGATTGTACATCTTGCTTTTGGGAGTGAGGCGCATTTTCTCCTAGCCATTCCCCTATTTCTAAGAAAATGTCTGAAACAGGAATACAACCAATATGTTAATAATCAAGGAGTCTGCTCGCTGTTTTAGGCAGACATCAGAGAATTTCTCCCACAGTCTGCGCTGTATAATGAAAAAGCCCCACTCACATTAACACGGCCTTATGTAACAAATCCAAAGTGACAAAGCAAACAGCTTTGAGTGGTTATGTTCCATCTCCTAAATATCCCCAAGTGCTGCACGTCATTAAAAAACTGCATCCTGAAGAAACAAAGCGCAGCAGCTCCGTGAAGGAAGCCCGGCAATGAGGCCCAGAGTATTTAAGCAGACCATTACAACAAAGTTTCTTCCCTGCCAAAGGGGAGAAGACTGAAAATGCAATCTGCTATTGCCATTGCCAAACCAGAAATCTTGTCTCACTTACTGAAAGGGAAGACATTTGTTCTCAAGAGCGACACTGCAAGAAAGTTTACTTCTGAGTCATCAACTTTGACGGCATGTGTGTCCATCCTCAAACTCATCAGGGAAGGCTTTTGCAAAACATTTCGGGGCTGTTTTACGGTCCCTCAGTGCTGTGCACATGACCCAGAGATCACACAAATTGACAAAAAGAAATTTCGCTTTCGGTGGGGTTTGGATCAGATCCATATCATTCTTAAACCAAGTCATTTTAATTACTAACAATTCCCTTTCCTTGCAGAAAAGCTATAGAAGCGGAATGGTTTTGCTTACACTGTGGCTCCAAAGCAATTTGGAAGCTTGGAGGGTTTTTTTTATTTTAAACACCAATCCATCAGGATGCACACATTCCTGGAAATCAGGATCACTGAAATCAGGAAAACTTTACTTCTAAGCGAGTCTCTACATTAAGGAAAAAAACTTCATGATTTCCTCTTCTGGAATCTTTCTGCATTTACGACAGGCTCCTTTAGATGGCGACCACATGATTTTGAATTGAAAACTTCCCCTCTAGGCAATGCTATTAAGTTCGATGAAACACCACCATCTAGTGGCAGGATTATAGCGCTATGCCAGCTTCATACATGACGGACATCCCATGATTATTTAAATTCTGGATTATCTCCACACACACACACACACACACACACATGAATGAGATGACCAGGGAAAAGTGTGGGAGATGTCCTGCAGGTTTTGATGGCATCATGTATAGGACCCGTAAACTTCCGTGAGTGGCCAATCATGAGTGTTCAATAAATCACTCATGTAGAGAAGCTCTAAGTCGATGGGCATAGGATCAGGCTGATGGTCTCCTTGAGCTTGCCCTCCATAGTATGGCTGAAGCACTGCAAGTAACATCTACAAACCTAGAGAATAATGATGGTACCACATTATGTGGATTATTACTGGAAACAGTGACATTAAATTTGGCTCTGTCTAGATTAAGGATGCTGGAGAAATTCGAGATGGACTAAATTTAGTTCGGATTTCTAAGAATCTGACTTGCGGAATCTGCCGCATCCTGGTCTCCCTTAGGCTGTGTGGAGTCCACAGACTTCCATTATTATTATTTTTACTTTTCTGAATTATGCAAATTCATTGGCAGGAAAATTTGCAAATTTCTACTGAGACATCTGCCTTGCTGGAAAATATATGCAAGGAAAAGTCGAATGGAATGGGGGACAACATGCTAAATGTTACATGCTAACATAAATTCTATAAATCGTTGTGAATTTTCTTAGGGAATTATTTGCGTATTTTTCCACATAACAGAACCAAATCTGTCTGTGAATGGATACTGGAATGAATGGCACTGCACAATCCATGAAACACATGTGGGGCAAATTTTACAACATCTGGACATCCCCAGTCTAGATACTAGATATAGAACCAGCTAGGTTGGTTGATAAGCCACAGTGGATTTTTAACCACCCTACAGTGGTGGGAATCATGACAGGGACTTCTCCCTACCCATCACAATCTCTCAGACTAAACAAAAGCATATTCTTCATTATACCACTGCAGATGCAAGCCCACACAACGAGGGTATCCAAATGAAATTAGGAAAGAAATGTCCACATTGTACAAATGGCCCTTCTGGTGCATATCACCCCTGCAAAGGAAATATTGCCCAAATATGTACATTCCAGGATCCACTGCCATCACAATAAAACACTTAGCAGACTGCTAAGTGCAAGATTATTTGCTGAGTGTCAGGATAAGGGGAAACTGTTCTATAGACTTATAATGTGAGTTAAAAAAAAAAGAAAAAAGGAAACTTTAGCCATCCCTTTGCCCTTGAGCGGACTGCTTCCACTCAAGAACAGGGGCGAGTGGATTTCAAGCATGTGGGATCTACTTTGTTCCGCGCCCTCCCACCCCTGCAAGAACTCCAAGATCCACCAGCTTGAGCCAAGTGGCCTGGGGGAAAAAGAGTGGACATACATTTCAGAATGAAGGAACATGGCACGTCTGAGTGCATCTCAATCCAGGAACTGGGTTGCAGTACCAGAACCGAGCTCACAGTCCTTTCACACAGAAATCCTTTTCGTTCAGCAGACTAATCTGGGGTCAGGGGAACCTTCTGCCTAGCCCTGCCTTAGAACGCTCAGGTGGCAAAGGGATGGCGATCAAGTAACGTTGGCTAACTCAATATAGTATTGCCTCAACAGCACTATTCAGGCATTCTGTACCTGAATAGACCAAGCAGGTGAGGAGAGGGAGTGTTCCAGCCCCATCCCTCTCCATCATCACATTCATGGCCCTGTACTCATGTGAGCTAGGTCCCCTCTACAAGAATTCGGTTTGATGCCCGGTTGTCCGATTATGTGCATCTTCTTGCAATCACTTTTATGCCTAATCCCTATACACGGGAGGCAGTGAAGTGCATTAACGGTTGCATGAAATGCGGTTTAAAGGTGTTTAATGCGGAGAATCGCTTGTTTACATGGTCATAAGGCGCTTTAACTCCCGCGCTAAATTAAAACTCGCTATTTAACATGCATGCGAAGATGCGCATAATCGGTGGTAAAACGCGCCTCAACCCCCGATTTGTGCTCCGTTCATGTGGAGGTAAAATCGGTAATGCGCTTTGAAAGAGCTTTAAATCGCTCTTGTAGAGGCACCCCTAGAATGCTGGAAAAAACACATGGAGAGCTTCCATGGATGGAGGAGACTCTCCTCTTCAGATATTCGTCCTGCACAAGTAGATATGATGATGGGGAGGAGCTGGTTTCTTTACATAATTGGCATGTGTGTGTTGGAAATCCAGACGCATCCTTCTCCTTGGTCATTGAGCAAGTAGGGTATTCTCTTATCACACAAATCATCGTCATGCTCTTCCCCTCTTCCCCTTACATATGTCTTTTTTCATCCCTATGGCTGAGGCAGCTTACCGACAAATCCATTCCTATAACGGATAGCTTTACATTTGGGATGAAAGGCACTGGAATCATTCATTATATTCGATTCTGGCTGCAAATATGAAATGAAAGAATTGAAGCATCCAGCCGACAGGCTGATTGCAAACTCTGGCCAAGAGACCACAAGGCTTGGAAAGGGTTCAGCCACCCTCCCCCCAACCTGGCACCCTCCAGATGATTTGGACTACAGCTCCCATCATTCCTGGCCAGCATTCCCAATGGTGATGCTGGCTGGGGGTGATGGGATTTGTAGTCCAGCACATTTGGAGAGTGCCTGGTTGGGGAAGGTTGAGCTAGATAAATTCATGGAGTCTGAATCTACCTATATCTACCTCTGAACATGGAGATCTCATTTGTAATTACACAATGCTGGGGGTTAACGATGGAAGGGGCATTGTTGCCTTTAAAGTACTTAAGAAGAGCCATGCAGGATCAGACCAAGGGTCCATTTAGTCCAACATTCTGTTCTCACTATGACCAACCAGCTGCCTGTGGGAAGCCCACAAGTAGGACATGAGTGCAACAGCACCCTCCCATGTGTTCCCCAGCAACTGGTACTGAAAGGTATACTGCCTCTGATATTGCAGGGCTATATATAGCCATCATGACTAATAGCCATTGTGTGCAAACTCTGCATGAGTGAACCCCAAAAGTTTTCATGTAAATGAGCATTCAGACAATCGGCCTGTGAAGCAACTCTGAGCCTCATTCCTCCAAAACCAGAATAGCAATTATGTAATAGAAGCCTGTTTTTATGAGATATCCTGTTCTCGCTCTTTCCAGTACAGCCGGAAGTATCACAAGAATAGCTTCCCCACCACTGCCTCTTGGGTATTTGATCACTTCTGCTTCTGCTCCTGACTGGAACGTGGAAGCCCAGTACTGCTTAGAACTGAAAAGTAGTTTAGGGATATGGGGATATATATTTTTGTAGACTCTAAAAAATACCCTTAATCCTTCCATGTTTCAAGTGACACTACGGATACTTTTTAAATAACATTTTCATTTTTTTTCCAGAACAAAATGTACTACTGCTCAATACTTTTAAAACTGACATCAGGAAATGAGCAAAAGTCTGATGTGGTTTAGCTAAAGGAAGTCACTGCCAGGTTCCTATAAAGATGTGACTTCTCTTTCCTAAATTATTTAGCTGAATATATTTTGAGAATGGAATCCCACATACACTTACCTGGAAGTAAACCCCACCGAATGCAGTGGGGCTTCCACATAGATATACATAGCATTGTTTTAATTGGAGACCTAAGCAACTGTTTAAATCTTTCCCACTAAAAGCAGTGCCACTGAAAATGCTTAACTTTAGTGGAAACATTTATTAATTTAGGGGGTAGTCCTATTCATAGACAGAAAAACATCCTACAACTTCAAGCATGCCCCATAGACACCTCTGCCCTTGCATGATGCATTAGGGTTGTGCATAGAGAGAATGATGAATATCTGGTGATATTTGTCTCTTCTTCCTCTCCAGCATTGGATTTGAAGAACCTATTGCTGTTCCATTTTTTAAAATCCCAATAATTATGAAAGGGAATATAAGGATTTATTTTATCTAGTCCACAAAACTAGAGTGATCAAAAACACCATTCTAATGAGAACACTGCTCTAGTAAGGCAGGATATTCCACACCTAGGGTACCTCTTCATGGCTTATTTGAGTCGCCTTTACTTCGTTCTGACAGCATTTTGTACACATGAGCGGGGCGCGTATCAGACGTGTATGCGACTTATAGCCTCCGTTAACGCGTGTTTCCAAGGTGTCGATTAAATGCAAACTTTTAATATTTCTCTGATGTTTGATTGCATTTTGGTCATGTAACCTCCACTGCCCTTTTGGATTAATGCTAATCATGGGCATAGTTTGGTGGGCAGGGCTTGTGATGTCATGAGTGAATGCCTGCCCCTTCTCTGGCTACCCATCCCAGTTGTGGACAAGGTGGGAGGGGATTGACCCAATGCTTGCTTTGTCATTTCCTGTCTCCTCCCTCCTACTTCCGTCTTCTTCTTCCCTTGACTGATCTGTTCAGTAATGGCTGACCTTAAGTTACCGGTACTTAAAGTAAAGTTTCTTTTAAATCCCCACTGGAATCTTTCTTTCGTCGAGATGCATGGATACTCACATGGAGCTGGTTCTATAGGAAGCAAGGGGGTTGGAATAAGGATGTGCGTTGCTCATATTGGGTATAATTTGAGGTCCGCTAAGGTTTCCCTTCTCCCCCCCCCCCCCCCCGCTCCCTTGCTGGGATCCTGGCTGGAAAAAGGCAGGGAAACTTGTCTCCGTGCTGGGAAAGTGAGTTCCTGCCATTGAGCTGTCGTTGTGCACACTGTTACTTGGGAGCAAGGGGCATTGAGCAGGTGGGGGGAATAGCTCCACGGGAATGCTTGGCACAGGATTGGGGATCGTGCTTCGTATCTACTCCTGTTACCTCCCCCCCTCCTGTCATTGCTTTACCGGGAAGTTGTGTGTGTGTGTTATTGTGTGTGTGTGTGTGTGTATCGCACCAAAATGATCATTTTGTACTGAGAACCCACTGCAATATCTTTATTCTAGAAATGGTTACATGTGGGCACAAGCCCATTGCAAAGCATGGGCGGAATAATCAGAAAGGTATAGCGCAGGTTGGGAAAACACGGGAATGGGCTGAACACAGGGAACAAAAGGCAAACGGCAACAGTCACATGGGAAGGAATGTCGGTCCACAGATGCCAGGTCCCAGCCACTGCTCACACTTTGGGAGGAGGTGTCCCTGCCTGGTCATTCTAATGTCACTGCCAGTTGGCACGCCAGACTATACTCTCGAGTCTCCTCATTCAACGCAGAAGGACATGCAATGAGTGCTCCATACCATGGAGGCGCAGCTGGAACCGACCATTCTGTCTCTTGAGTAAAGCTAGGCTGAATAACAACAGCTGCACTGTGTGTGTAAGATGGGACAAGGGAAGAGGGGACAAAGAGACATCAGTGCCAGCCAGGGTTTTTTTGGGGGGCAGTGCCTAGCCCTCCCACACTCCCGCCTGCCCAGTAACCCACCTCTGCGACGCAGAGACCTGCTGGGATGGCGAGGTTGCCCTGTAGCCCGCTCAGCGAAGGGCATCCCAGAACTGTTTCTAGCTGGCATCTCAGGGTCCGGAGACAGGCTGAATAATGGGAAGTTTGTATGGGACTGGGACATCAGTGCGAAATGCAACATTGTAATGGAAAGGCAACACAAAAATTTGCCCTTGAAGCAGCACATTTCCAAGATGGTTGCTAGGGCACAGGAGATAAGGGACAGCTGCCGCAAGCATGGTGAGGTGGGAGTGAACAGTGGTGGATTCTTGGTGGGAGGAATAGGGGGGGCAGATGCTCCATGGGCGGGTTCTCACCAGGGCCATCCAGTACCTGGAAAAATGATGCTTTTATGGTTTTATATTTGGTCCCAAAGCCAATGCTGCCCTGCTAAAAACTCTAATTGTAGGCACACCCAATGTTTAGAAATCATACCCACACACGATCGTGATTGGCCAGGGGCTAACATGTAATCCATGGCGACACCCTCAGGTGGGCGGGGTTAACAAACAGCGGGAAAGTCCGGGGGAGGTACAATCAGGAGACAGGGCGGTGCTTTTGTCAATTTTTCCACATTCAGCCATACACCCCTGAACCAACTCTGCTGCGAAACTCCGCATATAAACAATTGTAAAGTGCATTTCATGATGCCCGTAATTCGCCTTAATGGCTCTCTTCTACCGCTATTAGATGTAAATACGGATATAGGAAAAAGCGCATATTATCAGAAATAGGCACCAAAGAGACATTGTGTAGACCCCCTCCCTACGCAAGCATAAAGCTGAGCTAGCTTTAGGGAGGGACTGTAATTTAGTGGTAGAAAAATCTACTTCACCCAACCTGGTGCCCTCCAGACATTTTATTTATTTATTACAATTATATCCTGTCTTTCCCCCCATCCATAGGGAACCCAAAGCAGTGTACATAATCCTCGTGCTCTCCATTTTATCCCTGTGAGGTAGGTTGAGTTGAGAGTCTATGACTGGCCCAAAGACGTTCATCGCTGAGTGGGGACTAGAACTCGAATCCCCTGACTCCTGATCCAACACTCTAACTACTATATCACACTGGACTACAACTCCCAATACTCCTCTGCATTGGCCATGCTGCCTGGGAGTTCAAGTCCACAATGCCTGGAGGGCAACAGGCTGGAGGGCAACAGGCTTTGTCTATAATACGCCAAACCAGATTCCTACCATACTTAGTAGAATTATTGCCTGTGGAGGCTTGTGGCTCCAGTGTCAGTGGGGCAGTGAATCCATTCCAGGTTTCAGTCAGAACTCCAAAGGTTGCACCTCGGATAGCTCCTTTAGAGTTCTGACTGATTCTGAATGAAACCCGGAGCGGATTCACTGCCCCACTGATATTGAGCCACCAGCCTCCACTGCTAACATGCACAACCATTTTCCCCCACTGGGAGGTGACTTTCAGGCAATAACCACATGGCAGCAATCTATTGAGAATGTACTCTTGTGAATACTTTTCATCACATGCCCTACCACCATGCGCCGCAAAAGCAGGGCTTATTTTAAGTCACGGTTTGCCTGGGTTCCATCCCTGTAATCCGTTTGTAGTGCCAGGACTCAGTAAATCAACTGCAATCACAACTGCTCCTGAGCATGTGCAGAATGCTTACCCCAAAACAAGAAAACCTAACTCAGACACATCTGGGGTTGGGCATGACGAGTAATACTCTCAGGGGCAAAGGCAGCACTGGCAAGACTTATTTTTGCCTCCAATGTGCCTGAACTAAATATAAGGTTCATACTTGAAAATAAAATTAAATAAAGAGGATTTAAAATATTGGGGGGGGGGGAGTTGCGGCGGGGAGGGGGGGGACACTTCCTTAGCAGTTGTCTGTTGAGACTATCAGTTCATCTAGCCCAGTATTCTTCAGTTTTACACTGACTGGCAGCAGCTTTCCAGGTTTTCAAACTTGGATATTTCACTTCCTTGCCTGGAGATGCTGGGGATTTTCTGCATGCAAAACATGTGCTCTACCGACTACCACTGAGCTACAGCCCTTTGCCGTGGTCATCTGCAGAACACTATTTCTGTGTTGCATTCTTTGATACAAGCATTTCAAAATGCTGTTGTCACTGTGCAGCATACAGGATCTGTGTTAACACATTTTAGAGCTCATTATCAGCTGCGGTAAAATAAATATTCTGTAAACCTCTATTCTTGTTCTCCCTTTGTAAAAGCGGCAAAAAGCTATCGCCAGAACAAATGCTTCTTTCACTAGCTTTCTGGAAACATAAAGTTCATTTAAAGCCTCGGAGATTAAATTGTGTTCGTCTGGGAGACGGCATGTAGACAAAATCTGCTTCAAGAGTCAGAAGGCCCCTGAGTCAGAGGAAAGTTCAATTAATTTGTCAGAGAACTGAAAACAGATGATTTCAATCAGCACAGAAAAATGACTTCATGGCAAGCGCGTCCTGGTAAAGAGAGAATTTGATTTCCAATATACAAACAAGTGGCCCCCTAGAATTAAACGCTGCTTGAGCGCTATTCCAGAAATCTTTCAAGGAACAGAGCTTTTTGATGTCTTGAGTAAATGAAGTCAGAATGTAAAGTTCAGAGTTTTGCTCAGCTACAATGGAAACCTTGATGAAAAGTGATAACAGACAGCCTCCGCCTCCCTCCCCACACTTCCTGTTCTTTAAACAAAACAGTGCCATGCTGGCTTTCATGAATGGCCAGGTATCCCAGGGTTTTCATTGGCTAAACCTTTCCCGAGGCTCACCAATCAGATGCTTTAGATACACATACAAGATCTGTGTGAGGCCTCTGTCTGTGCTGTGAATGATTCCGCCCCCCTTGCCAGTCACATACCTTCCTGAACCTCTCTCTGTCTCCCTCTCCCTTTCTTAAATAGGAAATGATGTGATTTTTTTTTGAAACAGACCATATGAGAGTTCTGGTATAATTGTATCATTCTTGTACTAGTGCTGTGGTTTCTTTTCAACAGCCCAGAGGCTATCCTTCTTGGTTCTATGTTGACTTTAAGGATCTTATGACAGAAAAAGAGAGAGAGAGGCTTGAATAGCTTATAAATTCATTTCTTTGCATGTTCCTCTGGCTTGAATTTCATTCAGTAAAACAACTGTAACCATCAAATATCTCGGCAGTGCAGCTAAGAGACAAAGAGAGGAAGGAAGGAAGGAAGGTTTTTCTAGGCACTCTTTGACAGAAGCTATAGAAATGCTCACAGCATACCAAGTGAAATCTGCTTTAGAGATGCCTCTCTCTCTCTCTCTCTCTCTCTCTCTCTCTTTCTCTTTAACAGAACAAAAACTTAGCAATCAAATTGCCGTGCACAGCCAAAACAATTTAATTGTAAGACCATTAGAAAAGCCATGCTTTCTAGGTAGTCCAGCATTCTGTTCACACAATGGCCAACCAGCTGCTTGTGGGAAAACCCCAAGTAGGACATGAGTGCAATAGCTCACTCCTGGTCATGATCCACAGCACTTGGTGTACATAGGCATACCCTCTCTGATCCTGGAGGTTGTATATAGCCATCAGGACTAGTAGCCATTGATAGCCTTCTTCTCCATTGATTTGTCTAATCCCCTTTTAAAGCCATTGAAGTTGGTGGCCATCACTATATCTTGCGGCAGCGAATTCCATTCTTTAACTACGGCTGTGTGAAGAAGTGGTTTCATTTATCTGTTCCTGAATACCTCACCATTCTGGAATGTCTTTGTTCATGTTTGTTTATTTTTATTTATTTTTTATTACATTTATAGCCCACCTTTTTTCCTCCAATGAACCCAAGCTGGCTTACATGGTCCTCCTTCTCTCCATTTTATCCTCACAATAACGCTGCAAGGGAGGTTAGGCAGAGGACTGGCCCAAAGTTACCCAGTGAGCTTCATGGCTGAGCAGAGGCTGGCTGAATTCGGACAACACGATAGCCAATGGTGGGGTAATAATCAACTTTATAGTAGTTCATCTAGAGGGTACTCCCCACACAACATGGTAATAAATAATCAACCGTGGTGTGGATTAGGATCAGCGCTGAGTTGACTATGGCAGCATTTGGATGACACGATAGTCAATACAACTGGCGATTGTTCCCCCTCCCCCTCAGTTGATTATTGTGTTGTCTGAATGCAGCCACTGAATCAGGATCTCCCGAGTCCCAGTCCAACACTCTAACCACTACACCACACTGGTTCACACTGTTATGACTTTTGGAGTAGTGGTCATGAAACACTGCTTGGAAGACAGGAGAAGTTAACAGACTGCAATGATTCTATTAAAAATAAATCCATGTAATGTGAATTCCAAAAATCTATTTTTAAAGAGAGAAAGAAAACTTCACTAACTACAGATAAGCAACCAAGTATTTCCTCAAAGCTGAAACTACCCGTTGGTCTTAACAAAAGAACAGTAGCATTTGCCTTCTTTGATTCTTTTTGTTGTCTTTGCTTCTTTCATCTTGGCTTTGAGGCATGCAGCAAGTGATTGAAATAATCATTCAACAAGTTCAGCCAAGCTCTCAAACTGTGCTCATATATTAAGACATAAAATGGAAGCTTAGGGACAGCGCCAGAGGTAGGCACCACTGGGCACTGGCTGAGCCCCTGCCAATCCCTAAAGATCCCTGGCTCTGTTCTTCTCCCCTTTACTGTCACTACTTGTTGTTACTTGTCAGTGACAAGAGGTAGGAGATGAAGTAGCACCTTCCACTTGCCTTGGGCTGTCACTCTGGGTGGAAGTATGGATTAGACTAGGGCCCTTTCCACCCCAGGCTACTCCCTGCGAGTCCAAATGATGCACAGGGAGTCCTAGGGGTGGGGGGCAGGCACGGGATTTTTCCAGGTTTACAGAAAACTCAAAAATCCCAATTCTTCCGCGATCCCGGGAAGTTCCTGAGACTGCGGAAGAATGTGCCTGCCCATCCTGGGCGCAGCCATGCTTACTTGCGAACAAACGCTGCTGCAAACTGGGCATGGAGCCGCACTGTGCGGCTCCGTGCCCAGCAGGGGAAGGGGTGGCACCAGGTTCGCCACCCCCTGGAGGGCAGAAAGGGGAGTGGGGGTCTGCGCACGTTTTTTTTAAAAAATCAACTTACCTTTTCGGAGGAGTGCTCGTGCGCTCTCCGTCGAGAAAAAAAATATGGTGGCTGCAACTTGCGATGGCCCGGGAGAAGCCCGGACCGTCACACTTCGATGATGTGGCTTCTGTGCGCCGATCCCGGAAGTGGCTACTTCTGGGATCACCCATGCTGTGCCCGCTACACTGGTATGGTTTAGAAAGGGCCTCAGAGAGAAGAGGGCAGGTGAACAGGCAGTAGTGGCAGCTTTGAGAGAGGGGCACCTGCTTTACATGCAGAAGGTCCCAGGTTTCAAGGGCTCTTGGACAAGACATCCTTATCCCCCCCCCCCCCGTTTGCACATCACGACAAGCCACCATGCATTAATTCACCCATGGGTCTCCATGACACACACTGAACACCATTTTGCAATTGTGAGCTGGGGTGGGGTGCTATGGCTTGTCATGTCATTTGAACTCTGCAAGGGTGGGTTGTTGGCTGGGTTAACAAACCATCCAGAACCCTAAAACGAGCCATTGGGTGTGGGTGTTTTGTTACCCATGCCAACAATCCATCCTCACCAGATTCACACAACATGACAAGCCACAGCCCCCCATAATCATGGCTTACATATGCAAAATGGCCAGGGTGCAGCACGGAGGTCCCACGGGTGAATGAACCAACTATGGCTCACAGCATCACGCAAACCAGTCAGGGAGTCTATCTTTTCATCACCACTGTCACCCGTGATTGCTTCTCAGCCTGTTTCTCATCATTGCTATGATTGCTGGCTTGGCAGGCAAAGAATCAACGAGCAAGTAAGTAGCAGCATCTGGTGCTCCTTCTTCTCAAACCTCCCCCACACCCGGAGAGCCACTGCCAATCAGAGCAAATAAGACTGGACTAGATGGACAAATAGTCAGAATTGGTGTAAGGCAAGCTACTTCTGTTTCTATAAAGTGTCCCAGCCCATGGAAGGGAAAACACGTCTCCTGCAAGAGGGGACATAGGGAACCTGAAGGTGTTTAGACTCAGGAAAAGTGTGGAGAAGGTCTGAGAGGTCCATCTTAGCAGTCAATCCTAGCAAAGGACAAATTCTCCCTTGGTTTCCTTGGCTATGGAAATCCAAGTAGAATACCCACCTCTCCTCAACTATAAATGATCTGCATGTAGGATTTGGCGCATGAGCCTTTATAGTGGACACAAGTTTCAAAGGACAGGCAGGGCTATGTGCAGAGAGTGGGAAAGAGACTGTAATCTTGATCTGTGCACCTGCACAGTTGAACTTCCTTGTTAGCCAGAATAGTTATGCTATCCCTCCCCAAACTGGTGCTCTCCAGATGTTGGGAATTTCAACTTCCATCAGCTGGAGCAAGGGTTAGGAATGCTGAGCTTTGTAGTCCAAAACATTTAGAAGGTACCAGGTAGGGGAAGGCCAGGCTATGCCATAAGCACTCCTTTTGAATTAATGGAGAAAGTTTGCAAAAATGAAGAAGAGGACAATTGTTCTTGGCCACCACAAATGGCAGTTACTTGAAATGCTTAATGTTGTATTTACCAGCCTTCCCCAACCTGGTGCCCTCCATTTGTGTTGGACTACAACTCCCATTATCTGCCACCAACACAGCCACTGGCCATCCTGGCTGGATATGAAGGGATTTGTAGTCCAATACATCTGATGGACATCACATTGGGAAAGGTTGGTTGGTTTATACAGATCTGACAATTTCATCCTACTGCTATTTGGATCTCCTAGAAATCCACAATCCAGCTGTGCAGTCAGTTCGGAACAAATGTAGGGAAAGCACCCATTTTGCAGAACCTGCCTTACGCCACTTGCATAACACTTTTCTATTGGGAAAAAACACATATATCCAGTCCATCTGGATAGATCTGTAATTTCCCAGAGAGTTTCGGCTATTGGGTAGTATGGAAATATGATAAATAAATAAATAAACAAATCTGAATGAGGGTGGGCAGAGAGAATATTCTAATAATTTGATTTTCATCTGAAATGATAATGGAAAAACTGTTGCAAAGTGTTTCCAAAAAACCCAAAATATTGTAATGCCTGTCTGTCTGTTTTGTCCATTCTTTCCCCCACCCCCATAGATCCACACAAGTGTTTTCCGATTTATACACACGGTCTTGCAGAGAAGTGGAATCATTCACAGGCTCTAGTTCTTATTGCTGCATTCTGTTGACCTTACGGAAGAGGTTCGCTCTTGCTGGGGACTCCAGAATATACGTATGCATCTTGTCTTTCAATTGCAACCAGCTTTGGCCTCCAAAGCTGGTTGCAATTTGACCACAGTTAAGCTTTCTGCAATACCTGGGGAGCGGGTGGGTTTGTATAACAGAGGCCAGAAGTCCCTTAAATCCATCACGGCAGGAGCTCAGATTCCAAAGAATTAGAACATCCAAGGAGTCCTTTCAGGAACTTTAAAAACTAAATAAGCCAACTTGCCAGAGATTTAGCTATTAAGCTGTCTATCAGGTATAGTGTTACATTACACAGATAAAGCTCTTTCCTCTTGCTGCCCTTTGCAATAAAGTACTACTTAGTCCACTTACACAAACTCTGGAGCAACTTTACGGAAAACACTGGATTTATTCGGATTCTATGTTAGTAGCAGACGTTGGATGTGTGCTGATTCATGCTAATCTTTTATAAAGATCATTCCAAAGATGATCATGGAAGGGACATAGAGGTATGAATATAATGATAAAACATTTCCCTACTTGTTCACAGCAAATCTGAACATTGTGTAGTCTGTAAAAAAAATTTAGTAAAACCACTGAATTTTCCAAGTATACAGAAGTGTACCGAATTATGAGTGGAGTCACCACTTCTTACAAGATATAGATTTTGTATTCTTTTGGAAGACTGAAGGATAGGACATTACTTTGCACAATTGCATATGGAGTCATGTTTAGTTTGTTTGAAACAGAGAAGCACAGCCTCCTCTCAAAAGTCCTTATCTGTGCCCCCCCCGCCCTTTGGGGCTAGTCTTCACCAACGATCTTAATATAGCTCTCTCTTTTCCCAGAGCTGCTACCAGCAAGGACAGAGCCATCTCTATTGGGATCACTGGAGGAAGAGGTGAAGCGAAGGTTTTCCACAGCCTCCCCCAGAGATCTTCATACGGATCGTTACAGGCAGTGAGTAAAGTAATCTACATCAGGATCGCTGGTATGTGTATATGTGTGTGTTTGCATGTATCCCCGGACCTCTGAGCCAGACTCACATGGAGTTCTAGGGGCAGAAAAGGTGGTGCTCCTTTTGTAAATCTGGTTTAAAACAAACAACAACAACAACAAATTGTTGCGAACCTGGGAATATTCTTATAGGGCTTTCTTTAAACACTGCAAATGAACAAACAAACAATACTATTAATCAATTACATAATTTGCAAATTTAGAAATGTAGGTTTACTTGTCCATAGCCTCACTGTGCTAGGTTAACCATGCATCCTCCTTTCAGAGGACATTCATCTAACTGAAGGGTTGTCAGGGGAGTGTCATCTACTTGAAGACATCCTTTATTTCAACCATCACAAACCTGGTGGTGCCTTTCAGATTTTCAACTCCCATCAGCCATAGCAAGTGTGGCCAATAGCGTGAGTTGTAATCCAAAACATCTGGAAGGAACTATGTTGGAGAAGGCTATTCTATTGGAAGGCCAGTCCAGTCCAGTCCAAATCTGGTTTAAAAATAACCATGAGAAGGTTGAGTAAGGAGCTGTCCATCAATGGTCCATACCTGGACAGCAGACTGAGAAGGCATACAGGTCACCTGCTTACATTCTTCCCCACTATGGTGAGATTTTTAAAAATGTTTTTATTTTATTTAAAGTGATACAAAGAATATGCTGCATTTCAATTTAAATTATAGCAATTATTTCTACATTGGCACTTATACATATGAACGAGCATATGCAAATTTTATGTAAGTTGGTGTCTAATATTATGAGAGAGGGGAGATGTCTCCTTAGCCAGTTTCTTCACATCTGTACACCTCTTTCATGGGTCTCTTTACTCATCTTTTTTTCTAATCTAAACAGTCCCAGATGTTGTAATCTTTACTTGTAGGGGAGTCGCTCCAGCTTCTTGATCATTTTAGTTGCTCTATTCTTCATCTTTTCCAACTCTACAGTATCCGTTTTAGGTATGTTGACTAGAACTCTACATAGTACTTCAAGTGTGATCACACCATAGATTTGTGTAAGGGCAGTATCATGTTGGCAGTTTTATTTTTGATTCCTTCTCTAATTATGCCCAGCATAGACACAGCACCTGCACATGGGGGCGACATTTTCATTGACCTAACAGAATGTTCTCTTGGAGCACCAGACCAGGGTAGGCTTTAATTTAACCATGCTTTAGAAATAGGATACCTAAAAGGGAACAGGGACATGATAGTGGTTTATAAAATTAAGAACATGTGGAAAGAGTGAGCACACACCAGAAATCAGGCTCATTCAATGAAACTGATTGCCAGTAGATTCTGAAGAAACGCACAAAAAAGGAATCCTTTTTACATGCGATGGTCTCCAACTTAAGGAGCTAAAAAAAGGACTAGATAAACTCACATACGAAAGATCTATGAGTGGCTCTCTTATCCATGATAGCCAAAACTAGAACCTCTACCCCATTCAGGGATGGCACCCATGTTACACTCATGACAGGGTTGTCAGTTTCGTCTTTCCACAGATCTCAGCAGCAGCCGGGAAGCACATGGAGGCGAATGCATGGAGTCTCACAACTGATGGTGCCAATCTATGTTCGAGGCAACACCTAGATAACCATGGGCTTTTGCTGAGATACGTTGAACTGGAAGCATGTAGGCAGGATACAGCCTCTTTGTGTCCACAAGTATGTGTGGAGACAGCATACCGGTGAGTGGGGAGGAGCTGCATGCATTCACCTCTCTCCATGCATTGGGATGGATCTGGGGAGACCCATTGTCCAATCTGATCTGTTGTGCTTCCTTCTCGGGGCTTTCCCATGTACAGGCCTCTTTCCTTTTTCCATATACAAGAATAACTCTAAGCATTTTTAAAAAACTGAGATAAAGGAAGAGAAACATTCTGTCATAACTTTCTTAAACGTAAAATTGCTCTTTGAACAATACCAATAGGTCTCCTGAAGTTAATTCATGCTCTTTGTTTTATTATTGTGATTTCTTCTTTGCACATCCCCCAACCTCTCTACTATGCACTGCGTAATAAACATATTGGGGAAAGCTGGTCCCTGATGTCTTGTTGTTGATGTACTTAAGGTTTATAAAACTTCTAATTGGAATAGTTTTGGTCCGCTAGACTTTCTGGAATGAAGCATCTCCACTAAAGAAAAGAAGATGGTTGCATGGAAAACCACTATAATTATGTTTAAATATATTGGTGTAGGCTGCATACACTCTTACCTGGGAGTAAGTCCCTTTGGTTACTTTGGCATAGATATGCAAAGGTCGGTGTTGTTAGATGAAATGAATAGGTTTTCAAGGAATAATATTCTGTTCTGCATGCATATTTCATATAAGACCACCAATATTCAAAAGGTTGGAGCTGTTGAGAAACAGCTGGATTCAGTGAAAAACAGAATCACTTTGACATATACTCAGTCCCACTTAATTATGCTTGATAATTAAACTTCCCACAATAATAATTATGGAAAGTATTTAAAAGGAGGCTGCCACTTCCCATTTAGCATTATTAAAAACACCCTTGTGATGGGTGAAGAGATTTTAGTTGACTTACAACATTTCAAATGTATGGTGTTTATCTTTTCCAAGCAGTCATATATTCATATATTCTGTAATATAATATAATTAATCATCATCACCACAATCACACTGGATTTCAGAACCATTTGCAAGAACCTATAAATTAATCAGCACTGCACCTTTGGGACACTTCTTGCTATGGTCTTCACCCAAATAACAGATTTGGTTCAAAGATGTAACCTAAATAAACAAAGTTATCCTCTAAATGTATTTTCAGATAAAATAATAGGTAGCCCAATCCTCAGATTTGCTGATAATGCCTGTCAAATGATACAAACTTCAGCAGCAGACTAGCTTACATACCAAAGGCCTGCCTGATTGAAAATGTCTTTGCCGACTGGTGAAAGAACAACAGAGAGGGAGCCAAACTAGTGTCTTTGGCAGGGTGGTCCAGAGCCTGGAAGCAGCCAGCAAGAAGGGTCTCTCCGGTGTCCCCATCAAGTGTGCCTCTGATGGCAATGGGACTGATAAAAGGGCCTCCGTAGAATATCTCAAACCTGGGCAGGCTTGTATGGGAAAATGTAGTATTTCAGATAGCCTAGTCTCAAGTTGTCTGTGGCTTTATAGGTCACAACCAGCACTTTGAATTGTGCCCCAAAACAAACCGTAGTCAGTGAAGCTGTTGTAAAAAGAGAGTCATGTGCTCCCTGTCACCGGCCCTGGTTGACACTCTGATCTCAGCCTCCTGTACCTGCTGAAGTTTCCGAACACTTTTTAAGGGCAGCCCCACGAGGAATGCATTTCAGTAGCAGATAGGCACCAGAGATTGGCAGGCATAGGGCCTTTTCAGTGTTGGCCCCTATCCTATGGAATTTCTTCCTGAGAGACACATGGCTGGCCCCATCTGTGACTGCTTTTAAAAGGGTCTTTAAAACACCCTCACCTATTCTCCCTGGCTTTTCAGTAAAAACATTTTATGTCCTTTGCCACAGATGGATATTTTGACAATGTATTTTATTGTTACTGGTTCTATTTGAAATAGTTTATATTTCATGTAAGAACATAAGAAGAGCCATGTTGGATCACACATCGTGACCAACCAGCTTTCAACCAGGAACCCACAAGCAGGACATGCTTTTTAAAATATGTTTTCTTGCTTGTATGCCATAAGTTGTCTTGGGAACACTACGATCTTGAAAGGCAGCTAAGAAATAGATCAAATAAATAAAAAATAATTTCTTAAAACCCATCTAAACTGTTTGAGGCCGTTGGATAAAAACAGGATAAAAATGTGATAAACACAAGGGCAGGGACCTATGCCTTATCTGCATGTGAGGTTCCCGTTAATTCTTCAATAGAAGCAGCTTCCATTGAGGAATTTCACAAGGCGTGAAGCAGTCCTGTGATCCAGTTACACAGTGCAAAGATGTATCAGTGGGAGAAAAGGCACTAGAAATTGTACCGCCTTTGATTTATAGGTCTCATTTAACTGATCAAGAACACTGATATCTGAAAAGCACTGATGAGAGATTTGGTAGTGATCCCCCCCTTTCTCTGTTTACCCTTTCATGCTATCCTTTGTCACTTCTGGGTGTTTTGTTTTGTTTTTCAACTTCAAGAGCTTTCCAACTGTTTTAAATTCAGAAGTAAAAGCTCCATCCATCCCAAAGCCAAGCCCCTTGTGCTATTTCAGCAGTTAATTAACTATGAATGCTTTCCTTTGGAGACTGGGTGAAGCCGGCAGGAGAAAAGATGAAGAAGACTGAGGAGAGACATAACAAGAATGAGGAGGGGGCAGAGTGGGTGGCTTATCAAATTCCGCAAATACCAGACTCGGAGAGGTGTTGATTTGTTGCTGGGAAAGCCCTGTTTGTTTGCAGAGCTTAATCACCTGGTGTCTATTTGTTGTTTGAAGAATATGGTGACAATGGGAGTGTTTGCCGGCAGCTGGGCTGAATCAGGGTACAGTCAAAGTTGGGCAGAGGGAAATGTTAAGTCAATGAAACATGCAAATCCAAATATTGTTATCCACTAGGCTCCTGGGCTGCCTGAAAAGGACGCTTTAAGAATGTATGCACAAGGCCAGCAACAGAAAAGTTCTCACTGACCCACCACCAAGCCAATATTGATATTTGTGGTAAGTGCAACAAGTCTGATCCTCAAGTTTCCAGCCTCCCCTACCTCTCAGGGTTGTTGTGGGGATAAAAGGGAAGGAAGTATGTATGTCACTCTGAGCTCTCTGGGAGTAAATAATGGACAGGGATCAATTAAATGAATGTATTAAATACAACTTATTGGGGTTCAGCGGCATCTAATTGCTATCCAGAACAAATGGCTGGATTCCTTATGCAGTCATGCTGGCTCTGTGTGAGCAGGATTTGAGTCTTCTTGGATCTGGATCAGTTATATACAAAAACAGTTTCTGACAAATTATAGTTGATAATTGCACACAGGATAGCATCAGGGTGGGCGTCGGGCTTTGAATTCTTTCAAAACGTAGTGTTGGTTAAATTCAGAATAAAATAGAGAGCAATCCACTGGTACCTGTATTTGTAGACTGTGGACAGCTGCTTCAACTGATAAAAGAAACTAGCTCATTGAGTTTTCTGCTTTTATCCATCATAGCCCCATGATTAAATTCAGGACCGCTGAGAATTTTTAAGTATCATATATAATAACAGCCAACTCAGTTCTCCATTTTGTGAAGCTAAAATGGCATCAGCTACACACAAGCTTGGGTGTGAACCACAAGGTTTACAGAAGTGCCTCCTCCTCTTCCTTCCCCCCATAAAAGAGGGGGGGGAAGCCCCTCAAAACATCGCAAGAAGAACAGAGCATGCTCACTGCTCACAGAAATGTGTTTAGTGCGTATTTGTTAAAAATTCTTTAAATATCAACCACAGAGGTTCCTGACTATAGATTGCTAGGAGAATGAGTTAGCATTTTCTCTGTGGGCCCTTGTCCCCCAACATTGCCCACCCCAAAGCTGATTAGCCTGGGTCAGTAAGCTTCCGTTGATGTCCAACTCCATATGAAGTTAAATGCATGTGTACTTTTTCTCATTTAAAAATTGGCTGCAGGAGAATCTGAGCGGTATTGGAACCATGGCGCATGGAGAGGGGATGGGTTTGGCTTGCACCCTTCCAGAGTTATTTATGCAGAAATCAGTCCAAAAACATTTTTGCAAGATTCAGAATCCTGCATACCCTTTTGGTCCAGCAAAAACAACAACCCAATCTTCCAATGTTGAGTTCTCTTGGACCCAGGTTGTAGCAGTTTTCCATGCCAAAATAAACAAATATACAAAATTAACATAGCTGATCCTGTAGCATGAAGACTTAAGTTACTGAGTTCTAATGCTTAGAGATGATCTATGATACAAAAGCACTAGGTAGGAATGGACACTACAAATATCCATTGATTCAGATTTCAGAGCAGGAGGAGGCCTAGAGTTTGGTTCATCTCTGACTGAACTGACACTAGAGATAACCCCAGAGCACATCCATCTCCGACTGCCAGTTCAAGACAAATTACCTTCTCTCCAGAATCCTCTCTTTCACTGATTACCTACTCCTCAAATTAAAAGCCATCTGACTTCTGAGAGGGCTTTTGTTTGTTAGATTCCTCTGGATTATGCAAAAATAATTGTGGGTGGGAAGGGGAAAGATTTTGGTGTTTTTGAAGTCGTGTGAACACAATGGACTGATCTTGTCTGCCCAATTTAGTTAAAACTGGCCAGTGCTTGGGCTAATCTAATTGTTTTCCCCACAGTTAGTAAACTGTACTCTATTAATGCAAAGTGTGTGTGTGTGAGAGGGGGGCAGATGAAACCCAGAGTTCTGAATAATGCCTTAAGGCAAGACAACATTACAGTGATGAATGTTGTGAAAGAGATTATTTTACATGGAAGCCGAGATTGAATAGTCAACCAGAATAATATGGTTTTGTTTCTTCCCCCCTTGATAACCTTACATTTTAATGATCATTATAAACATTTTTATGTTTATAATGTAACGTATGAATCCATGTATTTAGGCCGACCACTTCATTTGATGCTTAACTTCCTTTGTTTAAGAAATGGCTTTTGCATGTGTTCAAAATTTACTCATGATCAGAGAAATGTAACCTACTAAAGGCTCAGTGAGGGAGCTTGTCTTTAACTACATTGCACTAACCCTATTCAGGTGTTTGGCTTAAGGGTAGAATGAACAGGTTAGGGAGAAGAGCAGGATGAGCATCCTAGCTCCGCCCACTCTGTAGCTGTCATCATCTCTCACCAGGTGTTGAAGATGCAATTCTGTAGCCTTTTGTATCTTTAGTCTCTCCCCCACCCCCACTCTGTGATGGTATGTCCCTCTTCTTTTTCAGCAGCACCATTTTGGCTCCACTCCTGTTGGCACTCACCACCTTAGCTTATTACTAGAGGGAGGTATAATAGGACTGTAACTGATATACTGTGCAGCAGGATGGATTTGTTTCATTCCTTTTGCCACTGTAGTTTTGATGCATGCCATTTTGTATTTGCACAGCATGAGTATTATTATTATTATTATTATTATTATTATTATTATTATTATTTACATTTATATACCGCCCCATAGCCGAAGTTCTCTGGGCAGTTTACAAAAATTAAAAAATTGAACACTAAAAAGACAATATACAAAATTTAAAACCATAAACATAAAACAGCTGACATTTAAAACATTTTAAACTGTTAAGCCTGGCCACAATGTCAATCAAAACCTCAACTTGAGCTGTTAAAATGCCTGGGAGAAAAGAAACGTTTTGACCTGGCGCCGAAAAGATAACAGTGTTGGCGCCAGGCAAGCCTCATCGGGGAGATCATTCCATAATTGGGGAGATCATTCCATAATTGGGGGGCCACCACAGAGAAGGCCCTCTCCCTTGTTGCCGTCCTCTGAGCTTCCCTCAGAGTAGGCATCCGGAGGAGGACCTTAGATGTTGATCTTAGTGTTCGGGTAGGTTTGTGTCGGGAGAGGCATTCCATCAGGTATTGTGGTCCCAAGCCATGTAAGGCTTTATAGGTTAAAACCAGCACCTTGAATTGAGCTTGGAAATGTACAGGCAGCCAATGCAAGCAGGCCAGAGTTGGTCTGATATGTTCGAAACTTCTGGTCCCTGTTACCAATCTGGCCGCTGCATTCTGCACAAGCTGCAGCTTCCGAACCGTCTTCAAAGGCAGCCCCACATCGAGCGCATTGCAGTAATCTAACTTGGAAGTTACCAGAGCATAGACAACTGAAGCAAGGTTATCCCTGTCCAGATAGGGGCATAGCTGGGCCACCAGTCAAAGTTGGTAGAAAGCGCTCCGTGCCACCGAGGCCACCTGAGCCTCAAGTGACAGTGATGGTTCTAGGAGAACCCCCAAGCTATGAACCTGCTCCTTTTCGGGGAGTGCAACCCCATACAGAACAGGTCAAACACCCTCCATCCGGTCAGAATAACCCCCCACTAACAGCATCTCAGTCTTGTCTGGATTGAGTTTCAATTTATTAGCTCTCATCCAATCCATTGTCGCAGCCAAGCACCGGTTCAATACATCCACAGCCTCACCTGATGAAGATGAAAAGGAGTAGAAGAGTTGCATGTCATCAGCGTATTGATGACAACGTACTCCAAAACTCCAGATGACCGCACCCAACAGTTTCATGTAGATGTTGAACAGCATGGGGGACAAGACTGGCCCCTGCGGAACCCCATACTGGAGAATCCAAGGGGCCGAGCAATGTCCTCCAAGACTAGGGTGACCAGATGGCTCGGGGTTTCCCGGTCCTAACCGGGAAATCTGGGGCGATCCGGCCCAACCGGGGGGAGGCGGGGGCAAACCGGGGTGGCGGGGGGTCACGCAGCGGTGGCAGCGAGCGACGAGCGGCGGTAGACCTGGCGGCGGTGGCGGCGGAGGAGCCTGGGAAGCGGCCGCCCCAGCAGGTAAGTGTCCTCCCTCGCGCCTCACGCTCCTTACCTGCAGGGGCGTCCGCTTCCCTTCGGTGCTCGAATCTACTGAGAAACAGGCTTTGTGGCCTGTCCCTCAGTAGCGCGCCGGGTGATGACGTCATCACCTGGCACGATACTGAGTGACAGGCCGCGAAGCCTGTTTCTCAGTAGATTCGAGCACCGGAGGGAAGTGGACGCCCCTGCAGTAAGGAGCGTGAGGCGCGGGGCGCGAGGCACGGGGCGCGGGGTGCGGGGCACTTACCTGCTGGGGCGGCTGGGTCCACCGCCGCCGGGTCCTCCACTGCCGCTGCCGGGCTCGTGAGGCCAGAGGCCGCGCGGAAGAGGTGGGGGAGGGCTGGTTACGTCACTTCCGGATCCGGCCCTCCCCTGCTTCTTCCGTGTGGCCGCTGGCCTTACGAGCCCAGCGGCGGGGGACCCGGTGGCGGCGGAGGAAGACCTGGCGGCAGGGGACCCGGCGGCTGAGGAGGAAGACCCAGCGGCGGGGGACCCGGCAGCGGCGGAGGAAGACCCGGCGCCGGCGGGGGACCGGGAGGGGGCGGACCCGGCAGGGGCGGCAGCAGAAGAGAACCCGGTAGGTCCGGGCTGATGTTTTTTTGGGGTGGGTGGCTTGGTGGGGGGGTTGTTTTGGGTGGCGGGGGGGACCGGGATTTTGGGTTCCAAAATCTGGTCACCCTATCCAAGACCACCTTCTGGAGACGACCTGTCAAGTAGGAGCAGAACCACTGCAATGCAGTGCCTCCCACTCCCAATTCAGCCAGTCATCCCAGAAGGATACCATAGTCGATGGTATCGAAAGTATTAGTCGATGGTATTAGGATCAGGATGTAAATCACATTGGCTACAGTGGGAATATACCAGTTTAAATTCAAGATCTGAACTCATTTGTAGATCAGCTTTTAATAATGTTTATTGTAGGGAAATACCTCCCCCCCCCCCCGCTCAGGGCCATGCAATGCTGGTAATATGCCCAGGCCAGATGGGAAGTGTGTGCCCCCCATTTCAAAAAAGGAGGACAACATGGCCACCCCAAGGGGACGTGCCCACCAACATGTCCGTTCTACATAACACCTTCATATTAAACCTGTTCTACAACACCTCAAGGCACATATATCCCTGCCCCACATGTGGCATGGCCCTCTGGAGCTTGTAGTCTGACTGTGGTAATCACGATGCATGGCTTCTGTGCTGTTTCCGGAAGGCAGGGTCCTCGCTTCTCGATGGGCCGCTTACACTACGGAAGCAGTAGCGTAAGCTGGGGGGGACTTCCTCATTGGAGTGCCCCCTCAAAATTGTGGGCCCCGGGCCAACTGGCCCCACTGCCCCCCCCCCCCCCGGCACTGAGTCACATGAACCAAACATTTCTTTGCATTCCTATTTCAGCCTGAAGATGGGCTTTCACTCATCTTCGGGTGCTACCTTTGTAAATACACTTATGGTCAATCAGAGCACATATATTGATGAGAACTTTATAAACCTTGAAAGGTTAACAGTATCCTTAGTCAATGCTGAAAGGTTTGGAACGATTGTCACAGAGGCCCAGTGGAATTCCCCACATCAAAAGTTTTTTTAAAAAGTAAAAAATGGATTTGATATCGTATTTGTGTGTAATTAGTGCTTTGCTGTTGGGCAGGCTAAGATACTAAATCAATAAATACACAAAAACAAATCCTGAAGACCAGATGACCCCAGAAATTGACTTAAAAACAGGTGTGGGCCTTCAATAACAACCTAAGTGGAATTTGTTGGGGGGTGCTCATCGGAAAAGGACAAACACTTTGCTCCTTCATGCTGTAGCATTAAAGAAAGGAAGTATTTGACATTCCAAAGCAGGCTGGGTTAATCAGTAATGTACCTGATTAATCTCTTAGGACTCCACTCCATAACAAAGCTTCTATTCTGCTATTGTTCAGATCTCTAGAATGGGTTGGTAGAAGATGGAAGGAAAGGCATTTGGGCTTGACTAAAGGGTGCTGCAGTGCGGAGAACCTGATCAGAGTGATAATACAGGAGTGGTGAAATGTGGTGCAGAGAGTTCTGCTTATCACGATGACCCTTCATTTAATGCGGAAATGGCCTTTGCTAAGATTGGGATGCTCTGGATACAATGGTCACCTTGTTATTAAAGATTAAGAGCAAATGAACTATCACTCAGGCATGAAACAAGCTACAGGTCATCTTTAACCGTGGTGACAAATTTCAGAAGAGCAGCCCTCTGTAGCAGGAGCGAGAAGACAAAAGGCGCTGTGGCACCTTAGAGGCGAAGTACTTTATTGTAGCTTTGTCCTTTCACTGGGGCAGCAGCTCTGGCTGCAGTAAATCAGTTGGACTCTGAAGAGCCCATTTGTATTTTATTTTAAATGGGCTGTTTCAGAAGTACAAATGCATTGCCTGTACTTCTGGATCTCAATAGCTAGGAGAAGATGCAGAAGAGGGCAGCCTGAGAGGCCATCTCACATTCTGCGAGTGGCATGTCCCTGGGGTATGCCCCCATGGTACTAATCGATACTTAGAAATGTTTACTCTGCATTTATTTGTTTATTTACTCATTTATTTAAAATGCAAATTGGCCTACAAAAAGTGCATCAAACAGGACAGCCACACTAATCTTTTTGGACACCTGCTAGAGCAACATACCAGTGGTAAAAATGGAGGACTGTAACTTTCACAAATTATGGGAACTTAAATTCATGCTATATAGAACAAATTAATTGTCCCCCAGTCTTTCCTTTATGAAAATGTTCAATTTTATAATGGAGCTGAGTGTACTTGTAAAATAGCTGCCTAATTGGTATAAAGCGTATGAGGATACGTAAATCATTATTATATAAACAATGGGAGATAGGAGGATGGGGTATCCCCAACTTCCGTGGATATTATGATGCTAATCAACTTAAACACATTTTCCCATTGATGGTAGAAGATATGTCTAAACAGTGGGTGAAAATAAAAGGTTCAAGGAGTGCGGGAACCTCCATCTGCTCAAGATTATTCTGGAAATATAAGTTTAGACGGGTTGAGCAAGTGCAGAACCCATTCACATTAACTACTTTGAAAGTTTGGAAATCAAGGATGGGAACATTATTACCAAGACTTTCACCATTAACTCCGATGTATTACCTCCCAGAGTTTGAAGAAACTTACAGCCAGGGAAAAATTTAAATGGAAATCTAAAGGACTATATTGCCTTAGGGATTTTTTCCAAAATGGGCATTTGATTAAGCAAGAACAACTGGCAGAAAAGTTAGGAGAGGAGAAGGGACAATGGATAAAAATTGCACAAACTAATGCGCTCCTCTTGAAACCAGAATTGCAAACTGCATCTACTAGGAACCTAACAATGTTTGAACAAGAGATGCTGGGATACAACGGAGTTATAAAAGATTTGAGTTCAAATCTATATAAGTGGAGACTAACCCAGGATATTGGCACAGAGGACCCACTTAAAATGGTGTGGGAAACTGATTTAGGAATCCAAATTGAGGAAAAAGATTGGAATGCATTGTGGGACAGAAGTCCATTTGATACAGTTTCATGCAGTAAAAGGGAACTAATGTTAAAATTTATTCATAGGTGGTATAAGAAAAATATCTCTGATGAGCCCAGGGACACCACCAGACTGTTAAAGGGGCTGTTCGGGGGTTGGAACACATTTACAGTTGTGGTGGACATGCCCAAAGGTGAATATTTTCTGGAACAAGTTGTTCCAGGAGATCAGTTCAATAACTGGACAATGTATACATCCATCCCCCCACCTAACATTATTAAACTTATACAAAGGATCGGATATTAAATTTTCAGATAATGGTTTAATCAGCCATCTATTACTGGCAGCAAGATGGTTGATTGCCAAGCACTGGAAAGATGGCAAAGGGCTCCACATTGAAAATTGGTACCAAAGGGTATGGCAAATTGCTCTTCTGGAAAAACTGACAGAGAAAGTGAGGAAAGTGCGAGGGCTAAGTGAGGAGAAATTCAAGAAGAAATGGTGCAAGTTTATTCATTTTACAAACAAAGATGAAGGGTGGAGATTGCCCCTCTACGATATATTGATATTTGGACCAGGTAGGAAGTTGGCAATGCTTGACAATTATTTTCCGTTCCAAACAGATAATTGTACAATGAAATTTGTAACTCTGTTCCAGACTGTCACGGAGTGTCTATGTTTATATGTTTGTATAAAAGGAGCCCTGTCCTCCTTTCCATATGGTCAGCCTAACTTTGAAAGTGGTTTGAAAATGGTATGTGGCATGGGCCCCAACAGTTGTCAGTGCACTTCAATACTGTTATAAAGCAGTAGGTAGTTCCTGCCTAGGTTTGGATTTAGCTATGACTCTGGCCTGTACCTGGCCAGGCAAACCATGTTTAGAGATAGTCATGAGAAGGACATCTAGGACTGTCTGTTTGATAGGCTGACCATATGAAAAGGAGGACAGGGCTCATGTAACTTTAACAGTTGTAGAGAAAAGGGAATTTCAACCAGTGTCATTTGTATGCAATTAGTTCCTGGTGAAATTCCCTCTTCATCACAACAGTTAAAGTTGCAGGGGCCCTGCCTTCTTTTGTATATGGTCACTCTAGTATAGTGCCTGCAACTTTAACAGTTGTGATGAAGAGGGAATTTCACCAGGGACTAATTGCATACAAATGACCCTGGCTGAAATTCCCTTTTCTCTACAACTGTTAAAGTTACATGAGGCCTGTCTTCCTTTTCATATGGTCAGCCTACTGTTTGAAAACTCTTCCCCAGTGCTGCGATCTTACTGTGGGTGGGATCCATGATTTTAAATGCAGGGAATCAGAAGCGCAGTTTCCAAACTTCCAATTTGAGGCATATAATTTTCCTCTGAGCACATCCTGGACACTCTATGAACAATGGAAGACATTCTGGGAAGGAGGGATGGTATAACTTGTGAATGTTCAAGTTCATCGATCAATTCATTACGTGAAGTTTATGGCCGCGATGACCCTGATAGACTGTTTGTGCAGACATGACAGAATTCACAAGGAAGGTAGCATCAAAAATAAAACTTGGAAAAATGGAAAGTCTTGGAAGAAAATCTTTAACATTTGACTGAATCAAACATTCCAGGAGATTTTCTTGATAATAGCAAAAAAGAAACTTGTAATTCTTCCCTGAGAGGAAAACCCCGATTGTGTTCCCTCCCACTCCAGCCTCCTCAGCAGGATTCTTATTGCCTTGAAATCTGCATGGTACTGTGAATGAAATGACCAAAACAGGCTGTAAATTCAGATTACTCAGCAGAATAACTGATGGACCCGTGTGGTATTTCCTTTTCTCCTGATGGGGTAGAATGGCTTATGTGTGCCTTGAGAGAACACAGAAACAAGGTTTCATCCCACAGCACTTACATGGATACATGTGGCTATTTCTTAAAGAAGATGGTTGATGTTCAGCATGGTTAGAAAGACATCAGGATTAATTCATTACCATCAATAAACCAGTTAATAGATGATGATAGGTATTAAAATTAGTATTGGGTTGGATCCAGACTTAGCGGAGTCTAAACCAGCCATTTATTGCAGGATTATATTGCAGTCATTACTAAGGGGGACGTGATGTTCACCTGCTCCCGCTGTGATCTCGGCTCCACCTCTCAAATTTTCCAGGAATATCCCTGATTGCTTTTGTCACATTTTTTTTCCAGCTATCTCGCTTCCATTCCAACGAATGTGTGAGGTGTGCCTCCCCTTTGCAAAGTTCTTGCTATTCGCCGCAAGTTCCAGGATCAGCAAATAGCCAATCAGCTATGAGGGGTGTGTTCAGGGGTATTGGAGGTGTGCGGGAGTTGACTTGTCTGCCATTTTTGTCACATGCTTTGGATGGGTATTGGTATGTTTTACCACTGAGAGTTTTGTTTTTTAAATACAAACATATCTCTACGCAGGAGCACATATTCAACAGAGTTCCTATCCCCCCCCATTCATGGCTGTGCTCGTGCGCATCCCTCAGGAGTCAATTAAAAAACCCTCTGCTCCATAGCCATCTGCCTAGCCCCACCCACTTCTACCATTATACATGCAGAAGCGCCCTAACCCAAAACTGCCGCCGCTGAGACTTGCCTGGAAATGTGTCCTCTTCCTGAAAGCCAGCCTGTGATTTAAAGTTATCACGGCGGATCTCTGTTTTTGGTATATCTATGGCTGCAAACTACAGTGGCCATAAAAGGCCATTTCTTCTTTACGGCCACCATAGTTTGTATCCAAAGATATATTAAAAACAGAGAGCCCTCACAATAACTTTTAATCACGGGCCTTGGCTCTCAGGAGGGGTATGCGTTTCAGGTAAGTCTTAGCAGTGGCAGCAGAGGTAGGAGGGTGGGGAGGGAGAGGGAAGTAAGTCTGGTGAGTTCAGTGGACTCACCTGGACACACAGCTGGCTTTGCACCAGCTTTCCTAGAGGGGCGGGTGGGTGGAAGGAAGGGCCCCACACCACCCCGAATCGGCCTGAGGTGCCCCTGAGGCTTCGGTGCCAATCTGCCTTGGGTTGACCCAGTACTGCTCCAGATTCAGGCTGAGGCAGGCCAAATCGGGCCCCTTTGCCTCAGATCTGGAGATTCGGCCCAAGGCAGTGCACAGCTCTAGTTTCTAGTGGCGCATTTGCACTATTCAGCTATAACATAGCTCCACCTAGAGGTTATGTAGTGGAAAAGAGGAAAGGAAAAGCTCTTTTTGTGACAAAATCAAAAGTAGATACAGTGATTAACATTGTTGTGTAAAATGTTTTAAATACAAATAAATGTGGATTGAACCCATGACTGCTGTTGATACTGCTGCTGCTTTGTTTCCCACCCTCATTGATAAGTTACAATGGGTCTACATCTCATTGTATTCTTAGGGGGGAAATCTTGAGGAGTGGATTACTCTGATATAAGACCTCGCCCAAGATCACACTGATCAGATACTGTGCTTATCAGTAATTATGTCACACCTGGAGAGAAATCACTCTGTGCTTAGAGTGCATGCAAACCCATGTTTCTGATTGCTGTGCCCAATTTAATTATGGGGTCTTTAATCTAGTGTTGCTTGATTGACTGGTGTTGCTACATCAGAACCTGGGTCTATGGCCCTTTCTGCACTATAGGGGTGGAGAGGGAGGGAAGCTGGCAAACCCGGCAGTAAGCACTTCCGGGTTCGGCACGATGAAGCCGCACCACAATGCGATGGCCTGGACTTCTCCTGGGCTGTCGCACGTCGTGGCAGCCATTTTTAAAAAAGATCCATGGAGGAGCGCATGAGCGCTCCTGCGCAAATGTTAAGTACTTAAAAACAACAACCCTGTGTGCGATCCAGCCCCCCTCCCCCCGCCATCCTGGGGATGGCGATTTTGCTGTCCCCCCTACTGATGGCCTCGGAGCCATGCAATTTGGCTCCATGGCCATCGGTGCAGCCGCGCTTACTCGTGGGTAAGCGTGGCTGCGCTCAGGATGGGCGGCCACACCAGCCACCCATCTCACTGCCATCCCGGCAGCAGGGAACAAACTGGGATAATAGCATTCCCTGAACCCCCAGGAAAATGGAGGGCTGGCCCTGCCTGTTTGCGAGATGCTCTGTGCGTTATGTGGCCTCTCTGCGAGCCAGCAGGGGCAGCCCCAGGAAAAATGGCTGGTGCGGAAAGGGCCTGTGGCTCAATGCCTCTATCTTCTTAAAGTGAAAGCATCATATTCTGCCAAAGATTAAGGTGGACTATCTGTGCATGTTATGTCCTAAGCATCTTGCCAACAATGTCTACCTAATTTCACATGAGGGAAGAGGGTCAGAGGAGAGGTTTAGATGATGAATGCAGAGTTCAGTCAGGCTCATGTTGTGGAAGATAGTTCTTCCATCTTTCAGCCTAACCTACATTAGGCTGACCAGGTGGCTCGGGATTTCCCGGTCCTAACCGGGAATCCAGGGGCAAACCGGCCCAACCGGGGGGCGGGGGGGCAAACCGGGGTGGCGGGGGGTCACGCGGCGGTGGCAGCAAGCAAGGAGCGGCGGTAGACCCGGCGGCGGAGGAGCCCGGGAAGCAGCCACCCCAGCAGGTAAGCACGAAGGGGGGCACTTTCCTGCTGGGGCTGCCGCTTCCCGGGCTCCTCCGCCGCCTTCGTGCCACTGCCGGGCTCGTAAGGCCAGAGGCCGCGCAGAAGAGACGGGGGAGGGCCGGTTACGTCACTTCTGGATCCGGCCCTCTCCCGCCTCTTCCGTGCAGGCGGCGACGGAGGACCCGGCGCAGCCGCGCGGGCAGCGACGGAGGACCCCGCGCGGGCGGCGGAGGAACCCAGCGGTAGGTCCAGGCTGGTTTTTTGGGGGGGGTGGCTTGGTGGGGGGGTTGTTTTGGGTGGGGAGGGCAGGGGGGGCCGGGATTTTGATTTTTAAAATCTGGTCACCCTAACCTACATCAAAGTGTTGTTGTAAGGATAAAATGGGCAGCTAGGGACAGGAAAAAGGATGCACATCACAAGAAGTTCCTTGAAGGGGGGGCAGAATTAAATATATAATGATAAATGTATAATTGTATTGCTGCTGCTTTCAATACCCTAAGTACAAAATAATGTGTAACATACTAGAAGAGAAGTGATGCTTTCAAAGTCACCCACTTGTGAGCTGGCAATAACTGAATTACATGTTAGACTAATGGCAAATTAGGCTAACTTAAGTCCCACTGAATTCAATGGGTCTACTGTAAGTATGACTGAATCTGGCTCTAATTCACTATGTTTAGTTTAGGTGGGTTTTCAGTAGCTGGCGCTAAACCAGTATGTCTGGTTTTCTTCCATGAACTTTATTTTACATTTTAACCCTCTGGGATGGGTGGGGATAAAAATCCAACAAACTTAATTAATTAATTAGTGATTTGACAAAAGTCAAGTACTTCTGTTTCACTATTTTACAGATGTCTGATAATGGCAGTTTTCCACATTGTCTGGAACAGAGCATGCACACAGCAGGTCTTTTATAAAGCTGAGAAAGAGAGAGAGAGAGAGAGAGAGAGAGAGGGAGGGAGGGAGGGAGAGAGAAGTGAATTGAGCACAGCAGAAATACTTCCCATTTTTGTAAAATGCTTGAAAATACCCAAATTACAGAACTTTTAGTTTTGGAGATTCTTGATTGACTCTGTAACCTTTTGCCTTTACCAGATATTTCCCAACACCTTGTAACAATTAGGCTAGCAAAGCAAAAAAAAAAAAAATCTTAAAAGGACAACAATTTAATCCTTTCCAGTGCATGTATCTGTCTCATTAAAGCATTCTCCTGGAGCAGTGTAATGATGCATCAAATGGAATCTATTTCAAGGTAAAATGAGTGCTGCTGATGTCTAACGCGCTGTTCCTGAGGCCTGACTTAGGCTCCAGACCTTGTGCAGCCTAGCACTGGAATAGATTAAATATCAACCCAGGTCACGTTCTCATGGCCCGGGCACAAGTGCCAACATTCTTCCAATTATTCAAGGCCAAAGAGAGAGCAACCTGCCTTGACAGAATTGTGACACAGCTTGATTAGATTTAGCTTAGATGCCTGCCGAAACAGATACCCTGGTATTTAACTCAGACGAGGACAGGAATGGCTATATCTGCTTAAAAGGAACGAAGGGGGAAAGAACACAGGCAGAATCTGTTTAAAAGGAGGGAGGAAAGGAAAGGAGGAAAGGAGGGGAGAAAGAAAGAAATACAGCTGTATGCATGTATGTGTTAAGTCTAAAAGAAGGCTCAATTTTGTGACTGGCATACTTCAGTTTTTATATATGATGGCTTAATTCTATAATCAGCACAGGATGCTGTTATGTAAAGACATGTTTGTACTTTAAATGCTCTCAGCATCATTCATTCCAACAGACTTTTGAAATGCAAAATAGATTGACATATTCACCAGCTGGAGCCAATTCACACATTACATTTTCCAGACTTATTGCATAAGAATGTGTGAATGCCTTTTGCATGCGATCTATTTCCTTGCTCACCATGTCCTACATTGTAGCTACTGATTTTCAGCACACCGATATGTATGGAAGAAGACTGTAAAAATCAGCCTTCCCCAACCTGGACTACAACTCCCATCAACCTGACCACTGGCTGTGCTGCCTGGGGCTGATGGGAGCCATAGTTCTAAACAGATGGAGGGTGCTAGGTTGGGGAAGGATGTTGTATATAATGCATTAACACTTTGCCTTCTCATGGACACCTAAGCATAGTAACCACATGTGAGAATGAGGATGTTGGGTGGCTTCACACATGGGAAGGCTACCATGGATGTAATTTTTGAATAATCATCATAGCAGGAAATAGTGTGGCCACGTACTTACTAGCAACATGTTGGTGGCAATTCACCCTGATAGGGCCCTCAGGCGAGCCTGGCCCAGCCATGATCCCAGCAATAATTCTCCATGTGCGCACCCTCATGGCTGGCCCATGTGTGAGCCAGCTGTAGGTCTTGAAGATGTCATATCTGAACTATTCCTGAAATCAAAATACCTTCTTGAGGCTGTGGAGAAACTAGGGAACTGTGTAAATGTGAAAATATAAATAGATACAGGAAAGTATAGGTTAAACGGTTTGGGGGAAATGCATGTATCAATATCGTCAGAATTTACAGTATACAAAGCACTTGGAAACCGGTAGAGGTCCAACGTTAGCATGCTAAAAGTGATGCCAGTTCATCTGCTGCAAAGCTGACTGAGAAATGAAAGAGAACTCATCTTGTGTAAAACGACCCATCATTCATTATCTAGTCATGGCTACAACATGGCAACTTGTGGCCCTCCAAATGCTGTGGCCTACAACTCCCGTGATCCCTCACCATTGGCTGTGCTGCCTGGGTCTGATGGGTGTTTTAGGCCAAAACATCTGAATGGCCACAATTTGCCCACCTCTGCCACAGAGCGTAAACCAGAGCAGATGTTATAATTTCAGAACAACGAAAAGATACCACCACAAATTCACTTCAAGTCTCTTCCATAATTCCAAAACAGCCCATTTCCTTCTTTCTGGTCTGTGACTAATGTCACAATATTCCAACCTGCTTTCTTCAGTTGATTTCATATATTTTGAACAGATCTGCTATGGGGAAAAATGTTTACTGCAATTCTTTAGCAGTTTAAATTGTTTTAAATTTTGTGTGTTTAGACAATTTTTATCATAATGTCATATTTTTGTAATATTGCTGTTGTATTTTTTTTAAATGAATTGTTGTAAAGCACCCAGAGAGCTTTGGCCAGGGGGCAGTATAGAAATTAAATGAAATAAATAATATTTTAAATTAATGAAATTTAATTCAACATTTCTAAAAAAAAAAAGCCATGACATAGGGTAGGGGGCTAAGGTAAATTTTTGATTATCTTGAGTCTTAAAAGTGAAATGCGAGTTTTAGCATAATGATTTAGTTTATTACTATTTTTATGGCCAAAATCTGCATCATTTTTAAATATCCAAAGTTAAGAATATCAATACAAATGGTGTGTTCACCATTTGTATTACGGTTGTAATGTGACATCCTCCACAGTATATACTATTCCCCTTTGTCTCTAAGAATTTTTCTCCCCCCACCCCCACCCCCACCTAAATGGCATTTGAATGTATGTGCCTAGTTAAGTGGTGCAGGAAAAGGACAGGCAAATCTGGTCTCTGTATAATGAGACCCAACATGTCCTCTCCTGAATTCCTAATCTGCTTCATTCACTTGGCTGCCATTTGCATTACTGGACAACAGCCCCTCCTCATGCTAATTTAGAAAATGGGCTCTTCTATTTAGAGCTGTCAATACCATGTTCATTCATTATCCAGTATCTTTCTATGCCCAAAGGACCTTTGCTGTACTCTCTAAGCAGAGTGGTTTTATTATTCTTGCTCTTACCATTTCTCATTTTGTTAGCACAGGCATTTCTTAACCCAAGGATTTCGCTGTGAGACTATTTCAGCATCCAGACATTTACTTGAGTGTCACCAGCCCATCCCAAACTCCTCTTTAAAGACCAGTTTGGAACCCTAGTACCACACAGTATCCGAAAACACTGAAACTTTGCTTGCGTCACCAAAGTGCTGACTGTGCTTCTTTCTATCCACATGCCTTGAGACAGAAAAAGTACAAATCCGTTGTTCCCTTGAACGTTTCATTCATTCATTCATTTATTTCATTTTGTTTCTAATCGCCTCAATAACAAATGTTTCTCCATGTGGGTTTTGAGCCCTTCTTGTTCCTCAGTTGGCGGTATGTTGCGCAATTGAATTGTATCTCTCAATTCTTTCTATTTACTTAAACAAACAAACAAACAAACAAACACAAAAAACAATTCTTACGCCACTTCCCATGAATCCACACAACCATGCTCTGGCCTATATTTCCTTATCCCCCCGTTTTCTATGATTTTTCTAAGCATAATGTTAAATATTTGCAAATGTCTCCCTAAATACAGAAGTAGTGACGAAATACTATAGGAGGAATAAGTAGAACTAACATCTTCATTCTATGGCAACAGAATTAGTCAGTAACCAAGGAGGAAGTAAAAGCAATGATGGGATAGTCTAAACCAGCCATGGTCATATGTACTGCTGCAGCTTAGCACACATTTAAGTAGCAGATAAACTTTCCCATCTTATCACGTGGTTAAGTAGACCATCTGCATTCATCTTGAAGGGATCTACACAGTTGCTTTGAACGTTTCAAAACATAATTTACAACAGTGTAAATTACACCATTGTATTACGTGCTAGGGCACACTACTGTCTAGAAACGGTAAAGAACTTACTTTTTGCAGTCCTTCTAGCGGTTCCCGAGGTCATTCCTAGTATTCTGTGTGTCTGTTCTTGCCTCGTTTGTTCCGGATACTTCCAGTAAAGCATTTCCTCCTTTCCATAGCTGCCAATTCAGCTCTTAAAGTGAAAGTGCAACTTAACTTCAAAAATGCAATTGGAAACAGTTGGAGAGCAGAGCCAAGAACCCAGTAAAACTCACGGCAGTTAAGGCTAAACGAAGAATTATTTCGCCTGAAACAGTACCTCTGCCTCCACGTCTGCTATTGGATAATCAACAACTGATCTGTGCAACTTCAGAACGGTAAGCAAGGACACATTCTTTTTACAAACAACATGTTTTCTAAGCTAAAATACATTTTTAATCTGTTAGACACGAAGGTAAAAGCAACTCATATACAACGGTTCAGTACATGCGTCGTGTGCCCCAAAGAGTCTTTGCAACCCTTTTAAAACGTTTTAAAACTATAGTGTAGATAGCCCCCCTATGTAGCATGAAACCCCCCTCCCCACTAAGGAGCAATCACAAAGTGCAACGGGGAAAAAGTATACATTGTACCTGGATGACAATGCTGTTTCTATTTAAAAATGGATGTAGCAGTAGGTCTACCTCCTAATCAATAATTCTGACACTGGAATTGGCATACATAGAATTCCACCTCCCCCAAAGCATAGAAGCAATTGTTTAGTGACTGCACAGGGTACCCATTAGCACGTCCGTTGTGAAGAATTTGCATTTTCCATCATTCAAAACAACCTACTTACCTGCTGTAATTTCTACCCTCCTGTCCATATGACTACTGTGACATTACATTCAGTGTAGACATACACTTCAGTATAGGCTAGTTTCATGGTAACCTTGGGAAGTCAGTGATGGCAAGTGCCAAGTAGCATTTTATCCCTGACTGGTACCATTTTGAAATAATCCTCTCCATCAGCGATGCCACTTCCTATAGTTAGGTTACTCCACTCCTACAGCCATTCTGCAAGAATAAGGGATATATGACATTACTGGTGCTGTTCATGTGGGGGGGAGACTTGTGTTGCCCTCTGCCCTCTCCAACTATTCTCTGGCTCAATTCGGACGACACAATAAACAACTGGTGTGGGGGAAACAATCGTCAGTTGTTTTGACTATTGTGTCATCCGAATGCTGCCATAGTCAACTCAGTGCTGATCCTAATCCACACCACAGTTGATTATTTATTACCATGTTGTGTGGGGAGTACCCCCTAGATGAACAACTGTAAAGTTGATTATTACCCCACCATTGACTATCGTGTCGTCCGAATTGAGCCATTGTCTCAGCAAAACATGTTTGAAAGTAAAGCACATGGAAGCTTTCATTTGCAAGTGGAAAAATGTTCTTTCTTGGAACTCGTGACCTTCATAGTCTTTAATCTTTTCATTTTTTACAGATTTTACAAGGTTTGAAGGAGCTTGAAATTAAATGCATTTTGGCCTCAAAAGTTTTTTCTTTTCCTTTTTAGTCTGTGTCAGGCCGTATGGAATGTGAAATGACCCAAGCCTGCAGCTGAAAGAAGTAAAGATCTCGCACCTCAAATTCACTGCTGTCAAGGAGGCAGTGCATCACTTTTCCAGACAGAAGGTTCATTTTCATGGTGGAGGGTCCACTATGCCCTAAAGCTGGCTGTGAAAAGAGCAGCCACGGTAACAATCCATTTTCTCAACTCCATTCAAGTGGAAGAGCCCATAAGTCTTGACATTTTGCCCCCAGCAATCTAAGGTCTCCTCCCTGCCCTTCCCTTGTTCCACAGCTACTAGGCTAGCATTTAACAAAGCTCAGGGTTATTTAATGAATGAGTTGAAGAAAGAGCATCCTTTTCCGTATCCCCCTGTCACAATCTTCCATTGCCCCAGAGAACAAGGAGGCATCATTTGAGAGAGCTACTTCAACATCTTGTGTTTCACTGCAATTTGCACTTCACCTGCTTTAAATATATGCAAATTATTGCTTGAGTGGAAAGTAAGCTTTAAAAATAAACTGATAAGTAACTCTTGACAGTCCTGTTGAACCAGTTAAGTGGGCCAAATGGCAATGCTACCATGGAAAGACCAGTCTTGCACGAACAAAACTATGCCTTTACGGTCAGAAATCATCACCTCAAATTGCACTTCTGCATCAACGAAGACATATACTCCAGGATGTCCAGATCCAGTGTGAAATCTTCCAGCTTTAAGTACTTTGTTTTAAACACATTCCTACTTCAAAGTGATCCTTTATCGGGTGCCAACAGGTGTCACTGGTTCTTACATATAACAGGATCCACATAGTAAGCTCACAATCTAGAAATGTAATGGGCCAGTACTTTGCTATGTAATTGGTTCTTAGAAGAACACTGGGCTTTGCTCAACTACTTTGCCCAGTCAACTTAACACAGGTCAGTTCTATACCAAGCAGGATATAACACTTTGAAAGCAGTCTGAAAGCATATATCGAATGTGTCATGGCTCCCAACAGTTGTCAGTGCACTTCAATACTGTTATAAAGCAGTAGTGTAGATTCTGCCACAATCTAATTTATGGGAAACTTGGGTGATCTACACCAAACTAAGGCATAAGCACCAAAGCCTGTTGTGGCTGCGGATGGGATAAGAAAACTCATTTCATCCTGTTACCCTACTATTTTCATAATTTAATCCAAGTGAGATTTTGTATCAGAGATACTAGCTGGCCCTGATCTGGATTAAAAAAGGTATGAACTAGCACTGGCTGTTATGCATGCTACTCCCATTTTATGCAAACCACTTCCTATGATATGGTAAGAATAGGGCAGCTTCAGCTTGCCCAGAACTTCTGCAAACTCATTGAAAATACTGGAGGGGTCAAAGCAAAACATATGTTGTATTATGAAGGTCACAAAGTGGGAAGTATGTAGTTCTTTCAGCAGTATTAGTGGTTAGAAGTCCAAGAGAGAAAAAAAGGATTTCCTGTTGAAACTTTCAAAACAAGGCAAATAATACATATGGAATAAAAAAGCACCCTCAGGATAAGTAGGAGTAATATAATTTGCATTTCTAGAAACCTAATAATGTATTTGTTTTTATTCGTTTTAATGGTTTATCTATTTTATGATTCTTGTATTTATATTTATTGTTGTTCCCTGCTTCGATCTGGATGGAGAGGCGGGTTAGAAATAAAATAAATAGATAAAATAAATAAATATTTCTCTTTTCCAACCATTGAAAAAACCAAGGTGAGTAAACCCAAAAATCCTGAAAATGTTTTTGCTGTAAATCCAAGCGTCGACAAGGACCCAACATATCTCTTTCTCATTTATGGTTCAAGAATACCAGAACTCATTATCTAGAAAGTCCTACCTCAGTCTATTCCTGCAGAATTGTGGAAATAGATTCAAAACTATGGGTTGGATCCAGGGTTTTGTCCAGAAGGGTCCCCAAACTCATTGGAGCAGATTGGAGGACAGGGCAGAGAGGAAACTGCAAAGATCACTTCCTCCCCTGTGACACCAGTGGAAATGTTCCACTGGATCAAAAGCCTTCCATGGATGGAAGAAGGCTCTTCTATCCATAGGAGGCAGACTCTGGATCTGATCCTTAATCCCTGGCTTTTAACTAGATATATAGTTTTAACATCTTTGTCATCCCCATCTTGACTGCTTTTATTGTTTCTCTGCTGTAATTTTGATTCTTGTTCTCCTTCTCCTGCAGGGACAATATCTTCCAATATTAATCAGTTTCCATTTTTTTATGTGGTTGTATGTCTGCCGAAAGTGCATGCTGGCTAATGGACAGGATATAAACCACTGAAAGAAAGAAATATACAACTAATATTTGCCAAAAACTATTCTTGTTAGGAAACTTCATCATGCTGGGTGACTAGCACTCAGGAGTAACCAAGTTAAGGACTGTTAAGTATCAGTCAGAATACGGCCAAGCAACTGCCTGCAGCACCCCAGGCGGTTCAGTTCTTAAGTAAAGCTCCTCTTACAAAAGATGTCAATAATGCAGTAAAATGGTTATTCTTATTAGCTGATGTAACAGCACAGGGAAGGAAGCCAAAAGCAATGGGTCTTACATGTGGTTTTTTGATTAATCACTTTATGTGTGTTCAGTATTAACAGAAGTATTACCATCTGTTTACTTTTCACTAATATGCATTGCATTTTTGCACAAATCCTAGCTTGCAGTGCACCAGCTAGACAAGGCATTGCATCTATTAGAATGGGTGACAAAGTTCTAAATCATGTGGGCCATGTTTCAGCATGTTATTCATAAAACTCGGTCATGGGATAAATGTGCTCTTGGAATGCAGCTTTGTACTACTTTTCCCAGTAAGATACATCATAAATATTAACTGCCCTGAACACATACACAGACTCATGGCCTTGGCTTCAAGCCCTTTCCATGGAAGCTAGAGAATAAACTCTGACTGGAGGCAGTGAGAATGTGAGGAACTCCGAGATGTCATCAGTAACACACTCTGTTTACACCTTTTTGCCCTAAACTCTTGCAGTAGTAATGGAATTAACTGGGAGCATATTGCACAGAATCATCCACCTACTCCCAATCCAAACCTTCAACTCCAGAGAGGAGACTCTGCAAGATCATCTGTTTCAGAGGTAGGGAACATGTGGCCTTCCAGATGTTATTTGGCAATGATTGGGGATGAAAGCAGTTGTAGTCCATCCACATCTGGAGGACTCCCAGCCCCAGATCTATTATCTATTTCAGTTTTTTTCTGTAATAAAAAAAGAGGACACTCCATGCATTCACACTCCATAGTAAATCTCCTTCCCTACAGACTTATTATAATATACTCTGAGGTGAGTGCAGGAGTGAAACAATATCCCTTACCTTTAACTGTTATTGGCCCTGTTCAGAAGACACCTTAAACCATGGCTTTAACCATGGTGAATAAGGCTTTTTGCCTTATTCACCATGGTTAAAGCTGTGGTTTAAGGTGTCTTCTGAACAGGGCCATTGTTTATCAAGTTTGATCTAGACATGGTCATGTATATCAATAGCTAGCTCAAGTGGCCATTTGGCAGAATGACCATCTAAAGGAAAACCCTTCTGAAACAGTATCAAGAGTTTGAGAGGCTCCTGACTCTGCCAGCTAACAACCTGAAACCAGCAGGTTGTATACAGGAGGGAGGGGAATTATTTCCATAGGTCAAAACCCAATTATGTGGGATCCAGATGGTGAGAGAAGGTGGGAGTGTGGGACCACTCTTGAAAACAACACTTACATTATGAAAACCATCAAATATGTGGATGGTCTCCAGACCTCTCCTGGGTTCTTGGTATAGACTGGGAGAAAATGATGGATGGTCCTTCCTAGAATGTACTATAAATGGTTTTTATGCTCACATGCTGAATTGTCTTCCACTCACAGGAGGGCTGTTTTGCACCTTGTACAGCATCACACACAAGAACATGAAATGAATCCAAGGATACATGCACAAAACATTGTGTAACTTCTACTGATAAAGCATGTGAAATCCTATTAAATTTAGCTATAATAACACTGAACAAATGGTTGCATCAAATGATTATGACAATGGCTTAATTCAAACTTAATACTATGTAAGCTAATATATAGCATTTTTAGGATAGTGATTCTTGATTGCAAGAGGGAGAAAATATTTAAAATCTATTATTATTATTATTATTATTATTATTATTATTTGCATTTATATACCACCCCATAGCCAAAGCTCTATGGGCAGTTTACAAAAATTAAAAATATTAAATATTTAAACAATGATATACAAAGTTTTGGAAGCATAAATCAAATTATAAAGACAATATTCATTTAAAACAACTATTCTGGGTCAAACAACAACAACAAAACCCTCAACATACACTGTTAAATGCCTGGGAGAAGTAAAAAGTCTTGACCTGGTGCAGAAAAGATAACAATCATTCCATAATTGGGGGGCCACCACTGAAAAGGCCCTCTCCCATGTTGCCATCCTCTGAGCTTCCCTCAGAGTAGGCATCTGGAGGAGGATCTTAGATGTTGATCTTAGCGTACGGGTAGGTTTGTGTCGGGAGAGGCATTCCATCAGGTATTGTGGTCCCAAGCCATGTAAGGCGTTATAGGTTAAAACCAGCACCTTGAATAGAGCTCGGAAATGTACAGGCAGCCAATGCAAGTGGGCCAGAGTTGGTCTGATATGTTCGAAACTTCTGGTTCCTATTATCAATCTGGCCACTGCATTTTGCACAAGCTGCAGCTTCCGAACCGTCTTCAAAGGCAGCCCCATACAGAGCGCATTGCAGTAATCCGACTTAGAGATTACTAGAGCATAGACAACTGAAGCCAGGTTATCCCTGTCCAGATAGGGGTGTAGCTGGGCCACCAGCTGAAGTTGGTAGAAGGCACTCCATGACACTGAGGCCACCTGAGCCTCAAGTGACAGAGATGGTTCTAGGAGAAGCCCCAAGCTACGAACCCGCTCCTTCAGTGGGAGTGGAACTCCATCCAGAACAGGTTGAAGACCCTCCATCTGGTCAGCAGAACCACCCACTAACAGCATCTCAGTCTTGTTTGGATTGAGTTTCAGTTTGTTAGCCCTCATCCAGTCCATTGTCACAGCCAGGCACTGTGTTTTGGGACAAATATGTGTTTTGGGACAAATTTTTCTTAATGTAGAAATGTGCAAGCTTTTGAGTTAGGTAGAATAGAAAAGTATTTCAGCTAAATAAATAAAAACTGCCTCAAGCTGTTTATTGTGACATAAATGTCTGCAGGCAATAGCGTAAAGAGTAGAATGTGAAACTAAATGGGAGAAAGTGGCAAATGTTTTGAAGAGGTATGGTATAGGATAAAGCAAATGAACAAGTTAGGAAATAAGGGTAACAGGAATGTAACAAGAACCACATCTACAGAGCTGAAATGCTAAATAGGAATAATGTAGCACTAAATATTATTACAAGACATAATGAGCTGAGGAAAAAAACAACTCCCTTCCATTACTGTCAGTTAAAGGCCTATTCACATGTTACTCACATGTAGGGCACTCACAGTTCGAACTTCCTTTGCTTAATAATGGCTTGTTTTGTTTAAATAGAGAAGACAGCTTCCACCCAATATAGTTTTATTGGGAAGGAGGACAGATAAGAGCCCTAAGTCAATAAAAGATGGAACATGTTATGGCAGTTTGAGGAAACTCTATTAGTCCCAGTAAGCAGAAAACTGGTAGTCTTGTAATTCAATTCCAAACATGCTTACTCAGTACCAAGGAGATCAGTCAATGGGACTTATACTGAGCTTTGTATGAACATATGAAGAGTTATGCTGAATCAAACCAAGGGTCCATCTAGTCCAGTATTCTGTTCACACAGTGGCCAACCAGCTGCTGACCAGAAACCCACAAGCAGGACACAAGTGCAACAACAGACTCTCACCTGTGTTCCCCAGCAGTTAGTGTACATAGGCATACTGCCTCTGATATTGGAGGTAGCACATAGTCATCAGGACTAGTAGCCATTAATAGCCTTCTCCTCCAGGAATTTGTCTAACCCATTTTTAAAGCCATCCAAATTGGTGGCCATCACTACTAGGCTGACCATATGAAAAGGAGGACAGGGCTCATGTAACTTTAACAGTTGTAGAGAAAAGGGAATTTCAGCCAGTGTCATTTGTATGCAATTAGTTCCTGGTGAAATTCCCTCTTCATCACAACAGTTAAAGTCGCAGGCACTATACTAGAGTGACCATATACAAAAGAAGGCAGGGCCCCTGCAACTTTAACTGTTGTGATGAAGAGAGAATTTCACCAGGAACTAATTGCATACAATTGCATACTGGCTGAAATTCCCTTTTCTCTACAACTGTTAAAGTTACATGAGCCCTGTCCTCCTTTTCATATGGTCAGCCTAATCACTATAACTTGTGGTAGCGAATTCCATAGTTAACTATGTGCTGTGTGAAGAAGTACTTCCTTTAATAAGTCCTGAATCTCCACCAATTAGCTTCGTGGGATGACCGCAGGTACTAGTATTATGACAGAGGGGGGGAAATGTCTCCCTATCCACATTCTCCACAAAATGCAACATTTTGTTCACCTCTAGCATCCTTTTTTTCTAGCTAAACAATCCCAGCCATTGTTACCTTCCCTCATAAGAGAGATACTCCAGCCCCTTGATCATTTTAGTTGCCCGTTTCTGCACCTTTTTCAGCTCTACAATATCTTTTTCTAAGTATGGTGACCAGAACAGTACACAGTATTCTATGTGTGGTCGCACCATAGATTTGTATAAAGGCAGTATGATATAGGTAGTTTTATTCTCAATTCCATTTCTTATTACACTACGATAGCATTTGCCTTTTTTTATAGTGCCCACACATTGGGTTGAAATTTTCATCAAGCTGCCCACCGCAACTCCAAGATTTCCTTCTTGGTCAGTCACTGCTAGCTCATACTATCAGCTTATACTTGTGGGGTTGTTGTTTTTTTACCACAACATGCATCGCTACTCTTGCTTACATTGAACCACATCTGCCATTTTGATGCCCATTCTCCCAGTTTGGAGAGATATTTCTGAAACTCCCCACAATCTCCACTTTTTAGCCAACCTAAATAATTGGGAGTCATCAACAAACTTGGCCACTTCACTGCACACTCCTAATTCCAGCATTGATCCCAAGACAGATCCCTTTCTGTTTTTTAACCAGTTACTAGTCCATAAGAGGACCTCTCCTCTTCCATAATTGCTAAGTTTGCTCAGGAGGCTTTGGTGAGAAACTTTGTCAAAAAAAGCCTTTTGGAAGTAAATAATGTCTACTGGATCACCCCTGTCTACGTACATGTTTATTGACACTCTCAAAGAATTCTAAAGACAGGTCATACCTTTGTAAAAGCCATATTTATTCTTTTTTAGCGGGGCTTGTTCTTCTATACACTTACTAGTTCAATCTTTAGCAATGTTTTCAACCTGATTTCCCAGATCCCCACTGGATCTCTTTTTAAAAATTGGTGTTACACTGGACATCTTCCAGTCTAGTACAGAGACTGATCTTATGGACATGTTGCATATTTTGGATAAAAGATCAGCAATTTCATATTTGAGTTATTTAAGAACTCTAGGATGTGTACTGTATTTTTTATTATTATTGCTGGCCTTGGCATTATTAGTGAAAGGCTCTTCAAAATGCTCCCCCCCATCTCTTATTGTCTGCTTGCATCACCTTTGTGCATACTTGTGCTCCCTTTTCTTTTCCTTATTTGGGCAAGACTTCCCTTTTCTGAAAGATGTCATGTTTTCTCTAATAGCTTCCTTGACATTGCTTGTCAATCATGCTGATGTATTCCTGGACTCATGGTCATTTCTCTTTTCCAATGCAAGTCAATGGGAAAATGTAAAATCCAAATAATTCGGATTTTTGAATCTTGCTTCAGATCCAGAGTCTGAAGTGGGTCGGATCAGATCTGTATTGGTCTGAACCAGATCGAGGCCGAATACAAAGTTCCAGATCGGCCTCCATGCACAGTCTAGAATATGTGTATGTACAAATGTACATATATGTGCATGCAGAGAGGGAGAGAGAATCATCACCAGGATCAATCAGGGCTATAGTATTTGGTTCACATATCCATCCTGGAACAGTTTTACTCCTAGTGGATTCCATTGTGACATTTCCACATGAATAGGCTGACCATCTGAAAAGGAGGACAGGGCTCATGTAACTTTAACAGTTGTAGAGAAAAGGGAATTTCAGCCAGTATGCAATTGTATGCAATTAGTTCCTGGTGAAATTCCCTCTTCATCACAACAGTTAAAGTTGCAGGGGCCCTGCCTTCTTTTGTATATGGTCACTCTAGTATAGTGCCTGCAACTTTAACTGGTGTGATGAAGAGGGAATTTCACCAGGAACTAATTGCATACAAATGACACTGGCTGAAATTCCTTTTTCTCTACAACTCTTAAAGTTACATGCGCCCTGTCCTCCTTTTCAGATGGTCAGCGTACACATGAATCTTTCAAAAAGAAACCTATGAGCATATATGTTCTATTGATAATGTCACTGTGAGAATTAGGTCCATCACACTTTAATTTTCTTTGTTTAAGCACATATCTAATGAGTTCTCCCCCCTCACACTTCAAAAGCACTTATAACTTCAAAGTAAGAACCTTAAAGAAAAGGAAATCGTAATACCTCCTGCTGTTTTTTAAAAAAAAATCTCAGATTTGACTGCAATTAAAAATAAAATACAGCTTGTTACTACCTTCAACATGTACTTTTACATTTCAGCCTTGGAAAAACACAGATTTTGACTCCTTGTGTCAGGGTAAGGGCCTCCACACATTGTCCCCACATTACACTTTTTGATCCTGTTCAAAAATGTTACCCTGTGCAGCTCCATGCATCAAAGGAACGCTTGTACACACTGGGATCTGTTTCAACCCTGAGGCAATGAGACCAAAAGACCCTTCTCATAAATTCTAATTCAAAAGTTTTTAGTTATCAAGAGGAAGTTTCCAATTGCTCTCTCACATGTGGGAAAATATGTAAGCTACTGAGAGGACCTTTTGTCTGGGACTTTAATGGGGGCAATTTGCAAAGGGGGAGCGCAAAAGTTCTCATGTGCAGTGTGCACAGACAGTAAGCAGGCACATACTTGGTATTTAATGAAGTTCCATGAATCATTAGCCATACAATAACCATCGGGTTCTATAAATCACCTGCAATGATATTTTAGGCCAATAAGTTGAACAGCACAGTGGCAAAGTGGAACACCTAAAGAGACACGAGGAGTGGGATAAAGGAGGGAAAGATAAAAGGAGGCCCATACGCTGCATTAGCCTTTAACTGCCCTGGCAATCTTGAAATTAAATCCTGTTGTTTTAACTTGTTTGCTTTACAAAAAAGCAAGGCTATAAAACAAAAAATGGTACAACCCGCCTCCCCCCACCCTCCCCAAACACGGAGGCTGCATTCCTGGAAATCTTGCTCTAAAATTGCACTACTGTTTTTTTGAGGTTTTTGTTTAATGTTACTCTAGAGTAAGCAGTTTCTTGCAGGATGCATTTAAATCTGAATGTAAGGGCTAAAATAGCACCATATAGAATAAGTTAAACTTATTATATAGCTTTTGGAAAGACATTTAGCTAACTGAAAGTAAGTATGGAGAATTTTTTCTAAATGTTGTATTACATATAATTTTGTCTGAAAGATCAGTTTTTTGTTAAATGATGCAGGACATTACAATAAAGTGAAAGCCAGTGTGATCCATTGAACAGTGTTGGCTTATGCTTGAATTTGGGAGATTCAAATTCCATTTCAGCCTTGGACTAATTGTTTGGCCTTGACTAAGAGCCTATCTACACTACTGTTTTAAAACGGTGTATAACAGTTTTAAACAGGTTAATAACCGTTATTATCTGGTTTAAAACTGTTATAAACCATTTTAAACCATTAGTGTAGATATGCTCTAAGTAACTATCTCCCAGCCAGCCTCTGGACCCTATCAGTGAAACAGTAGTGACATGCATCACTGGTTAATGTGCAGATGGGTGTGGGAAAATATTCAAAGCACTTTACATAATGGACAGAGCAGAAGGCAGAAGAACCACCTTATAAGGACATCAGAACATAAGAAAAGCCATGTTGGATCGGACCATGGTTCATCTAGTCCAGCATTCTGTTCACACAGTGGCCAACCAGCTGCCCATGGGAATCCCACAAGCAAGACATGGATGCAACAGCACCTTCCTGCCCATGTTCCCAGCAACTGGTGTACATAGGCATATTGCCTCTGATACTGAAGGTAACATATAGCCATCAGGGCTACTAGCCATTGATCCAGGACTAATAGCTATTGTTATCCAAAGCCATGCAGGCTTGTGCCATCAAGGTGGAAGGGACGAAGGAGCAGTGTGAGTGTTTCTTCTTATTCTTTTCAGATTTTTTTTTCTTTGCTGATTTCCCCTTCATTGGAACCAATAGGAGGGAATTTATGTATGCTAGGGCTGGGGTACATTTCCCATCCTCAGCATTGAGAGCATGTCTGGGGATTGAGAGGGATTTGAAGCCTGTGAATCCAAAGCCTCCCCCACCACAGCTTATTGTAACCATGACACATGCTGGGTGCGATTTCCATAATCACCTCCATGAGTGGTTGGTTGTGTTGTCCAAACTTGGACGATATGGCTTGTTAGAGAGGGAAACAGCCCTCCAATAACCCTACAACAGTCCATGGGTTGCTGGAGGGTTGTTTTCCCCTCCAACAAGCCTTGTATCCAGGTTCAGACAACAGAAGAAGCTGCACCCGGGTGGTGGCTTGTTTTGATTGTGTGAACCAGGCCATTGCTTCTGGACTCAAAGAAAACCTTATGCCTGCTTTTTCACCATGTAAAATAATAATAATAATTTTTTTTGTTCTCAGCCCTTTTTTTCACAAGCCATTCTTGAGAACTCAGAGGCATGTTCACTGCTTTTGGACAGTTTCTCCCTTTCACAGTATATATTATTATTTAGTGTTATTTTACAGACAATATGACATTTACAGTGCAATCCTTAGGCTGCAAATTCTATGCACTCAGCTGTAAAACAGACATTACTTTAAATCTGTATCTAGTACTATGTCCCCTTTTACTCTAGTAGGCCCAATGGGGCCAGTATGGATCTTAAAAGCTCCCCTACTTTTCATGCTAGGATCCTGATCTTGACTGGGCCCCCTCCACCTAATCTAGAGTGCAAATGAAGAAAGAAAAGGTATAGCTCCTAGATATGAATTTAAAGTATTGTCTGTTTTGGCCCCCAATGAGGCCCCACTTCTGAGTGGATGTGCATAGGCTTGCTTTGTAATCTGGTCATAATAACCATATTAGTCTACAGTTAATTTTTAGCTGTGTAGTTAGCAATATTATCCTTTCAATTCATGATCAAAACAGGAAACAATCATTAATTGAGCTATAGATTCCTGTTGCAAGACAGTGCCTCTTTTTTCAAAAGGAAGGGTTTAATTAAGCAGTGTTAAACGATGATATGAGAATGCTTTGCATTGATGGTTGATTTGGAAAAAAGACCCACCCGTTGACAATGGTTCTGAAAGAGACAATAAATTCATCTAAGCTTTCGAAATTGCCTAGAATCGCTACTGCAGCCAAATTTCATTCAGGCTTGTTACAACCCCCTGTTGGTTTGTTCAACATGTGACCCTGGCACAGCAAAGAGCTGCTTGTTGACTGTGCTAACCTATGCCATTAGCAAGAGTCCCAGAGGGGTTTTTTGCTTGCTGAGAATATATGGAATTGAGGCCTTGGCATTCCTGCCCCCCCCCCCACGTTCACCTCTGGAAATAATGTAGGAGCCAGATGTTCAAGCTTTCAACTACCCAAAAACTTCCCCTCTGGTGCAAGGACTCCCAACTAAGGTTAATAAAAAAGAATTCTTCCCTTCCTACAGATGCCACCCATGGGTCCTGCCTACATTCAGCATGTTACAAAATTGTATGATTGGGAACAATTTCTATGGTGAAGAAAGTGTATTCATTCAGAATCATAACATACTCTCTGCTGAAGGTTCAGGAAAGATCAGCACATTTACAATGTATTAGAATGACTTCCTCCCCTAGCTAACCATGGAAACAAATGTGTAACAAATATGAGATGCCAAAGTACAACATATCACCCAAGTAGAAACCTAAAAATCTCCATGCCAGAATAGAGAACATGCAATTTTTCAAATAGTTTTCTAGCTGAAATAGTTTTCTAGCTCCAGATATTAGTCTAGTATAGACAGTGGAATTACAAAACACTCGGGATATATTTTTAATTATAACACTGAGATTACAGAGCTGTAGGGAGTGTTTACATTACCAGTTGCTATGAGTAATAGAGCACACTCTAGTTAAGCACACATACACACACACTAAAAGATCATTGCATTATTTGGCATTGCGGAAAAATTAGAAGTCCCTGTGTATATGGAGCTCCAAGGATTAGCCCTCTATCTAATGAAGTCCCTGATGTAAGTGGAGTAAGTTTCACACACATACCAAATTACACACACACATATATATATATATATATATATATATATACATATTTTCCTCACCTCCCTTCCGTACAAAACATATTTCGACGCTCAGGACAGTTCACATCCACAGGAACTCATCCAGTGTACCCAATCAAGCCCCCTCTGCCCCCCCTTCCTCTCCTGAACAGATGAGAAGTTGCTGCTTTTTAAGGAGGTGCCACAGTTAGAGCACAAGTAGATAAATCAGGACGAAGATACACAAAGACATGTTTGATTGAATGGTTCCGCATCAAGCTAGGGGTATAAAGCATTCAAATCCCAGGTCAGAGTATTTGCCCATCAAGCCCTGCTTGATGAAGAGATCTGGATAATTTAAAAACGTACCCATTTCACTTAAATGCAGCTTAAATTCTGTCTAAAGGATGGCACTGAAAGCTATTCATATTTTAAAGGAAAAACAATACTAAATGTTTTCTCAAGGTGTGGGGAACACATCTGAAAATGGAAATTCTGCTTCAAAAAGCAACTACCATATTTTTGTGTCAGATTTGATAGGAAAGATAAATATTCAACAACTGAATAGCAGGATTTATTTTGTGCTTTTGATTTAATCCGTCACTCCCTCTGATAACTGCTTCTTCCAACTGCAAGAAGGAGCAATTAATCATCTACGTAGCTAGTTTGTTCAAAAGTTGAATCCAGCAGTTTAATGAAGTGATCTTCAGGAAAAAAAGAGATAATTTATCATTTGTAGAAGCAGAAAAGAGAATGCAGAAATAATAATCTCTCTTGGTATTTGGGGTTAGGTTGCCTTTATGAGCCATAAGGAAGCGATTAAGATTTTTTGTAGCCATAGGCATGTATGCCAGCGTAAAAAATGCATAACAGTATAAATGCACTTATATTTTTATGTTATGATTTATTTTACAACTTCTCATGCAGCAAAACACAGTAGGTTGTGTAACATCAAAAGAAGTTAATGGTACAGCATAATATTCATTGGCCTGGGAAGGACCAAGTGCCATTTGGCTTCTCTCCTCCCAGAACTGTCACCATCAGCAGGCATGGCTGCTTCAAGGGAAGAGGCAAGAAAGTAAGGTCTCTCCCACTGGCCCATCTGGGAACAGCTGCCATTTGGCTTCTCCCCAGAACTATCTCTTCCAGTGGTCCTTCCATCTGGCCATTATATACAAATAGGCAGTAATGTGGGTTTTCCAGGATATTTTGACCCAGAATGTTTTGGGATCGCTTACAGTGATTGGCACTGGATGCTCAATTTTACCCCCAATAGCTAAAAGTATTTGATTAGGGTGGGGAAAAAATCCAAAAAAGCACATTTATAGTGCAATCCTATAGATCTGCTCAGGAATAAATCCTAGTGTGTATAGGATTGCAACATTAATGTGGTGTCATATTCAAACACATGCAAAGCATTTCTATCTTACTGGAATACCTGTAAATATTTTAAGGCATGAAAGTTCAATAGCAGACACTTTCTTATATTATTGATATTTTAAGGGGAGAAATGAAGGCACTGAAAATGGTTTAAATAATTTAGCACACTCAAAAAGAGCTGTGCATTTACATTTATTATATACATGTTTATATAAGTCCATTTCCTGCTCAGCAGGCACAGTTTGACCAGGAAATTGGCCTATGCAGTGGGGAGGAGGGGGGAATAAATGCCTCATGTGTTAGCACATGTGGGCCAAGTGACAGAAGGGCGGGGCCGAGCCTATAAAGGCTAGGCACGCCCATTATCCAGCCTCTCTTATCCAGCACTTACCAGAAGAGCTCTTTTGCTCAAGGCCTTCAGAGCAGGGAGTGGTGGTTCCCATGCAAGCCGTAGGAGACGAGCTCCCTTTGCTCTCTCTTCAGCTGTGGCTGCGGCAGCAGCAGTTCCCGGGCGAGCCTTTGCTCTCTCTCTGGTGGTGGCAGCGGCGGCAGCAGCAGTTCCTGGGCGATTGTACTGGGCAGCCGCAGTGATCTGGGTGATGGCAGCGAAGTGTGGGAATGTGGCGTGGCAGCGCCCCATTCGAGTTTGTTAGAGTCACAAGCACTCCCCCCTTACGTATGAGTAGCCAGCACAGTCGCGCGGCTTCGCGCATGGTCTCTTTGGGTATATAGGCCACTCAACTCATCCCAGATGCCTACTCTAGCCTAGCCCTAATGCGTTTGCTCCCCGTTCAGGGCTAATTTAACTGTGCCCCATTTCTGGTTCCAGGCCTCCAGAGGCCATTCTGGCACCACTAAAGTTCAGCACCATTTAAGCCCCAGCCCTCTCTTTTATCATTGCTGTGGGCCAGCGCAGCTTGCTCAGGCTCTTTTTGAAGCAGTTGGGCTTTGAAGCCCATTTAACATCACATTACTTCCTCAAGGGGTTTTCGTTCTTTTAAAAGCTTTTTTAGCTTATCTGCAGCATAATATTTTGGCAAATACATTGTGCTGGTCTCTCCTCTCTCCTGCCTAGAAAAGAGCACCGTGTTTTGGACTGGGAGTGGAGATCTGGGTTCTGATTCATGCATAAGGAAGAAGTGTACACTTTTTTTGCCCATAGAAAAGAACACAGTGTTAGAGTTTTGGACTGGGAGTGGAGATCTGGGTTCTGATCTCTGCCGGGTAGTAATAAATAGCTGAAATGCCTCCCAAGAAAGGCATAGGTGACAAAAATGGCAAGGCTCCACACCCCCTGCCAAGTGCCCATTACAACAACCTTTTTCATCTTCCTCAGACGAAGAGAAGTTGGACATTAATTCTGTATTAAAGTGCCTGCCTCCCTTAGAACGGGATAATGCCGAGCTGAGGCAGGAACTGCAGGCTAAGAAGACACCTGACCAGGGTATAAAGTCAATGCTTAGACAGGCTAATAAGGCTTGGAATATTGTTTCAGGAGCAAGATCTGTGGCAGAGGTTAGCAGGCCATCCAGTATGGCAGCAGCAGTCACTACTTTGGAGGAGCCTCAGGAGGACAACTCAGCTCAGTGTGAGTACATGGCGCAAACATCACCAACTCTGCAAATGTGGCCTCCATTTAATCCGTGGGGTTTTTCCCCAAGCGGTGTGGGCCAAATGTGGCTCTTCTCAAGGCCAATTGAATATGAGGACTGCAGCAAGAATAGCTCAGCGCAGCAAGAGTCTGTATTAGACACATGCTTGCCAGTGTGGCAAGCGGCCTCTGGTTCAATCGATGCTGCTGGGCCCATAATACCTCAGACAGTGGCACAGCCAAAGGTGACCTCTAGGGGTGCTTTCCCCCCAGTAACAGTCACTCAAACAACCTAAACAGAGCCTGTGGCTGGGCAAGTGGCATCTATTGATCCCTATGCTTCAGCAAAAGGCTCCCTTATTCCTTATGGGGCTGTAGCAACTCCTTTAGGGTACCATCTTTTGCCAGCCATTAAGGAGAAGATATGGAAGGGAATATATATTGATATATTTTCTAGGGGTGTGCAGTGGATCGGGTCCGATCCACGATCCGGGCCCGATCCAAGCAAAATCAGATACAATTATCCAATTCCGATCCCTGGCATCTGGATCGTCCGATCTAATCCGATCTGATCCAAAAGGACCCGATCCAGATCAGAAAAGATCGGAGGATTGGACCTTGGACCTCCTCCCCCCTCCCCCCACTCGCGCTCGTTACCTGCTGCCTCCTCACTGCCATCCACTGCCATCCGCTGCTTCCGTACTACTGAGAAACAGGCCTTGCGGCCTGTTCCATAATAGAGCGCCGGCGCGCCGGGTGACATCATCACTTGGCATGCCCTTGCTGTACTGTGGAACAGGCCGTAAGGCCTGTTTCTCAGTAGTACTGAAGCAGCGGGCAGCAGTGGACGGCAGCAAGTAGATAGCAAGTAAGTAGCGTGAGGGGAGGAGGGGGGAGGGAGGGGGAGGTCCCCCGTTACCTGCCGGCATCCCACACTGCCGTCCGCTGCTTCCGTACTACTGAGAAACAGGCCGCAAGGCCTGCTTATCAGTAGTACGGAAGCAGCGGACAGATGCATGGGACGCTGGCAGGTAAGGAACATAAGTGGGGGGAGGGGGAGGGAAAGGAAGGTCCCCACTTATCTGCTGGGGCCATCCGCTGCCGTCCGCTGGTCCCTTCTACTGAGAAACAGGCTTTCCCCCAATGCAAGCTTTCCCCCAATGCAAGCCTATGCGGAAAACATGGGGGCAGGTGAGTGGGGATCTAACTCCCCCCCTCCCTGTCCCTCCCCCCCACTCGCACTCCTTACCTGCCTGGGCCGTCCGCTGCCATCCACTGGTCCCTTCTACTGAGAAACAGGCTTCGCGGCTTGACTCTCAGAAGCGCGCTGGGTGATGTCATCACCTGGCGCGCTACTGAGAGGCAGGCCACGAAGCCTGTTTCTCAGTAGAAGGGACCAGCGAATGGCAGCGGACGGCCCCGGCAGGTAAGCCCCCTCCCCCTTTGCGCTCCTTACCTGCCAGGGCCATCTGCTGCCATCCACTGGTCCCTTCTACTGAGAAACAGGCTTCGCAGCCTGCTTCTCAGTAGCGCGCCGGGTGATGCCGGGTGTTCCATGTGTGGTGGCCCTCACCCATATTCTGGATGCCCATGTGCAAGACAGAATAAGGGATTCAAAGATATACAGCCAGGACATAAACCCTCTAACCCAGGCCCTCCTTCAAAAGGGACCCAGCCCAATTAAGTTGGATACTTTATGCCCTTTACTACGTCTTATCCACGAAGGAATGATGCAGAGTTTTTGTCAAATGGTTTTCTTAACGGGTTTAGGATTCCTTTTCAAGGCATTAGGTCTCTTACTTTCTCCAGGAATCAGGCTTTCATCCAGGGGATGGAAGAGGTAGTCCTGGAAAAAAATTGTAAGGAAGTAAGGGCTGGCCTAGTATTAGGCCCCTTCTCACAAGTCCCATTGCCCCTTCTAAGAGTCTCTCCCTTAGGCATTGTACCAAAAAGACCCCTGGTGAGTATCGCCTAATACATAATTTATCACATCCATGTGGTGGATCAGTGAATGATTTCATCCCATCTGAATTATGTACAGTTCATTATGCTTCCTTTGACAGCGCCATACGTATGGTACGGCGTTGTGGAAAGGGGGCTTTAATGGGAAAGTGTGATATAAAATCAGCCTTTCGCCTCCTACCTGTACACCCAGAGGACTTTGACCTTCTAGGGTTTTCCTTTCAAGTCCAGTTTTATGATGATAGAGCCCTTCCTTTGGGGTGCTCTATATCCTGTTCAGTCTTTGAGAGGTTTAGCACTTTTTTGGAATGGGCTTGGAGGTGTCGCACTGGCTCTAATAACCCTTCACACTATTTAGATGATTTTCTGTTTTCTGGGGGGCTGAATTCAGATCAGTATAGGTGCCATTTGGAGGAATTTGAGGCAATGGCCACTGATTTGGGTGTCCCACTGGCTCATGAGAAAACGGAAGGGCCTGCCACAATATTGACCTTTTTGGGAATATGCATTGATTCTATGCAACAGAGTTGTAGCCTCCCTAATGACAAATTAAACAAGCTCAGAAATTTAATGGATTCTGTTTACAGAGCTCGTAAGGTAACACTCCATCAGTTTCAGAAATTAGTAGGGCATCTGAACTTCACCTGAAGAGTAGTAGCACCAGGGCGCACCTTCATCTGGTGCCTGTGTGATGCCATGAAGGGTGTAAAGTGCCCCCTTTATCGCATTTGAGTGTCTATGGAAATGAGAGCAGATTTGGAGGTTTGGGTTTCCTTCTTACAATAGTATAATGGCGTCTCTTTTTGGAGACAGGAAATTTTTGGAGACAGAGGCGCCTCTGGCATTTATGGTTTTGGGGTAATCTTTATGGACCGATGGTGTGCACAACAGTGGCCTCAGCATTGGAAGGAAACTACAATTTGCAGGGATTTGACCTTTTTAGGGTTTTTCTCTATCGTAGTTGCTGTGTGGCTCTGGGCTGATCTTCTTTCTAATGCTGCTGTCCATTTTTGGTGTGACAACATGGCCACAGTTCAAATAGTGAATTCTCTGTCATCTAAAAACATATGGTTAATGAGACTGGTCAGAGCCATGACTTCCCATTGCCTTCAGTTTAATGTAATCTTCTATACCGGGGCTGAATAATGGAATTGCTGACACTTTGTCACGTAACCAGATGTCCAGGTTCTGGGAGCGGGCTGTGGGATCTTGGAGAGCTGAAGCAACAGAGGTCATGATGGGATCAGTTGCACCCAACATGCGGGCAGTATATGAGAGAGCAGAGAGGGAGCAGATAGAGTGTTCTTTGCCTGATCTTTGGCCCATACCCATCAATCACTTGCTGGAGTTCTGTGTGGCTTTACATCGCAGAGTAATGGCTGCTAGAACACTGAAGGGTAGGTTAGCGGGTCTATCCTTTTGGGCCAAGATTCTTGGCCTGGAGGACATGACCGCAGACTTTAGGGTTAGGAAAATGCTTGAGGGATGGTCAAGATCTGCCCCTCCCATTCCAGGTAAGCATTGTCCCATTACACTAGAGATTTTATGTGGCTTACATGAGCAATGGGCGACCCTGTGTTTCTCCAATTATGAGCACACTCTTTTTCACGCGACTGCACTCACTACATTTTGGGGGGCCTTTAGAATGGGCAAAGTTCTGGCCAGTTCTAAATTGGATACGTCTAGTCATCCATTTCAATTGGACGATGTTCAGCTTTTCCCCAATAGAGCAGTGCTGCACCTTCGGCAGTCTTAGATGGACCAAAAGGGGTGTGGTTATTCAATTACGCTAGCTGCAGCAGGGTGCAAAGAGATCTGTCCTCACACTGCACTTCAATGCTTTCTTAACTTGCGGGGAAGAAAACCTGGTTTTCTTTTCTGCCATGATAATGGGTTGCCTTTAACACGTTATCAGATTTGGTCAGTTGCCAAGAAGGCTCTACAGGTGATGGGTCTGGGTAACCATCAATTTGGGACACACTCTTTTAGGATAGGAGCGGCCTCTACAGCAGCGTCTGCCAGGCTGGGAGATGCTAAGGTTCGTGCCATTGGGAGATGGTGATCAGGGGCATCTAAGGTGTATGTGCGGAGCTGAGATTCGCATGAGGCCTTGTTATGTTTATGTTAATAGTTCTCTTTTCTTGTTGATAGTTCTACCTAATTTTGGCAGATTCTTGGTGGAGACCAGAGCCTTGGAGGGTCCTCATCTGCGGCCACAGCATGGTCTTCTGGGCTAGCCACAGAGCGACTCGAGAAACTGTTGGCACACAGTTGGGGCTCGGTCTGTATGCCTCCATCCAGTGGGCTGGTCGGAGAGGAATGTGCTGGGATGATCTCCTCCAGGCATTGTTTTATGCCGACACGCTTCCCGGCCCACCACAGGTTTTAGTTCTTCACCTGGGGGGCAATGATTTAGGCCTTCTGAAAGGGAAGGCCCTAATTATGCAGGCTAGGGTGGACTTTGAGATCGTATGGGGTTTGTGTGGTCAAATATATTGCTTCAGCGCCAGTGGCGCAATGGAAGGGATGCCCGTAGTTTAAATAGGGCTGTCAAGGAGGTGAATAGGCCGATTTGGCTGGGCTGACAAGGCTGGGTCATTCCACACCCGGCCATTGTACCTTACAGAGAGGATATTTATAGGGCTGACGGAGTTCACCTCTCCAATGCAGGGAATGATATTTTCCTGCAGGATCTGCATGTGGGTTTGCTGGACTTCTTCCAGAATTGGTGGGGGTAGGACACCTAAGCTGAGGCTTGGTGCCCTTTGGTGGTGGAACGTACTGGAATTTGATATAGCAGAGTAGGGATGGTGACCACTCTGGCACCTTTCGATGATTGGCATGTCTGGAGTTCCTGCTTATCGTGAGTTTTACGGCTCCCATGTCAGGATATGGTATGCCTTTGGAGATTCTCCTGCCTCATCTACTCAGAGTTTTATGGCTTTGCGTGGGGATGACATGGGGTGGTCTCCCACACCATGAAGTGTCTGATAAGAAAGGGGCTGGGTTTACCTGACTCCTGACTTACAAGAGTGGCTCGCCCATAATGACAGGCTAGTTGCCTATAGATTCCTGCACTTTCACATGCAGATCCATGAGGCCCAAGTTTATCCATAACTGTTGTCTGTGTCTTTATTCCATTCTTCCTTCTCCACTCGCAATAAATACACATATCTTTAAATACACATATCTTTAAATACACATATCTTTAAATACACATATCTTTAAATATATTGGAAGCAGGAAACATGCTAGGGAGGCAGTTGGACTGTTGTACGACAATGGAGTTAAAGGAGTACTAAAGGCAAAAAAGGAGGTTGTGGAGAAACTGAATGAATTCTTTTTATCTGTCTTCACTGAAGAAGATATAGCATTGATACCTGTGCCTGAACTGATGTTTTCAGGAAGGGAATCTGAGGAACTGAGGCAAATACTGGTGATGAAAGATGAAGGTCCCAACTTTACTGACAAACTGAAATTTAATAAACCATGAGACCCAGATGGTAACCACCCTAGAGATCCCAAAGAATACAAATGTGAAATTGTAGAACTTCTAACAAAAATATGCATCATGTCCTAAGATCAGCTTCTGTACCAGAAGACTGGAGAATGGCCAAGGTAGTGCCAATTTTTAAAAAGGGATTGAGGGGGGATCCAGAAATTACAGCTCAGTTAGCTGAATTTCTCTTCTGGGTTAATTGTTGAAAGCATTATTAAATATAAATTTAGTAAGCGTATAGAAGAATAAGCCCTGCTGAAAAAGAATCAACATGGCTTCTGCAGAGGCAACTTATGTCTCACTAATCTTTTAGAGTTCTTTGAAAATGTCAGTAAACATGTAGCCATTGTTTACTTGGACTTCCAAAAGGCTTTTGATAAAGCCCCTCTCCAAACTTAGCAGTCATGGGGAGGTTCTCTTATGGATCAGTAATTGGTTAAAGAACAGAAAGCAGAGAGTAGGAATAAATGGCAAATTTCCCCAGTGGAGGGATCTGTACTGTGACTAGTTAATAAATGATCTAGAATTAGAAGTAAAAGCAGTGAGATGGCCAAACCTGCTGATGACATCAAATTATTTAGGGTGGTTAAAACACAAAGGGGCTGCAAAGAGCTCAGAAAGATCTCTCCAAACTGGGAGATGGGCATCAAAATGGCAAATGCGGTTCAATGTAAGCAAGTGTAAAGTGATGTACTTTGGGACAAAACATCTAAACTTCAAGTATATGCTGATGGGATCTGAGCTAGTGGTGACTGACCATGAAAGAGATCTTGGGCTTGTGATGGGCAGCTCAATAAAAAGGTCAACCTAGTGTGTGGCTGCTGTAAAAAGTCAAATTCCATGTCAAGCATAATTAGGAATTGAAAATAAAACTGCCAAGATCATACTCCTCTTATACAAATCGATGGTGTGACCACACTTGGAATACTATGTACAGTTTTTATCACCACACCTAAAAAAGGATATTATAGAGTTGGAAAAAGTACAATTAAAATTATCAAGTGGCTGGAGCAACTCCCCTATGAGAATGGGTTACAATATCTGGGAGTATTTAGTTTAGAAAAGATATGAGTAAGGGGAGAAATGTACAAAATTTTGCAGAGATGTATACTTGAACTCATGAAACTGATTGGTTGGAGATTCAGGACAGATAAACCGAAATACTTCTTCACAGTATATAGTTTAGGAATTCACCACCACAAGAGGTAGTGATGGACACCAATTTGGAAGGCTTTGAAAGGATGGAACAACTTCCTGGAGGAGAAGGCTATCATTTGCTAGTACGCTTGATGGCTGTATGCTACCTCCAGGATCAGAGGCAATATGCCTATGTATACCAGTTGCCAGGGAACATGACCAAGGGAACATGACCATTGCACTTGTCCTACTTGGGGTTTCCCCACAAGCAGCTGGTTGGTCACTGTGTGAACAGACTGCTGGACTAAATAGAACCGTGGACTGATCCAGCATGGCTCATTGTGTTTTTATGCATGCCTCCTAGGGCTAACAAACTGAAAAGAAGTTAATTACAACGTTGGAACTGCCCAGTTCAAATGATATTGTATCCATTCAATATGCTACTAATTAATTTTATGAAACAATTCATTGTTGTTTTGTGGAAAAATAGAACAGCAGACAATTTTCTGCCCCACATCACAGAGAATGAGTATTTGAACTTGCTTATTTTCCTCTTTGCTCCATGGCCCTTTTGTACTTAGTCTATTAATTTATAAGCCATTATTTAAAACTGTGGACACCAAGCCAACCACAGTCCAAAAGCCAGGAAGTACCTCCTTCTGTGTTCGGGTAAGACTTTGGGGGTGGAAGTCCTGGACCCCACAAAGCAGAATGAGTAGGAAGACCCCCAAACAGAGCAGAAGCAGCCTATCCCGTTTTGAAGTAAGGGGGGCCATCATAAGACCATTTGGACTTTAAGTCCAAAGTCCAAAGTCTAAAATTATTTATTTATTTATTTTAAATTTATTGCATTATTTAGTAGGGGTGTGCATCGGATCGGATCGGATCCACGATCCGAATCCGATCCGACCCAAAATCGGGAAAATCCGATCCGATCCGATCCGGCCAACCTCCGATCCGATCCGATCCGATCCGATGAGGTCCGATCCGGATCGGACGCCATTTTGAATGCTTTTTCCCATAGCCAAGTATTGTTTTACAAAAACGCCTATAACTTTTTCATTTTTAAAGATAGAAGGATGAAACTTGGGCACATTGTAGACTGGTTAGGGGTAGTTATCTGTGAGAAATTTCAGAAAGATTGGTGCATGAGTTTTGTGGCAATTAATTTTTTAATAAATACCCAGGAATGCCTATAACTTTGTCATTTTTAAAGTTACACACATGAAACTTTGCCACATTGTAGGGGGTACCTTGGGACCTATGTGTGTGAAATTTCAGAAACGTAGGTGCTTGTCTTGTGTGGCAATTAATTTTTAGAAAAATGGGTAGTAGTGGGGTAAATACAGTTACGCCTCCCATTTTTTTATTTTTGAAGATACAAACAGAAAACATGGGCACATTACAGGTACCACTTGCCTTGATATGTGTGTGAAATTTCAGAAACATTGGAGCTTTCCTTGTGTGGCAATTAATTTTTGAAACAATGAGGAAAGAAACACCTATAACTTTGTCATTTTTAAAGTTACACACATGAAACGTTGCCACATTGTAGGTGGTACCTTGGGACCTATGTGTGTGAAATTTCAGAAACATAGGTGCTTGCCTTGTGTGGCAATTAATTTTTTAATAAATACCCAGGAATGCCTATAACTTTGTCATTTTTAAAGTTACACACATGAAACTTTGCCACATTGTAGGCGGTACCTTGGGACCTATGTGTGTGAAATTTCGGAAACGTAGGTGCTTGCCTTGTGTGGCAATTAATTTTAGAAAAATGGGTAGTGGTGGGGTAAATACAGTTACGCCTCCCACTTTTTTATTTTTGAAGATACAAACAGGAAACATGGGCACATTACAGGTACCACTTGGCTTGATATGTGTGTAAAATTTCAGACAGCTGGGTCCAGGCATGTGGTGGCAAGGTATTTTTGAAACAATGAGGAAAGAAACGCCTATAACTTTTTTATTTTAAAAGTTAGAAGTCTGAACATTGCTCACTTTGTAGATGGGTTAGGGGTAGATATGTGTCAGAAATTTCAGAATTATAGGTCCAGGCATTTGATGGCTATGGAATTTTTAAATTACATGTTTCAAAAAAATTTCTACAGAGGCCAGGTCTTCCCCTCCCGCTTCCCGCGAAGAAAAGGAAACACTCTCTCGTCTCGATCCCTTTGATCCTTGCTAGTAGTATCCATTACAGGGCTCGTGTTTCCTTTCCTACTTTCACTTTTCAAGCAGAACGGCTGAGCCTAGCTGAGTTTTGCAGCCATGCGTGCAAGGAAGGATCACTCTGGTCTCGATCCCTTTGATCCTCTGTAGTATCCATTACAGGGCTCGTGTCTGCTTTCACTTTGTACTCAAGCAGACACGAGCCCTGTAATGGATACTACCAAGGATCAAAGGGATCGAGACCAGAGTGATCCTTCCTTGCACGCATGGCTGCAAAACTCAGCTAGGCTCAGCCGTTCTGCTTGAAAAGTGAAAGTAGGAAAGGAAACACGAGCCCTGTAATGGATACTACTAGCAAGGATCAAAGGGATCGAGACGAGAGAGTGTTTCCTTTTCTTCGCGGGAAGCGGGAGGGGAAGACCTGGCCTCTGTAGAAATTTTTTTGAAACATGTAATTTAAAAATTCCATAGCCATCAAATGCCTGGACCTATAATTCTGAAATTTCTGACACATATCTACCCCTAACCCATCTACAAAGTGAGCAATGTTCAGACTTCTAACTTTTAAAATAAAAAAGTTATAGGCGTTTCTTTCCTCATTGTTTCAAAAATACCTTGCCACCACATGCCTGGACCCAGCTGTCTGAAATTTTACACACATATCAAGCCAAGTGGTACCTGTAATGTGCCCATGTTTCCTGTTTGTATCTTCAAAAATAAAAAAGTGGGAGGCGTAACTGTATTTACCCCACCACTACCCATTTTTCTAAAATTAATTGCCACACAAGGCAAGCACCTACGTTTCCGAAATTTCACACACATAGGTCCCAAGGTACCGCCTACAATGTGGCAAAGTTTCATGTGTGTAACTTTAAAAATGACAAAGTTATAGGTGTTTCTTTCCTCATTGTTTCAAAAATTAATTGCCACACAAGGAAAGCTCCAATGTTTCTGAAATTTCACACACATATCAAGGCAAGTGGTACCTGTAATGTGCCCAAGTTTCCTGTTTGTATCTTCAAAAATAAAAAAATGGGAGGCGTAACTGTATTTACCCCACTACTACCCATTTTTCTAAAAATTAATTGCCACACAAGACAAGCACCTACGTTTCTGAAATTTCACACACATAGGTCCCAAGGTACCCCCTACAATGTGGCAAAGTTTCATGTGTGTAACTTTAAAAATGACAAAGTTATAGGCATTCCTGGGTATTTATTAAAAAATTAATTGCCACAAAATGCATGCACCAATCTTTCTGAAATTTCTCACAGATAACTACCCCTAACCAGTCTACAATGTGCCCAAGTTTCATCCTTCTATCTTTAAAAATGAAAAAGTTATAGGCGTTTTTGTAAAACAATACTTGGCTATGGGAAAAAGCATTCAAAATGGCGTCCGATCCGGATCGGACATCTGGTCCGATCCGATCCGACCAGCCTCCGATCCTATCCGATCCGATCCGACCCCCCAGGTCCGATTCCGATCCGCTATCCGATCCGATCCGGGGGGTCAGTGCACATCCCTATTATTTAGTTATATGATTTATACACTGCTGTACTTTTAATAAAATTCTTGAGTGGTGAACAATAGAAAGGAAGAGAATTCAAAGTTAAAATCTTTAAAATCAAATTATGCTAATGAAAACATGGCTGGTCAGTAGGGAAAGGCTAAAAAGGATTTTTAGGTTGCCTAAATTTAATTTTTTGAATCATTTAACTGCACTATTTCCTGTTTCCTCTTTCCATCCAGTAGGTGTACATGCTATTGTTAGCCCTCTGCCCGAGGCCCTGAAAATATATTGTTAAATATTGTACTTGTGTTATGGTTATTGCATTTTTTAACCTACAAGACACTCCAATGAAAAATCCTCTACATTTTGTCTGATGTGAACCCAATAAATCAACTTCATGCCAATCCACACAGAAGATGTGGCAGTTCTACACCACGGTCCATGGAGACCTGGAGACCTGAAAAGAAGGTATTAAGCAACCCTCTACACTGTTGTTAATATCTTTAAGTTACACTACGCAAGGAGGCATCACAGAACCAGATGGGCTTGTGTTGATATTAAAAATTGACAATCTGCCTTGAAAATAATAGAGCTTGGCAGCTGGAGGATGAAAGGCTGCAACAGAAGAAAAACATGGGCCAACACCCTTGACGTTGGTGGCCACCCCCTTCTTGACTGTTTCTTCCCACAGACCAGTTTTCTAAAGCTCTTTCCACTTTGCAAAAACATATCAGAACCGAAGAGTTTATCTGACCTGACCTTTCGCCTAGTGCTGAACCCTCTTTCATGTTAATTCTTTTCACAAAAGCCATCACATGTAATGTCCCTGCAGAGCTTTGTCTTATTTGGCCCATTATTGTTGTTATTATTATTATTATTATTATTATTATTATTATTAATTTTCCACATGAAAACTGTAGAACTATAACTGATAATGCATTCATCAGGAAACAACTGGAGCACGTGAAAAATGACTGTTACTTGTGCATCCAAATGAGATAATTTGAGCATCTCTCATTGGGAGAAAAAAAAATACTGGTAGTAGTGAGGAGGGGGAGATGGTGAATTAACCCCCAAATATTTATTGATTACTTAAAATATTTGATCCCTTCCTTTCCATCCTTTTAAAGACCTCAAGGTGATGACAATCTATACCAATAAAAACAAATACATTACATTCAAAACAGAAATGTACATCAGCAGCATTGTAAATAAACAGAACAGCCCTCAGAAGAGAAACAGCAAGCCAGGACAGAAACAATAAAGAGATCAGATAAACCAGTTGCCACCCATTCCAAGCAGGGTGAAATAGCAGTGTCTTTATCTGGCATATAAGAGCCAGTAGGTGGGAACCAACCAGGCCCCCTGAGGTAAAGAAAGTTATGGTAGCAAATGAAGACAAAAATGTCACTTGACAAGACAACATTTTCATTTTGATTTTCTTTCAATATTTTCATATTTCCATTCTGGAAGCTGTCCACTATTGCCTAGAAGAACCTTGTTTCTTTAAAACCTCCATTAATTAGAATTCCTGGTAATCCAAGTTTAACATGGGGAGATTGCACACCATCGCAGCACAAACTTAAGTAACTTGTGTTTCTGTTTAGCTCCCCCCCCCATTAATTACTAGTATCAATAGCATTGTCAAGATTAATAATCTAACAGCTGAGTGTGTTCTCAAAGTCCTTCTCTGAGTGCCTTTTTATACTGAGGTGCAGCAAGTATCTGCTCATGAGTGGGTCTTCTCAATACAATAATGTATTTGTTTTTATCTGTTTTAATGGTTTATCTATTTTATGATTTTATATTTGCATTTATTGTTGTTCCCCGCCTCGCTCTGGATGGAGAGGCGGGGTAGAAATAAAATAAATAATAAATAAATAAATAAAAATAATAGTCTCCCCTTTATGGAATGCCATCCCTAGAGGGGGTCTGCCTGGTACTTATCATTTCTTTTCCTGCCTTTTAAAATGCTTACATATTCTTGCTGTTTAGTGTGTACCCTGACCTGGTATTATTATTATTATTTCTTTGAAACATTTTAGATCTTACTACCTGTCATGTTTTATTCTCTGTTGGTTATAAACACTTTTTGTACTGTTTGGATATTGATCTTATGTATGAAGATAATTATTCTTTTATTTGTGTTTCAGCTAGGCTGACCAGATAAAATCCAGGTCAGGGCTCCTGTAACTTTAACAGTTGTAGAGAAAAGGGAATTTCAGCCAGTTTAATTTGTATGCAATTAGTTCCTGGTGAAATTCCCTCTTCGTCACAACAGTTAAAGGTGCAGGCACTATACTAGAGTGACCATATACAAAAGAAGGCAGGGCCCCTGCAACTTTAACAGTTGTGATGAAGAGGAAATTTCACTAGGAACTAATTGCATACAAATGACACTAGCTGAAATTCCCTTTTCTCTACAACTGTTAAAGTTACAGGAGCCCTGACCTGGATTTTATCTGGTCACCCTAGTTTCAGCTGTATTTATGTATGGCACCCTGAAAACAATTGGTTATAGGGCAACTGGTAAATCAAATAAATTGCTAAATAGGTACAAACAGGACAGGCAAAAATAAGTACTTCCTAAAGCACATAATTAAGCTATGGACTAGTGATGGCTGCAAATTGAATTGGATGGCTTTAAATGGGAATTAGACAAATGTATGGAGAATAAGGTTGCCAAAGGCTACTCGTGAAGATTATAGTTAACACTCCAGTATGCCTCTGAATAATGGTTGCAGAGGAACAAGAATGTGAGGGCATTACTGCACTCCTGATTGTGGCTTGTTTTATCGATATCTGGTTGGCCCCTGGTTACCAATTCCTGAACTAATTGGTTTTTTGTGTGATCCAGAATGGCTTCTTATGCAAGGCCAATTTCCTGTTACATTTCTGAACATGTCCATGCAAATATATGAATATACCCCATTGTATATTTTGACTTAGCTCATTTAGGAGAATTTTACTGCCTCAGAAGCTCAAGCTAGACATCATGGTAAAATTTGCATTTGCCTCAGAAAATGGCAAGTCACACATTAAGCTCCACCTTCTTTTGTTATTAATACCCATTAAACAACCAAGTACACCGATTGTGGGTTGAAGGGTTGCCCTGATTGGCTCTGGACCTAGGACCAATTTTAGAAATCCAGTAGAGAGGTCTTATTGAATATTCTGCCTCCCTGCTGCATTCCTAGAGAAAGTCAATGGCAATTGGCTCTGGGGGAACCAATCAGGACCATAATTAGAAATCCAGCAGATAGGTCTTATTGTACATTTTGGGTGTCTGCTGCCTTCCCAAAGAAATTTAGTGGCAACTGATAATGCCTTAGCCAGTTGAGAAGAAGGAAACAGAGCAGGCAGCCATGTTCAGAAGTACCAGCTAGCCCCACCCCAGGCACTGTCAGCAGCACTAATAGAGGTGAGAATAGGGTGATCATATGAAAAGGAGGACAGGGCTCCTGTATCTTTAACAGTTTCATAGAAAATGTAATTTCAGCAGGTGTCATTTGTATATATGCAGAACCTGGTGAAATTTCCTCATCATCACAAAGTTAAAGTTGCAGAAGCCCTGCCCTCTTCTGTACATGGTCAAAAACAAGGTTCCTGCAGCTTTAACTGTTGTGATGAAGAGGGAATTTTACCAGGTTCTGTATGCATACAAATGACACCTGCTGAAATTCCCGGTTCTTTGCAACTGTTAAAGATACAGGAGCCCTGTCCTCCTTTTCATATGGTCGCCCTAGGTGAGAAGAACAGGAGGGCAGCTGCACAGAAAGTGGATGACTTGCTCTTTCTGGAGAAAAGGAGAAAATGGTGTTAGGAAACCCTTCCCCTTATAGACAAGGCACCCCTGTTTTTGGTGGCAAAGTCATAATACCTTTTTTGAGCCAGAGCGATGCTCAGTGCTTGTGCTTTTTCCGGGGAAAAGCTACATCAGGAGAACCCCTCCATGTTCTTTCATCACACAAGCGGTGGCACAAACGGTGTGTAAAACATTGCATGCACTCGGTGCCAAATGTGGAAATCATGGAATTTACTCTTTCTGTATAGCATTACTGCATAAATAACCCAAGCATTTATATATATATATATATATATATATATATATATATATTAGGGATGTGCACTGGATTGGATCGGATCCACGATCCGAATCTGATCCAGGCAGAAATCGGATAAATTATCCGATTTCCGATCTCACCGCTGGATCGGCCGATCCAATCCGAACTGATCCGAAAAGGTTCCGATCCGGTTCGGATGGATCGGCGGATTGGCGGGCGCCCGCTGGCACCCACCACCACTTCCATTGGCGGGCGCCAGCAGGCGTCCATCGATGGAAGTGGACAGTGGGGGGGGGCTTCCCTAGCGGGGCTGTCCGCAGCGCGCTTACCTTCCAGGGACGTCCGCTCCCGTCCGGCGCCGGCTGCTACTGCGAGCGGGCTTCGTGGCCTGCTCCAGGGTCATCACCCGGCACACCACCCTGGAGCAGGCCGCGAAGCCCGCTCGCAGTAGCAGCCGGCGCTGGACGGGAGCGGACGTCCCTGGAAGGTAAGCAGTGGCAGGGGGGGGAGGGAGCGTGGGGGAGGGGGCTTACTTGCCGGGGCCGTCCACAGTGGATGGTCCCGGGGGGGAGGGAGTTAGGCCCCCCCTCACCCACCCGCCACCATTTTTTCCTCATAGACTTGCATTGCAATGCAAGTCTATGGGGAAAAAAATGGCGGCCGATACAAACATTTCCGATTTTTGGATCGGGATCAGACTCAATCCAGTCCAGGGGGCCTCCGATTTTGTCCGATCCGATCCGTGACAAAATTGGAGGTCCCGATCCGGGTCCCGATCCGATCCGGGGGGATCCGTACACACCCCATATATATATATATATATATATATATATATATATATAAGATTATGATCACATACAGAGGGAAACAGAAAGGAAAGGGTTATATTGTGAATGGAACAAAGTACTGCTGTTTGGGAAAGAAAACCGTAACAATGACATCTCTCATATAAATATATGCTGTAGCAATGGCAAAGGACTCATATATTTCTCCCTTTAAAACACACAGAAAACAGGAACTGGGAAAGGATTAGGTCCCTGCCTCTTCATATTTTAAAGGGGCAAGCAAATAAGACCCAAACATAACGTGCCCAGGTGATGTGGGATGTGTATCTTGTACACGGGGATCTGTACCTTAGTGGAAAATATTCGGAGAGAAGTAGTTCTGGGGAACTGAGCTAAGAAGAATCAGGTTAGTTTGGAGACAAGATTAGCTGGGATATTTTTTTCCTGGTGATCACAAAGGTGCTGAGGGGGAATAACTTTAATTCTCTTTCTGTATCCCAGGGAACAAGAAAACATTTTACATCCACTAGAACAGCCAGGAATTTAGAAAGGCCTTGTGGCATAATGAAAAGTGAGTGAAGCTAAAAGGACAGTGCTAGCAATTGTGCTGCTAATAAATGAAGTTTCACAAGTGAGGCCCAAGCTCAGGGAAGGAAACTAAGGCAGCACTTCAGGAGGATATGTTAGCAGTTGTTCATTCAACTTCATTTTCTGACCCTATACGCTGTTTTCTTTTATATATATATATATATATATATATATATATATATTGGTCCTGCTTAAATGACACTTGAACATTCATTTTTATAAATTCGTATCAGCTGGACCAGAAACAAGCATATTCTTCTCTTACCATGCAAAATAATAATAATAATTGCAAACTATTTTGGGTTATTTTAATGATATATTATTATTATTATTATTATTATTATTATTGTTGTTGTTGTTGTTGTTGTTGTTGTTGTTTTATGCTTTGGTTTTATTGCATTTTATTATGATTTGTGAACCACTTCGGAATTTTTTAAAAATGCAGTCTTTTGGGACTTCAAAGAGACCGTCTACACGGAGACACTTTCTGAGGTGATTCAGTTTAAAACCAGATTTTCATCATTTCGGATTTGCTCCCCATATGGAACATGTGGCCAGCTAATATGGCGTATACCTGGGGAAAAAGTACTGTGGCCAGGGAAATGTCATCAGGAGAAACAGCATTATTTTGTGCATATGTGGGTGGAGTTCCACGACTGAATGACACGTCATCAACAAAAATCCAACAAAGGATTGAATAGGGAAGGCAGGGGGAGTGGGAATAAGTACAATTGAAGACAATGTGATTTATTTCTGAGTTGATGTGTCCTACGGAGGCTATCCATGCTGATTAAAAAAAAAAAAAAGAGTAATCCCAAAAGCAATTTCCATTTCACACCCCTCTCTCCCATATTGAGTATGTGTAGTTGAAGAAAATGTGATTTACTTCTTAGTTGACACAAAAACCTGATCTTGATCAGTAGGATATTTGACTCATCAAGAAAGAGGTTAACTTCTCTCTTTTGAAGGAGCTACCTTTGCTGGAGGTGAATCTTTTCTTTTTCTTCCCCCCCTCCCCCAACTCTGTAGCTCCGCACCTCAATAATAATAATAATAATAATAATAATAATAATAATAACGATTTATTTCTTACCCGCCTCTCCGTCTGGATCGATTAAGCAGCTACAGAGATGTGGAGGTGAGGGAGAGAGAAAGAAAAAGTAAAGGTTCCTTTCCAGAGAAGGGTGGATCGTTCGGAAGAGAGAAGTTAACCCCTTCTGTGTCGAGTCCATCCTGTGATAAAGAAGATTAGACTTTACACAGGTTCCACCCCTTCGCAGCCTTCTGTAATGGCGGCTGCAGATTCAGCGAGTAAGGGCCACAGCATTTCTGGAAAAAATATTTAATCTCCTTAACTTGGGCTGGGGTCACCTTAGATGGAGTTATAGGAACACTCGGGAAATTATAAATGGCGCACACAAGCTGCGAAGGGGTGGATGTAGAACATTTGTACATGTGGAGGAGCAGAGGAATGCAGACTGAAACAGAAAAAATAACTGAAGAAAGGACAGCCCATTCATGGTGGTGCAACATCAAAACACTGCAGTGCCAGGGCACACCCACTAATGCACATTTACTTTGGGGATATAGGCCACACTAGAACGGAATCACGCAGAAGCTGTGTTAAAGAAAATATCCATCACTAGACATCTTTCCGAAAATGCGGCTTTTAATGCAGGAGAACCTGTGGTTGTTGCGGAAAGGGGAAAATGGAATGTGTCATGCCCATTTGTGCGGAGGAGTAGCACTGGAGTAAATCCCCCATGTAGATCTGGCCAAGATTTCTTCATATTGCAATATGTTACAAAAAGTATGTTTGGCTGGGAGGCAGGCAATACTTGACTTGAGGGTGAACTGGAAATTTATGTATTTGTAATATTTATATACACTAAATATAATAAATTGCTAAATGGTTTTACTCAGCACATATTCTCGTAAGCTAGCACATATTGTGTGATCTTTTTTTTTTTTTTTTAGCCACTAATATAGATTTTGGATTTTTTTCCCCCTTATGGTCAACACTACTACCTTTTGTTTTGTTTTAAATGAAAACTGGTATATTTTTTTCTGAAATAAAATAAATGAAGTGAATAATAATATTACCTATGTCAGTTAGCAGCCTAACTGCTGTGTTTTTTTTACAAACTGACATTTCATTGAGGTCTTCAAAGGCAGCCTCAGGGCCAGCACTAAGGAAAGGCGTGATTGGGCACCTGCTAAGGGCCCACACTCCAGCAGGGGCCTACTGACAAGGCTCCTCTGGAGCTCCTTTTCCTCTTCACAACTTGTTCACCTGCCTCTCTGGCCCAGATAGTGAGAAGAAAGAGCAGTAGATACTAACTGGCCTGGTTCGGACGACACAATAATCAACCGGGGGGGGGGGGGAATCATCAGTTGTGTTGCTTTTTGTGTTGTGTGAAGGGCAACACACAATGCACACACAACTGACAATAAGCTATTTTGGGCAGTTAAACAACGGAGAAAAACAATGGGCTTGCATGTTGTTTATCCTGAATTCTGTTGTTTAAAGTGTCGTGTGGAGGAACCCCCTCTCTCCATGTACTATTCCATTTGGTCATAGAGTTTGCCAGCCAGAGCAGCAGAATAAACCCCGGCTGCTCCGATACAGCCAGCAGAACTTGCGGTGCATTCTGGGATACGGCCGGAGGACTGAGGGAGGTGGGAGGGAGGAGACACAGCAGCCCAGAAGGATGCTGGGACTTTTAGCCACATGATGGGGGAGGGGCAGTATGTCATGTGACGGGTGCTGCCACGCCGCCACCAAAATAACGCACGGTCAGTATGCCATTTTTCCCTCTGTTGCCTAAAGTGTCGTCTGAATTTACCCACACTCTGCCTGTCAAACAAGCAAGTGGTAGCAATGATGAGAAGAGGATGAGGAGCAATAGCAGCTGCTGATAATGGCAGCGAGGAGGTAGACAAACTGAAATAGGGAGCCCATTGAGGGAGTTTTGGCCTAGGGCTCTACAGAGCATGGAATCGGCAGTGCACTGGGAAGCCCATGCACAATGTATTGCAGTATTTCAACCTATATGTTATTTGGACATAGGTGTGGTTAAGTGAACTCTGTTCAAGTATCTTTTCTCTGCTGCCAGAACAACTGGTTTGTGTAACAAAGCACTTCCTCTTTGCTGTTCTAAGATCCACAGGCTGGCATCGCTCCTGTCCAATCTTATCTGGCTCCTGGGTTTTAGATTTCCCCTTTTTCCTAGGAATTGCTATCCTTGTTAGCTTGTCCTTTCTTCTCTTCCCTATTTCTCTGTTTAAATACATCTATGTTAGATTTCCTGGGCATTTCCCCACCCACAGGTGTTGAATTGATGGCAGTGAGGTCAGACTTCCAAGTGATTCTGCAGTTACAGCCTCTGAAAAGTCAAGGACATAAGTAATGACAATTGCTTAGAGGCAAACTAGATATGATGTTAAATATGCCTTTGCATTTAATCTGTGGGGGAGGGGAGTTGGTGGTGGGTTGTTGTTTTTTAAAATCAAATAGACTCTCCTGGGGAGGGTGATAATTAAAGACATCAGAACAGGCATAGAGAAGGAATTTAATAAGGATGTGCACGCCCAAAAATATCGTGTCGTATCGTTATCAGAATTTCGGACCAAAAAAAATTATCATCTCTGATAATATCATAGGTGACCTGTATCATATCGTATTGTATTTCTGATCATTATCGGAAATCCGATATTATATCGTTTCTCCATTTTGCCCTAGAGAGTTGATTTTTGAGTCAGAGAAAGGCCTAAAACTTCTTAATTTTCCAAGTTACAGGTTTGAAACTTGGTCATAGTGCAGATTGAGAGTTGCTAGTCTTGTGTGTCAAATTTTAGAACAATTGGTGCAAGCGTTACTCGGAAGTAAGTTTTCAAATACACTGTTTCAGGTGGCTGAAATGTGGTCCTTTTTCAAGAGATTGTCGTCCAGTACTCATGGGCATCTCACAGATGGCCTTGAGGGGACTCATCTGTGCCCAATTTCAGATGCACAGCTGCAGGCGTTACTAAGCTCTCAACAACATGCACTGTTTCCGTCGGTAATGCACTCCATGCTGCTGCTGCTGAGACTTATAGGTATATTATGAATACAATGAACTTTCAAAACCTGTGGATAAACCTAGGCAGTGCCTTCCATATGCAGTCATAAAAGTAAAATGTGTTAATCAGAAGATGGTGAACTGCTGCTGCCTTGGTCTCATTGATTAGGCCACACATGTTTGCAAATTAAAAGGATTGGGGGGGTAGGAGAATAGCATGGGCGTTACAGGTATTTTAGCCAGCCTTAGCAGACAGGGCCTCATTGGGCCAGGAGATACCCCAGGTAGCGAAGAAACCTGCAGGATCCCATCAAAACAAGGCTCACGCAACACCTTGACCTCATCATGCTTGAAATTAAAATGACCCAGTCTGCCCGCCATCCCCGTGCAGGCAGGTGGACAGTTCTTCATGCCAGAGCTGCACACATTGGCTGGAGCAGTGGCAAATAAAAGTCACGTTCGGGGTAGGCACTTTGCCAAATTAATATAAGTCACGTTCAGGGTAGAGGTAGGCACTTTGCCAAATTAATATAAGTCTCATTCAGGGTACAGGTAGGCACTTTGCCAAATTAATATATGTCACGTTCAGGGTACAGGTAGGTACATTGCCTGGACCAGAGACTCCAAAAAAAAAAAAAAAAAAAAGGAAATGCGTGAGGGGGATGCTTCTTCAGTCCCTCAGTAATGGACTCCACGACCCAGGGATGTAGTGACGAAAAATAATAATACAGGAATCTCTCAACTCAAGGCTCTCTATAGCAGTCCCTCCAGACTGGAAACATTGGCTGGAGCAGTGTCTTTCAAAAAGAAATAAAGTGTGTGAGAGGGAGAGACAGCCACCCCAGAACTGCTCCCAGCAGCAACAGCATCTCTCCTAGAGCCAGAGCCACCTCGCCCAAGGCGCGCCTTAGAGCCGCGTTTCATACTGGTACAAAGTGATTGAAAATGAAATTATTATTAATATTAATAACAATCCTTTGCAAATAGTTTGTGTGCTGCTTTGACCGGAGATTGTGTAGTGTTGTCCTGTGTAGCAGGCTACAGGACACACCAGCACACTCACAGTCAATCAAGCAAATACATACACCCAGAGAGAGAGAGAGAGAGAGAGAGGGAGAAAAATATTATATATATTGTTTTTTTAAAGAAAGTTGAACAGGGAAGACGACAAAACACATTCCCTCAGTCACAGTACTCCCACTCATGCTAACCTAACCCTTCAATCAAACCAACCAGAAAACGTATAAAAAATTAAAAATTATAACTCAAACACACAAGCAACGAACAGCCAAATGACTACAATGAATCTCTAACAATTTGCCACCAAGTAACTATAAGACCCAGGAGCCAGGACAGAGCTCCAACAAAATCCACCTTTCTCCCCTCAACGCCTAACTCCCCAACAGAGCTGGAACACCAAGTGTGGGGGTTTTATGTGGGGATATCCTTAGCCCTCCTCCAATATTGTGATTGGAGCCTGCTGGAATGATTGGTCACTGTCTCATCAAGCACACCCCACCTTCTAGCTCTGTCCATGTGGCGGCAAAAGAGAAAGAGATTTCCGATAAAATGATAAAATGATAAAATATGATAATTATCGTAGGCTTTTTTTATCGTCTCCGATAATTATCGTAGGTTTTCCTATCGTATCGTTATCGTTAATCGTATGCACGATAAAGAGTGTATCGTATCGTTATCGTACATTTTAATGATACAATATACATCCCTAGAATTTAACCCTTCCATCCCCTGCCAAAGTGCTGAGGAAAAGTCCATCTCTGAAGCCATTATTTCCCTCCAAAGGAAGTACAAGCTTCAGAACAAGGATTTTTCCTCAGGATTGGAGCAGATGGGAAAAGAGTTAAATTTCCTCTCTATGACTGTTCTGGTCTGGTTAATTATCAGCCCCTCCACACTGTTCCTGTCTGATACAATTTACAGATTGAAACCCCTGCATGTTGGATGAAAAGACAAGACACATTTAAAGTCGGATGTTATTCAGCGCACAGAGCCAAACTACATATTACGCGAATCACATTATGTGTAGCTGAAGCGTCTCTTACATTTAACTCTGTGTGTCCTCATAAATTTGGTTCAGGACCATAGGTCTTCAGGGGGGGAAGGTTTAAACCTCCCACCCACCTCTGGTGTGTGTGTGTTTTTAAATAAAATTAAGTCTCCATCAGAGTCAATGGGTCTTGTCCCCTTCTTTAAATCTTCCACACCCCCACCCATGGGGGAGAGGAATTTTAGGGGGATAATGGGTGGGAGAAGGTTTATCCCGCTCTTTCTGGAATATCATGGTGCTGATCCAAATCTAGGCCACACATGCTTCAGAGAGAGTAAAATGTAAGAGAATCCTCTTATTTTTTTTAGAGTTTGGCCCTTAGACATCAGAATTCAAGTATCAAATCTGTGACATAAACACTGTAGGAACTCCGACTAATTGGGTTTTCAAGCAGTAAAAGACTTTGCCACTATACTCATCCATTGTGTTGTGTACCACCTTGGAAATATGAGTGGTAAATTTCTAGAGCTGCTTCCCCCACCCCACATGTGCATTTTGGAAAACGTGTATATGTGTTTGTTCGTGTGTGCATGTGTAAGATCAGTGCATGCTGTTAATACATCAGAAAACTTCTGTGGAAACTCTGATTCACTTCTCTCAGCAACTAAGAGAAACAAATGGCACTGGCTTCAAATGACTTTCCAGACGCTAAGGAGGGCAATGCAGTAAGATTGATACTGGGGCCTTTCGAAAGGGTTGCTTGTTTTCACAGGAACACAGGCTGATAATGACTGTATTCCTAGGCTACCTCTTCCCATAGCATCCCATGCAATATGCATCTGAACAAATTCAAAACGATATTTATTTTTAAAAATTGAATCATATAAAATACAGCTGATGTGGCTGAACTCTTCAAGTGATGTGTTAGTAAAATATAAAGAAGTGACTGATTTTGCTTCACCTGCAGTTATATTTACCAAGTGTCTTGATTGTTACTCATCCATAATCTGAAAACTGTTTGAAAAACATATTGAACCAAACCTGCACTATATTTGGAGCATTCACAATGCTAGTTCAATGTATCCAACATGATTTTCAGTGCCAATGGACTGCATTGTATAAACCCTGCTTGCAAAGCAATAGTTGATTAACGACTTTTTGTATCTTCCTCCATTCTGGTCCAACTGATTTGCAACTTACATTTTAATAGAAATAATTAATGCTTTGAATGAAAATGTCCAACTAGGTAAAATTCAAACATAACATTAGCCAGAAGATACATTATCAGTGACCTATCCCAAAATGGCAGTGATAGATGTGTAAACACCCCTGTATTTGCAAAAGGTTGGACTTGCTGCCTTCTGTGCTGTCACGTTCAGCATTGCTGCTTGCAAAACAGCATGGATTGAGCATCTTGTGCTTTACTTCTTGGAAGTTGCTTCCTGGAAAATATTATATTCTGTTCCTAAAATTAAATTTTCAGATGTACCTTAATTCCAAATTACATTTGATTCCTAAGAGTGTGTAGTGTTCTTCACAAATGTAATTGCTTGACTTTTGAAATTATAGATTAACATTTACAGATAATGTTGACCAGTTTGAAAATAATATTGATGTTCAAAACATTTAAAAATAAATAAATAGAGGTGGCTGAGTAGCTTACAATTCACGTTACACTTTTGATGTTTATATGTATAACTGAAAAATGCATATTAGAATTTTGACATTATAGTGCTCCATTGAAGTTGTGTAATAATAGTAGCTATGATATGTTAACCTATCCATGTTGCACTAATTCCAGGGCATATTGTGGTTATTATGAATCCCCTTCTTTACTCTCACAATATGCCCATTATTAAAATTAATATCAGAAATGAATGTTTTAGTGTTACCAGTCTAGTGGATTTACAACATATTGAGTTTGAGCTTATATATCCATATAGAATTGAATTTAGCCTTGATTGCCGGTTGTTTGACTCTGTTAATTGCACTATAAAAGTGTGGCATTCTTTTTCATCCCTCCCCCCCGCCCCCGCCCCCCTCCCCCGCCCCCCCGCAATTGCTAGCTATAACATGACTATATTTTTAGATTTCAATATGTATACTAAAAAAGGTAGATTTCCTACCAAAGCCAGCAATCTGATGTTCAAGGCTAGTTTGGTATGATTGAAGAACATGCCCTAATACTATGTACAAAATAGGTATCTACCAGGAATACCTATGATAAATAGGTACTGTTTCCATTTGTTATTTCATATGGAATTTATGCATGCCCATGGCACTCATAAGATCTAGCAGGAACAGTTCCCAGTTCTGTCTAAATATATCTATGCATATTGGTCAGTTTATACAATTCTCTATGTTTTTGTTCTTTCCTCTCAATATGACTTAAAAAACTTTCCTGGATATGTACATTTTCTTACGATAGTTGGGAAACAATGGTGTCCAACACCAACTGAAGTCATGATGCATGGGATTCTCTGTAATTAACATAATACAGATTGGGCCAGTTTGCACGATCATTGCATGGCTTATTTAAGCCATGGGAGTTGCGGTGCATGCCGGTGGCCATTTAAATATTCAACCCCCAGTTGGGGGGTGGGTTCCATAGTATGCTGTGTCATCCAAACCTGGGCAGTAGGATTCAGATGACACAATATATAACTGTACAACAGACCAATTGGAACAACAGACAAATAACTTTTCAACAGACCATGGGTACAGCAAACTAAGGCAATTCCCCGCTGTGGGTTGAATATTCAAAATGGCCGACAGCACACACCACAACCCATTGTAGCTTAAATAAGCCACAGTGGTCTGTGGTGACCATATGAACCCAAGGGAGTGGAATATTTATCCCCATCCTCTCTTTAGCATGTTATCCCAAGAACAAATTCTTGAGAACTTCTTGCCAATTTTAAAAACCATTACCTCTGAATCCAGCCATGCTACTAACAAGAGCTGATAATTGTTTGGTCTGAGGCACTCCTTAGCCATTTGCTCTCTTCTATTAAGGGCAGGTTTCTGTTAAAATAAATGAAGTTTGTAGCCCTTTTCTTTGTAGGGATAGCCTTTCCAATCCCTATACAAATCCAGGTTCTGTTGTTCTGTTAAGCTAGCCATGCAGAAAACTGTTTCCAGCCAAAGAATAGGAGTAGCCAACGTATGAACTCTATACCTCAATGAGGTGTTAACATCAAAGCTTTCTTGGTCCATTTAAATGCTAACATTATTAGGCAAGGAAGTCTAAGAAACAAGCACTCAGTGGGAGTCAAAGAACATGTTGTAAAAAGAGTTCTCTTTATGCTCATCACACTCCAATTCACTTAGGATGAGCTCTTGTTCTTTGCCTTCCAGTTTCCTAATTAAGTCTTCTTTTGCTTTCTAAAGTGTTTAGGCTGGAGGGTGTTTCTCCCCGCCCCCCCGCCTACCTATACCATTAGCTTTTTTTCTTTTCCCTTCCTTTTCCTATCTTCCTTCCTCTGTTGTTAAGTACAATGATAGTGCTTAGCTCTAACCCAATTGATGGAACTAGTGCCCTCTCCTATAATTTCTAGTGGGATCTGCAAGAGGAAGGATCAGTCCAGTATGATGAAGGTAGAGCTAAATCACTCATCATACCTATCAAGGAGATGAGCTGCTACTGTTTTTTATGTTAAGTGTCTTGCCACCGCCACCACCACCACCACCATCATCATTAGGATTTGACTAAAGTCATAACGCACTATGTGTTTTGGAGACTACAAAAACCACAGTGCAGTGTGATTATGACTGATGGACATATGGACAAAAATATCCAAGTATTAGTAAAATTGGGAATATAGCAGTACAAATAGAAATTGCCAGTATCTATGAAAACAATGTGAATATAATACACCTCCCCAGTTCTAGTTTTGGCAGAAATTCAGTTTTAGCCAGAATCCAATATCAATTCTAAATCTCAACATACAACAATTGTTGGTAGCTCAATAAAATATTTCTTATCTCCTTTTCATTTATCATACACATTTATAATGTAAGCAATGTTACAGACATTGTGCAGTGCAGTCAGTGTACTGCACGGTGCAAACAACATGGTATAAATAGTTTTCTAGATTAAGTGTGCAATTAGACTGTAAAAGTTTAAACCAACAGTCAAAAAGGTACGATTTTTCCTGTTTAAACATGCATAGGATTGTGCCCTAAATTACTCATATAACTATAAGTGGGGTCCCACCACAAAATGTTACCAGGTTTTGCTGGTGTGTGTGTGTGTGTGTGACCTGAGCTGAGAAAACAACCCAGGAAGAGAACCCATGCTTTCTTATTAGGTTATGAACTCTGGGTTGTTAACAACTCATAGTTAAACCATAGTTCAGGGTTTGCATGTAACCACAACCCACAATTCAACAACTACCCATGGTTCAATGGCAATTCATACTCGACCCATACTATGGGTTGTGGTCATGTGCAAACCAGGTCTTTATGTCTATCATTTATCTATCTATCATCTATCTATCTATCTATCTATCTATCTATCTATCTATCTATCTATCATCTATCTATCTATCTATCTATCTATCTATCTATCTATCATCTATCTATGTGTCTCTGTCCTCTTGTTCAGCCATTCCATTCTATTTTGCCTTCCCACTCGGTTGTCTTTTCCCCTCTTCTCACTCAGCCAACATCTCATACCACTGCATTTTTGTAGGGGTCTTTTAGGATGTGGGGGGGGAGGGTTCTGCCCCCCCCCCATCTTTCTCTTGTGCATGAGTTTTGCCATTTTGGCTCCAGCTCTGCAAGAATGGAAAGAGTCTAATCAGCAGTAGTGAATAAGATACTCTGATGCAAACAAACAGACATGGGAGACTCTTTTCCACCCTCCTGCCTGACAATGACATAAAGATCTAAGCATATTTTCCAGTTTTCCTTTAATGTAAGCATATGATGGCCTCTTCCTGCTGGCTTTATGGTGTCGACGGAGCATTGGCTATTCTCCTCATGCCAGCTCCGCCTACAAGAGGGCCATGTGGTAAACTGGAACAAAAGACATTATTCACTCTACTGGCACCAGAACACTGATGTCTATGTTTCATAGAGGATTTGAACGCTTCCATTTTTAGGGGTCAGCAGTCTCTTCCAAAGTCTCTGTCCCTTCAACCACCATCCCTTGGGAAAGAAGAGAGCAATGGGAAAGAGTTCTTTTGAAACTGGCAAAGCCTCTGCAAAATTGTCATTTTTTTTCTGTTCAGGAAAAGTTTAACGTACATGTTCAAAACTATATCTAGTGTCAGATATATTTACCCTAAGAATCTTGACCATACTGAAGCAGTATTTTAAAGCTGCAAAATGTTTAACCAAAACATCATGAATCCCTCATCTACACTTTATATCTGTATCCTCCCTCCTATAACCAATTCCTAAGAAAGCCGTGAATGGTTTCCCCTCCCTTTTTTAATAATCTGACTTTTCTTTCCTTTTACAGGAGTTGCCAGATGTGTACCAGGAGTAAACTTGTGGTAGTATCATTAAGAGGAATGTGAAGCAGTAGGAGTGAGCAAATGCCTAGGTGATACTGCATTTCATCCATCTTACAGTCTTACATCACTCTCAGGGTGAGTTCACACATGTAAGCTTGTTCATTGTTCACTCACTGAAGAACAAGTGATGATGAGGGTGTATGCGTAAAAAACCATCACAGATCAACCACTGTAGGCAATACATTCCTATCACTTCAGATAAAACATTTCAGCAGGAGCAGCTTCAGTTCATTATGTGATTCACATGCATGTACGAATCATCCCTTAAGCGTTTAGATTTAGTGCTGGTTCCAGGTTTTTGAGGACGCTAGCGCGAAATGCTCTCAATGGACCCCTCCTCCCTAAGTGTGCCAACTTACTACTCCTCACCACTTAGGATGGCCATATACCCTGCTTTACAGAAGACATCTGTTTGGATGGCTCTCTGAAGACAATTCTCTATTTGAAGGTGTTCAGCATTTGATAGGCTGTGCAGTCCAAATCCAGTTTAGACATAAAGAATTATAAGAATGGAGAGCAATGGACCTGAAGTGGCCCATCAACTGATATTTATTTATTTATTTACTGCCCTTCTGTACCACTTAATAGCTGAAATTCTCTGACGGTTCATACAGAAGACCACAAAAAGCAGGCATAAAAAAGCATAATGTAAAATCTAAAACAAATTTGAGCAGCCATAGAATAAAAACAAGGTAGCAAGAATAAAACCAATCAGTAGCAGAGGACAACAGCAAAGCAATGATCTAAAACACATTTTTAAAACTTCAAGTATAAAAAGCCCGGTGCATAAAAAAGGGCTTTACTTGGCACCAAAAAGTTCACAACATAGGTGCTAGGCAAGATTGTCTGGAGTGGGTATTCCATAAGTGGGCACCACTACTGAAAAGGCTCACCACAAAAAATGCCTACCATAAAAAAACACCTTGCTCACCTCATTCAGTAGGGATACTTGGAGAAGAGCTCAGAAGACACCTTAGGTCCAGATTACCTCCAGTGTGTAAAAGTGGGTAACAGAGGATTATGATGAGGCACAGGCTACTTCTTTGGGAGTAGGATGTCAAAGCCTTATTTCAGGGCCCTTCTGGTCAGAGGACATAGCCCTGCCATTGTCTTCTGGCTCAGAGAATAAGTCCCTACCAGAAACCTCACCTCCCCAGCCACAGGCTACAAAATCAAGAGGTGGGGAGCTAACCACACAATTGGTCTTGTCAGGCCTACATAAAGTTTGAGTTAGCTTTAGCCCTCTGCTGAGACAACATCCTCCCATTGTTCTAGTAGAAGAGAGTTCCAGCCAGCAAGACCCACTTGGAGCTATCCAAGGACCTGTTTTCTTCCTGGCTTGATCGGAGTTCCATCAGATGCTACCAGCTTCTCTTGTGAGCCTCAAGGAACTACAGAACAGGACACTGAGTAGGCATACATGTCACCAGGTTTGCAAGTTGGTCTTGCCAACTGTGTTGAGATGTATTTTGATTTAAATTATAATAATTATTTCTAAATTTGCATGTAGCATATGAATTTATGCAAATCTCTGTCCTTTGTTTTGGTGACGCTTAAGTGTCCACCCTATTGCCACTGTTGTTGCTATTTTAGAATGTTTTAAGGATGTTTTTAGGATGTTTTAGGATGTTTTAATGCAGTTTTAATAATATGTGTCATGTTTTAATCAGTTTTATGTATTTTATCATGTTGTTGTTCCCCGCCTCGATCCAGACGGAGAGGCGGGTAAGAAATAAATTATTATTATTATTATTATTATTATTATTATTATTATTATTGTTATTCTGCTCTGTTGCCTTTCTCTCTAGGCCCAAATCACCTCACCTCCAACAGGGATAGGACAAGGGATATGGAGGTTACGGCGCCTTCTTGCTACTTCCTTTGTTCATTTATTCAGAGAGAGCAAGTGAACAGCCAGCAACAGCAAAGTGGAGGAGCAACAGGGCCAGGAGGTTCCAGAGACTGGCAGTGATCCTCCTACTGGGGCATGGAACTCAGCACATTCAACCCTGCTTAAATTATAAAATGAAAGGTGACAGGCTGAAATCACCGAGTTTCAGCCTTGTTCTACATGTCTTTCCAAGAGGTCAGGCTAAAAGACACTGGATTATTCCTTAGACATTCCTTAAATTATGTCTTATTTCAATTTGCTATATGTCCATTTTCATACCTGCAATAATTCAGTTCTGTTATTTACAATTATTTCTAATTAGTTTCTTATAAGTTATTTGCTATAATTATTAGGTGATCAGTAATAGCTAATTAAATTCATTCAACAAATCTAATAATTTCATTCAACGAAGTATATCCTGCTGTTCATTTAATCCCTGAGTAAAGTAAAGTAAATATGTGTAATTAATTAGCCCTTTAGTCCTATTTCCCTTAATTAATCATATTCAAATAGACTTTAACAAAACCATTCCATAAGTTCATCTTGTACATAAGATATTATAAATCAATTATACCGATACCGAATAAATATCTTTGTGGAAACCCATCTTTTGCATCCCTCCATTATAAGATCTGTATTTATTCCTACTCTCTGCTTCCTTAAGCAGTGACCAATCCATAAATGGTCCTGTCCCCTTATCCTATGCCTGTTTGATTTACTCAGAAGCCTTTGGTGAGGGACTTTGTGAACACTATGACCCTGTTCAGATAGGGTGACCAGATAAAATCCAGGTCAGGGCTCATGGAACTTTAACAGTTGTAGAGAAAAGGGAATTTCAGCCAGGGTCATTTGTATGCAATTAGTTCCTGGTGAAATTCCCTCTTCATCACAACAGTTAAAGGTGCATGCACTATACTAGAGGGACCATATACAAAAGAAGGCAGGGCCCCTGCAACTTTAACAGTTGTGATGAAGAGGGAATTTCACCAGGAACTAATTGCATACAAATGACACTGGCTGAAATTCCCTTTTCTCTACAACTGTTAAAGTTACATGAGCCCTGACCTGGATTTTATCTGGTCACCCTATGTTCAGATGACATGCTAAGCCACGGTGGTTAAGCATTTTGAGCCTACAGAGCCTATAGAGTCCCTAGGCAAAAGTGGTCGAAGCCACTTCTGCCAAGCTCTGTTTCTGAGATCTGCCTAGCTGCCAGTGACAGATAACTAATGAGAACAGCAAATGACATAGTGCACATGAAAAAGAAAGGGCAGCCCCAGATAGCGTAAATTGCCCTCTATGTGAAGTGGTGAATGAGCAAAGCAGCAGTATTTCACAGTAGTGCTATAGTGCTATTGCAAATTAGTGTAAGTGAAATGGTGAATGCCTGAAACAGCAGTATTTGCAGTAGCACTCTAGCATTACTGCAAATTAATGCAAATTAAAAAGGATCGAGCAGCATCAAGAGCAATAGGGGTGGGAGGAAATGGATGCTGGGTATTGAAGGAGCATCATGTGTCTCCCTACTAGGGGAAATTGTAAATTTTCAAGAATTTATTTGTGCTACTCCCTTTTCGGAGAACACAGGGTTTAGGCTCCTCTGGATATAACCACACATGGTTTTGACAGCTTACTAGGGTAAGCTGCGTATGATCGAAGAGAGGAACATGAGGTAACTGTGGCTCAAGGATCAGCAGAGAGTGGTATCCAGTGCAAAGGAAGCTAGGATACTAGAGTGACCATATGAAAAGGAGGACAGGGCTCCTGTATCTTTAACAGTTGCAAAGGACAGAGAATTTCAGCAGGTGTCGTTTGTATATATGCAGAACCTGGTGAAATTCCCTCTTCATCACAACAGTTAAAGCAGCAGGAGCCCTGTCCTCTTGACCATGTACAAAAGAGAGCAGGGCTTCTGCAGCTTTAACTTTGTGATGATGAGGTACTTTCACCAGGTTCTGCATATATACAAATAGCTGAAAATCCCTTTGGGAAAATCCCTATGGGATACCATTCTGGCCAAGTAGGAAGATTGTAGAGGGAGGAGGGGTGAGGGTGGGGAAAATAAGCTATGCACAGTAGCTTATTTCCCCAATTGTGTGGGGGATACAGTAGCTTATAAGACACTATGGCTTAAAGTGACATGCAAACCTGGCCAATGTTTCCTGGATAACCCCTGTCCAAATGCTTGTTGATACAAAGAACTCTTAAAGGTTAGTGAGCCAGGACTTACCTTTGCAGAAGCCATGTTGACTGTTCTTCAGCAAGACTTGTTCTTCTTTATGGTTGACAGCTTTATCTTCAATAATGTTTTCCTCCAGTTTACCTGGAACAGATGTTAAACTAACCAGTTTATAATTCCCTGGATTCCCCTCTGACCCCTTTTTTAATAGGTGCTACGTTGGTTTCTTTCCAGTCCTCCTGTTCTGCTATACCATTACTAAAGTTTACACTTGATACCCAGTTCCAGACAGCAAAGAATAGGTGTGCTACTCCAGAGCTGTAGCTCCACATTCTCCACTTCTTTGTGGTTTTTTGTTGAAATACTACAATAGGTAAAGCCTTTGCCTTTCCCTTTCTGACACTAAAACAACTTCCTGATCATTTCTCATGTAGATCATATATATATATATATATATATATATATATATATATGTACCTGGTTTATATGCCAACCTAGAACGGGTTTTTATTTCCCGCCCCCTTCATATAGCTCACTATAACCGCAATGAATACAAAGTCTAACCAAGGACAACATAAAGGGAGCCCAATTTAAATGAAACATGATGACACTGGCCATAATTGTTGGATAATGCACCTTTGTTATATTTCTGGGAAAAGAAAGTCCAACCACAAGTAACCTAGATTCCTTAGGCACACACGCCCAGCAATATGTATTTGTATTTTCCACATTTATATCTGCTAACCAAAGCAACCAGTTTTTACTTGTTTAATTATTACCAAAGAGGAACTGTCAGGTCTTTCAGACATGCCAAAGCATAGGGTGGGTTCTTTCTGATTCATATGGTTCATGGCTCCAGAGAGCCAGGCAGGCCTTAGCATCAGGAATGCCAGGCAAAGGCGGGAGTGATGGGGTGAGGAGGAGAAGAGGATGAGACTGCATCAGCAAAGCCAAGGGAAATCTAGCACCGTCAATCTCCTTTTGGAAATACCTCATTCTTTTTAGAAATTGATTTAATGTTTTTGGGATGTTCAGTTTTAAACTCACGTGGGATAGATTGCATGGTGACTGAGGGCATCATTTGGTAGGTTTTAACTGATTTGGAATGAAATGGGTCCATTTACATATTATTCCATTTATAGCAAAAGTTGTCACCATTCCCAAGCCAGTTGTCAAAGTCTCAGCAGGGGTGGTTTGCATATTTTTTATGCAAAAGACCAGTATAATCCCATAGATGGGGGGGGGGGGAGGGGGGAAATAAATCTACTTGAAAAGCTGGTTGTGGCAGGCTGTTGCAGAAAAACCACAACAAAGAGTCTGGCTACATATCAGCAGCTGGACCTTTTGAAGAGTAGTTGCTCAAAACAATAGCCCCACTGCCAGGTCCCTCCAAATTCAGGCAGCCATGTCATTCCATGTGTGTGTGTGTGTGTGTGTGTGTGTGTGTGTGCATACACGTGCATGCACCCCTCCACATACAAAGGGCAGCGATACATAGATAAGCATATAATACCCAATGTATTAGGATCAGCAGATAGTTATACAATTATGTGCTGGCAAAGGACAGTGCAGTAGTTAGCCTGCTGGACTTCAGCTGAAGAGAAGGGAGACTGTCAGGCCGTTTTTACACCAGCCATTTTTTGCAAGATTGCCCCCGGGTCGTCCCTGTGCATGCACGGGTTTTCCCTGGGATAAGGGATCTCTGGGAAAACCCGATTCTTTCGGTCCCGGGAACATACCAAGACCATGGGAGGTGTGAGTGCCCATCCCACCTGGTGCCCGCTTACTCGCGAGTAAGCAGGCACCAGGAACGGGCACAGATCCACATGGCGCGGTTCTGTGCCCATCCGGTGGGGGGGAAGAAGTACGGCATCCCCAGGATGGCGGTATGTGTGTGTGTGTGTGCATGCCGGGCCTGATTTTGGGGGTTGGGGATATTTTTTTTTTACAAAAACTTACCATTTCGATGGAGTGCAAGTGCGCTCTTCTCAGCTCCTTTAAAAACAATGGCAGGCGCAACTGTGTGACGTCCTGGGAGGAAGCCAAGATGTCACACTTCCTGTTTTGAAGGAGGAGGACGATCTCAGAAGGAGGTACATCTGGGATCGTCCCCAGTCCCTCCCTCTACACCCCTAGGTGTTGAAAGGGCCTCAGAGAAAGAAAGGGATACATCAGCATAAAACCACAAGCTCAAGATTTTCCAGCATGAAAAAAACATATTTTCTCCCTCTTTTATAATTCTAGAACCTGGGGTCAACTTATGAATCTGATTGGTGGGAGTTTCCAGACAGATAGAAGCTAGCACTTCTTCACACAGCGCACAGTTAAGCTATGGAATTTGCTACCTCAAGATGTAGTGATGGCCACCAATTTGGATGGCTTAAAAAGGGGATTGGACAAATTCCTGGAAGAGAAGGCTATCAATAGCTAGCCTTCTCCTCCAGGATGGCTATATGCTACCTCCAGGATCAAAGGCAATATGCCTATGGATGCCCATTGCTGGGGAACATGGGCTGGAGGGTGCTGTTGCACTCATGTCCTGTTTGTGGGTTTCCCTTGGACCGTTGGTTGGCTACAGTGTGAACAGAATGGTGGACTAGATGGACCCTCATTCTGAACCAGCATGAGTCTTCTTATGTTCTTATGTCTCAAAATTAACAAGCCAATCATGGGTCTTAATTGCCCATTCAATATCAAGTCGCCCCAAAATACTTTGAATTACCACATGTATGGCTCAAAACAATATATTGTTGCTGGGAAAATCCATTTCCCTCAGGTACTGTGAGGGTTGCAGCTAAACTCTGAATGAACAGGGAAGTCTGCAGGGATGGGGGTGGCACTAGCAGGTGATGCAAGGGGTAGCAGCTTTGCCCTAGCAGAATGACGCCATTGGTTGCAGCCCATTAACTACAAAAGTGACAACAGCACATTATCCAGTTTAGAAAAGAAGTTAGAGCTAAAGCCACAACATAGCAGCTCTTATATTATCATGAAAGCATGCTTCAGAGGGTGAGATTAAAGAAATGGTCCATTCTGCCCCACAAATGGTTGTCCACGAGGAAATGTAATGTTTTGAAGGGAAGCTGCAGTGAGGGATCCAACACATTTTCTGCTCAGTGTATATTGTTTTTGAAGGTTCTGTTAAAAGCTTGAAACAATTTCCACTCCTAAATGTAAACAAGGCTTACGGATAGTTCTGTGATGTTGGTATGTCAAGACCAAATGAGATCCGTTTACACAAATAAAATGAACATTTAAATAAAAAGCAGCCACCATAAAAAAAAGTTTTATTTTATTTTTTTGGCTGTTTTGGTTAATGCAACGTAGTGTATTTCTGCCAACAAAGGCAGTTTTTGATCAGACCGCCCCGTGTTTTTCCTTGGAGATTCTGCAGACAGGGTGGTCCTCCTTTAGGGACTGGATGAGGAGGGGGAAGCTCAGTTAACATTACACATCTTTCATATATGCAGGCTGGTAAATGGAAGGCATTACAGCTGTGCAGTTTGTCACCTAAAACTGAGCTGAAAGGATTTTATATACATGGAAAAAGACCTAGTCACTTACAGTACCTTTTTGTTCTCCTTTTGTTTTACAATAAAATAAATCACATTTTATAGATGAAACAAAACTCTTGGGCTTATAGAGATAATGACCTGGTTTGCACGATCAGAATAAGCCATGGTGGCTTATTTTGATCATGTGAACCCGCCCAATGAATAATAAGCAGAGATGAAACGGATGATGAGATAGACAAACAGATGACTGTATTTACATAAGGGCCTAATATTTCTCATGGATCATTTACAGTTTGCTGTATTTTGTGGTTTTAATTTTTGTGAACTGCCCAGGGAGCTTCAACTATTGAGAGGTATAGAAATATAATAAATAAATAAATAAATAAATAAAGCAAATCTTGCTGTAGTCTCCCATCTTTCAATGACAACATTTTTTTCATGTTTGAGGGAACATTTCAATGCTATGACTGTTGTCATGGTCACACTTTTTAACCATGTTAATAGGGTTAATGGTGCAACTGTCTGAAAATGGCCAAGTGCCTGGGCCTAACTGTGAATCCTCATACTGGGTATAATAATATGTATGGATCTCAGAAGTAAAACCAGCAGTAGCAGGGAGGTGGCATTTGAAAGAGGAACAGGAAGCGAGGAGGAGAAAACAAAGGGAGGAGCGTTAGAGATGTAAGGAAAGAACAGTAGGCCCTATAAATGCTCTGTAAAAAACTAGCTTAATAAAGTACACTATGTGTATTAAATTGAGAGTTGCTCCTTTGATTAACCAGTGTCACATGAAGCACTGAGAACCACTCAACCTCCAGTGAAACTTGATTAATACAAAAGGATGGATGTTATCTAATTTTTTTTTTAAAGCACCTGATTTGGCATCTGGAAAAGAAGGTTTTTTTTTTTTTGTTTTTTGTTTTGTTTTTTTAAGAATGCTTTCTTGTAAGTGAGAACTGCTAATGACCATTCTTCTATTTCGAACTATCCAGAAGCTAAATTTCTCTCTAGGAGGGGGCAGATGCATAAGGTAACAATGGCTGAATTCGGATAACATGATAGTCAACGGTGGGGTAGGGTGACCATATTTGGGAAACCAAAAAAGAGGACAACCTGTGGGCAGGGCAGGAAAGTGACTTTTCAGGGCCTCTGGAAAAAGTGTCATCCCCCACCCCACCACCTTAAAGGCCCCAATTGGAGTGGAGGGGGGGAAAGTGTGTCATTTCTGCCCCCCCCCCCCCCCACTACTCCAGTCAGGGCCTTTTCTATAATCTCCAAGAATGACACAGTTTCCCATTTAAGGTCCTGATTGGAGCAGTGGAAGGGAAATGATGTGCCTCCAGAAAGCACATCATTCCCTCCCAAAATGCTAATGGCGGCCTTAAAGGGGAAAGTGTGTCTTTCCAGGACAATATAGAAAATCACAGAAAATCCCCCCTGACATCCAGAATAGAACAAAAACCAGGACAAATCCGGGGAAATCCTGACACTTGGTCACCCTACGGTGGGGTAATAATCAACTTTGCAGTTATTCATCTAGGGGGTACTCCCCACACAACACGGTAATAAATAATCAACCGTGGTGTGGATTAGGATCAGCGCTGAGTTGACTATGGCAGCATTCAGACAACATGATAGTCAATACAACTGACGATTGTCCCCCACCCCCAGTTGCTTATTGTGTTGCCCGAATTCAACCAGTGTATCCTCCCTTACAAGGGACAAGCCTCTTATTTGAAGGTGTCCTCTGTTTGCAGGACTATCTAGTCCAATTCTAGGTTAAAGATAAAGAACGAGAAGAAGGAAGAACAAGGGCATAAGACCATAAGAAGAACCATGCTGGATCAAACCAAATGCCTATTAGTCCAACATTCTGTTACCACAGTGGTTAACCAGATGCCTATGGGAAAGCTACAAGCAGGAACCAAGAGCATTATGTAAGACAAAGAAAGTAAAACACATCACAGAGCTCAGGGGAGAGGAGAGGTGGGCTAGGGTAATGGAACTATGAGAAATGGATTCTTATTCTTACATGTCCTGTATCGCCAATTGTAGATTTACATAGTGGGGAAATCGAGTCTTTTACTGCAAACACTTCAACAAACTTTCAATAAAGAAATGTAAAATTCCTTCCCTCCCTCCATCCCACATATACATCCATCCCATAACCTTTAATGTTGTAATTCACTATACATTGAGTTACCCTGCTGTTTTGTAACAACAATGCAGAGTTTATCCATGATTTGTTTGCCAGGAAGTACAGGTTGTTTTTCTATTCCTTGGTTGTTTGATTTCCTCCTCCTTCACTCATTCCTTCCCTGTAACTCAAATGCTTTGTGTGCTATAGTACTGGCATGTAAAGTGATCTTTCTTTTCTTTTCTTTTCTTTTTTAATACCATTCCTGCCTGCCCCCTATGTAGCCTAGAGAAACAACCCATAGTTCTGTGTTCACATGTAACTGTGAAGAAAATGACTTTGAGACTGGCCTACTCTGCAAGAGGGGCTGCCTGGCTGGAAGCATGGACCTTTGAGTTCAAGGGAGGGGGTTCATTTCCTTGACAGTAACGTCAACCCAGAGTTCACAATCCAATAACAAACCATGGGTTCTCTTTATGGGCTAACACATAGTTCCAGGTTTGCATGTAATGACAACCCAGGATTCAACAGTCCATACTCAAACAATACTCTGGATTGTCGTTAAACACATCAATATGTCTTCCCACACCTAGCAAACAATTAATTCATCCATCCTGATTTCTTCTGTTACCCCATACCATTTGATCAAAGCTGCATTGTTCTTGCTCCTACAGGGCGTATTTGATGCAACAATGCAGCAGCAAAAGCGATGCGAACAGAACCCTTTTCCCTTCCAAGTTTCCTAATCCAGTAGTGGACATACATGTCCAAATCATTTTCAGCACTATCCATGATGGATCTAGCTATCTATATGGTTTTTTGATCTGTAAATATTTTAATATATTAATAAGGTCAATACTAATCACTGAACCATGTTGGTTTTCATAAAAAAATATGTCAGTGTTAAATTATGGAGCAGTAAGGAAGCCAATTAAATTGGAAGGAAGATGTTTTTAATTTATATGCTAGCTTTACTTCTACAGGGCTTGGGCTCATTTCCTAAAATAATACAGCCAGTATGGTACTCACCGTTTAGCTTGGAGAAATTACTCAAATACCTCCTTTCAAACTATCAGGTGATTTGGAATCCTGACATGTTGGAAACTGCTACTCTCCTTAAAAGGTAAAGCAAAAGAATTCCTAATGATAATGTTTGGAGGGTGCTCATTCCAAGGGAATTTCCTATTTTTTTTCATCATACATATTATTAATAACTATTATTCTGAATAAATATGACAAATGCTAGGTTTTGACTACCACAGGATGTATGTAATGCTATTATATCTCTTTTACTGCTAAATACCCAGCATAAACATGCCTAGCTCCTGTGTAAACATTGAAGTAAAAGGCATCTTTTGTAGAAAAAAATGCTGAATGCTAAGTAGCTACTGTTTGGATTCTTATGAAATTATTTGCAGGACAGAGCTGAAACACAAACACATTGCTTTGGAAATTAAACCGGTCACAGCTTTATTTTGGGCTTCTGCCGAAAGTTAAAGGTGGGCAGATGTGGATTAGCTTGTAAACAGCAATAACAGATCACCAACATGTTTCCAAACATCTTAAAACTGAGCCTGTGATCACCTATGCAACCTTTGATCGCCTATGCAAACATTTGTGAATGCAGGTGATCCATTTTGAGAGAAGATACCTGCTCTCAAATAGACAATTAGCAGATATAAAACTTTTCCAGAAGACAGAATGAATTCATGTCCCATATTGAATCATTCAGGGGAATGGACCCATCCACTGTAGTTCTGAATCACAATTTGAGGTTTGGAAGTATCCAATTTTTTACCTAGCTTCTCCTTCTGCTTGGTACCTAGACCCAAGTTATGCTGATAAACTTGGGAGAGGATGAGAAATCTGAAGCTATGCAAGCATCCCTGCTCAAATCCTTGTGAGCAGAACTGTTACAAGTACAACTGACTGTGAGCAATCTTTATTCTGTGAGCACTACTAATGCCCTCTATTGCATGATACATAACATCCTTCCCAGAACAAAATTAATGCATAAATAAGCTTGGGGAAAGGACTGATTTAGTAGGCAATGCAGGACATCCCCAAAGCCTCCCATTGGCTGTAAAGGATGCTGCTTAGCATGATTTCCTGCTGGGAATCATCAGAGCTGTAGCACTGGGCTTTACTTCCTGCAAGCCATGAGGGTGGTGAGGCCTTGCTATCTACAAGTGAGCCCTTGGTTGGCTTCATTTTTGGGGTGAGCACTGGACTGCTCACTCGTATCTACAAATAATAAAACATTGCAATCAAGGAACACCACAACAGTCCTATAACTTAAACCGCCACCGCATTCGACAGTGCCGAAGAGGCAAAGGCAACGGCAAAGTGAGGAAGGCAAAACCATATAATCAAACCAATTTGTGATGCCATATCATCAAACCAATTGTGACTACAAGGAAAATTCCTTTGCAGACCATACAATTAAGCATCACTTAGCAGATGTCACCATATTTACATACTCTTTGGCGGGTGTCAGGTAAACCCCCAAACCCCAAGCAGCACTGATATGGAGGAGGAAGGTATTAGGGCTATAAACTTATTCATAGTCCTCCCAAAGCAGATCCATTGAACAGCCAGCATGACTGGTAGATACAAGGCAAAATGGGGACAAGCATGACATTGGCAATCTGTAGCCCAAACCCAATCTCTCAGCCCTCCAAAAGGCCATTCCTGCAAAATAAAATAAAATAAAATACAATGTATAAACTGCTCAGAGAGCTTTGGCTATTGGGTAGTATAGAAATGTAATAAATCAGTGGAGGCTGATTTTGGTGGGGCTGTGATTCCTTTTGGGGTTTCATCAGGATCAGCCAGAACTACAAAGGAGCTATCCAAGATGCGGAGCCCTCACCATTCCCAAATATTTTCAGCACTTTGGGTAGCTCCTTTAGAGTTCTGGATGGTTCTGACTAAAACCCGGAATGGATTCACAGCCCCACCAAAATTGGAGCCACCAGCCTCTACAGGAATGAATGAATGAATGAAAATTGTTGATGTGTAGAAAGGAATGGCAGCAGGGAGTGTAATGCTGAACAGATGAAGTGGAAAAACTGGGACCCAGTAGTTATGAAACCAAAGAATCCTTAGGTTCTTCTAAGAAGGTGTCTTCACAGCACTGGGTTGGCGCCGTATCCCTCAAATGTAAATAATAATAATAATAATAATAATAATAATAATAATACAAACTGGAAAGAAGTGCTCTGCAACCCTGCTTACTTCTGAGGTCTTACTTCTGTTTAGTCAGAAGTAAGTCTCTCTCTGTTCAATGGGGTTTACTCAAAGATAAGCATGATTTGGATTTTAGTGTGACTTGGATGTCACTGGTGGATTATCAGGAAAAGGGTTTAAAAGGAAAAAATTAAAATATTCCTTAAACATCAAGGGCTGAACCAATCTGATTTAAACTCAGCATGCTGAAAGCTCTACTTAAGAGCACCGTGCCATGTTTGAACTCTTTATCTTTAAAAATGAGGGAGCTGCAGGCACGGAGGGTAGGGTTGGAACAGTAAAAAGTGTGCTGGACGAGGAGAACTGCCCCGCCCTCCCCTTTCATCAGCAAGACTCCATTCAAAGCACACTCCCCCAACAAAGGAAAAAGTGAGGGGACAGCACTAAATAGAGGCTTAAGGGTACATTAAGGTCGCTTGGGGAAAATAATCCAGACTTTCCCTGCACCAAAATAATATGCAAAACAGAGGACAAGAGGTGAAATGGATGCAGGACAGGGATGACGTCATGTGAATCTCACGCTGCAAAACCAGATACCAGGCATGGCGAGAGTGAATTAAACCGCTGGTGTGATAGAGCTCATTATTTCAGTAAAATAGGCAGAAAACACAGGTGTGTAAAATGTTGCCTGTTTGGTTCTATAACAATCTTAAATGAACATAATTTGTTTTCCTCTTTGCCCAATTGCTTGTTGATTGATGCCTTCAAAAAACAAAACACGTTCAATGCAGGTTTTCTGATGGCAACATCTATTTATTGGCTTTGGGTGAGTTTTTTTGGGGGGGGGGACATATAGTTTGCCTACATCAAACTATAAGTGGTACTACACACTAATAATTGTGATTCAAAAATACATGAGTTCATGAAAATCTTATAAGTGTGTGTGTGTGTGTGTGTTGACTCATTAAAAACCCCAGACAGTGATGGGGATGATGTGGTGAAAGCTAGGAAAAAAGCATACTTAAATCAAGGGCTAGGGAAGTGGTCACTCCACGAGGTCATTTTCCTGTGAGACTCTGTGACAGCTGGAGAAAATTAACCAAAATATCTGCATTCCAGAGAGTTACAAAAAAAAAAAAAAAAGGCTAGGGGAGGGGGTGATCAGGGGGCTCAAATGTCTTATGGAAACTACTTGCATGCTTAGAAGAATAGCAAAAGCATTTTCAAGTACACTAAGTCAGTAGATCTGGTTTCTGGCCAAATCCAATGAATTTTTCAGACACCAAAAGGCAACTGGGTTACATATGCAAATAGGTGCTAAATACTAGTGTGCCCCTCAATAATTTTTTTCCCCAATTTTTAATTCAGATTTATTGATCTTTCTTCTTCCCATTTCCTTTTTCATTATTCACAACTGTATTGCAGATCTTTCGTATAATATTAAAATACTTTGCAGCAGAGGTGTGCAATCTTTTCGCCCCAAGGACCTCATGTGATGCTGGCTTGGGACTCACATACACACACATGATGCACACACGCGCACATGCAACCCCCCCCCCCCCAGTGATATGTATGAAGATCTATGTGGGAGGAAATGAAGAATTGAGATGGTGGGACATTCCCCAGTGAAAGTGGGGTCAGTGCAGTATTGGGGAGCTGTATGAAGTCCTTGGGGACCTGCAGGTTGTGCACCCCTACTTTACAGTAATACTATGGAAATTCATGTAGCAGAATTAAATTTTTATTATTTTATTTATTTATTCGTTACATTTCTATACCGCCCAGTAGCTGAAGCTCTCTGGGCGGTTCACAAAAAGACTTGGTTTATGGGGGATTGTTGCAGTGGCAGAATTAGGGTAGGAATTCAGGCACTTGCTCTAAATGCTTCTTCATTAGTGGAACAATGTGGGTATCCCCAGCTATACAATTTCTACATTAAAATAATGTTAATTTAGGGTGACCATATAAAAAGGAGGACAGGGCTCCTCTATCTTTAACAGTTTCATAGAAAATGTAATTTCAGCAGGTGTCATTTATATATATGCAGAACCTGGTGAAATTTCCTCGTCATCACAAAGTTAAAGTTGCAGAAGCCCTGCCCTCTTCTGTTCATGGTCAAAAACAAGGTTCCTGCAGCTTTAACTGTTGCAGCTTTAACTGTTGTGATGAAGAGGGAATTTTACCAGGTTCTGTATGCATACAAATGACACCTGCTGAAATTCCCGGTTCTTTGCAACTGTTAAAGATACAGGAGCCCTGTCCTCCTTTTCATATAGTCGCCCTAGTTAATTGCACACTGCTATCAGTCATATAGCTTCCACTTCAAAATGTGCTTCCTGTTATCTTAAACTCTTCAAAAACTGTGCTGGCAGGAACAAAAACGGATGAAAGTTTTAACCTGGGGGACTGGAGGAAGATATGACTTAGAATCTTCCTGTGGGATCACAATGAATTAAGGATGCTCGGGAAAATTGCACAGTTTGAAGCAGCCATACGGGCAACCATGTTCCGAATGGAAAAGGGCTTCTGCCTCTTTAAGAGCACTATCCACAAAGAACAGTTTTTTCCCTGGCATTCCAATAACTGAGGCAAGAAAAGCTGCACTCGTAACAGTTTCCTCAGACTCGCAAAAAGCCCCAAACCCGCCTGTGTCTTTTGCAGTGTGCTCTACCTTGATTAAATGCAGGTTTGGGGAAGGGGAGGGGGCTAGAACCCACAAGTGAACCATAGCTAGAAGTTAATTGTTGCTGGAAGGGATGCCACCCAAAAGTCTGCTTGCTGTACCTGCATGGAAGGAAAGACAAAAGGCCTCAGACAACACAAATAAATAAAACCGGAACTGTCACTTTTCTGCTCAAACCGAACCATCTTTTTGACATCCAGTTAGAGTTTATGTAATTCTGAATTAAGTCAGCTCCTTCTAGTATACTTTTGCGCTTCCTGTTTTGCTTTACAAATGGGGCTAAAAGCAGACATGCCAAAATAACTTGAGAAGGCTTGTTCTCATGAGAATTTTTAGCTCCATTTTTTTTTAAATTATTACTCATACAAAGTCAGGGAGATCAGATGAGCCCTGACAAGCTGGAGGATATCAGGTTGATTAGCCAAAGCCAACACACCAATCCTTTTGAGATTCCCCAACGTCAGGGGAGGAGCCATCGCTGAGTGGGAGGATAAGTGCTTGGCATGCCAAAAGTCCCAAGTCCAATCCCCCCCCCCCCCCCAATCTTCTCCAGGTAAAAAGATCAGGCAGCAGATGATGGGGAAGTCCTACGCCTGAGACCCTGGAGAACTGCAGAGTAGACTGGGCTAGTTGGCGAAATAGTGTAAAGGTGCAACTCCATGCATGTTGACACAGGGCCTTTCTACACCATATGGATGTAGAGGGAGGGAGGGGCGATCATCCCAGAAGTACCTGCTTCCAGGATTGTCGCTCCAATGCACATGAGAAGTGGGAGGACCCGGCTTCCTCCCAGGCTGTCGAGCCATTACGTCCACCATTTTGTTGTTCCTTAGGAGCGGTGAAGAGCGCTCTAGCGCTCTCTTGCAAAGGTACGTCTTTTCTTAAAAACAACAACCCCAAACCGGGACCCCGTCCCTGCCATCCCAGGGGTGGCAAAATTGCTGCCACTCCCTTCCCTGATGGGCACAGAGCTGTGCGGCATGGCTCCATGCCCATTTCTGCTGCCACACTTACTTGTGAGTAAGTGCGGCAGCAGCTGGGATGGGCGGCCACATCTCCCACAGTCTCGGGCTGTTCCCAGGACCATGGGAAGAATCGGGTTTCCCCCGGGATCTGTTATCCCGGGGGGAAACCTGTGCCCATTCCCCCTGCCCCTAGGAATCCCTGTGCATTTGGACTCACAGGGACCACCCAGGGGCAATCCCACGTCCAAAGGTCTGTGTAGAAACGGACACAGAGAAAACTCCTACAACTCTCAGCATTCTCCGTTTGGGGAATGCTGGGAATTGTAGGCCTTTTTAAAAATCTAAACATGCATAGGATTGTGCTTTAAATTATTCCTTTCTTATCCTGTACCAGAACCCCTAATACATTGTGGCACTGCACTGCAAGAAGTCTTCTGTTAGCTCTCACACAAGAATTCACAGAACAGCGCAAATGCATTTTCTTCTTCTGGCCACAGTTCTTTGAATCCAAGCCATAGTTATTTTTTGCTGCAATCAGTAACTTCACAACAAGTTCCAAGTCATCCACAATATCCTCCCAAGTATCCCAACAAGTCATAGATGTGCCCAAATTTATATTTATAGCAATCGCTTTTTCAACATTTCTGAAAAACAACTCCCAAAGTGACTTAATCTGAACACAGTTCCAATTACATAAAATCAGCCTCAGTAACAGAGATTAATAGCCCAATAGCCAAATTCCAGTGAGAGCATGTTATTGAGCAATACTGCCATCTTACAGATGTCTACTCAGAAGTAAGTGCTACCAAGTCCAATGGACTTAGGCCCAGTCAACACCAAGCAGGATATGAAAGTGGCATAGAAAAGGCAGGAGCCACACTACTGCTTTATAGCGGTATTGAAGTACACTGACAACTGTTGGGGAGCATAGACACATACCATATACTGCTTTCATACTGCTTTCATAGTGCTATGTCCTGCTTGGTGTAGATCTGGCCTTATTTGGTAAGTGACTTAGAAAATGTTTTATCCAGCTGCAATATATTCAATAAATAACATTCACTGTGAAGATTTTAATTTCTTTCCAATTTTTCACTACTTAAAAAGAAAAAAAGGGGTGGGAATTCTTCCACTCAAGGCTGAGATCTGAAAATTAGGCAAGTTACAGTGCAATTCCATAATACGTCCTACTCAGAAATAAGCTCCACTGCGTTCAGTGGGACGTACTTCCAGATGAGTCCATATAGGATCAGAGCCTTGGACATCTTGAGTGTAAGATTCAGTGGAGCTAACAGCTTGATTCTAATTTCAGGCAAGTTATAATTCAATGTGACTGAAATCTACAGAACACAGATTTGTGTGAATATGGCTTAAATCCAAATATTCTGATTCAACTGTTTTAAATATGTGAGCTATTTGAATTAGGAGACTGAAAATGTTGAAATGATTTCATTTCTGGCATACAAATGCAAGCCTTTCAAATGTGATATAAGAAATCACTTACTTGTTCCAATCAGCATTATATTAATGCCTTACTGTAGGTTTCATGATCCAGTTTCCTTTTCATGTGCATTTTCTAGCTGAGCCTGTTTTGACACAAATCCCATCTACTGGGATAGGGTGCCACCCACCAAGCACAATGGCTGTGACAATCTCCACTCATTTTAGCAAGGCTTGTATAGGAACCACTATGAATCCAAGGCTGCCTCTACAAGAGGCATTTAAAGCTCTTTCAAGGCGCATTAAAATTTTTACCTCTACAAGAATGGAGCGCAAATCGGGCGTAGAGGCGCGTTTTCTCTCCGATTATGCGCATTATCGAATGTGCGTTAAATAGTGAGTTTTATTTTGCTCCAACCGTTAAAGTGCATTTTGACTATGTGAACAAGCGATTCTCCGCATTAACTACTTGTAAAGCGCATTTGAAACAACCGGTAAGGTCACCTGTTGAGTGCTCAATTACCTCCTGCATACAAGCATTTACGATAAAGTGCTTCCGAGAAGATGCGCATAATCGGAGGAACAGGCGTCAAATGGAATCCATCTAGGGGGGTCCAAATCTTGGAGGGACACTCTGCCCTAAATGATGGGAGTTCAGCTTGGGGAGTGTATTTATAAGCTGTCTGAGTCAATATAAAATTGCAAACCAGGGAGTGATCATCCTGATTTAACCTTTAATGTAGGGTGACCAGATAAAATCTAGGTCAGGGCTCATGTAACTTTAACAGTTGTAGAGAAAAGGGAATTTCAGCCAGTGTCATTTGTATGCAATTAGCCCTTGGTGAAATTCCCTCTTCATCACAACAGTTAAAGTTGCAGGCACTATACTAGAATGACCATATACAAAAGAAGGCAGGGCCCCTGCAACTTTAACTGTTGTGATGAAGAGGGAATTTCACCAGGAACTAATTGCATACAAATGACCCTGGCTGAAATTCCCTTTTCTCTACAACTGTTAAAGTTACATGAGCCCTGACCTGGATTTTATCTGGTCAGCCTACACTAAGCCATAATGTTTAGCTCAAAACAGTTAACCATCGTGGCTTGGTGTGTTTTTTGAACAGGTTCAATGTATTATATTGGGAGGTTATTGGCACATACAACCCAGTCCAACAGACCTGTGAAGAGACCCTTAATGCTGTCACTGGTACAAACAATACAACCAAGAGCCTTCATGGACACAATAAATTTACCAGTCAGAGCAGTGATGATTCAAGAATGGCTGCATTTGGACAACACAAAAAACACTGGTGATTTTAGTCATCAACCATCAGTTGAGCAGCCAGTGGTTGGTATTTGTGTTGTCTGTCAGGCAAAAACCACCCCATGGCTGACTTTCTCTTTAAAAAAACAACAACACTGGGGAAACATAACCGGCTACAGAATGGACTAGTTGCACAACCTGTGGTTTTCTTTTCGTGTTGCCTGAACTGAGCCAGTAGAGTTTTCTGACCACTTGAGTTAACATTTTTGCCTGGCTCCAAAACCAAGCTATCACTCTGCTACAGCCTGCTCAACTCACAGAGGCTGCTGGGATAGCACCTGGATGACTGAGGGAGGAGGGAGGGTGGGGAGAGTAGGGTGACCATGTGGAAAGGAGGACAGGACTCCTATATCTTTAACACTTGTTTAGCAAAGGGAACTTCAGCAGGTATCATTTGTATGCATGCAGCACCTGGTGAAATTCCCTCTTTATTACAACAGTTAAAGCTGCAGGAGCTATACTAGAGTGACTAGATATAAAAGAGGGCAGGGCTCCTGCAGCTTTAACTGTTGTGATGAAGAGGGGATTTCACCAGGTGCTGCCTGCATACAAATGACACCTGCTGAAATTCCCCTTTCTGTACATACAACAAAGATACAGAAGCCCTGTCCTTAAGGTGACCAGATAAAATCTAGGTCAGGGCTCATGGAACTTTAACAGTTGTAGAGAAAAGGGAATTTCAGCCAGTGTCATTTGTATGCAATTAGCCCCTGGTGAAATTCCCTCTTCATCACAACAGTTAAAGTTGCAGGCACTATACTAGAATGACCATATAGAAAAGAAGGCAGGGCCCCTGCAACTTTAACTGTTGTGATGAAGAGGGAATTTCACCAGGAACTAATTGCATACAAATGACCCTGGCTGAAATTCCCTTTTCTCTACAACTGTTAAAGTTACATGAGCCCTGACCTGGATTTTATCTGGTCAGCCTACCTGTCCTCCTTTTCATATAGTCAGCCTAGGGGAGAGGGGAAGGTAGTCTGTCAGTCAAATGCCGGGTTGAGTACGAATCCACTCCACATGAGCCTCAACCATTCCACGGGGGCATGGCAACATGTCATGTGGGGAGTACTCCCAAGAAACCCACATGCAGCCAATGGGTCTGGATTCTGAAACTTAAGAAACTGGAGAATCAGCTCTATCTTTATTATATGAAATATTGAGGTTCACATGAATGGGGGGGGGGGTAGTCCTTGAAATTACAGCCAGTCACATTCCATTGCACAGTACAAAGCTGCCTTCCTGAAATATTTGCAAAGCATTCCATTTATCTGCTATTGTGTTCAATTTCAAAAAACAACCCAGGCATATGTGAGCAATGTTGGTATTTGCCATTACAATTTGGACACAACTAACCAAAGAAGTCTGGTGGATCAGAAACAGATCCAAATGTTTATATTTTTGATCAAACACATGCAGAGAACACACTTGAATGTGAGCATTTGAGTGAGTCATGGAAAATTGGGTTGAAGCTTTGTGAATGGATAACAAAATGAGAGGACTTGGAATCCAACCAAATCTCTAATATTGTCAAATATTATTGATGGTACACTGGATGAGTACAGTATCTATAGCTCTGCTTGAAATTACTTTTCATATTTGGTTTCAAATAAAAGTTTTTTTCCCATCATAAGGCTGCGTCTCCCACTTCATCATGCAACAAAGTGATGATAAGCCTGTGTATCTAGTATGATTTTCTGCTGCCATGAAGGTGAATGGTTTATAATAACTTCCAAGGGCCTCCAGTTGTCACTGCCTTGCACTTTCTTTATTCATTTGTTGCTCATAAAAAGCATTTGTGAAATCCCACTCCTTGTGTTTTCACATGCACTGGAACACAGTAGCTACCAACACTGACTCAAACCAGTTGGGTTTATAGGCCAGTATCGGGTCTTTGACCAACCTTCCCCAACCCGGTGCCCTCCAGATACATTGAACTACAACCCCCATCACTTCCATGCAATGTTTGGAGGGAATCAAGTTGAAGAAGGCTGTTTGCAACCATTTCCTGTCCCAGATGCCAGACAAGAAATGTATAGAGTGGTCTATTCTTCATCTAACATTTCCGTTCCAGGATCAAATAGACTAGCATCTCTGAAAGCTGGCTTGTTTATTCTGTAGCAAGCAGTGTAGCTAAGGGCTCCTGCGGCTTTAGTTATTATTGTAGAAAAGGGAATTTCAGCAGGACTTTGAGTGTCTCTATATAAAGGGAAATCGCATTCACCTGGGGCTGTTGTGCTTTATGGTTCTTGGCACAATGATATGAACTGATTATGTGGGAGGAGAGGGGTGACAAGGCAGAAGATCCTGCTGAATCTTGGGTAGGGTGACCATATGAAAACGAGGACAGGGCTCCTGTATCTTTAACACTTGTACAGAAAAGGGAATTTCAGCAGGTGTCATTTGTATGCATGCAGAACCTGGTGAAATTCCCTCTTCATCACAAGTTAAATTGCAGGATCCCTGCCCTCTTGACCAGATACAAAAGAAGGCAGCACACCTGCAGCAAACCCCTTGTCAGGACAAGCCCCAAGGCATCTGCAATATGCCATTTCCTATGGCTGCCCCAGCCTCCTTCCCTCCCTCCCTCTCCAAGGCATTGCTGCTTGATGGACACAATTGCCCATCTAGCAGAAATGCAGGGTGGCTGAAGAGTTGAGTCTCCATTCTCCTCCCACCCTGCATTGGATACCTAGTTGTCTCTGGGTTCGGAGGATGCTGACTATCTGCATAGGATTGCGCCCTTAGTTGCTTTTTTTAAAAGCAGACCTAGAAACAAAGTATATGAAATAACTGACCTATGTGAAGTCCACTGTTAATTTGCTACTTGCTTCACTGGGCACTAGTATGCTGCTCTGGTTCTCAGTAAAACTTCCTTCTTTGCCCATGCATCGGTCCTGCTAATTGCAGAAATTCCAAAATCCAAGTTCCATAACCAAGTTATAAAAAAAACAAAAATTTTGGGCCTTTTAAACACACACACACACACACACTGGTGTAATTACGTGTGTGTGTGTGTGTGTACATGTGTGTATGAGAGAGAGAGAGAGAGAGAGAGAGGGGAAGAATGAGAATTCAGAGAGAGATGCAAGCTAACACACTCTGCTCAAGAATTGGTAGCTTTATCTGCAGAGAGAGAAGGAGGAAACATCCCCATGACATGGATTTCACTGTTGTGCTGTTTCGGCTGTGTACCATGTACAAGGGAGGTAAATTGTTGTAACCCAAAACAGTTAGATGATTTTCAGACTAAACATTTCTCATAAAAAGGGAATTGTATCTGAATGGGCCCTGAATAGAATGTTTCCTTAACCACTATATTTTGAGCAGCATCCAGCTCTTCAACGTTATATTGGCATTTCTCCCCACACCCTTTTTTTTAAAAATCCTTTAGTTGTGTTTCCTTCTATTAAAAAAAAAATCAATGTAATAGGATGACCTTCTTCAAAGGGCATCTTTTTCACTCAATCTCTCCTCTAAAGACAGTGACATTAGTTTTGTAAATTAATAAACAGGCGGGTATCTGAGGACTGCATGAAGCCTCCATCACCCTTCATTGTGCTTTCTCTTCTGACCCCACTTTCCAGTGCAGGGCCCTCATCTCGACAACAATGCGCTGAAAGCCTGTGTGGCACTCAGGGATCACACTTGAAAAGGTCTTTGGCCGGGGCTGGCTTTCAAGCAAGGGGGGACAATTGGCAAGAGGCCTGCAGCTATTCATGCAGAACAGGCAGTGAAAAATGCCTGAAGTCAGTTTCAGGGGTGGGCAATGCCCCCCAAAGAAAGCCCGCATCACACAAATGGCTGCTGCTAGGCGACTAAATCCAAAGGCATGCCACTCGCAGGCCTCCATGCGCCGACATCAATGGGCTCATCCTCTCCCTATTAGGGGCCTAAACTGATGGAGAAACATGAGACGGGGCTGTGAGCAGGAAAGGGACAGAATGCAAAGGGAGGCCGTGGCCAAGGCTGCGCGGAAGCACCTCCGCAGGCTGAAAGCATGTCGCCACTGTTCTGCGCCCCATTTTGTGGCCCACGGTGGGTGCCCATCACTTGCTGACCTTAATAATAAGGGAAATCATGATGGCATATTTTCACCCGGCGAGTGCCTTTGCAAGGAGGAATGCTCAACTCATATGCTAATAACTGAACACAATTTGTTTAGCCATACTCATAATTCATTGTGAACTTCTCATTCATATGCTTGTTATCAAGAAGTTATGAATATGGTTTGAGTGAAATGAAGCCTGATTTATTTATCCTTGGCCAGGGACACATTTTGTCTGTCCTCTGGCCCAACTGGATGTGTTATTTGCTTATTTATTTATTTCATTTCTAATCCGCCCAATAATAATGTTCTCCAGGCGGATTACGGACAGTTAAAAGACTGAAATGCCATAGAACAGTATATATATATATATATATATATATTCATTAAACAAAAAACCTACGGTTTACAAAAACAATGTTAAGGCTCTACAGATTCCAACCAAGCACCAAAAAGCAGGGAAATTGGGAGTTAAGGCTCACAAGCCTTAACACCACATCCTCCCTAAGGAGGCAGAAAGTGCAAGTGAAATTCTCATTCTCCCAAAGCAGATCAACCATGAGGACAGGGTGGAGAATATGATATGCAGAGGTGACTGTGGGGTTGTGGAAAACTGATCACAAACAACTTAGGGCCACCTACTTCTCTTTTTTTGTTTAGAGCAGCCCTTCCCCAACCTGGTGCCCCCCAAAGGTGTTGGACTACAACTCCCATCATTGCAAGTCAGTATGTCCCATGGTCAGGAATGCTGGGACTTGTCATCTCAAAAATCTAGATATGCAATTTGATCTGCAGAGGTGACTGTGGGGTTGTGGGAAATGATGATGAACAACTTAGGACCAGCTACTTCTCATTTCTTAGAGCATCTCCTTATGTTGAGAGTTGCAACCCAACACATCTGACAGGCACCAGGTTGGGGAATGTTGTTCAAGAACAAGGGAAGGCAGAATGTAGATCTCCAGATGTTTTGGAATTCAACTTGTAAAAGCCCCTATCAGCATGGGCAGTTATCAGGAATGCCGCGAGTTGATGTCCAAATCATCAGGATAGATCTATTTTCTGCCCACATCTGCACTAAAGTATGATGTTTTCCAGCATTAAGATATGTGATCAATCAAGGCACTACAAAAGAGCTGCATCACTTTAAATAAACTGTCAAAACCAAATGAAACAACAATGAATGAATCTTGAATACCTAATCCAGATAGCCCTTCAGACATCAACATTAGTTTTCAACACATGGCATAGGATGTCTGTTTCTTGAATATCAGATAAAGGATTTCTCTTACTTGTTCAGCAGTGTGAGTTCAAAGGCAGAGCTACCACCTAATACTTTCATGCGTAAGTATTATTTTAAAATTAAGTATGAATTGATTTTTGTCTTCCCCATAACACATAACATGGGAGTTACAGTGTAACACATCTGGAGAGCACCAGGCTGGAGAAGGTTGACTCCTATACATGTCTTCTCAGAAGCCAGTGCCACTGAATTCACTAGGGCTTTCTCCCAAGAGGTATAGGATTGCAAACTAATCTCATCTGAAAGGTGTTCAAGACAGCCAAACTAAACCTCTTCTGCTCCACTGTTGCTTTGATGAGATGATGTATTGTGCAGGGATGGTGGGGAGTGAACAGTATATTTTTTATAAATACATTTAAAGAAAAAAACCATTGGTTCTTTGAAAGGCAGGATATTGACCAAAAGTTGGAAGTGCCTGGCACATGCTCTGGTTCTAGATCTGTAATGAATAGTGCCCCTTTTGTTATCAAGAGTGCTGCTATATGCGAGATGTGTGTGAGAGAAAAGTATTGGGCAGACCCTGTATTTGGTAAGGATATGAAACAGCATTCCCCATCCTGCTGCCCTCCAGGTGTTTGAGATGACAAGTCCCAGCATTCCTGACCATGGGACATACTGACTTGCAATGATGGGAGTTGTAGTCCAACACATTTGGAGGGCACCAGGTTGGGGAAGGGCTGCTCTAAACAAAAAAAAAGAGAAGTAGGTGGCCCTAAGTTGTTTGTGATCAGTTTTCCACAACCCCACAGTCACCTCTGCATATCATATTCTCCACCCTGTCCTCATGGTTTATCTGCTTTGGGAGAATGAGAATTTCACTTGCACTTTCTGCCTCCTTAGGGAGGATGTGGCGTTAAGGCTTGTGAGCCTTAACTCCCAATTTCCCTGCTTTTTGGTGCTTGGTTGGAATCTGTAGAGCCTTAACATTGTTTTTGTAAACCGTAGGTTTTTTGTTTAATGAATTTCATGGCTTTGTGTAACGGATGACTGGATATTGCACAGTTGACAACCAAGCCAGCATCAGCCAGAATGTTATACCATCTTGACATCCAATATAAAATCAAAGCTAGTGTTATGTGTTGAACTCACTTTTAACATTAATGAATCAACCAAAATGCTTGCATCTACCTCATTTTTAAAGATAAAGAGATGAAACCTGGCATCATGGTAGCTCTTAAGTAGGGATATAGCTATGCCAAGTATGAAGCAGATCCGTTCATGCCTTGATTTTTAGGAATTTTTTAAAGTTCAAACAGAAATCTCTTTGGGGTCCAGGACTTTGAGCAGTACAAGTTTAAAAAATTAAATTAAAGATAAAGAGATGAAACTTGGCACCATGGTAGCTCTGAAGTAGGGATTTAGCCATGCCAAGTTGGAAGCAGATCCGTTCATCCCTTGATTTTTAGAAATGTTTAAAACTTCAATGTAATTTTTTTAATTAACTAAAATGCTTACAATTCCATCATTTTTAAAGATAAAGGGATGAAACTTGACAGCATGGTAGCTCTTAAGTAGGGATTGAGCCATGCCAAGTTGGAAGCAGATCTGTTTATGCCTTGAGTTTTAGGAATTTTTAAAACTTCAACCCAATTCTCCTCTTTGGGATCTAGGGCCTTGAGCAGTACATTAAAAAAAAAGAAAGAAAGTAAAGATGAAGAGATGAAACTTGGCACCATGGTACCTCTTAAGTAAGGCTTTAGCCATGCCAAGTTGAAAGCAGATTGGTTCATGCCTTGAATTTTAGAAAAACATTTGAAGTCAAACTTTTTTAAAAAAATATCCTAAAAATGAAGGCACGAACCGATCTGCTTCCAACTTGGCATGGCTCAATTCTAGGGTGACCATTAGGGTGTGGCCTAGTGGCTAAAGTGTTGGACTGGGAACTGGGAGATCTGGGTTCTACTCCCCACTTAGCCATGGAAACCCATTGGGTGATTTTGGGCCAATTGCAGACTCTCAGCCCAACCCATCTCACAGGGTTGCTGTTGTGAGGATAAAATGGAGAGGAGGAGGATTATGTATGCCGCCTTGGGTTTCTTGGCAGAAAAAAGGTGGGATATAAATGCAATAATAAATAATAATAAAAAACTGTCAGGATTTCTCCAGATTTCTCCTGGTTTTTGTTCTATCCTCGGTGTCAGGGGAGATTTTATGCAATAGTCTATAATGACCTGGAATTACACACTTTCCCTTTTAAGGCCACCATTAGCGTGGCAGGAGGGAATTACATGCTTTCTGGAGGTGTGTCATTCTCTCCCACTGCTCCAATCAAGGCCTTAAAAGGGAAAAATGTGTCATTCCCAGGCATTATAGAAAAGGGCCTGATTGGAGCAGTGGGGTGGGGTGAGAATGACATGCTTTCCCCTCCTCCGCTCCAATTGGGGACTTTAAGGTGGCCCCAGAAAGCCAATTTCCTGCCCCCCCCCCACTAGGTGTCCTCTTTTTTGGTTTCCCAAATATGGTCACCCTACTCAGTTCTTGCACAGGCTGCATTTCCATCCCTAGATATTTACTCAAAAGTAAGACCCATTGAATTTCCTTGGTTCTTGAAAAGCAACACACTTGCTTTTAGATTTGCCAGTCTCAGCATTCTATGTGTGCTATGAATGCCTGCTCTGTCTGTCCCTATAGTTTCCTGCAAGGTCCAGCCAGGGGAAGCCAGTAAATTAAATCCAGGGGTGGAGGGTGGGATTCCCTCAAGTTAATCTGACAGCAGGTGCTATAGAACATGGACCTTCCAGGAGTGTTGAGGCTGGATTTCTGGCAGACCCAGCCAGGCAACTTTATGGCCTGTTAGTCCTTCCATTTGGTAGCCTGCAGAGCACCTGCCTCATAAGGCAAATGGCCACATGAGAACTGTTATTATGGCCTGCTACTTTGTTTGTCTTTAGTAGTCTGTGGTCCAGATCTCTTCAGAAGGGGGAATAGTGTTTTGTGGCTGGGGTCAGTCTAAATTATCTCCAGGGGTCCCTTACTCAGTGCCTCTGATAGCAAAGGGATTGAGGATTTTCCCCAACTCTGTTACTCTTGACGTTACTAGGCCTGTTGAAAATAGATTTTATAACATAAGCATGAAAACAGTGAATCCCCCTTTTAACTTGTTAAACCAATGAAAACATGCCACACAAGAAGTCTTAAGATATGAATGGTTTATAAAGAAAAGTAAATGCAAAAGAACATCAGATGCAGAAGTGAATCTGAAACATTACTATTAGTAGTATCCTGCCTTTTGCCCAATGCTGGGCCTCAGGGCAGCCTTACAAAACTAAAACATATACAGCTAAAACCTATAAATAGGAATATACTAGGCTGACTATATGAAAAGGAGGACAGGGCTCATGTAACTTTAACAGTTGTAGAGAAAAGGGGATTTCAGCCAGCGTCATTTGTATGCAATTAGTTCCTGGTGAAATTCCCTCTTCATCACAACAGTTAAAGTTGCAGGGGCCCTGCCTTCTTTTGTATATGGTCACTCTGGTATAGTGCCTGCAACTTTAACTGTTGTGATGAAGAGGGAATTTCACCAGGGACTAATTGCATACAAATGACACTGGCTGAAATTCCCTTTTCTCTACAACTGTTAAAGTTACATGTGCCCTGTCCTCCTTTTCATATGGTCAGCCTAAATATACAAAAGTTAAAAATATAATTAAATACTTTTCAATATTAAAGCATTTTAAACATTTTAAATACATAACAATTTAAAAGTCAAAGGTATAGACAGAGGTCCAGATTATTTGCCAAAGGCCTGCTGGAACAAAAAAGGGTTTGTCTGCATCTAAAAACACATCAAGGAGGGAGCCAGTGTAGACTGCAAGGATTAGAAAGAAAATCCATGTGTGTACAATATGCAAAATAAACGACAACTGTTTCTAAACCTTATTAGAAAAACAGGGTGACTAGGCCGAAACTAGCGTTGTAGGCCCAGAAGCACTTTGAAAGGTTTCAACGTTGTACTTAAAACTTAACACCGGCCCAAACTAATTAAATGAAGTGTTTGAAGCTTTCAACTTTATAGCAGTATGGACCAAACTCTTAGAAAAGAGGGAAGGAGCACTGTGTGTGAGTGGGGTGGGGGAAATTAAAAGAAAGGTATAGCTACCTATTCCCAGGAGAGATCTGAAGATCAAGTTACCATGGATCCAGAGGAACCACACCCTGCTTCACCAGGGAGCAAAACAGCAAACTGGCCTTATGAAGATAGCCCAAAATACTCTCAGAGCCAAAGGAATACATGTTCCAGAAGAGAAAAGAGAAACTCTTCTTCTTCTTTTTCTTCACTCAAAAGGTCTGTGCTAGAGGCAGCAGCCATTTCACTCACCCACCCCACATTCTAAGGCAGGAGGGAGTGGGGAGAGTGTGTCGTGTTATGAGGGAAGATGGCCGCCTCATTGACTTGAATGAGAGGTTAAAATAGTCCTTAAAAGTCAACTGAAGGGAATTTAAAAAAAACAAAAAGCTTTCCATCAACTACAGTCAAGGAGGAAGACGACCCAACCACTGGATTACTTAATAAGGCTCTAGAAATTATGCAAATTGTGAGCACAAAAAGTAGCAACCTGGAAGTAAATTTTACAAAAGCAGGGAGACAGGTTTGTATTCCTTTTCTACCTTAAACTGGTCTCCTTCCCTCAATCTTTCACCAATCTTCTTGAAATTTTCAGGTAATGTAAAACAAACATTTCTTTCTGGCACCTGTAAATTTCAGAAAGGTTGATGAAACATTTTAGATTTTATGGCTGTTAGAATGACCCCCCCTCCAATTATCACTTTAACATGGCGGAATGTGTTTTTTACTGATGGCCCTTAACAATGGAGGCACGGCTGTGCCTCCATTTATATATATATATATATATATATATACACACACACACACACACACGCATATTGAAAAGAATAAAATGCAATACAATGCAAAACAGAAACATCCAGTCAAGCTGTTTAAGGAATGGGGGAATCACCATGTTCAGTCTATGGCTTTTCAGATAGTGCAAAAGCTATACGGAAGAGGTTAGGTTGGTGTGGGAAGACAGAACAGGGTATATTCTGTGGCAGCACCCCAATTATGGGATGTCCTCCATAGGGAGTTTAGATTAGTCCCCCAATTGCTTAGTTTGGGTGAGCAGTAAAGATATTTTTGTCCTTTGCCGTTTTTTAAGAAGGGGTGGGTAGCTGGTTTTACTCTTTGAGGGCGAATATTGTTCTGTTTTTAATCCTTGTAATTTAAAAAAAATGTTTTACTCTTTCTTTTATACACCATCTTTGAGGCCTTATGGCCTATACATATTTTAATAACTATTAATAAAAATGGCACTCTTTTGTATTTACCAGGCTGTGATGAAGCAATTGGTGCAAGCTGCGTCGCTGAGTTGGCTGAAGCTATCTGAGAGTTTGTAGGTTAGAGGTCAGCACAGCCCTGGTCAGGTGTTCAAGAGGATGTGTGAGGGCTTCAAGTGTGCACTGCATGCTGGCTCTACCCCCCTGTGTCCCTGGGTGCACTGGCCCAGTTCCCTTCACTTCAGTCCTTGCTGTGTTGAAGCAACAAGGTCTGAACTGGTGCCCCGCTCACGTTCGCTCGTATGCAAGTAGATTTCTCAGCAAGATGGCGGACCTTGACTTATCAAGGTTCCTGATCATGCAGAGAGTTCTTCTCGTGTTCAAGGGGTGATTGGGACAGGCCCTGCCATACAGCGGAGTGAAACAACCTGCTTCAGTCAGTATGGGTGTCTGAATGGTGCAGCAAGACTTTAAAGCAGGGCTGCAGAACCTCTGCCCTGGGGACCAAATCTGGCTCACTCAAAGCCCCTCCTCTGGCCCAGCTTCTTTCTCCCTGCCTGCCAATCTTTTGGTAGTTTCTCAGCTTTTGTACAGATAATCCCCCACACCACTGCACCATTCTAAAAGGTTGAATGCCTCTCCGATGGCTTAGTTACTGGCAGCAGCAGCTTTAAGTTAAAGTATTATAATAGTTTGGACAGTAAGAACTTTAAGTTAAGATATGCTGGCAATATGAGTATATTTGCTCCTGCCCCTTTTGCTTTTGGCCCCACCCACCACTGGAACGTGGCTCCCGAGAGCTTCACTGAAATGGAATTTGGCCCTCCGGCTGAAAAGGTTCTGCAACACTGCTTTAAAAAGAACTTGGTCCTAGCAGGGAGTGGGTGGGCACTCCCCTTCAGACATCCAAATCTCTTGGGCCAGCACTGTAGTAGACCAACTTACCAAGTACTAAGTTAGCATTTGGTAAATTGTCATGTATATTCACCATAGTTCTCCTACTTTACCATTCAGGAAAAAGAGCAGTTATATTTTTAAAAAAGCTCTGACCCCAGGTACAAACATTGCGAGCTGTGGCTCTACAAACACAAGTAGCCTTATTCCTAACAAAGCAGAAGATCTGTGGCCTTTTCTACATGAAGCTTTTAACCTGTCACTTTGCTGAGGTGTCTGCTTCTGGATTCTTTGTGAGATTAAGACCAGCTCCTTTACACATTCTTCTTCTTCTTCTTCTTCTTCTTCTTCTTCTTCTTCTTCTTCTTCTTCTTCTTCTCTGCCTTCTATATGTTTCATTACTCAACCATTAGGTGGTGCTGTAATATAGCAGAATTGTGCAAATACACCAGGTTCTCATGCCACCATTCACAGAAATACCACACTTCCCTCATTAGAACTCCGCCCCCAATAATGGTTGCAAAACACAGGAGAGACCCCGCAGGATGACAATGTTATAAAGTGCCTGCAAACTACTGTGACTAAGAGGAATATTATATTGCCTGCACTGTGGTCCACTGGAATTAAAGTATCATCAGAGGAGAGTAACTTAAAGCTATCATCCTTATTTAATGAACAACACCAAAATAATAGTTCAGCACTAACATTTCATCTGGAATGCGACGTAATAAAAAACCCATCACATTGACTCTTCCTATAGAACAGGAAGTCAGGCTGCTTCTTGTATTTATGGGAAGCACAACAGTGCCAAGTGACAGAAATTTATTCAAAACCAGCAGCTGATAAACACAGGCCTGCTTTCCAGTTCAGTGCAGATTTTGGCACATGGCTTCTTGAAGCTAAAACAAACAAACAAACATATTGTAATGTCTACGCCTGTTTAGATGTATTTCTAGGCATGATCTCAGATGTTAAAACGGGATGGGATTCTTTGGTTTATGGCTAATAATCTCTAAAAATGGCCTGTAATACACTGTTCTATTGAAGTGATTTATTTCTGATAGGATCACTTATTATTTATACGGTGGAAAGCTATGGCAATCTTCCTTCAAAGGTCCTTAGCCCTAGTCTCTCTCTCTCTCTCTCTCTCTCTCTCTCTCTCTCTCTCTCTCAGCTATTTGATAGACAAAGGACATAAATAATACTATCTTTCCTTCTCTACAAACTAGGGACATTTGTTACATTTTGGGTAAGGGGGTAAATATACAAGAGTGTGATTGTAAGGTCTTCTTGGCTGATGCTCCCTGTCTAGTGTAGATTCTAAGTCAAGGTTTGTTTGTTTATTTATTTATGTATTATTTACAATATTTATATGTTGCCCCCCATCCAAAAGATTTCAGAGTGGTGAATAACAAATAGAATAAAACAATAAAACCCATATTTAAAAGTTACTTAAAAAAGAAAGAGCAAAACTCTGAAGGTTGCAGAACCTCAGGTCCTGGAACCAAATCTAGCCTAGCTCCCAATCTGGTCCTCTGGGATTCCCCAGATGGCCATGAGCCTTTCTGGCCCTGCCCACTGCTCATTCTGTGGTTTCCAGGCTTTTGTGCAGCTTCCTTCCACCCCACCCCCATCTTCTAAAGGGTGGAAATGCTGCTCCTAAGACTCAGTTCCTGGTAGCAATAGCTTGAGGCTAAAATATGGTGTAGAAAGGCCCATATTCTGCCCCCCCCCCCAATTTTTTTAAAAAAATGGAGGAAAAATGGTTTGTTGCAAATAACCTAGATTTGACCTTTTCAGTGCCCTGTAGTGCTCTGGACATCTTTTTTCTGGGTGAGGTGGTGCATGTTTTTTTCCAAGACTGGGTGTGTGTGTGTGGAGGGGGGGGGGTTACCATGTTTTTTTATCTAATGTAAATTACATTACATGGAGGGACAGCTGTAGCCCTGGCCCATCACTGCATCCTCTACTGGCCCTGGGTCCACATTTTCCATGGGTAGGGTCTGAAAGGGGGAACTTGCCAAACGTGCACAGTCTGGCCCCATGAGAGACAACCTTTTACAATCACTTTTAGCAGGCCTCTTCTCTTCAGACCTTCCCTCACTATGTGAACTGTACGGGTTGGGAATCAGCAGGCATGTGGCGGTGGGGCAAGGCTAGTGCACAATCTTTCTATATAATCTTGCCCTCATGGAGAAAGGAATCTCCTGAAAAGTGCTTAATTAATTAATTACATATCTATTCCACCCAATTGCCAAAGCGCCCTGTGTCTTGAATCCTTCTGTGTTAGAGTGACTATATGTCAGGTAAAAACAGGATTTTCGGTAACCTATCCATGAAGGGGGGGAATTATGAAATTTGCAAAAAAATCTGGATTTTTCCCATCCTCCCCCCCCCACTCAAAGGGCAGCTCTACTTTATAGTCAATGGAAATTAACAAAAATGCTGACAACTCCATCACTTTTCAAGATAAAGAGATGAAACTTGGCACCATGATAGCCCTTAGGTAGTGCTTTAGCCATGCCAAGTTTCAAGAAGATCTGTTCATCTGTTGATTTTTTAAGGATTTTTTTTAAAATTCAAGGTTTTTAAATTATTTTTAAAAAACAAAACACTGGAGCCATACCCTTCAAACTCAGGTTGTCAAACCTCATCTTTGGGGTCTTGTACCTTGAGAAGTTTCAGCCCTTGACATCAAGGGGATCTCAAGGTTTTAGCTAAGAAGTGATAGGCGAACACAGCACCTTTCCTGTTGCAGATTGGGTAGGCAGTCAGACACCAGGAGCTCAGCAGAGGCGAGATGTCCACAGATCAAAATGTGGGAAAGGACAGGTCAGTCAAAGCAGCCCATAGGGCAAAACAGAATGGGCCAGAGGCCTTTTTCTCAGAGTTCCACATCATGGGTGATGAAGGGACATCCGTAGAGAAAAACTCTCATGACCAACAGCGAGGTGCCAGTCAAGAGAGAGGCTCATCTTTGCAGATGCCCTGTTGCTGCAGATGTTGGAACCTGGCATGTCATTGCTTCGCTTCGCTACCCCTTCCCTTCCACTTCCCTTTGTTCACTTTTGAGCTAGGCTCTGTCTGCACTGCTGACATGCAATGCAGCACATTGGAAGTGCATGTCAGAGAAAAATAGATAGATTTGAGGCTTTTGCTAGCTGGCATATCTCTTAGGGACTGAAAACACACTCAGAGATGGCTGTAGCTGAGCCCGGAGAGGCTGGTGTGCCACACAGAGCCTTTTGAGAGCATCTCAGAGTCCAGTGTTGGTGCAGGCAGAGGCGGCTGGCAGCAGATATGGGTTTTGAAGTAAGAGTCACCAGACATGATCAAACAATAAGCTAGCACCCTTCGCCCTGGCCACAGGGTACAAGTGCACAGCCCAGCTGGACCCTTGGGAGACTTTGTTTGAGGCTGGAGGCTTTGGTTTGGCTGCCATGACTTATAGAGAGAGAAAACAGAGGCTGCACAAACAACCCAGAGACACCTATTGTAACTTAGCCCCACGGTGCTGGCAGGCAATGCAGGGCATTACAAAGAAGGTCTTAGAGTCACATGGTTGTGCAGGAAGTAGACAGGAGTTAAAAGTCTGGATGTGAAAAGTGGTGCCAACGCAAAAGCCTTGAGAAACTAATGTATATAAGTGAGAAGTGTGAATGGGCGAAGTAGTGTCTGCCGCTTACAACACCCACCCTAATATTAGAGTAGAGAAACTTGTGTCAATCATACACAAGTTTTTTTAAAAAAACCTTGAACTTTAAAAATAAATAAGCCAGCCAGCAGCAAGCCCTGTTAAGCAGCAGCTTGTAGTGGAGTAAGGATACAATCAGAAAAGATATTTGAGAGAAGGGGAGAATTTATTACATAGAGTATAGCAACAAAGTACAGCAAAAGCTATAAACGTAGGAGTGAATGAAGTTAATTTCAGATACATTGGATGTCTCACTTGTTATTTCAGTGATTTTAACATTAAGATGTTATGTAGAACATATTTGTTTTAATTGTGTGCTGAAAATCAGACATGTGACCAAGGCTATGTTCTGGTGGGCACACACTCTTGGTGCTTGACATGCTCCCTGGGACAGACATGTTGGTGGGGACGCCCCCTTGGGGGCCGACCATGTTGTCCTCCTTTTTGGTTTCCAAATTATGATCACCGTATTCTATGTCTTGGATCCTAATTTCCCTTCTGTGGGTGGAACAGTACATTGCCACTTCCCCCACCCCTCTGCACCCACTGAAAATCTGTTTATGGGGGTTGGGAATGGTGTGGGATATGTTGTTGGGGGTGCAGAGGGAGGGAGAGTTGGCAGAAATAGACCTCTTTGAGTCAACAGAAGACCAACTTAAGATCCAAGCCTGTGTCTTTGCCATGAAATGGAACTTAGTTTGTTCATATTCCGATTGTCAATTATGTGACAACCATGTGGCAAACTTGCCTGCCATTACCTGGTGGGAAGGGATGCTCCTTTCTAAAAAAATTTTACATCTTTGGAAGACAGGACATTCAGTCTATCATATCTTGATTGTCATTTTAAACAACACACAGTAACTTTCATTATGGTTTTGTGGCTTCCACAGTTAGGAGTAAACTATATGCATCCTGATCTCTGTTGTCAATTGCTTTTTGGGGAAGGATTGTGACTCCTAATGCAATCTACTTGTTGAGTATCTATGCTCACAATACAGCTGGGACTGGATGGTGGAACTGGCTTTGCTCAAGGTAAGCCACAATCATTAACAAGTCATAAGCTAATGAGGTTTGCTAGCTATTTCCCTTAACACAATGTGGAAGATTGAAGGTACAATTTAATTCTGATTTGTCCACTTTTAGGGTTTTCACATGAGCATTTGTTAATTGCATGGCATCACTCTATCTTGGTTTGTGGCTTCTTTGCCTTGATGTGCTTTCCCCAAAACAAAGTGTAGGGTTTTCTAACAGCATGCCAGCATTGGCATAAACATACTCCTGTTAGAGTCAATGGTGCTTTTTCTGAACTTGGAAGAAGAAACGAGGCCAGAGGCTTTTGAAGAGGACCTCATTTTCTCAAGCTCTTCCTAATATTTTACAAATGATAGCTTTTCTATCTCATTCCCTGTCCTCCCAATTTAAATAAGATTGTAGTATTTTCCATAGAATAAACAATTTGGACAGAAAGGTGGGAGCAGAGGAAGGGGCAGAATGGCACATGACTAATATTTCCAAATGTTCTAGCAATTCCCATACATTGATGTGCCTTCTGAGTTTTGGAAGATCTGGAAGCAAAGTTATGATGTTGTTCCCTAACAACCCGACAAACATTCCTGCCTCCTTACAGATAAAGCCTAAGGCATCCTTACTTGGGAGTAAGTCTCACTGAATCCAGAGGAGTTTTTGAGCAAACATCCATAGGATTTTAGTGTTAACTCCCATTGAAATAAACATAAAACAAAATCCCTAGACTCAGCTTCAATTTCATTCAACCACTCAAATGTTCTGGAATTAGAATTAAAGAAACAGCACTTTTCCCTCTATATGAAATCCAAAATCTACCAAATGACTTCCTTTCGCGCACAACCAAAGAATACATGACCTTGCCAAGAAAACGGAAAATGGAACGTCTAAGTATTGGGTGGGACACACCTAACGCTGTATGAGCATTACTAATTTATCTAAAAATGTACAGGATGAGACAGCAGCTTGCTCTATTTAATTTTCATACCTGAGCTTCATACCTTTATTCTTCACTATTAATAATTTGGACCTTGCAAAAATTGGAAGGCAAACCTCGATCCCTTGGCTAGCCTACAGGGGCTGCTCTTGCATGCAAGTCTAACTTCATGTCTACTGGAAACAAACTGTAATTCTCAGCTTCTTGGATTAAAAATGTTTGTAAAGCAAAGGCTCCTGTAACTTGCTGTTTCCATGCCATTGAAAACACAGAGGAAGAGCAATATATACAGTGGTTAAAACATGTTGATCCTCCCCCCCCCCCCACCCTTGGTCACCCTACTCCAAACAGATTCTCTAGACTAGCAGCTAGAGCAAAGTAGTATGTGAAAAAATGAAAATATGTTGTTCCAGTATGCAAATCGTTAGTCAGCATTCATGTTCTACTGAAAAACCCACAAGCAGGGACAAATTCTCATTTGGAATACAAATATTGACAGTGCAGTTTCACTCCGAATCCCACATTTCAAATGCCTTGTTTGAAATCTAAATAGAACCTGTATAATATTTTGCGTTGTTTTGGCCATGGGTGGAAATGTAGAAACATCCACAAAAAAAAATCTATTCAGCCTTATGGGAAAAGGCTTTCTCACTGTTGACTCAGCAGGCGGTGGGGTAAGCCGGTGGGCACATCAGGGGTAGGGCTAATCAATGCAGTCCCACTCTCCTGGACATGCATTTATTGGACGTGGGCCAAAACACACATTATTTTAACTCTTTATCTAGAAGCTAAGCATTTTTTTTACTCTAGAGTAGGTGCAAGGGACCCAATCAAAATCTTAAAAGCTCTCTTACCCATCCACCCCACCTCACCAAGTTCTGATCTGGATTAGGAACCCTGCATCTACTATTGAGTCAAAATGAAAAACAACAAAAAAAGACGTAGCTGCTAGATACGGATTTAAAGTAGTGTCTCTTTTGGCCCTATGTAAGTGCTCCAACTGAACAGTGCTAAAGCGTAATGATGATCACATTGTGGCGAAGCTGGCCTAGCCTGGATTAAATTGGATTTATCATTCATCCATTTAATAAATGTATATATTGCCTTTACCCAAAAGTTTCAATGTAATTTACAGAAAAATCAAATGTTTAGTGGATTAAAAACAATCCACTTACATTTTAGGCGCATATTTCTGCTGGGTTTTTCCAGGTCCAGAAAGAGCCAGTGATTACAAGCAAGAGCAATCACCTCAAAAGTAAAAATGTCTATAGCACATTCACGCACTATATTTTCAAAGGTATCTAGACACAAGAAATGTATATTAAAGGAGCATGGGAGTGCCCTTTCAGTTAAGGTAGTCACAAAAAATATGTTCTGCCATTATAAGCCTCAAAATTCTACTGTTTATAAAAATCACAAGTGTAAAGCTAATAACTTGAAATTTGGATCTATAATCTACCTGATGAGGTCTGCAATTGTGCAGAATTTCAAACCAATCTGATACGAATTGCCACATATATATGTCATGTTTTAATCAGTTTTATGTATTTTATCATGTTGTTGTTCCCCGCCTCGATCCAGACAGAGAGGCGGGTAAGAAATAAATCGTTATTATTATTATTATTATTATTATTATTAAGTTAAAACATGCTGAAAATTGACACATTTGTACTTTCCCCCCCCAAGCTGTAGCTGGGCGTATCATATATTCCTTTCAAATTCTGGGGGAAACTACAGATGTACTTTATTCAAACTTGTTGAGGTGTGCCTTTCACTGATTTGGTGAAATTTCAAGCAGCACTTTTTAAAAAAATATCCAGGTTATTCTAACCCATGAAAGCCTATGGTAGCAATTCTTGTCTTTATGCTAGATGATATTGACCAGTGGTACTGCTGAATATTCTCAGCGGTGAATACTACAATTGTCAATTTCTTCACTTTGTAAACACTGTAATACCTATGTATTCTTTTCTTTTCTTTTCTATGTTCAGCCTTGCCACATCCAATGCCAATCATTGACTTAAACTTGCTCCCACTCACATCTAAGTGTGGGCTTAACACATGCCATGGAATGTCTTTAATCAAGGCTGCCATGGCAATTCTTGAGTATTTTGGTTATATTTTGCCAAACTTTCAACCCCTCAGCTTTCTTCATTTGGCTACCAGCCGGGAGTGGGAGGATGAGCAGAAGGAGAAACGACACCAGAACAGAATGATTTTTTCTTACAGTTTTAAGAATTTGTATCCAGCAAGCAAAGTGACTGCAAACTTATTGTCTTTGACTAAGAATTGGGGGGAAATCAGCAGAATGCAGAATCATTTTGCTAAAATTAAGCTAAAGTTTGATTAAACATAATTCGGGGGCTAAATTAAGTGCAGCTTGAATCCGGAAGTAGAGGGGGGCAGTTTCTCTCTTTGCTTACTTGCAAAATGGTATTATGACAAAAATACACTTTTCCTGTTTGCCTGCAAAATAATTATGATAAAATCAGTATGATATACTTCCACTTATTCACCCCAACGCAGAGATCTGATTGTGCTCAGATACATGTACATACCTTGGTTGTGTAGCAGGCCCTGTTTATTTCACTGGAGAGAGCTGACTGTACCTGTAAAGGAATATGTGCATGACACAGAACTAAACTGAAAGCTGATCTACGTGCAAGAGAGTTCAAGGGGACTTTCTTCCAGGTAAATGCATGCAGGTGTGTATGTATGCCATAATTTTCCATGTTTATTGGCAGCTATAATTCTTTCTTGAATCACATAAAGGGCAAGGAAGAATTTTGATCAATATTTCAAAATACTTTCAAATATATTTCAAATATTTTACAGATCTTAAAGTAGTACCTAATTTTTTTTAAAAAAGGAAAGTTCCCTTTCAAATGCAAGAGACCAGTCTGAGTATGTGATTTTCCTTGAGATTGGTATTGTATGGCTGACATTGCTTTTCGAAGACTGACTGGAAACTTTTGCTGGTGCAAGATGCTGCAGGCTCAGTCACTGCAGAAACAGGTTGCTGGACACACATAACTCTTCCTCCTCTTATCAGGGCCAAACTAAATGTGATGTCATCGACATAATCAGGCATTGCATGAATGTATTTTGAAATAGCAGAAGTGGGGATTGGCCCCTCAATCTAGATTGTAACCTTGGCATGAGGGGGAGGACATGGAGTAGAACTTCAAACCCTTTGTTCCCACCACAATCATTCCACACAGCTGACCTGCCACTGGTAGTTGCATCAGCTTCCCTCCCAATCCCAATAGTAACTGTAAAGGGGTTCAATCCACAGGTTAAACCCCTGCTCCCCACCCAGCCCAAGGTCCCACTCTAGATTGGGAGTTCCTGCACCTGCTGTTTACTTAACATTCATGCAATCACTAATTAAGTGAATAAAGTTACATCTCATTTGGCCCTCAGTTTCTACAGTATCCTGCTCACTTCTGACTCAGATTCAACGGGCTGATGCCCCACAGGTCTTTTACCAAGAGTACATCTTTTACCATATATACAACTCTAAGGGAGGTCTTGCTCCATATAGCATATGTCTGTGAAGTGAAATCTGCTGAAGCATGGGACTGCTAGGCTTTTCTTCAGTGGCTGTAACCCAGCATTAGAAAACCCGGTGTGTTTGAACACAGGGCCCCAGGAACAAATAGAAATCTCCAAAATGACCGGCATTCCCTTAGTATCCAAAGCATTCAGATATTTAAGAATCCAGATTCCTAAAAAGCAGAAAAATATATTGAAATTAAATTATGAGAAACTGTGGAAAGAACTAAAAAATGATATTGCCAGATTGGAGAGAATACAATTATCTCTTTCAGATCGGATTATGACCATAAAGATGATGCTGGTACCAAAATTTACTTACTTATTTAACGTATTTCCGCAGGAAATCCAATTAGCAAGTTTAAAACATGGCAAAATAAGATAGAAAAATGTATATTCAAAAGTAAAAGACCCAGAACGGCAAAAGCTTTCAGATACAGATTTATGCAAGATGGAGGATGGAGTATACCACATCTAAAAACATATTACAATACATACCAATTAAGACACTTATTAACAATAACAAAGGAAGGGGGAGCATACAATGGGTAGAAACAGAGAGAGAACTGATGGGATTTTAAAAAGAAGAAATACAGAATATGTTCCACACTAAAAAATGTATAAAACAACAAATGGGTAACCAACCAAGTATAATAAAGGGAATGCTGAAAGCATGGTACTATAAAAAAAGAAAAATTAATGCCAGGGACTTCACCATTAACACCAATCTGGATACATCCAGAATTTGATATAAAAAATAAAGCAGTAATAAAAAGCAAATTGAAAGAAATAGGAATGATACAAATGAGATTTTTTTAAGAACAACAACATCATATAATGCAGGAAATATGGAACAAGCGAATACAAAATACAGAAATCTCCTGGATAGCATGGATGCAAATTAGCAAATTTATAAGAGGCACAAAGATAGAAAGGCAAAGCACAAGGGAGCAAATAGAATGGAAAAAATTGTGGATAAGTATAAAGTAGGAGATAAGGGTACTATCACACAAATATACAGAATATTAATAAAGCAGGAGATTAGAGTAAACATGACAATAAAGCAGATATGGGAAAGAGATTTCGAAGAGGGGATTGAGGAGGAAGAATGGGGAGGTATTTTTGAGAAATTTCCCTTCCAAACAACATCTACAAGAATAAAAGGAGCTTTAAAATTAGTTCAGTAGTACCTGACACCGGTGAGGATGGCAAAAATTAACAGAAACCTGTCACAGCAGTGCTGGAGGGGATGTAAAGACGATGGAATTCATATGTGGTGGGAATGTAGAAAGGTTAGGAAATTTTGGGATAAGATTTTTCAAAGAATAGAAGAAATGACTGATGAAGGGATTTGTAGAATGCCAGAACTAGGTCTTCTGAATATGTATGTTAAAGAAAATAGAGGGATAAAAGATAAAGTATTAATTGGTTTCATGTTAACAGCAGCAAGGCAATTGACAGCAGCTAATTGGAAGACAGCTTGGAGGTTGAGAATAACTATGTGGGGGGAAAAAACTCTGGAATATAGTGATAAATGAAAAGTTGACACAGAAGTTAAGAGTCTACAGAGGGAAAAAGAAAAGAGATACCTTCAGAATGGACTGGCAAACATATATAGATTATATGAGAAAAGAACCGAACAGGAAAACCATGGTAGATGCTTATAAAAAGCTATGGGACTCATGAAAAAAGTATATACAATAGACTTAATATATCACTAGGGAAAAGAAATAGAGTTAATCTAGAAATAAATCAAGTAGGGGAAGGATTGGGGAGGGAATATGTTAGGGTAGATTATAAATTAAGTTTGTTATTATCGTTGTTGTTTTTCTGTGTGTTTAATGTGATGTTTGTTTATTATGAAAATTCAATAAAGATTTATATATGAAAACGAAGGGGGAAAAAAGAAAAGCCAAACTGCACAAGCTACATCAAAGCTTTCTGGGTTTTTTGTTAAGGTAAATTCATACTTTCTTTTCTTTTCTTTTCTTTTTTTTGGATAAGGCAAACATTTCTGTGAATGAGGGGATAGATCTATTTATATATTAAGCATTGGCAAATCTTTATATCATATTTAATATGCTTTTTAAATTGTAACTTGAGCTGTTTGGATTTTTACTTTATGGGGAAGAAAAGTGCAGCATAGATTATGTGATAAATTATTATAATTACACAGATGCAGGGATCAGTCAGGTATTTCTTTTTAATATTATTATTTTGGACTTTTATTGACTCATCATCTATCATACAATATCATTAAAACATCAAACATAACAAACATCAGCAAAATAAACAAATATAAACCATGTTCCTATATTTGATTTTGTTTCATGAAGATAGTGTGTTCAGCTTAGTCCTTATTAACTTCCGTCTTCCAGATTTTAGTAAGCCTTTCCAGAATGACTTTTGGGCTGTTGGAGGTTTATGAACCACTTTTCCTTTATGTATGAAGTGATAAATGGAAACCAGATTGCCATGAATTGGTCGTATTTCACACCACTCTTTTGGAAAGTGTAATTTCCCAAATTTTGGCAAACCAGCCCTGTATTGAACATTCAGAACTCATTTTCCAAACACGAGCAATGGGTACTCCTAAATGAAATCCACTCTTCTGCTGTGATATTCCTATTCCTTTGCTGTGTTCCAAACCTGTCCCCTTCTTCATTTTCTTCTTTTTCGCTGTAATCTATTGTTTTATTCACCAGTAAACTTCCTTTTACTGCTCCTTATAGGAGTTTCCTTCAGAAGAAGATACCCTGCATGCATTCAGGACAGCTGTTGTCTCTAAACTGGACGTTAATTCTTTTGCAGAACGTCATCTATCCAAGCAGAATTTCATTCCTTCAGAACCAGGCTGTTCATGCGTCCTACTTTACTGAAGGTAGTCGTTCACTTGAAGGGTTGCCAGAGAACAGTTCTCTGTTTGAAGGGCTGTTCTGTCCAAGTCCAGTTTAAAGATAAAGGACCACAAGGAGGAAGCACAGGGCAGTTGAAATGTCCCATCAATAGTTAGCACCTGGAGAGCAGGCTGAGCTGCAAGGACAGGCAGCACCTGGTCATGGTCATGGTGAGATGATAGCACTTTCATTTAAATGAAAGCAATTATTTCTGTCATTTACACCGCTACATATAACTTAGCATGTGCAAATGTTATGCAAATCTGTGCCATTTTTGTCCTATTGTGGAGTTTTTTTGGTGCAGCATAAGTGGCCATCTGATTTAGAATTCTATGTGCCCCATATTTATCAAACTTTAAGAAGGCGATCTTTTGAAAAGGAGAGGCAGATTTCAAATAACATTTAAATTGATAAAGAAGTTTCAAATTAAAATGGGTTCTACTGAGATCTTTCACACCAAGAAGATACCATGAAACAGATCATCAAGTTTGTTAGCAATGTCTCTGAACCAGATCCTGCTTAGTAGTGGAGTCTGGTGGTTCCATGTCAGTGGGTTGAAGTCAAAAGTAGTCAGAACTGTAAAGGAGCTATCCAAGGTGCTCCCTAGAGAAACCCAGAGCGGATTCATGGCCTCATTGACATGGGACCACCAGCCTACACTGCTGTTTGGACTGCAAATTGGGCTGTAGTAATCCACAAACATAAAATCTGCACTTGCCTCTAAATGCACAAATCAAGAAGTCCAATAGGAAGAAAGGGAGGAAGTGTCCCAAACATATCAGAGTTTTGATTGGTTGCTTGTACTAATGGGCAGGCCCAGCACAAACTCAGAAAATACAACACACTCCTTAAGTAAGACAGAATGGTTCCGCCTGCTGTGTCTTGAATGATATCATAGGACAAGGCAAACAGGCCTTGGAATAGACAAAGTTATTCATCAGTAGGGCCAACTGAGGAGAAGCCAGCAACTGGCAAATTATGCTTGTTGAGCTAACATGTTCCAAACTACTTTGGGGGAGGGGTGCCATTTATTTATTTATTTATTTATTTATTTATTTCTAAAAAGTGAATGTATGCATCATCTCCCCACATTTTGGAACATTCAGCATGAGGATGATTTTGACAGAAATTGGCTGCTCCCCAGGTGACTCAACTGTCCAAATATTCCCAAAGCCTTTAAAGCAAAATTTGTGTGAACAGTGTGCTGAATATTGCTTCTCTTGCTCCTTTGAGGTTAGGAATCTTACTTGGGGGGGGGGGATTCATATGGAAATTGCATGTAAGAAAAGATCCAATAAGGCAAAATGGAGCTCTTTTCCCTCCTTCCCTCTCCTTTCCTGGTCCTCAGATGAGACCACGTACTGGTGGGTCTCCTACATAATAGGGATTTTGTAAAATCCCTTACACCTGCATTATATCCACTCATTGGTGGAATTGGATCTTTTCCTTTCCCCCAAATTTATGCAAATTCACATTTGTGACATTTGCAAAAATGTGCAATCCGCCCCCAAATGCGCAAATCTTTTCAAAATATGCATTTTCAGGCCTCAGCCATTTTTTTAAAAATATTTTTTTCTATGAATACATTTGTGTAAAATTCCAGGCAGGGAGGAAACAGTCCACAAGTCCGTAAACCTGTGTGACTCAGGAAAAGCCCTTCTGTTGCAGAATCTGCAGGTCAGATTCACAGAAATCTAAACTCATGTGATTCTATTGCAGATTTCTCCAACATCCCTGATGTGTAGATCTTGTTATTTTCCTCTTCCCCATATTACATATGCTCAGAGTACAATCAACTAGGAAAGCTTCTGGCAAGTTCCATCCTGACAATGCCGTTGTGTAGGTTCCATATATTTCAGTGTGGCTTGCCCAGGAGAACTTCCCCATGGATTGCACTCTACATCTAGACTGGGCACGGTAGCGTAAGAATTAGGCAAAGGGTCAACTCGCGTATAGGAATGTTCTCATGCTAACCACAGGCAGTCGCAGTCACTCTTCAAGGCAAGGAGCAAGCCATGTACTGCCACATTCTCAGGCTTTGGAAAGGAAAACAAACATCACCCAAAAGCTGTGGAAGAAACTCAGGCCCATAAAGTCCAGACTCAATGAAACAGAGCACAGAGCAAACATAGTCCAAAGGCAATGGAAAGCAAACACAGGCAAATAAACTCCAGACCTTGGGAAACAGAGCACAGATAGACACACTTCCAAGCACAAGTAGAAAAGCAAACAGACACAAATATAGTCTAAACTTAATGAAGCAGATAACTGAAACAGTAGCTGTCTCATTCTCTCTCCAAGTCAAATCTCAGCAACATATCCCAGTTTCTCAAAGCTGAAGTAAGAAGCACTTCAGAATGCTTGGGTTTCCCTTGGCTTTAGAAGGATCTACCTACGCCTTCTATCTGCTGTGCTTCATGAGCAGAAAAGTGATTTTAACACTCTCCCATAATGTCTGTGTTAGCGGTTGAATCAACCACACACAAATTCCTATGTGTTCTCAGGTAATTCATTTTCAGCATTGATTATTTCCATTGGTTATTGCCATGGGGAACAGGAACAAAATAATCTTTTTAAATGGGTCCTTTGAAATACCCTTTCAATGCATATTTGCTTGTTGAGTTGAGCAGAGTAAGCAGGGGTGGGAACAGGTTTCAGGTGAAGGGAGGAAATTGCCCCCCTAAGGGCCCTCTGTGGGACAGAAGACATCAGAGGCTATGGCCACACCCCATTGATAAGAGGGGATGTGGCCATCCCAATGATGTCACTGCCCTGTCCATTTTGCCTTTCTCCGTGATGAAAGAGGCCCAGAGTTCCATGATTCTCTCAGCATGGAGAAAGGAACTCAGGTGGTGCTGGGACGGACACTACTCCTCTCAGTACCAGCCAATTCCCTGGCTTTGCCATTCACACATTGCCCCATGGGCTGGATGAAGAACCTCCATTAGACAGATTAGTTTGGTTGGTCAGAGGTGCCCCACTGCTGCTAAGGGAGTGGTACGATCTTCCAGACAATCTTTATTCCTCAGCCGAAATCACAGAAATGTTGATGGAATCTATATGGCATTGATAAAGTCATTTTTATCAGAGTGCTCTTTTATTGATAATGACATTTTTAATGAACAAACGCTAGGTAGCATTTAGTCGTGCGAGACAGATATTTGACTTTTTCAAATACCTTTGATAGTAACATCAGGTCTCCTTGAAAGTTTTCTTGGGGCTTAAGTATATAGATTCAGTACTAGGGATGCTTGAGGCATTCAATTTATGTCATTTCTGCTATGAACTGGCCTGATCTGCATCTCTTGGGGTGTCATCAGACGAGCATTTTATTGCACACTCATTACTGCCCACTCACAATTTTTCACACTTTTTTATGACACCATCTGCTTCCTGCACATCTCCTGCCACTTCTGGTCCTTTTTTCTGTGACAAAATAGACCCCGGTAAATCCGACTTATTTTTTAAAGTGAAACTTGCCGTCATTTCCTGCTGTGTGCAGGAAAAGTAGTGTAATAAAAACACCCATTGAACGGGCCACGTAGTCATTGCTGCTTCCTCTTTCTTTCTCTGTGCAAGAAATTGTCGCTATTGTGAGACAGCAGCAGGAGGCCATAGTGACGGTAGGGAAATGCAACCCCCTCCTCTCTGATGATGCTCTTGAACAAATATGCAGATCAGAATGCAATAATGCTAGGATTTTACACTTCTCCAAATTTTGTGAAGCAGTCTTTGGCTCAGGAACTGTACCAAAATGTGTTTAACAATGCATTTATTAATGAATATTTTATGATAAATATGTTTATAAATGTGTATTTTGTATGAAAATACATTCCAATATATATATATATATATATATATATAATCAATTTTCATGTCAATTTTTAGAAAACGCACAGTAAGGTGGAAACAGCATGGAATGGACTTATGAATAAATATGTGACATTGTATCCAATGGTATCCATCATGTGATTGACATTCCCACATCCTGGTCATATTATTTATTGCAACTCACCACATAAATTGGGGCAATCACATCATCAGTTTACATAATCTCACTGGGAAATACGTACCAACGACATAGATCATAGATGGATGGGGTATAAACTATGTGATGGCCCTGCACTACGCTTAGTCAAGGTCAGAGAAAATCTCCTTGGCAAGTATAGCATCTAGATTGGAAATTATATACAGGCAGCTGGTAGTTCATAAGCATTTTTGTTGCCTTATATGCATATCCATTCCCTTGGTTTGTGGTGTCTTCCCCAGATTTTTGTTCTCAGATGTAGATTTTGCTTTTGCTTGCCTACACACTGCATAAAGCTGAGTTGGAGTTGGAGCCAGAAAAAACACTGATAGTTTTCCATGGAACTCCATTACCAGCTTCACCCTACCAATTTATTATTATTATTTCTGAGGTTTTCTCTCATGATCACTTTTCCAGTTTCTACTGAATTCATAATTGCTTAGTTGCTCTGTAAATAAGATGATGTTTTAAACTGGAAAAATCTTAATGAGGAATTTGCTTAGTTGGTTGGTTATTATATTGCAAAATAATTGAAGCTTGGTAATTTCAAAGCAAAACACCACTCAATTCCATTCTGTTTTTTTCCCTATATACCGTTTTGGTGCCCCAAACGTAATGCACCGGTAAGAACCCAAAGTATTTTTCTGATATAATGGCCAGGTATGAACTTCAGGCAGCACTCCCCACGGAGCTCTGGTGGGAAAGTCTGAGTTGATTAAATGGCCATTTTTTGAACAAAGAAGACCTTAGCAATCTTTTGGTTGCTTGTCCAGCACATCTGGGAAAGTAGCAAATGCCCCTGGAAAAGGTGGGAACCCTTTCGCCTGGATATCTGCCTTCCATAATACAGGAAGTGGGAAGTTCATTTGCAGACTACACAACCCACACTCTTCTTCTTAACTGTATGGATGATCAAGGAATCAATGGGTTGAAACGCTCAGTATTTGGGGGCTTAGAGGATCAACGATAATGCATGAGGATATTCATCCAATGCCCAATATAACCCTATGCAGTCCCTTCTTAGGTAGGTTTGCAGAAATGGTATTGGTCCTCAGGTCCTCAGAGCAATGCTGGCACCTAAAATGTGATGCAACGTCCTTAAGATCTTCAGAGGTCCTGCTCCGAATGGCCCTAGCAAATGAAATGAGGCAGGAGACCTCGAGAGAGAGGGCCTTTTTGATAGTGGCCCCTTTGTGATGGAACAGCCTTCTCAGACAAATTTACTTGGCGCTATCTTTTTTGTGGAGGGGGGGGAGTGGCAGATGAAAACCTTTTTATTCCCCCACGCCTTTTAAAGAACATATGTTTTAAAGCTGGCCTACACTGATTGGTAGCAGTTCTCTGTGGTTTTGGATGGCACTGACACAGTTCTAACTGGAGGTGCCTGGTTGATATGCAACCTTCTGCATGCAAAGCACATGCTTTACCAATGAGCTACAGCCCCCCTCCTAGAAATAAGCATGAGGTTTGAAGTGTGTGTGTGTGTGTGTGTGTGTTTCCAAAATGATGTCCCTATTTTCTAATTCCTTTTGCTCTAAAGAATACAAAAGCTTAGAGACATAAAAACAACTATACTAAGAAAGACTTGATGGGCGAGTTTATTCAGACCTATTGCTAAACTGAGGGGTCTAAAAAAAGAATTCCCTCCTAAGGCCCAACTGAGCCTGGGACATTTCCCCTCCTCCTTCAGTGGATTCTGGAATTTGCATTCTTGAGCTATCAGGATTTGTGTCTTGTTCTGCAAACACCTCCACTATATCAAACAGTACTTATTCTTTTGAAGGCACACTGTAATCTGGAGGGCGTGAGCTGAGCCATGTGTAGAGTTTGGGCCTCAAAGATCTACCTGGGTGGAAGAGGCTAAAGTAGGTGACTTCCTGCTTCCTGCTAGCTCTGCCTTTCTTTGATCTTCTGCTGCCAGCCTCCTGAGTCGCATCGCCTGTGCCCTCACTGCTCCTTCCCACCCACTTGGTTGACAACTCTGGAAGAGGCTGCTCTGGACTCCCCACCACCAGGAGAAAAGAGAGCAATGGCCATGAACAAATGGCAAAACACTGCCCCATTGCATCTGTACGAGTACCTCCCCTGCAAAGGTCTCTAGCACATCACAGACTTTTAAGCCCCACAACACTCTTGAGAAGAAAACCAGGCTTAAGGGGGCCTCCTGGATTCTTTATATAAAAGCATTTATTCAAATGAAATGACTAATAAGCCTATGCCCATGACGTCCAATGACACCTGCGTTCCTCAGACACAACAAAACTGTCAACCGCGGTGGGTGGCTGCCTGCAGGAATCCTAAGCTCATGAGAGTGCTTGAGTGGACTTTTTCCAATCATGGAGTTGTGATAGTGGATTTTTGCTCCTGCGTGAGCCAGAATTGGACCACTCCCATATCCATATCTGGAATCTACTCTTCCCATTCCCACTTTGGAAGGAACCCACCACTTAAATCAAGCCTCCTTTTAACAATTTTGTGTATGAGTTAATAGAAAAATGATTGTCTTTTTTTTAATTAGAAAAGTCGCATTAAAGATGTCTTGCCCAAGGGTCCTCAAAAACCTGTAACCTGCACTTGACTCCAGCTTTGACATCGCAGATGAGGCTGAAGAAAGTGAAGAACAGCTCTCAATGTGAGAGACAGATCACCAAGGAGTCCTGCGTTGACAACTCAAGTATTAGGAAACGCTTACATGTCAGAAAACCACCAAAAAAAGTCAAGATTTTGTCATAATACTTTAGTGAAAAATAGAAGCCAATCTGTTGCTGTAAAAGGGAAAGTTGTGCTGTACCCTGCCACTCAGTTAGCTCAGTTGTCTAAGAGCTTGTCTTGAGGAGGAGCTGATAGAAAAGTGGGTGGAGTTCATACAATCTAGAGAGACTGGATGAGGAAGGGAAGAAAGGAAGAGATGGATTTTTTTCTTAATCAAACTCTCAATTTTTACCTGTTATCTTGTAAGAAAACCAAGATACAAAAATAACATCTGCTCAGTTTAAAGATTGCAAAAAAAGCAATGTTTTCTTTGCTGAAAAGATTATCATGTTTTCAAGTAAATTGGTTGGCTGTAAATTCTGAAAACTCAAGAAACAAAAAAGAGCAAACATTATGACAAACAAAAAGTTTTCGGAGAAGATACGGAAATATCAAAATGTTGAGCACAAAGTCGTTTTAGATGTTCTTTGGATCTTTTCTCTATGTGGCTGCTGATTTGATCTGGAAATGATCACATGCTCCATATCCCATGGCAAAGAAAATGTATCTGAATAGCAACATGCTGGAACCATCTGCAATGTCATTTTCCACAAGCTTTCCCAAGATTCTTTGAACTAGTGTAAGGTCTTTCAAATGGGTTAATACGGACCTACCAATGGAATTTATAAACATTTACCATGGTAAATTGGAAGAACCACTTCACCACTGCAAGAGCTTACTCCATAATACTGGGAACCCAGAGCAGTGTACCCAGAGCAGTGTACCCAAAGTCATTTGATGATGCCTTTCACACACGTATTCTCAAATTGCCTTTCGCTCAGAAATCACTTACAGAATTACGTCTATAAGAGTTCTTCCACTCAAAAATCCTAATCTCCCTCCAGTAGGATACATTACTCAACTTTCCAGCCTGCTTTCCATGGCAAGTAATTTTATACAATCGTATTTCCTAAAGTTGAACCACCATATCTCATCCACATTTGTTTATAGCTAAGATGTCATTTCTACCCACTCCCAGCTTTTTCAATTCCTTCACTCTTTTTTTGGGGGGGGGGGGGAGGAGGGTTAGACATTCCACCATCCCCTTATGTTCCCCCTGTGCATATAGTAATGCTAGAGTTGCCACAGTCTCCTTAATGTCTAATCCTCTAACACTGGGAAAGCATTGTATGGCAGCACTAATGCCAGGATGAATTCTGGAATGTGGAGCCTGGAGAGAGGCTTATAGAATAAGAAAGAAAGAAAAAGGGAAGAGGAAAAAGGAATTGAGAAGAGAAAGAAGTCAAAACCACACATGGGACATAAGGGAAAAAAGGGGATTAGGTGACAATATCCGACTGCACTGAAGGGTCAGGAGAATTAAGCTTCAGAGCAGCTTGCTCAATGTGTGCTAGGATAAAAAGACTCTGATATGAATGGAGGTGGTTCAAGTGCAGGCGCTTTGTGGAATGCAATAGGAGTCTGCTAGGGAACATTTAAGAGAGCTATGCATTACTTTCATGTGACAAATAATGTACATTGTTTGTCAGGCAAAGATCTGAGCGTCCTCTGTCACTTTTATAAGGTTGTCACAGCGGAATGAAAATGTAAAGAACCAGAGAGAATAGGGATGGGTTCTAATGGATCACATAACTACAAATAAATTGAAGAATGGCAAAATCCCCTTATAATTAATGGTTACGATTGCTTTTGCAATAATTCCCATTAGACATTATAGATGTTTGTAATTTGTGTTTAAATTGATATACATTTAAAGGGTCCAGTGTCTAGCCAGTATGAGTGGTTTTGACTCTAAAACAGTTTGATTTCAATGGACCCAAATTGCTTTCCTCTAGTTAAGAACATGGACATGCCAGAGGTCAGCATCTGAAGCAGATGGTTCATATTCACAATGTTTTTTTGCACTATGAAACTCAATTGGCCAGGGAGTACTATCAGGGTTTGGCTTTATCAGCCACTGGCACATCTACAGTGATGCAGTCCAAACAGTGCAAGGCTCCATTTTTAACACTGCAGGCACCAAAATGTGTTTTTAATCAAATGTGTGCAATCAAATTCATGAGTGTCCTCATCAATATGACCTCTGGACTGGACTGTAGACACAGTCTCAGGACGATACTTTGAAAGATATTGGAAAATCTGCTTTCAATACAAAATGTAAAGTTTTTTACATGTGATCTCAGCGAGGGTTAGGATTTTCTCCAGATTGGTTTTAAGTTGGCACTCAGTTGGGTTAACTTTTCTCTAGACCAGCCTTTGTTGTTGTTGTTGTTCTTAGAAAATGGGCAATTGAACATTTGTATATTATTTGTATATTAATAATAATAATAATAATAATAATACATTTATTTATTTCTTACCTGCCTCTCCTTCTGGATCGAGGCGGGAAAAACATTAAAAACAAATGATATAAAATACATAAAACTGTTTAAAAACATATAAAAACTAATACTGTTAAAATACCAATAAAACTCTTAAAATTCTACTGAGTAGGCCTGCTGGAAGAGATCAGTCTTTATATCTTTCTTAAATTCTGAATGACTGCTAAGTTGGAAAATCTCTCCCGGCAGGCCATTCCACAGTCTGGGAGTGGCAGAAGAGAAGTAATGTTTAGGTAATGCACACATTTAATTTCTGATATCCTTTCTGAGGGTTAAATATTAGTACTGAAGAAGCACAGGCATGCCTCATGTGTTCTCATTTAAGAGAAATCAAGTTTCCAAAAATTTTGCTTCTTAGTACCTGACCAAGCATCTCATCTTAAAGAAAGTATAATTGTCATCCTCGTGGTGTAGTCTGCTATACTCTACACACATACACACCCATGTAGTATATTGTTCTGTCCATCTGTCTGTCTGTCTTTCTGCCTCTTTCTTTCTCTCTCTCTTCCCCCCCCCCCCCACACACACACAGAGTGAGGGTACTACATATTTCCTTTCCTTTCCTGGTGGTGACAGTTATGGCTTGACCCAAGATCTGACCTGGAAGCTGGGGGAAGAACTGAAAAGACAACTGTGTCCTTACAAATATGTATCTTGTCACATAGGTTCTGTAGAAACAGCCCATCCTTCCTTTGATATGTGACAATGCAATCCATGCCTATTTTTCAACAGTTGCATTCCTTCCATGCTGGAGTCTAAACATATCTGAAAAGCTTGATAAGACCATATTCACAGCAGCTGTCTTTCCTGCATAATCTAAATTTTAAGAAATTGATGGATCCTTCTGGTTTTCCTGTGTATGCTTTTGACTTAGCTCATCAGAAGAGCCATGCTGGATCAGATGAAAGGCCTATCTAGCCAAGAATTCTGACCCCCACAGTGGCTAAACAAATGCTTATGGGAAGCCCACAAGCAGGACATGAGCACAATGGCATCCTCCCACTCATATTTCCTGCTAACTGGTATTCAGAGGCATACTGCCTCCAACGCTAGAGGTATAGAGGGGACTGGTAGCAAGACTGAAATTGGCTGGATATTAATTTTTACCATAGTCTGTTTACTTCTTCAACATGGCATAGGTGATCTTTTCCTGCATATTTTCAAAATAGACTGATTATAGTAGACCAGTGATGTGATGCACATGACACAGCATTCCAAAACAAAACAAATGGCCAATGGTAGTACGTCTAGTTTATAGATATATAGATTTTTAAGAATTATAATCACATTTTAAAAATGTGAAATGTTTCACTATAAAACACCAGTTAGAATTAGCATATTATTACTTGTGACTGAAGCTGGTATTTTATGCCTAAACATTTCACATTTTAAAAACCTGTCCATAATTTTAAAAAGATTTATACATCTATAAACTGATTGTACTATCATTGATCATTCATTTTGTTTTGGAGTGTTAATCATCATATTCATAAGTAGAATAAAAGATTTGGAAGTGGATTAATTTTTTGAGTCAAAATACCATTCTGCATGTGATAATTTAGAGTCTAGAGTCTAGAATGAGAGGAAAACAAAAAACAAAAAAGAGGAGAGGAGACAATTTGGTTTGATGATACCTAGCTGTGAGTGTTAGGTCTAAGAAAATGCATCTTGAGCAGCTACAGTGAGCAAAAGCTCTGTAATGCCCATCCTAAAGAAGCATTAGTCGGTCTACTAAATGTAATGTGATTTCACTCAAAGGCATGAGGTTTTAAGAATACTTTTAAAAGTTTGTCTTCTGTGTCTTATAACTCACATCTTCATGATGTCCCACACCACTCTTAGAGCTAAAAGTGTGCATTTTATAAATTAAACTGAAATCCCCAGGAGTTTACCTAGAGCCTACAGGCCAAGGGTGGGCAAATTGTGCTCCTCCAGATGTTTTGGCCTACAGCTCCCATCGACCCTAGTGAGCATAGTCAATGATGAGGGAATGGGAGTTGTAGGCCAAAAACATCTGGAAAGCCACAAATTACCCACCCTTGGTCTAGGCCAGGGGAAAAAAATACCATGCCTTGCTGCTTTAAGCAGACAAACAAAAAGTAATGACCTCCATATTTATCCAAGGCAGCTATCACATTCTAAGCAAAACCTTGGAAAATATATTGTTGAAGAAGTGGAAAAGCTATTGTCTGTCCTGAATAAATTATTACCTCTGTTCTTCCAGCAACAACTCAACCCTACACATTTTCAAGGCAGCTATTTTAATTCAGTCTTGTTAATCATGCTGCATTTAGACGATCACAGTATGATGTTTTTGTCACAGACCTGCTGGTATGTCAGAGTTTTATGTACTTCCTTTGTTACTGATATGGATCTCTTCCTGGTGATAACGCCCAACAAATAACTTTTTTACCATTTCCTTTCAAGCAAGCAAAAACCAACAAGATATACTTTCATTTTCAGCCAAAGAGTTCAGGCTGAAAAATGCCAATTGAAGACTAAAGATGGACTCTCATGAGTAGGCTGACCATATGAAAAGGAGGACAGGGCTCATGTAACTTTAACAGTTGTAGAGAAAAGGGAATTTCAGCTGGTGTCATTTGTATGCAATTAGTTCCTGGTGAAATTCCCACTTCATCACCACAGTTAAAGGTGCAGGCACAATACTAGAGTGACCATATACAAAAGAAGGCAGGGCCCCTGTGGTGATGAAGAGGGGATTTCACCAGGAACTAATTGCATACAAATGACACCGGCTGAAATTCCCTTTTCTCTACAACTGTTAAAGTTACATGAGCCCTGTCCTCCTTTTCATATGGTCAGCCTACTCATGAGCAAAAGGCTCTCATCCTAGCTGCATTCTACAGAAGTTTGTGCTCCCAGACAGAGGCTGGGGAGTACAACAGGAATGCTCAAGAAGGCAGAGATTTTCTAATGTGGTACCTCTTGGCCATTAGAAAGCTTCTAGTTACTAGGGTGGTTATTTATGAATCACCCAAAAAGAGGAAATGCATCATCCCAAAAAAGATTGGTGATTTGCATAGAATTTTCACATACTAATTTTATGTATAGACGCAAATTTATAAATAATAATAATTATTATCTAAATTGAAATATACTACGTCTCACCATAATGTTGAGGACTATGACCAGGTGAACTGTGTGCCTGCCTGTTATGTCTGCTGTTCAGGTGCTAACTCCTGATGGGCAACAGTACATATGGTTCTTTTTTTAAAAAAACTGGAATTGGACAAGACAGCCCTTCAAAGGTAGGACACATGCAGATAGAGCATGGTCCTCTTTTAAAAAAGGCATGGTTATCTGGACAGGGATAACCTGGTTTCAGTTGTGTATGTTCTGGTAATCTCCAAATTGGATTACTGCAATGCGCTCTACGTGGGGCTGCCTTTGAAGAAGGTTCGGAAGCTGCAGCTTGTGCAAAATGCAGCGGCCAGATTGGTAACAGGGACCAGAAGGTTCGGACATATAAGACTTACTCTGGCCCGCTTGCATTGGCTGCCTATATGTTTCCGAGCCTGATTCAAGGTGCTGGTTTTAACCTATAAAGCCTTACATGGCTTGGGACAACAACACCTGATGGAACGCTTCTCCCGACACAAACCTACCCGTACACTATGATCCACATCTAAGGTCCTCCTCTGGTTGCCTACTCCTAGGGAAGCACGGAGAGTGGCAACAAGGGAAAGGGCCTTTTCAGTGGTGGCCCCCCAATTATGGAATGATTTCCCTGACGAGGCTCGCCTGGCACCAACATTGTTATCTTTTCGGTGCCAGGTCAAGACTTTCCTCTTCTCCCAGGCATTTAACAGCATATGTTGAGGGTGTTGTTGTTTGCCCAGAATAGTTGTTTTTAAATGGAGATTGTATTTATAACCTGTATTATGCTCTTTATGGTTTTAAATTTTGTATATTGGTTTTTTAATGTTCAATGTTTTGAATTGTTGTAAACCGCCCAGAGAGCTTTGGCTATGGGGTGGTATATAAATGCAATTAATAATATTAATATTAATAATAATAATAATAATTGCCACCCTACTAGTTACTCAACTTTGATGGAATTTAGGTAACACTCAAACAGGAGGGAAACATCCCCCAAAATGCATATATAAACAAAAACAAAGCATACTGTATCAAGAGCAAAATTGTTATCAGTACCATCTTGCTTTTTTTTAACCCATTAATGAAGAATCCCATAGCATATGAATTGAGAGGGCTTCCTAGTGCCACATCTCCAATATTCACCAGCAAGTGATCTCCCTTCAGAGATCAGCTTGACAGATGGCCTTTTACTGTAAAGATCATCCATTATTCCAGAACATCACAGTTCCATGAAGCACAATGTCTGCCATTTCTGACCACACTTCATATTCCCATAGATCTAGATTCAAAACACTAGCATTCCAAAGTGCTCTTCATTTTGGTCAATTTCTATCTGGAAATACTACCTAGACTGCTGGATACCTGGGCAAAATTATTTGGCTCTCCACTAAGCATTCTGACAGCTTATCCCCAAAGGAATGCCTGGAATCAGATCCAAGTATTGTTCCCTCCACATTTTACACCACTGTTGAAGCATGAAGGAAACTCCCTTCATCCTCACCTCACATCCCTTTCTTCCCTGACTCACACCCAGAGATTTAAGAAGGGGGAGGGGCATAGGGTGGAAACAAAGAGAAATTATATTTCTAGATTTTGCTGGGCATTGCTTAAAAAAATAATAATTTCTCACTCCGTTCACTGATGTGAACAGCTGTAATAGCTAGTCATCCATTCAACTTTCCATGTTATTTTAAGCTTTCAGTGTGGCATAGAATCATTTAAATTAAGGGAGGGCATTATTCCAGCTTGAGTACACAATTCACACACACCTTCCCCATGACACACACACACACACACACACACGATGCTTATCATATAATCCTTGCAGTTAACAACATTTCTACCCTAAGGCTTCAACACTCAACATACCAAGAAGAAAGTCCCATTAAACTTAGTGCAAATTCATCTCGGATTGAGCTGTCAGTATGGTAGTTCCCATAGTTCATTTCTAAAAAGAACCAAAGCTCAAGGCTGCCTGGAATGCTTGCCCTTTGACCTGGAAGTTCTGTTCCCTAATCCTAGATGTATGAGGACTGGGATGTTCTCATGATCAAGAAGACCCACTGAAATGAAGGGATGTTACATAGGAGAATGTCCCAGTGGATTGAGCCTGAGCTCTGTGGGGAGTTCCCATCATTTATGACTGCATTTTGCGTTCTGGGCTATGCTTTGTAATTCAAAACAGTTTCCACATCTGTTAGCCATGGCTTAGATAAAACCAGGGGGATACCTATCATGAATATAGAGTTACTTTATAGGACTTCATACGTAAACTGGGGAAAAAGTTACAAATCAGTATGGACACATTATGTGAGAAAGAAAAATGACAAAATTATAGCATCCAAAATTCGGGAGGGGAAATTCACAATTAGATAATACCTTCATCTCAAGTATTGATGGTATTGTGTGCATTACATACTAGTGCAGATCTCATGGCCTCAAGATACTACCTAGCTTTTGAACTTTTCTGTTTCTCCTTCCATCTCCTGCTTCTTATACCACCTAGCCTGACAAAAAGTTCTGGAGAAAATGGAAATTTTGCACAATCTTTTGTTCCATCTTGGTTGGTCGTAATAATCCATGGATTTTGGATTTCCCCCACCCCTACCCCCAGCTCTGGATTTTTGATTTTTTACTCATGGACCAGCATGGCTATCTTTGTTTTTCAAATTATAGCAGTTATATAAAAAAGGAGGGAGAAGGGGGGCAGAAAAAAACTAATACAAATAAAAAATTGGGAGCATTTGGATTTGGCATCAAATGCTATCACGTAATACCCCAAAGGTCTTTCATAAACCCACAGTTTCACTTGTGCATGCTAAGGAATCAGAAGATAAAATAGGTTTCCTATCAGTTGCTGATAACCAATCGGAATAGATTATAATTATATTTCATTTTTTATGCTGATTATGTGTGTGTGTGTGTGTGTGTGTTTAAAAAAATCAAAACAGAGATTGAAGAAAAAGAAAGAAATTGTTTCATTATTGTTTCCATTTTAATACAGGTTTCTCTTTCTCATGATCCTGCCCAACTCTCATGCTTGGCAAAATGGGCAGCTCAACTTTCCTTTTGCTGTCATGGCCCAAAGAATATCCTGGGCCATGACATACAGAGAATGTTCAGCTGCTGTTGAGATAGGGTGACCAGATAAAATCCAGGTCAGGGCTCATGTAACTTTAACAGTTGTAGAGAAAAGGGAATTTCAGCCAGTGTTATTTGTATGCAATTAGTTCCTGGTGAAATTCCCTCTTCATCACAATAGTTAAAGTTGCAGGGGCCCTGCCTTCTTTTGTATATGGTCACTCTAGTATAGTGCCTGCACCTTTAACTGTTGTGATGAAGAGGGAATATCACCAGGAACGAATTGCATACAAATGACACTGGCTGAAATTCCCTTTTCTCTACAACTGTTAAAGTTACATGAGCCCTGACCTGGATTTTATCTGGTCAGCCTAGTTGAGATCCTTGTATATAAAAGATTGTAAGTAATTGTTTATAAAATGCCAAAAGTTCCAGGAAGGAAGTTAAATAGACTCACAGTTATGTTGTAACCGAGTAAATATAAGGGGGGGGGGGGGGAGTTCATGTGTGAGTGCTGATTGGATGGTGGCAGGGGAGTGCCTGGATTGGCTGGCTGTGTGAGAGTGGGAGGAGTTGGAGAAGAGTGTCTGTGTATATGTTTTAGCTGATAGGAGCTGAGAGAGTGTGTGTGGAGATTTTGACTAAGAAGGCTCTGACTAGAGCTAGGAAGGGTCTGCGTGCTTGGTTGTTTTGATAGAATTAGTTAGAGAGTATACCTAGAGAGGAGTAGAGTGGCAGGAGAACCTTGAAGACTCCATTTGAAACGTTTTAAGAGAAATTACTGACTGAAACCATTAACCATTGTGCTGTTGAACTAAGGAAACCATCAAGCTTTTGCTACCTGAGCAATCATCTTGTTAATAAATTACATTTAGTTATATCAACTGGTGTGGTCATTGAAGCATACTTGAGGAAGGTACTGGTGGCAGCAGATAGAACGAAGGGGGATTTGGGAGCTAGAGTGCTGGACTGTGAAGCTTTGGGGCCCAAAAGAGTAAAGGCGGGACAGGAGCAGCAGCAGTAAGCCTAAACCCTCAAACACATCATAAGCACGGGGGTGGGGGGAGGGGTTGAAGTAAGTCCTGAGTGCGAGTGTTGTAGACAGCCCTGTTGTGTAGCCCAGTGAGTGTCACAGGTGCAGGCAGGGTGTCACAGGTGGTGGCTATAGCGGTGGGATATGAGAAGTTCCAGTGCAAGCTGAGGGATACGTGAAAATCCTTTGCACATCACAAGTGTTGGCTTTAACTGAGGGATCTATGGAGATCCAGAACAGTTTACACGTGGTGTTCTGACAGAAATTTATTTATTTATTTATTGCATTTTTATACTGCCCCATAGCCAAAGCTCTCTGGGCGGTACTTTGCTTTACTTGCAGTGATATAAGGAAAAGTATGCCAGTAGAATTCTACCTGATTACTTAGTAAGACGAAATCGTGCTCCCACTTTCCAGTGTTCTGGCCAATAGGTGTAATGGCACCAAGATGATGAACAAGTACTAGGCCTTATTTTTAATGTTTACAAATGAATGGACTGAGGCTGCAGGTGTATAGCTAGAGTGACCAGCTACAAAAGAGGACAGGGCTCCTGCAGCTTTAACTGTTGTGGTGAAGAGGAAATTTCACCAGATGCTGCATGCGCACAAATGACACCTGCTGAAATTGCCTTTTCTATTCAACTGTTAAAGATACAGGAGCCCTGTCCTCCTTTCCATATGGTCACCCTAGTTGTAGCACAGCTTCTTTCTTTTTCATAAGTGTTTTTTGTTCTGCTACTGCAAGTGGCAAGCAACAGCATCAACTGTGTTGGCAGACTGCCCCTCCCCCCATTTTGTGTCCACCACAATGCAGGTGTCAGGGGGGCGGTCAGTGTTGTGTCTTACTCCAGAGAAGAGGTGGAGCTTATGCTATGCCTAAATCTGCCCTCCAATTTGCTGCTTTTTGTGATGTTTTTGAGCTTACACAATCACTGTGAGGCAGCTGAAGGTGCTCTGTGTGTTTTCTCTCTATTACACATCTCTCGATTGCCCTGCAGCCTCCCAGGCTTCCTGTATTTCCTAATCTGAAAAAGCTGTGTGGGATGATGAATTACTTCATGTTGTTGTTGTTGTTGTTGTTGTTGTTGTTATTATTATTTCATTTATATACCGCCCCATAGCTGAAGCTCTCTGGGCGGTTTATGTCTTCCCCTAGGCATGAATTGAAGTGTGGGAAGCTGAGGAGGCTGGAGAGATGATTGTACAATGAAAATAGGACACTTTGGCATACTCCTCAGCCAGCTCATGAATAAGGTAAGCACAAGCAACCCAACCCATGAGAATTTCTCCAATATATCATCACCATTGAATTTCTTTTCTTTCTTTCTTTCTTTTTAAAATAAGCAATTTCTTTTCTATCAAATGGAATGAGAATGGTTAAAAAAAAGGTAGGATTTTTAAAATTTATTTTTTTGGAACAGCACTAGTTAGGATAGACAAGAGGCGAAGCCATGTCAGCCACCCTACGCTTCCTTGCGGAAGGGTGGAATACAAATGTGAGAAATGATAGTTCAGGGTGGGAGGGACAACTACCGTGCTCTGAACAGCTTGCTAGGCTTCCCAGTTTTCCTGTTTCTGCTGTCATTCTTCCAAACCCATCCTTATCCTCTATAAAGATTTCATTCTTTCCAAAATACTCTGAGTTGTGCAAATGCCATCATATAAACATCAGAATACCTTATGCAAACTTGCTCAGACACAACACATGGTGCATACTTCACAACCCGACTGCACAATTTAGGTTCATTTTCAGCAATTTAGAATCATTTTTTCAGTTTGCTCTCCTCAGCAAACACCCTGATGAAATGCCAGTGGAACCCAGAGTAATCCTTTGCATTGTCTCCACCATGCTTACATTTTGTCACATTGACTCCTGTGCATGATTTTGCTTTTTGGAACATTGTAAATAAATATTCTATTGTAGGACCATATGTCGCGTCACTGAGAAACCGCTGATGGGCTGCAAGAGTGCCAAAACTGTGGACGCCATGGCATTATTCTCATGGCTCTCCTTGTATTTAGAATTCAAGAAGCAAAACAAAACAGTTCAGGGTCAGATGTTTCAGGCTGCCCTTAATAACAGTGGCCCTTTTGAACACTTTTCCTTCTGCTCGCTGCAAAGGTTAAAGAGTAGGAAATGCCTGTTTTGTTTGACCTTGTGGTCACAGAAACTGACAGGAATCATATTTAAGGCTCAAATGTGCAGTTATTTTTAGTCTGTGTAACTATTCTGAAGTCAGGATTGAAGTAAATAGAAAGCAGCAACATTAGCAGAAGAAGTCAAGGTAAAATGGGGGCCATTGTTTTCTTTTTCTCCTCCCCAACCCCTGCTTTTTTTAAAAAAACGTGACTATTTACATCAACATCATGGGTTTAGCTTATACTTCCTCTCAGAATGCTGAATAACTTCCAGCTCGCTTACATAAGTGCCTGGCAATATTTTTACTTTCCTGTGTAACACTTTGGCTGGGATGCATATAGCCCCTTGTGTCCCTCAGCGCTTACAATTTCCTAAGGATGCATCCTGCCTGGAAAATAGCAAAGGAAGAGAGACAGTTTCTAGCATTATTTCCTAATTAAACGGTTTACATCATTATGGAGTTTCTTAAAAGTTCCTTCCATTTCTTCCTCCTCCTCCTTACCTTCTCTTGTTTATCAAAACAGGAGATCCAGAATGACAGCACATATATAACCGCAAAAGCCATTGCCATTTATCTGTGTATTCACACAGCCATATATCTATATATCCACAGCCACATATTTATATAGACAGAGCCACAGCTATATCCACAGCTATGCTGAGAAGTGTACATTTTGATCTTGGGAAAGAGGAGCAGTGGAATTTTCCTCTGTCTGAAGGATACAAGCTGAATCCATATAGAGAATGACATCAAATTTTATTGGCTGTGTTCGGATGTCACAATAGCCTATTATGGGTTAATAAGCTACTCACAGTAGCTTATTTTTTAATTAGCCCATGATCCCATGCCACACGAGTGGGCTAATAAGCTACTGAGTAGCTTATTAAGCTACTGTAGTGTAATTTGACTCACGCATCCCTGCCCCATATCCTGCTGCAATCCTCCCACCCGAGCAGTGGTGCTGGACATTTGCAGGATCACGATACAACTTCATACACAGCCTCCTCAGTCAGGAGGCACCCAATCCATCATCAATCTCCTGCACAATAACTCACCAGGACTCTAAAATCCCAAGTGCCCCCAAAAGAGGGAAGTGGCTAGAAGACCTGCCTTCTTTTGTATATGGTCACCTTGGGGTTTGTAGGGTCGGGACCAAACTGCACGCACAATCTCTCCTAGTTGGAAGACACCCAATCCACCATCAAACCCCTGCACATTTACTTCAGAGGAGTAAATGCCTAGAAAACCTTGGGAGTTTGCAGGATAGAGGCCAAATCTCATAGCCAGCTTCTTCCATTAAGGAGGCACCAATGCATTATGAAAACCCAGCACTGTAACTCTAAAAGCAGTGAAAATCTCAGATGCACCAAAAGTGGGAGATGCCAATAACACCTTGTGGGTTTGCAGGATTGGGACCGAACTTTATAGCCTGCCTCATCTACACTGCTGGCTTGGCCCCTTTAATGTGTTCCTCATCAGTAAGCCAGTGAAGAGCAGATTCACTGTTTTGCAGCTGTTTTGACCGCTCTTGCTGCACAGCTCTGTAGCCAGCTGAAATAACCCATGGTGACTGCCACATGACACAATAACCCATGATGGGTTAATTAGGCTGACCATATGAAAAAGAGGACAGGGCTCATGTAACTTTAACAATTGTAGAGAAAAGGGAATTTCAGCCAGGGTCATTTGTATGGAATTAGTTCCTGGTGAAATTCCCTCTTCATCACAACAGTTAAAGGTGCAGGCACTATACTAGAGTGACCATATACAAAAGAAGGCAGGGCCCCTGCAACGTTAACTGTTGTGATGAAGAGGGTATTTCACCAGGAACTAATTGCATACAAATGACACTGGCTGATATTCCCTTTTCTCTACAACTGTTAAAGTTACATGAGCCCTGTCCTCTTTTTCATATGGTCAGCCTAGGGTTAACTAAACCACTCTGCGGACCATGGGTTATCAGATTGGGTTATTTTGGCCAAATAAACTATCATGGGATTAAAAAAACTCTCACCAGATAATACAATAACCCATGATGGGTTAATTAAGTCATCATGGCTTAATTAAGCCATCATGTGTTATCATGACATCCAAACCCAGTCAATTGACTGAAGACAGTAATATCTTAGGATATTATCATGCCCTAAGAGAAAAATAAGCCTATGAAACTAGTGGTACATTATAATCTTCATCTGAGGCCCTTCTCCAAGTCCCTCCTCCAAGGGAGGTTCAGAGGATGGTAACCAACAAGGGAGAGGCCAGTGAGGTCCACCTGATGCGAACATTGCCATCTTCCAGTGCGAAGTTAAGACTTCAATTGTTTTTAAATGGAGCCTGGGAATTTTATTGTTGATTGTGAAAAATTGTTTCATATTTCTATATGCAAATAGTTTTATATTGTATTTTTCAGGTTTTGATCTTTGTACGCTGCCCAGAGAGTTTTGGCTATTAGATAGTATAGAAATGTAATGAATGAATGAATGAAAATGAACACAAACACCTCTTCTTGGTCTATGGACAGGAGCTCATTATGTTAAAAATAAATATAGAATGAAATCGTATTTCTACTGCAATGTACTGCACTAGTAAATTGGCATCACTTCTGCAATATCCTGCCATAGCTGGACCACTTCACATTGCATTAAACCAATTAAGTTGGTTTATATAACTGAGCAACTAGTAGTAGTAGTAGTAGTAATACACATTTATTAAAGTTATTTCCCTCAATGGATCAGGACAGCATAGCATAGTAAAACACCTCAATACATCTACAAACAATTACTAAATATTATTTATTTATTTATTTATTTATTTTGGAGAATGTATACTCCACCTTTTCCCAAAGTATATTTGCATCACTCAGGGCAACTTACAACAATTACAAAGAAAATCTTCCATTAAAAATAGAGCCACAACAGAAAACAGAAAACAGTCAGCAGATAAAAATATTCTAAAATGAGGGTGTACCACATTAAGAGCTATTTGCCTGGCAAGGCAAATGCATGGTGGAACAGGAAAGTTATATCCAATTGGCAAAAAACAATCAGCGGGGAGTCTAGATGGATCTCACTGGGTAAGGCATTCCATAGTTTGGGTGTAGCCTTGTGGGAAACTTTTTTCTCATCCTAACCAGTCGTGTTTGGTCGTGGATGGGACACTGATCTTAGGGAGTGGATAGGCTGGTAAGAGAGGAGAAGGTTCTCTAGGTTAGGGTGACCAGATAAAATCCAGGTCAGGGCTCATGTAACTTTAACAGTTGTAGAGAAAAGGGGATTTCAGCCAGTGTCATTTGTATGCAATTAGTTCCTGGTGAAATTCTCTCTTCATCACAACAGTTAAAGTTGCAGGGTCCCTGCCTTCTTTTGTATCTGGTCACTCTAGTATAGTGCCTGCACCTTTAACAGTTGTGATGAAGAGTGAATATCACCAGGAACTAATTGCATACAAATGACACCGGGTGAAATTCCCTTTTCTCTACAACTGTTAAAGTTACATGAGCCCTGACCTGGATTTTATGTGGTTACCCTACTCTAGGTATCCTAGATGTAATCCATTTAGGGCAGGGATGGGCAACTTCAGGAGCTCTGGGGGCTATTATTGCTCCTTGGACTCCTCAGTCCCCAAGGGCTACAATCTCGTACATATGACGGAAATGGCATCTATAGCTGCTATCAAGCACCCGCAGGGTCAAATTTAGCTTACCTGCAAACTAACTTTGACCCTTTGAATACTCCATACCCAATATTAAAAAAAATCCCGGGACACCTCAAATTTGGCCAGGAATGGATGTGAACCACGGGCCCCAATTTAAGATTTAAATGTAATCATCAAATTGTTCCTGGCAACAAATTGATTACTAGTTCAGATGTTGCAGCGTAGGTGTAACATGAACCAACAGAACTGCCCACTAATACCGTTATAGCTACAATTGAAAAGTTTTGAAGATTATTCAAAGACAGAGCAGTTTGCATTAATCTAATCTGGATACAACTAAAGCATTTGTCACCATGGCCAGATATGATCTTTCTCAGAATCGGTGCACTTGGCACAACAACCTACACTAGGAAGAGTTAATTACAGTTACACCTATTATAAAACTGCAATCAACTCCATAAAATACACAGTATACCTCAAAGATCAAAGTATGTATCACAGTATTGTTTCCCCTTAGTTATAATCTTCTAACATAGTGAGGATGGTGAAAGGAGAAGGTAAGTGCGAGGTCATGGTGTGAAATCCTAATCATGATTTTTATTTTTAAAAGCAAGCCCATGATGAAAGGAGAATACTAGACTTTTCAATATATCTTTGATAGATTCTTATTCTGTCCAATAGATGGCAGTCACATACACTTAGGTATAACTTTAAAAAGGAGGAAATTGGAGTACAGCTGGAAGCAGGAAAAGATTCAAGGAATGATTAAATAAGGAGCTGAGCATCAAGACCAGTACCTAGGTCCAACCAGACTATACACTGGATCATGACTGGAACCTATGTAATCACTGCCAACCAGCCAGGTCATTCTGGGCCTGTTACAATGTGGCTTAAAGTCATACCATTTTAGCCTTCTGGATTCATGATGAGAGAAAACTAGCACTGTGAAATTGCACCTGGATTTCAGAGAATTGTCTCTGTGTGCAGGGCTTCAGGGCTTGCCTTACTGTAAGGAGGTGGCTGAGGAATAGTGGTGAAATGTGTGCACTTTATTTTACCGTTTTTATTCTGTTCTGTCCTTGCAGCTTCTCTGGCTGGTTGTGATTCCTGGAAAGCCCCCTAGAGGACTTTATCAGGATTTCCTCCCTTGGGGCTTCCCAGTGCTACTTTTGTCTGCTGAATACCCAAAAGCTAAAAGAGCACTTCTTTGGACTTTTAACAACAAACCAACCCCAAAGATGCCTCGCTCAGCTTTCAAGTACTCAGTAGGCAGCAGCACTGAAATGGCTCATGGGAGGAAGTCCTTGCTAAATCCTCTACGGGGCTTTCCAGGAAGCTCAAGCTGCCGGAGAAGTTACAAAGACTGAACAGTATAAAAATGGTAAAATAAAGAGTGCACACAAAACCTCTCAGCCACCTCCTTGCAGTAAGATAAGCACCGAAGCCCCTGCTCACTGAGACTTTTCTCCAAACTTCTCAGCATCCCTGAGAAAGAGGCAGAAAAGCGACTGCCTCTTTCGAAGGGCAACAAAGAGGTTACAAAAGGGTAGGTGGGATTTTGGCAGAGCCTAGAGAAAACCAGTAAGCCTATAACATAAAGAATAAGTAGGCAAAAAAAGGGCACCTACATATTTGATTCAATTTTCAGAACTCTTAGGGTTTCTATTTCTAAAGGGAATCTTTAATGCAGTCGTCCTCGTTCATTGAGGTCATATCTAGTGTCTACATGACACACACATTAGTTTCCCACCAGTATGCCTTTCTCCCAAAGGATCCTTGGAATTGTAGTTTGGTGAGGGTGCTGAGAATTATTGGGCCTCCTGTACATAACTACAGTTCCCAAAATTCCTTGGGAAGTGCCAATGTGTAAACAGTTTACGTCAGCAGTGAGTTTGAGTTTACTCTGCTGAATCAAATGCAGTGATCTTTCTTACTGCCAGGTTTCTGCTGCTTGAGGCAGGAGGATGTGCTGCTGCCCTCTCTTCCCCCCTCCCCTACCACCACCATCCTCCTCTTCCTCTCTTCCCCTCAGCCGCCATCCTCCTCTTTTCCTCTCTTCTACCCGCACTGCCACCACCATCCTCCTCCTTTTTCTCTTTCACTTCTTCCACCCTTCTACCAGGGCACAGCAGTATAACAGCCAGCAGGGCTCCCCAGAATGGCCACCCACACCTGTCTCACCCTGAGAAGCCCTCAGAGTGAGACATAGGGCAGCGAGTTACACAGCTGTCCCAGCAACAGCAGCAGAGAGGTGCATAGCCCTCCTGCAAGAGGATGGGGGCTCATGATCTGCTGCCCTTCTGGATCTGTTGCCTGAAGCTGAGGATTCACCCTGTCTCATGGGTGGGGCCCTGCTCACTACTGCCTTCTCTATCAGCTGCATGATTCCTCTTTACTTTCCTTACATGTCAAAGTTTTTTATAACATGCAAAAAAAAAAAGCATATCTGCTGCAAAAGAGGCGAGGAACTTTAATCAGTCAAGCACAGAGGAATTTGTCACTTACTTTTAGTCCATTGTGATGAACGTTCTTAATCTCTGAGGTAAAAGTGAAAAAGGGTAGCTGCATATACAGCTGTCAGTCACAGGCAGGCTAAACATCCGATGTAAGAAAGGGAGGGTTATGGTCCGTTTGATATGGACCTACAACTCCAAGAATCTTGGCAAGGACAAGTGTGTTATCATTTAGATTATGCTAAAATGAGCTGGTATTGAGCCAAAGGCATGTTAACAAAGAGATTTAGAACAATTGCAGTTTTTTAAAAATGGCAATTTGTGGATTGAAAGGCAGAACATTTGGGTGTGAATGTAAATGTTAGGTTTTGAACATCTGTATTTGTTAATGTGCAATGTGTAAACCCAGTTATCTGGGCTTAAGTTTGAGATGGAAATTGAGGGCGTGGGGTGGTTTTTTAAAATTGGCTTTGGTTAACACTAGTTACATTAGGGAGCTGGGAAAGCCTCTAACTTAGATCCTGGAGAGATGCCACCAGTAGAGTAGATAATACTAGACTTAGATAGACCACTAGTGTCCTATGTTCAAATGGATGTAAAACAAAATAATAACAACTGGGGTAGTTTGTGCTTACTAGAATCATTTATGTTTTCCTTTTCTGATAGGTTTCTGATCATTCCATTATTTCAGTAATGCACACCAAGTAAAAAAAAAGACTGCATTAATTCTGCTAGTGAAAGGAAAGTTGTAGATGAATTAATTAATTAATTAATTAATTCCAATTATTGATAAGCAGCTTTTCAGGGCTTATTCACAAAGTAATGTACAAAATAATAATAGTAATAATAATAATAAGGGCATGGCACACCCGTGGACCCTAGCCAACCATCACTATTCAGGGCTAACCACTCTGCTAGTGTGAAAAAATGGTTCCAGAAAGGCCAAAACAGAAACGAACAGGCAATGAACAAGGAAAAGCACAACCACCCAAACTCCCCCAGACGTGTTTTGCCTGTTCCACAGCAACCACCAAGGTGGGACACCCACGGCAATGCATAGCTTGGTCAGATGAAAGGAACTGTAACGTTATGTGTTGTTACTATAAAAGCACACAACTCGAAACAATAGCATCAGGATACCGAACAGAATTTCACAGACTATTTATGGAAATCTACCCCCACCTAATGGACACTATAACAGAACAAAGACTAATGGTTATAATCAATAACGAAAGGCTAACGGAACATGAAATTCAAAAAATCAAAGAAGAAATAGCACAACAGAACACCAACATGAAAAGCACAGATGCACCACCAACAAGCAAACGAACATCCATAGAAGAAACAGCAACCCTAGACACAACAACCCCACCAAAGGACTCCTGGGCAACGCCACAACCCAAAACACACAATGACACAACAAACATGAACATAGAGCAGCAACTGATGGAAGAATTGGGACAAATCTAACAAAATGAAGAGAAACCGACCCAACAAAAAGGAATCCACTACCTAGACTAAAGTTTAACAAGGACACGCAGAAACTCATAAACATAATGAATAGTTAACTCACGACATACATTAACAATGATAGCAACCTAGAAGTCATCTATGCAGCAGCCACAGCAGTCCTCACCTGTAACAAACAAGAACTCACCACAAACAACAACACACACAGAAGATTAGAAACCAAACCAAAATGGCAAAGCAGAATTGAAAACAAAATTGAAAAGCTACGAAAGGTTATAGGAAGAATGAAGCAATACATAAATGAAATCGCTCAAAAAGCATCCTCAAAAACACCCAAGACATCATAGCAAACAATAAAGAAACAGCAATAGTAGCTCTTGACACACTGAAACAAAAACTGGCAGTCCAGACCATCAGGCTAAGAAGATACAAAGAATCAAATGAAAGAAAAGCCCAAAATGCTCTCTTTAAAAGAAACGAGACATTATTATACCAAAGAATAAGCAAGAAAAAAGAAAACAACATTACACCCCCAACTAAAGAAGAAATAACCACATTCTGGAAAAATATCTAATCAGAACCGGTACAACACAAACAAAGCACAAACTGGATAAGAGAAGAAGAAGAAGAAGAAGAAGAAGAAGAAGAAGAAGAAGAAGAAGAAAGACAGAGACAACTACCACAGCAAACAGAGTATACAATAACTCTGGAGGAACTGAAGGAAACAATACAAAGGACACACAACTGGAAAGCATCTAGCCCGGACCAAATACAAAAATTCTGGTACAAACAGCTTACATCAACACACGAATACCTCACTCAACAGATCAACACAGTCATAGAACACCCACACCTATTCCCTCTATCCCTAACCGAAGGCAAAACCTACATTAAACCAAAAACTCCAGATACCTAAAACCCAGCTAACTACAGACCCATAACATGCCTTCCAACACTCTACAAAATTATAACCGCCACAATCACACAGAAAATTGAAGCACATCTTATCTCACCCAATATAATATACTCACAGAAGAACAAAAAGGATGTAAAAAGAACAGCAGAGGATGCAAAGAATAGTTAATAATAGACAGTGGCATCATGAAGCAAACAGAAAAACAGAAAATAAACCTCCATACCTGCTACATAGATTATAAAAAGGCTTTCGACTCAGTCCCACACAGCTGGCTGAAAAAAGTACTCAAAATATACAAACTACATCCCTCAATCCAAAACCTTCTGACAAGAATCATGAAGACATGGAGAATGACAATACACCTAACAACAGACCATATACAGGCAGAAAAAATAAATATCAAACGTGGCATATTCCAAGGTGATACATTCAGCGCTCTATGGTTTTGCCGGTGTCTCAATCCACTAGTCAACACCCTTAACAGTACCACATATGGCATTGACATAAAACACCCAAAACAATCAAAGCACAGAATCAATCACCTCCTGTACATGGATGACATCAAAATCTATGCTTCAACCTTGACACAGATAAAAGGCCTCCTGCAAATCACTAAGGAACTGACAACAGACATGAAAATGGAATTTGGGATGGGAAATGCTACACATAGAAAGAGGAAAATGGAAATAAGAAGAAATAGTAGAAACACTAAATAATGAAATATTAGATAACATGGAAGAAAATGAAACATACAAATACTTCGGATTCCAACAAAACACAAAAATCAATCACTCCACAGTAAAAACTCGACTAAGAATGCAATATAAAACTTGCTTATCACAAATCCTAAAATCTAAACTCAACTCTAAAAACATTTTCAAAACCATCGACATCTATGCAATACCCATTCTCACATACTCATTCGGAATCATACAGTGGTCGCACACTGAGCACGAAGAAATAAACAGACTCAATTGCACCGAACTCACGAAACACTGCATGATCCATCCCAACTCATGCATTGAAAGAACAACAATCAGCAGGAAAGAAGGAGGAAGAGATCTGCTAGACATTAATACAATGCATGCTAAACAGATAAAATCACTCAGAGAATTCTCCCACACTAAAAGCACCTCCATTCATAAAGCCATAGTAACAGCAGATAAAAATTACACCCCACTCAACCTAGCCCTACAAAACGAAGACCAAACACGACCACTCACACTCGCAGAGAAAAAAGAAAAATGGGCACAAAAAGCACTCCATGGGAAGCACTACAACATAATACAGAACCCACAAATAAACAAAGAACAATCGTATTGATGGCTCAGGAAGGGTGAGCTATTTCCAGAAACCGAAAGATTCCTAATAGCTATACAGGATCAAGTTATAGCAACCAAGAACTACCAAAAATACATCATAAAATATAACAGTGTAACAACAGACCTATACAGGAAATGCCATCAGTTCCACGAAACAATAGACCATATAACAGGAGGATGTAAAATTCTGGCAGGAATGGACTATATGGACAGGCACAATACAGCTGCAAAAATAATTCACCAACAACTGGCCATCAAATTCAACCTTATCAAACAACCTACACCATATTATACATATTCACCCGAAACAATCCTGGAAAATGCAGATCATAAAATATATTGGGACAGAACAATTCATACGGACAAGACAATACCTTTCAGCCGACCAGACAACAGTCATAGACAAAAAAGAAAAACACACATACCTCATCGACATAGCAATACAAAATGACAAAAATGTTGTGGAAAAGGAAGAAGAAAAGAGAGACAAATATACACCATTGGTCATGGAAGTTAAAGAACTATGGCAACAGGAAAAGGTCACAATTATTCCGTTAGTCACCTCAGTCACCAGTATCACATCAAAAAATTACACAGAAAGCCTTCAGAAACTGGGCCTACGAAAATACATCCACACCAACATCCAGAAAACAGTCATACTTAAAACATGACCAATTGTCAGGAAATTCCTGAATCTGTAAAAGACAGCATGACTTGGCAAAGCCCATCATGTCCGTCTAGAAAAACTGCCACAGGCGAAAAAGAGATGAAATAATAATAATAATAATAATAATAACAACAAATGAAACAATGACACTAGGCAGATCATGTAAGTGTATGGTGGACGTCACAAATAGAAACATGGAAAAAACCTGCTTCAGGTCACACAGCCATCAATCCTCTTAAGGAAATGCAACAGTAAAAAGACACATTTTTAAGGCCCACTTAAAGGCCTTTTACTGAAGTGGCCAAGTAAATATTCAATGGAAGAAAGTTCTATAAATTTGGAAAGCCCCATTCAAATTAGGGGGATTTAATACCAGGTGGAAATCTTGTTGAACTTATGTCATAACGTGATTTCAATGGGACTTAGTCTTTGTGTATGACTTTTAATAGGTTGTGTCTGTTGTGTAAAGTACTTGAATTTTTCAGGTTAGTTCTTATCAAAATTGGCTTGCATCCTGAGAAAGGTCAGCAGATGTTTTTTGCCAAAAAGTAACTGTCCTATTTCTCTTCTTACTCCGGTTCTACTCCACACCCAAGCAGATCATGTCAGGTGACGCACACCCCTCTCTGTGGCTACTATGGCATTTCTTGCTCTAAGTCCATTTCCCCCCCATTTTGTGACGGATTTTCCCATCACTGCAGATTCAGCGCAGTTTGGGAGTCTGTGTGACTTCAGCTGGCTTCAGCAAGGGCTGGTGGAAGTGGTGGTTGAAGCTTGTTGATTCAAAGCTTCGCAACTACTAAGGAACACAGCTGACAGAGGGTGGGTGCCTGTTGATTCAAAGCTGTGTAGGTGCACAGAGGCATCCTTTCACTGCTACAGAATTGAGCAAAAGAAAAAAATGACTTTCAGAGCTCCATCGTTAGTCACTACTTGCTGCACATTAGAGCTGTGTAACTGATCTTGTGAAGTTTCAGGGCAGGATATTCCATATTAGTCCAGCCCATGTATCACAGTGCTTTTACTTTGCAACTGAAATGCTGTGGTTTGGGGGGGGGGGATCAATAGTGAAATCAGTGCCATCAACCTGCAGGAGAGGGAGGCCTGCTGCCAGAGGAGGAGGAGGAGAGGAGTGTGCCTGCCTGCCTGCCTGCCTGCCTGCCTGCCTGCCTGCCTGCCTCCTGGCCTCGCTGCTGCCACCACCACCACCAGCCTCTAGAGGATTTCAGCCTGGCAGACTGCCACTCCTTGCAGGACCAGGCTCCCAGGTACTGAGCCAGCTGCTGTGGACAATTACATCAGTCCCCCTCCCTTCCTGGGAGGGATATTTAAGCTGCTGGCTGAGGGGGCCTGGGAAAGCCATCAACCTGCAGGAGAGGGAGGCCTGCTGCCAGAGGAGGAGGAGGAGAGGAGTGTGCCTGCCTGCCTGCCTGCCTGCCTGCCTGCCTGCCTGCCTGCCTGCCTGCCTCCTGGCCTCGCTGCTGCCACCACCACCACCAGCCTCTAGAGGATTTCAGCCTGGCAGACTGCCACTCCTTGCAGGACCAGGCTCCCAGGTACTGAGCCAGCTGCTGTGGACAATTACATCAGTCCCCCTCCCTTCCTGGGAGGGATATTTAAGCTGCTGGCTGAGGGGGCCTGGGAAAGCCATCAACCTGCAGGAGAGGGAGGCCTGCTGCCAGAGGAGGAGGAGGAGAGGAGTGTGCCTGCCTGCCTGCCTGCCTGCCTGCCTCCTGGCCTCGCTGCTGCCACCACCACCACCAGCCTCTAGAGGATTTCAGCCTGGCAGACTGCCACTCCTTGCAGGACCAGGCTCCCAGGTACTGAGCCAGCTGCTGTGGACAATTACATCAGTCCCCCTCCCTTCCTGGGAGGGATATTTAAGCTGCTGGCTGAGGGGGCCTGGGAAAGCCATCAACCTGCAGGAGAGGGAGGCTTGCCGCCAGAGGAGGAGGAGGAGGAGAGGAGGAGGAGTGTGCCTGCCTGCCGGCTTTCTGTTTTTGTCTTTGGTTGTTTTTTGTTTTTTTGTTTTGTTTTTTCCTCTTTCCCCAGGCTTGAGCTATGTGCCTGGGAGGGAGGATACAGGGCCAGGTGAGGGGATCTGAGGGGAGCACAATCAGGGTAGTGACGGGTAGAGGGAGATATGGCGTTGTGAGGAGGACTTGCCAGGTTAGGGAAACAAGGCCCAGACAGTTAATGGCTGTGCCTTGTTCCGGTCCCCCTCACACCCACAGGCTTGTTGGTTGCCTTATCAGCCAGCCCTCAGGCCTCCGGGTGCTGCTTTTAAATGCCAGATCAGTGCATAATAAGATCTCCCTCATCCACGATTTAATTGTGGATGAGGCAGCCGATCTGGTATGTATAACCGAGACCTGGGTGGGAGAGCAGGGAGGAGTTAGTCTCTCCCAGTTATGCCCACCGGGGTACTTGGTTCAGCATCAGGGTAGACTTGAGGGCCGGGGAGGGGGGGTTGCTGTGGTCTATAGGAATTCCATCCCCCTCTGCAGGCTCCCTGTCCATGCGACTACTGGTCTGGAGTGTTTGCACCTTGTGTTGGGCCAACGGGACAGATTAGGGATTCTGTTGGTGTACCGCCCACCCCGCTGCTCAACAGACTCCCTAGCTGAGCTGACAGAGGTGGTCTCTGGTGTACTGTTGAGGTCCCCCAGACTCTTGGTTCTGGGGGATGTCAACATTCATGCCGAGGGCACTTTATCTGGGGCAGCTCAGGATTTCATGGTTTCCATGACAACCATGGGACTGTCCCAACATACCATCGGCCCAACACATGTAGCAGGGCATACTCTAGACCTGGTTTTTTCAACTGGACATGGAGATGGGGATCTGAAAGTGGGGAACTTTACATCAACCCCTCTGTCATGGTCAGATCACCACCTGCTGAGGTTTAGACTTACAGCGGCTTTTCCCCTCTGCAAGGGTGGGGGACCCATTAAGATGGTCCGCCCCCGGAGGCTAATGGATCCAGATGGTTTCCAGAGGGCTCTGGGGAGTTTTCCGGCTGATAGGGCTGGCTCTCCTGTCGAAACCCTGGTTGATCTGTGGAATGCAGAAATGACCCGGGCAGTTGACACGATTGCTCCTGAGCGCCCTCTCCTGTGTAGAGCTCGAACGGCTCCGTGGTATACCCCAGAGCTGAGAGTGATGAAACAAAACAGGAGACGGCTTGAGGGCAGATGGAGACGAACTCCTGATGGATGCAATCAAACACTGGTAAGTGCTTATGGTAAGCTGTATTCAGGGGCAGTGAGGGCAGCAAAAAAACAATACTTTGCTGCCACTATTCAATCATCAACCTGCCACCCAGCGGAGCTTTTCAGAGTTGTCCGGGGGCTTTTACATGCTGGCCCCAAGGACATGGTAGAACCATCTGAGGCCCGCTGTAATACATTTGCTGGGCACTTCCAGAATAAAATCTCTGGCATCCGTCAGGACTTAGACTCCAGTGTTATAGCAGATGAATCTAGTGAGGTATCCAGAGCACAGGCTTGTCCTGTTTTCTTGGATGAGTTTCAGTTGGTGCAGCTCGAGGATGTTGACAAGGTGCTTGGACAGGTTCGTGCAACCACTTCCATATTGGATCCTTGCCCCTCTTGGCTAATAAAAGCTAGCAGGGATGGAACAACTGGCTGGGCCAGGGAAGTGATTAATGCCTCTTTGCAAGAGGGAGTGGTCCCAGGCCTCCTGAAAGAGGCGGCAGTGAGACCACTCCTAAAGAAATCTTCCCTGGACCCTGAAAATCTGAATAACTACAGGCCAGTAGCAAATGTTCCATTCCTGGGCAAGGTCCTGGAGCGGGTGGTTGCGAGCCAGCTCCAGGCACTCTTGGATGAGACTGATTATCTGGATCCATTTCAGTCGGGTTTCAGGCCTGGTTTTGGTACGGAAACAGCCTTGGTCGCCCTGTATGATGACCTATGTCGGGAGAAAGACAGGGGGAGTGTGACTCTGTTGATTCTCCTTGATCTCTCAGCGGCTTTCGATACCATCGACCATGGTATCCTTCTGGCACGACTGGCTGAGTTGGGAGTGGGAGGCACTGCATTGCAGTGGTTCCGCTCCTACTTGGTGGGTCGGCTCCAGAAGGTGGTGCTTGGGGAACATTGCTCGGCCCCGTGGATTCTCCAGTATGGGGTTCCGCAGGGGTCAGTTTTGTCCCCCATGCTGTTCAATATCTACATGAAACCGTTGAGTGCAGTCATCCGGAGTTTTGGAGTGCGTTGTCATCAGTATGCTGATGACACGCAGCTCTATTTCTCCTTTTCATCTTCATCAGGCGAGGCTGTGGATGTGCTGAACCAGTGCCTGGCTGCGACAATGGACTGGATGAGGGCTAATAAACTGAAACTCAATCCAGACAAGACTGAGACGCTGTTGGTGGGTGGTTCCGCTGACCGGATGGAGGGTGTTCAACCTGTTCTGGATGGGGTTGCACTCCCCTTGAAGGAGCGGGTTCGTAGCTTGGGGGTTCTCCTAGAACCATCTCTGTCACTTGAGGCGCAGGTGGCCTCAGTGGCACGGAGTGCCTTCTACCAACTTCGGTTGGTGGCCCAGCTACGTCCCTATCTGGACAGGGATAACCTGGCTTCAGTTGTCCATGCTCTGGTAACCTCCAAGTTAGATTACTGCAATGCACTCTACGTGGGGCTGCCTTTGAAGGTGGTTCGGAAGCTGCAGCTTGTGCAAAATGCAGCGGCCAGATTGATAACTGGAACCAGTAGGTTCGAACATATAAGACCTACTCTGGCCCGCTTGCATTGGCTGCCTGTATGTTTCCGAGCCCGGTTCAAGGTGCTGGTTTTAACCTATAAAGCCTTACACGGCTTGGGACCACAATACCTGATGGAACGCCTTTCCCGACATGAACCTACCCGAACACTACGTTCAACATCTAAGGCCCTCCTCCGAGTGCCTCCTCCGAGGGAAGCTCGGAGGTCGGCAACAAGAGAGAGGGCCTTCTCTGTGGTGGCTCCCCAATTGTGGAACGATCTCCCTGTCGAGGCCCGCCTGGCGCCAACATTGTTATCTTTTCGGCGCCAGGTCAAGACTTTCCTCTTCTCTCAGGCATTTGGCAATATCTGAGGAGCCTGGGTCTGTTTTGTTTTGTTTTTGTAGGTTTTTTTTTTTTGTTTTTTTTGTTTTTTTTTTTGTTTTTGTTTTTTTGAAGTGTTGAAGTGGTTTTTAAATGTACAGATTGTGTGTATGTTGTATGTTTTTGCTGTTTTAATTTTTGTATATTGTTTTTAATTGTTTTTAATCCTATGTAAACCGCCCAGAGAGCTTCGGCTATGGGGCGGTATACAAATGTAATAAATAAATAAATAAATAAATATAGACAGCCCCCTGGTCAACTTCCCAAAGCCCATGAAAAGCCTCTCCTATGGGTCAGGCCCATCCTTAATGGCATGGAGGGGAAGGTTGATGTGGAAAAAGGGCTTCCTGAGTAGAGACACTTTCCATGTTCGGTTCTCATTGGGCAGCTTTGGAGTTTTCTGCTTGCTTTGGTTCTTTAAAAATATTTTGTACGTCTGTATAATTTGAAGTTCTTCTGAATATGCTGCTACCTCTGTGTTTCTAAGTGGCCCAGTTTTGGTTGTAATGATGTAGGCACTCAGGCACCTGAGTTCACTATTAAAGGGAATACAATATTATTTTCATGATGAAAGTGGATGGAACTTTCCTTCTGGTGCAGAGGGACATATGGTTCTTCTAGTCTGTTCTTCTAGTCTCAGATTCACAGACTAGCACAAATACACATTCTACTAAATATCAGCTAAAAGCAATTTTCAATCCATCTTTTGAAAAGGGTTACTGAAAATAGTCGCTTTTTTAAAAAAAAACATTTTTAACATGTGCCAAGGATGGATAGATAATCACAAGATGCTTGTATATTTAACTGTTGCTCTCTATAATTTGTACCCCCACACATTTTGATACAATTTTATCTTTATTTACATTAGAAATGTAAAGTATGTGCAAAATCTGACATTAAATATGTCTTCTGTCTCTTATGGAGAATGCTTCTTTCCAAAAATTCTTTGGAATTGAACATTGTCTGAGAGTCCAAGAAGCTAAAGTCAGGCTCTCAAGAAATTCGGAGAGATGAGGGGAGAAACAAAATCTTTTACACAGTCTTTCAAATAAGTTCTGGTTATTTTCTTTCATTACTTTTTAAAGTAGTTTAAGAATATGTGTTTGTAGTCTGTAACTTTATATCCTATTATTTTATTATTTTCTGGCTCCTCTCCCTCTGCCACTTCTATTGACTACAACCCTTTTGAAATCAGAATATGAAATATAAAATCTGAGATATCTGCTCCAGTGTTTCCACAGCATTCCCAACATCAGTGTGAATTGCACACTCCTGCTGAAATAAATTCTACAAGGAGCACTAGCAATGCCATAACTGAGGCAGGAAAAAAGTGCTTCTCATTGGCACTTTTTTAGTTAATGTGTCTGCTGACTGGAAGGAAGGAAGCCCACAGCAGAGATACAATGTATATAAGGTGTATAGTCTCTTGATGACTATAGTTAGTTAGTTAGTTAGTTAGTTAGTTAGTTAGTTCCGCTGGCACAAAGTACTCTAACAGCACACAGTCTTGAAATTCCAGTGTTATGAGAATACAATAAACCTTTGGATCTTGGGGGGTTGGTGGAATCAAGGAATGGGGGTAAACCAGAATTAGGGGGTTCTGGACATTGAAGACAAAGGGGTTAAGGGTAACAAGAGGCAGATAACCCAAATTGTTTTGGGTTTGGAGTGGCAATGTGTAATCTCTTGATGTCTGTATACTCTTGAATATCTTTCTGGAGTCTTGTGATACTGAGCATCTCAGCAGTGCCTAACTATGTAATTATCGTATTTTATTTAAATAGAAAGATCTGGCTGAATGTTGTGACAGATTATTCATGGCTTTGTCTAGAGACGATACTTCCTTTAAGTACTGGTGCAGCCTGTGATGTTCTGCTGTTTGTAGTTGTAAATATATCGCAAAGTTTATTGTTTGTGATATGCATTTGTTTATATATTTGAAAAGAAGTAAGAATAACAACAGGTAAAGTAAATAACTAGGCCGAAATGTACTTAGTGTTAGTAGTTAAAAGTCTAAGTAAGTATGGAGTGCCTAGATTGGCTGGCTGTGTGCCTGAATGGAAAGTGAGTGCTGATTGGCTAATTGTTTAGAGTGCCTGGATTGGTTGGTTGTGTAAGAATGGGAGGAGCTGGAGAGCAAGTGGAGTGTATATATGTGTCTGACAGAGAGAGCTGAGGGGTTGATTGGGGAAGATTTGAGGGGAATTTTTGAGAGAGAAATTGAAAGAGATTTGAGGGTATTGAGAGAGAGAGAGTCTGAAGCAGAATTATTAGATGAGAAGAGTGTTTGATTGAGAGATTGAGATAAGATTTTAAAGCATAAATCAAATGAAGAACAGTTTGTCAAAGAGTTCTGATTGATACCAATAAGCATTGAAACCTTGTAACCGATACCCAATTAAACTGAAGTAACCATTGAGCTTGTTGACACACAATTTCTTACTGATAAATTCTTGTTAATTCCATCTTCTGGTGTGGTCTGTGGGTGTACCTGAGAAAGTACTGATGACAGCGGAACAAAGAAGTTATCTAGAGGCCAGGTTGCTGGGCTGTGGTGCTGTGAGGCCTAAATGGTAAAGGCGAGACAGGGGCAGCAGCAGCAAGTGGTCGAGGGTAAACTCACACAGCCTTTTAGGTTAATAATAAGAATCTCTTATTTCCAGTAATGTAGGCCTTTTAAAAGGCAACCAGACTTTAGGAATACTAGACATACTTGAGGAACACAAACTTTGTGAATTCTGAGATGAACTGACTTGATTTGCACCTAATGGGTGGATTGCAACTCCTTTGGCTTTCATGTTTCCCAAATGTTCTAACATAATTGTTGACTCACAACATATCAAAATGCATTTTAAAATGCTTAGTTTGAGAGAAAATAAACTCAGAAAAAAAGTCTTTGAAATGCATTTTTTCATGCAAATGCATTTTTTCTGAGATCTGAAAAGATCTCACAGTGAAAATGGGACAGCACAGGCTTATGAGTGAACACATGTGAAATTGATGCAGACTGGATATCAACCGATTCATCCGTCCCTCAAATGATACATCCCAGCATCATAAAAATGTTTTTAAAATGTTTAAGTTTCCAGTATTGCATTGAAGCATTTACATTGATAGTCAAGAGCAGACCATATGTGTCAAAGTGACCACATCATTGTCTAATCTCCAACAAGTGACTGACATCCCACATCATTGCACTCATTTGCACATAGTCCAATAGATGCTTCCAAGCACCTTAGTTCCCCATGGAGCATCCCACTTGCTTTAGCAAGCTGGACACACATGCAGGAGCGATCATGCAACTGTTTCGGCAAGTATCCAGTTTACTGTTTATTTATCTCTCTAGTTTCTCCTTAGATTTATAGAGCGCCTCTTTGCGGAAGCCCCTGAGGCAGTTCTGCATGGATCCAGTCAAACCACACTGTCATCTTGCCAATTTGGTTGTGTGAAGTTAGCCTTCTTTGGAAACATGATCTCCATTGTACAAAGGAGCTAAACAAAGCTAAATATTTGTGAGAGGGCACACTGCAAATCAGTCACAGGACTGGGAAGGAAATGTAGGGAATCCTATCCCCTTCTCCCCCATCACATGTACTAAACATTGAGCCTCACTCCCTTGTGAAGGAGAGAAATGTTTATCCAAACTATAAATAATTCATGTCTGTAAAACATGGGCTGGAAATCGTCTAAAGGCAAAACCCTCTTGTGAGATTTCTGGTTCGGCAGACTCCCAGTATGAAAAAAAATGCAGAAAGCTACCGATTATTTGTAGAATTATGTTATTACAACCACACAGTGACAACTAGAACCCCAAAGTGAAGTCATTTGAAAGTCAAAATATAGAGGGCAAAAGGTGAGTAGGTTATTGAGCAATGAAATCAGAATTCATTTGCATTCATAGCAAGGCTATTTGCATATTTATGTCAATGAAGCAGATGCAGCATGTTTTCACAATTCTTCTAGTTTGGTGAGGATATGGTAGTAGTTAATGAGGATGAGGGTAGAAGAGGGGTGGGCAAAATGCAGCCTGTGAGCATTATGGAGCCCTTGCTACCCCCTAAAATTGGAGAATTTGTTTTGAGAGTGTGGGAAAATGGTATTTTTAGTGGCTACAGAGTTCCTAAAGGGTGAAAAATTGAACACTTTAGCACCCCATAGCTGTTACAGATGCCATATCTATATCTATATATCTATATATAGTCACCCATAGGGGATGGGGAGAGATGTGGCCTGTGAGTGGGTGTGGCCAACTATAGCCTCTGAACGTCCCACAGTTGTTCAAAGCTCAATGTTAAAACTATTAGGCTTCCTGGTTTCTCTTCCCAGTTCTGCGACCTGTGGCTGATTTATGATCTTCTCACAAATATTTAACTTTGTTTACTCCTTTGTTTATAGTAAATCAGATACTTGAACTCAATGGGACTTACATCTGAGTAGAGGTGCATCAAATTCACCTGTCAAGGTTTTTTCAACCCATCTAGCATTTTTTGATGTGGTTTCAATAACCTATAGAACATAATAGTTGTATGCAACAGTGTCCTTTCCCCTAACTAAACCATTGGCAGAAAGTTGGCTCATTTAAATTGTATATATAAAACCATAAATCAGGGACTAAAAAGTTTAAATCTGTGGTGGATTAAGAGAAATCAGGTTAAAATCTATAAAAAAATGCTATAGCTGTTGAGCACTGAGCCTTAGAAAAATGTATCATAAACTGGTCATGTAGGCCATTGACTGGAGTTGTTGTTGTTTTAAAACTCTCCAGTGTAACCACTTCTGCCACTAATGGAAAGAAAGCACAGAGACAACAAGGACGTTCTCCTAGACAAGCCTGTGAAATGTGCAAGAGATCTCAATTGTTTTCAGTGGGCCTTGTTCATCAGAAAGTCCTAATGGATTGTCTCCAAAATGAATATTTTATATGTCAGGCAATGATAAATACAGCATGGTACACAGGCAATATCAGGCCCAAATGCTTTGAGGGATCCAAAGTATTTGGTCCTGACATCGGTCAAAGCTCTCCAACGTATGGATGAAGGACCATAGCCTGGAAGGAATCATCAAGGTCACAGAATCACAGACATGGACATATCTGGTGGATCATCTTGCTCATCCCTCCACTCTAAGACAAAATATTATTTATTTCGTTTTATTTCTATACCACCCAATAGCCTAAGCTCTCCAGGTGGTCCATAAAAATACACACCATGATACGACATAATAAAAACATAATATAAAATCTCTAACATACAAAATTCAAAACAATTTAAACAGCTAAACCAGTTACAATAAGATACTGAATCTGTTAAAAATACTGGACTAGGTGAAGTTGATATTATCCAGTAAGACACTTATTTTCATACATTCAGGATCACAGAAAACAGATTAGTTATGCCTTAACTGTTCAGAGATCCAGGGTATGTGTTGTAAATTTAAAATCCATTGGTGAACCATAGGCAGTCTTGTGGTGGGAAAAGTACCATGCATTACTGGAAGTTAACCACGCCTGACGTAACATATCATGATATACTTTTCTAACCACATTCCCGTTTTCTGTTTTGTGGACCTTTTCATTATACAGCATGGCCTGGATCCTGCTTTCTCATCTCTTACTTTAGTGATTATCTATGTTGACTTCAGAAATATAATTCCTGATGGGAATGATGGAGGCCATACAGTCCCTATGCCTTTAAAATTTGTCAAAAATGAAAAGACACAACAGCAGAAATACTTGTTGTGCAACTTAGCCTCTACACCTACAGCGACACATCACCACAGAGGACCCGTGGGAAAGTATTTATTTTACCTGTAGGTATAATTATAAGCAATAAAAAAAAACCCGTTCAGACCTTGCCAGGAAGGGTGCGAATTTCTAAAAAGACGGAAAAAACTCTAAATTCCATTACCTGAACAAACAAGTTGGTTTAATAGAGAGAGAAAATAAACGGATCAGCACTGCCAAAACAGTGAGGTTATGATCCATCAACAACTGGATTGCACTTTCATTTTTAACATCGGTAACGATTCTCTGACTTCTGAATATAGTTTATAACAAGCCAAATTTGCTAGGTGGGGCTCAAAAAGTTCAATAATGGATCTCTCCAAGTCAAAATGCCCTCCCACCTCCTTTTCACATCTTGGAAACTGTTTCTTCAATTTGGCAGTTGTACACGATTTCTCCCAGTATGTGTTTTTTTTTAAAAAAAAAAGGCTATATTTCATTCTTTGGAATCTCCTTGACTTCGGGGAAGTGATTAATATAGCAAAGTGGCTTTTGAAAGCAAATATGTGTTACAGACATTCCAGGACTAGGCCCTCTTTCTCAAATGCAAACTTTGTATCTCCATTTGGAGCTGGACACTGAAGAACAAAATTGATAGTCTTCACAAATTATAAAGTAGCCAGTTGTGACATTTGTATTTTACTAGAACCACTACAAATGAAGTGCAAGATCAACACCCTAATTTTGAAACCACTTAATGTCAAGGAATCCCACTGAGGTAAATGCAATTATTCCAGGATAAGCAGGCTGAGAACTGTAATTTTAGTGACTGGTACATTTTTCAAAGTGTCAGGTGTCTGATTACATTCTGAATGTTGTTCTATACTTACCTTTGCTTAGGAAATGTGACCAATAACAGGGTTTTGTTTGAGATTTCTAGGGCTTCCTTGTTCCTTATGCAACATAAATGCCAAAACGTCTCACTCAAGATATTTGGCAACTTTGATCCAAATGCGTTCATAAAAACAACCCAAGTCCTAGAGGAAGTTTTGCATCACTTCTTACCTAAATGAAAGAACACCCAATTCCCATCTTTTGATTTTATTGCTAGGTATGGCAGAAGATGCACAGGTTAGACTTTACCCTACTTTTCCTCATTTGCATAGCACAACAGCCTAAGGATGAGATTCAGTAGGCTGACCATATGAAAAGGAGGACAGGGCTCATGTAACTTTAACAGTTGTAGAGAAAAGGCAATTTCAGCCGGTGTCATTTGTATGTTATTCATACCTGGTGAAATTCCCTCTTCATCAAAACAGTTAAAGCTACAGGGGCCCTGCCCTCTTGTGTATCTGGTCACTCTAGTATAGTGCCCGCAACTTTAATTGTTGTGATGAAGAGAGGATTTCACCAGGTACTAATTGCATACAAATGACGCCTGCTGAAATTCCCTTTTCTCTGCAACTGTTAAAGATACAGGAGCCCTGTCCTCCTTTTCATATGGTCAGCCTAAGATTCAGGAAACATGAATTTAGTTACTGACTCATTGTCAGGACCCCAGATTGGTTCCTGAATATGAAGCAGTGGAGGCGGATTCTTATTATTATTGATTATGATCAATACTACTATCTATACTACAATCCAAGCCAGGAAGCACTGGAAGCCCACCTTTTTTGGCTTAGCTTGTGATGTTCAAAACGAAACCAGGAAATTTCATGCAACTATCACAAACTCATCCACTTTGAGCCTTTGGGCTATATATCTAAGTAAATAAATATGTCGAACCATTGATGCACTGTTAAGGAAAGAAAAAAAAACCCCAAATCTCTGTCCCAAGGTGTTTACAATCCATATGATTTGGAGGTTTGCCAGGTAAATCACAGTAATCCAGGCTGCCTCTTGCTGTAATACATTCTTAAGAAACCACTCAGAAGAACTTCCCAAAGCGTGTCGCAAAGTCATGATTTGTAATTGCTGACCCTTGTTCATTCTGACACCTTGCCTGCCAAACCAGAAAAGTTCCCACAGGGTAGATCACTAAAGACATGAACATGCCAATAAGAAAAAGTTTCAAGTTCATGTTTAAATGAATTATTTATATAATCAGAAGATAGGATAAAAGGAATGACATTATGAAGTAAAATAAAACAATATTAAAATAAAAATGATTACTTAAGTTTAAGTACTTAAAGAGCAAAAAGTATTTCCGAACTAAATTCGAAAACAAATAAAAACAATGAACGCTAGTTCAGGAAACAGCAATTAACTGGACACATTTACAAAGAATATTACACACAACAGCAAATAAAGATGTTCTACAGGTGGCATATCTTAATCTGATTGCATTGATATTGATTGATTGATTGATTGATTGATTGATTTTTAAAATACTTTTGATAAGATGGTATAAAGTAAAGCACTGGTCAGTGGTACACTTCACTTCCAATGGGAGAATCTAATTCACCAAGAAGAAATCTAGTATAATTTTTAGCAGCCGCATCAAGTCAGCGAATTGATCTATACTTATTTTGGCCAGCTTTGCTGCTGTTTTTATGTATAGGAATAGTCTGAGCTATCTGTGTAAATGTGACTCATCTGGCCTGGCAATAATAGAATCCACCATTACTTATGCCTTATTTTATTCATTTATTTAATATATTTCCTACCTGTCTTTCAAGACTGCAGGCTTCTCAAGACAGTGTATTATATAAGGCATTCACTGTCCATCCCAATATAATGAATTCTTAAAAGTCAAAATCATTTTTAAACAACAAAGTTAAAATAAGAGAGTTACAGTAAACCACAGTCTAAAACAAACCAAACCAAAAACACAACTAACCAGTAAAAGGACACAACTAACCAGTAAAATGTTTCAATTAAATGGCAAAGACAAGAAATACATTTTAAAGCCCTCTTAAAAATGACAACAGATGGGGCCAGCCACCCATTTCTTGGGCAGAAATTCCACAAAGGTAGATAGAGGCTACCACTGAAAGGGCCCTATCTCTAACACATGTCAACCTTACAGATCTTAGTGGTGTGCCAGCGAGTACAGAATCCAGTGATGATACTAGGGTGACCATATGAAAAGGAGGACAGGGCTACTATATGCATCTGGTCAAGAGGGCAGGGCTCCTACAGCTTTAACTGTTGTGATGAAGAGGGCATTTCATCAGGTGCTGCATGCATACAAATTACACCTGCTGAAATCCCCTTTTCAATACAACTGTTTATGATACAGGAGCCCTATCCTCCTTTCCATATGGTCCTCCTAGATGATACTAATACCTGGGCAGCTTCATGTGGGTAAGAGGCATGACAGGGCTCTATTCTCCAGGCTGTTTTCTTGCATGATTCCCATTAAAATAAATTGGAGTCATGTAAGAACATTTCCAGGGGACTTATGGTTAAGGGCATCCATATAGATTGCATATATGCTTCTAGTGTTCAGAAATAGAAAGGGACATAACAAGGACTGACCAATTTATTGCTATAGTGATAAAAAAGAAGGACCAGGAAACAGGGAAGATGGCTGAAGCATCACTACCAGAGAGAGCTGCCCACTGCAACAAGGTAGTTCTGTTGGCCCTGGTTGCTTTTGAAAAATTGCTTAGGGACACAATTACAAATGGACAAGGGTTTAAAGCTGTGGTCACGATCCAGCCACATCCTAGTGCTTTTAACTTCCACTTCTTTCAATGGGAGAGATTTAAGTACACGCTGCTCTCTCTTCAACTGAAATCCTTCACTTTGGCTGGAGTGGCTGCCCCACATTTGTAGAGATATTCAAAGATGCATGCAGATCTCTTAGACCTGAGTCAACATTTCTCAGAAGAGGGGCCTTTTTTAAAAAAAAAATCCTTTTCACCTCCTCCCTGTAAAAGAAAGCCATTTGGTAAAATATGATCTTCCTTACCCTGGAATATTAGGTCTGCAGCATTGCGAGGAGTGCAAAATGGCAGCCAGGTTGGCAAAAGGAATTTAAAGAAGCCATGCTGCTGTTGATGGGCCGCCTCAGCTTCAAGAGACTGTTGGAGAATTTCTCTTCCCCCTACACAATGATCTACCACTTCACTCCCCCTTGACAATATTTTGGTGTTCCTAATTATGCTCAGAAACTGGGGAAGTGCAGTTTGTGAACTGGGTTACATCGCTCATCTTTTCCATGTTCATGGTCTGAATCCTTTATCATTTTCTCATATTATTCATGAACAGAGATAGCCTAAGTGGGGCTGGGGGAGGGGGAGTGAAGTGGTAATTCATCCATCATTTCCAAAAGCCCTGCTCTAGCCAGGATGGGCAGTTAGGGGAGCTGTTTTCCCTATCACCAGCAGGGTTTTTAATTTCCCTTTATCCCATTGATTCCAATGAGAGGGTAAAACACCTATATTACTCTAAGGCTGGCATAGGCAAAGGACATGATCCTGGTGTCCCATGGAGAAATTGAAGGGCCTTGGATCCATCAGATTGAAGGCTGCCTCCATCCTGCCCCTGGAACACCCCATTTTGGGGCCTACCTCTGGTGGGAAAAGTGGTGGCAATAGATTATTTATTTATTTATTTATTTCTGTACTGCCCAATAGCCAAAGCTCTCTGGGAGGTCCACAAAAATTAAAAACACAGGGTACATCATAAAATAGAAAATATGGAATCTTAAAACCACAATATAAACGTATAAAACCTAGCAGCAATGCAGAGATTAAAAATATAGATTTAAAACAGCAGAACTAACAACTAGGATGCTAAAAGGTCCTCACCTGGCACTGAAAGGAGTATAACGATGGCACCAGGTTAACCTCTCTAGGGAGCTCATTCCACAGCCAGGGTGCCACAGCAAAAATGCCCTCTTCCTGGAAGCCACCTGCCTCACTTCCTTTGGCAAGGGCCTCTGCAGGGGCATACCACCTCCCTAGTGGAGAAGCACTTCTGCCCCTTACTAACCCCCCACTGGACAGCTATCCAAGGGGCTTAGGAACAAACTCTTATTCATGTATTACCTAAGAACATAAGAAGAACCATGCTAGATCAGACTAAAGGTCCCTCTAGTCCAGCATCCTGTTCACACAGTGGTCAAACAGCTGTCTGTAGGAAACCCACAAGCAGGACATGACTGCAATAGCACCATCCTGCTCATGCTCCCCAGCAACTGATATAGAGAGATATACTACATCTGATACTGGTGGTAGCACATAGCCATCAGGACTAGTAGCCGATGAATAATAATAATAATAATAATAATAATAATAATAATAATAAATTCATTTCTTACCCGCCTCTCCATTTTGATTGAGGTGGGGAAAAGCAGTAAATACAAAATATGATAAAATACATAAAACTGATTAAAAACATGGTCACATTATTAAAATAACAATAAAACATCATAAAATCATCCTAAAAACAGTCTAAAATTCCACTGGATATGCCTGCCAGAAGAGACTAGTCTTTATAGCTTTCTTAAATTCTAAAAGACTGTTAAGTTGACGAGTCTCCTCCGGCAGGTCATTCCACAGTCTGGGAGCGGTAGAAGAAAAGGTCCTCTGGGTAATGGTTGTCAGCCTAGTCTTGGCCGACTGTAGTAAGTTCTTCCCAGAGCACCTGAGCCTTCTCCTCCATGAATTTGCTGAATTCCCTTCTAAAGCCATCCAAATGGATGGCCATCCCTACATCTTGCAGTAGTGAACTCCATACTAGTGCACAATCAACGTCCACAGTCCTTTAAAGAGCAACAAACAGAGGAAGAAAATATCTTCAGAGCTGTTTCATCTAATTGGGCTGACCTGCAAGCCTTTTTGTACTTCACAAATTTGGCCATCATTTGCTCAAATTACTTAGAAATTTCTGCTAAATGCTCAGAAATTTGTTGAAATGGCAGAATCTCCCCCCGCCTGCACACACGCACACACAGGAGTGCCTATTATCAGCTTCGGCTGATACGCCAGCTGCGCCCCTTCCTAGAGTTGGAAGACCTAAAGACATGCTGGTAACATGCTGGTTACACACGCTGGTAACTTCGAGGCTTGACTTCTGCAATGCGCTGTACATAGGGCTACCTTTGTGCCTAGTCCGGAAACTTCAACTTGTTCAAAATATGGCAACCAGGTTGGTCACCGGTACACCTAGGGGTGACCACATTACACCAGTTTTAAAATCGCTTCATTGGCTGCCAATCAGTTTCCGGGCGAAGTATAAAGTGTTGGTTATTACCTTTAAAGCCCTACATGGTTTGGGTCAAGTTACCTGTGGGATCACCTTCTCCTGTACAATCCGCCCCGCACACTTAGGTCCTCTGGGAAGAACTTACTCAAGTCAGCCAGAACTAGGCTGACAAATGTTATCCAGAGGACCTTCTCTTCCATCGCTCCCAGACTGTGGAATGATCTGCCGGAGGAGATTAGACAAATTAGCAGTCCATGAATTTAAGAGAGTCATGAAGACTGCTCTCTTCTGGCAGGCCTATCCAGATGAATTTTAAGATGTTTTTAATGATGTATTTTTTCTTGTTTTTTAAATTTTAACTGTTTTGTGATTCTTGTGTTTTATATTGTTGTTGTTCCCCGCCTCGATCCGGAAGGAGAGGCGGGTTATAAATTATTATTATTATTATTATTATTATTATTATTATTATTATTATTATTATTATAGTTCCTGGCATTTGGGGAACAGTTTGCAGCTCAGATCACAGATGCAAAGTAAGTAGTACAGGCTGCGGAATACCAGCGAGCCAAAAAAGAACAGTAATGGGCATTCCTAGTTATGCTTGAAAAGCAAAGCATCATGGAAGTGGTGAATGAGCAGAACAATAAGGAAAGGCAGAATGATAACTATTACTACTCACTGGTGTCAATTGTACAGAAAAAAAATTTTTTTTTTTACTGATGCCTTATATTTATTGGAATATAAAGTCCAAACTTGATGTTACAAGAAATGCATGATGACATTTCATTTCATTCTTCCTTCCTTCAATCTTCTTCTTCTTCTTCTTCTTCTTCTTCTTCTTCTTCTTCTTCTTCTTCTTCTTCTTCTTCTTCTTCTCCTCCTCCTCCTCCTCCTCCTCCTCCCCCCCCTCCTCCTCCTCCTCCTCCTCCTCCTCCTCCTCCTCCTTCTTCTTCTTCTTCTTCTTCTTCTTCCTCTTCGCCTCCGCTTCCTTCCTTCCTTTCTTCCTTCCTTCCTTCCTTCCTTCCTTCCTTCAACAGTCCAACATGGTGGTCAACAAACAGTAAACCATTGTTAGCATGCATGGCAATCAGGGGCTTGATCAGGATCACAACCATGGTGCATAGGAAGGGGCGTTAATCCTTTCCCTTATGCCATGTTCCTGAGGGAAATCACACCCACCCCTGACGGTGGGATTTTCCCCAGGATCTGTCATTGGTGTCACTCTCTCCATGGAGGCACCTTCTGAAGTGTGCTATAGGCCAAATCCCATTCCCTTTGATCAAAGCATCCCCATCCTAAACCTGGTGCCTTCCAAGGGTTGTGCTGGCTAGGAATGATGCAAGTTCCAGGTCCAAAGCATCTGGAGGGCCCCAGATTGCGGACGGATGCATTGAATGATGGTTCTGCCTGCAGTGAGACTATGGCATCCATGCCACGAGTGCTTGTAACTGAGACAGTTCTTGAAACTGCTGAATTTGGCATCGTATCCATTCGTTATGTTTCTAAAGTAATTTTATGGAACAATGTATTTTTAGCAATGGGAAATTTTCCATAGAAAATATAGTAGTGGAAAGTGATTCACTCCAGAAAAATGTTCAAGCCCGCATCACTGCTCGTAGCTTATTCCCTCTTCTATGGGATTATCACAACATCTTTATAATTCAACCCACTTCTGACTGTCTCTTTTGCCTGTCATACAAAACCTAGAACCTCTCAACTTGTATTCCCATCCCATAAGATTTAGGCAGCATGTGAGGAGGGGAGAAGTAGCCGTTTCCTGTAAGCCTCTCACCCCAACATTAGCTCTATGTGGCAACAAGGCACAGGCAAAAAAGGTCTTATTCATGCACATGGGGCCATTTCCCCCTCTAAGCCTATTTGCTGCATGGGGGTGGAGGTTGCAGCCCCAATTCAGTACCAAAGGCTGCATCCATCCAGTTGGATCAGAGGCAGTGCCGGCTCCAGATTTTGAGGGCCATTGGATAAGACACCTTCCATGGGCCTCCTCCCTCAATGAGTCTACTTTATCACCACCATAGTCACCAGCTTCTATGGCTCCTAATTCTCTTTCTTGTCATTGCTCCCACTTGCTTGCTTTACTGGCAGAGAGCTGGTGTGCAAGTAGGTTGGGGCATCTGCTGCTACTCCTGCTCACCATCACTGTTGTCTGGGCCACAGAGAGAGGCAGATGAACTAGCAGGTTTCCGTGGTGGAGGAGCAAGTCTAGGGGGCTCCTGTCAGTGGGCCACTGCTGGGGTATGGGCCTTTGGCAGGCGTCCAACTATACCTACCCTTGAGGCTGGCACTGGCCAGAGATTCCCCACCCCTGTTGTAAGGATAGTGGCACAGCTAGGATTGAGTCTTGGGGCGAAGTCCAGGGTTCCACAACACATAGGACCTCGAATGACCATCCAAAGAGATGCAAGTGATGGGGATAGCACAAAGAGACCTGGTATCAGCACAGGCATACTGGGGCTGATGCTGGTTGCCACACCATCCCTCCTCCTCCTCCTCCTCCTCCTCCTCCTCCTCCTCCAAAATATAGTCAGGATGTAGTTGACCAAACATGTATGTGGTTACAAATTCTTATTTCATTATTTTTTACTTTTAAAATTACTTTCTACAAGAAAATAGTGCTTATGCCCAAGTAAATGTATTTAGCAGCAGGGCAGCAGATTTTATTCCAATTGTCATGACGATTTGTATGATTTAAGTGAGTTTAAAATGCACCAATGTGCATGCTATATGCTTAGGGTATTCTTAAAGTAGTTTGTGTTGTTGTTGCTGTTGCTACAACATATCAGGAATGTAGAAGCAATTGTAAAGCATGGAGTGGCAGAGGAGGAGGGAGCAGGGAAGAAAGGAAGAGAGAAAAATGTTACTGAAGTAATATGCATGGCTGTCTAAAGGGGGTTCCTGTATGACCATTAAGTCCAGTGTCTAACATTACCTAGCTGTACCATTATGTATGGGGTCTTTCCTGATCCATAGCCCATTTTTCTCCAACTATTGCTTGTCTACCTTCCTCTTAGCCTTACTCAAATATTCAACTTATCTATAACACTAGCTAACAATTGGTGCTCTTTGGTGTTAGGTAGGTAACCCTCTGGAGTACAATTACTAACAACTCTTATCCAGTTCTTGCTGGTATCATTCAGCTGCTCATAGTCATTCCAACGATGAGGGGGTTGTTCTTCATCACACTCTGCTTTTTGCAATAAATATGCAGCAGGATACATTGGACTTAAGTTGTCCAAATTAGTTGTGCGCCACATTCACCTTGCTTCCAGCAAGCTGTTTTTGTAGATTATTACTCAAAGCAAATTGTGCCATTGCAGTGTGATGGGCCCTCTTGGCGCTGTGTAGTTTCGCAGGAACACGATGGTTGGCTTGTCTGCAAAAGGAAAAAAAACACTTTAAAAAACTCACTGGACATCTGAAGCCACTCTGGTATAACTCCTGTACAGCATTGGATAAAAATAGATGTTAAACGATGAAATTTGGAGAGTAATGTTTTGGAAAGTATGTTTTTTGTTTTTTTGGCAAAGATTGGCCATCAGCCAGTTGATTGGAACAAGCAAATTCATGCACAGTTGTGCAAGATGGAAGCAATGGTTCTTGCAGATTAATCTCTGGTGTGACAGGTTGCAATTATAGAACACAGAGTAATCCCTGTATTGTGCTTCCCCAATCTTTGCCAAAACCCAGAAAACTGAATGAACTTTATATTGGAAGCAGAATAAATTATGCATAATGGACCAATAAAATATGCAAATAATTGTACGTATTTTTTTAAATGACTGCATTGTATTACATTAAAAATAAAGGGGAAATGATACCATCATTTCAAGTGTGGTATTTTGTTTTCTCATCATCACATGTAATTTATCCCACTTCCAAGAAAAAGTTCTTTTAGGTTTTATTTTTATTTATCGATTTTTGCAAAGATTGGGGAATGAAAAGAGGCCACAGTATGAAGGATAGGAAGAGATGGGCTGGACGAACTACTGTTGTCAGTAAAAAGTAGTGAAAAATTTAGACTCTGCGTTTCTTAAAATACAATTACGAATGCTTTCAATGTCAGGGTAGGCAACCTCGTTTAGACTTCAACTCCCATTTGTCCGCACCAGCATAGACAATGGTCTGGGAATATGGGAGTTGTAGTCCAAAACATCTGGAAGGCAATGGGTTGCTGACACCTGGCAGTTTTTCTGTACTTCTGGGGTTTTCCCAATCATGCTGATATTTCTCTCTTGTTTCTCATTGGCCCAGTTTTAGCTCGTGCTGGCATGCGGGCATTGAGTTTGCTATTAGTTTGCCAAACAAGAAGTGATGATGTGACATGGTAGTTATGGTGAAAACCATCACTATATGGAGACATTTTCACAGGAAATGGTTCATCATCATTATTATTCTATTAAAGAAGAAGAATCCTGCCTGTCATGAATCACTTGACATGTTGAGCTTTCTACTGAAAGGGATGGGGTTACACCAACAGCTGACATGCTACAGGGTGGGTTGGGCTGGCTTCTGAAAGTGAGCAGGCTCATTTATTTATTTATTTATTTATTTATTTTATTACATTTGTATACTGCCTCATAGCCGAAGCTCTCTGGGCGGTTTGCATAAGATTAAAACAATTAAAAACAATATACAAAAATTAAAACAGCAAAAACATACAATATTCACACAATGTACACATACATTTAAAACCACTATAATAACTTTAAAAAGCTATAAGCCTAAAAACAAAACAAACCCAGGCTCATCAGATATTGCTAAATGCCTCAAAGAAGAGGAACATCTTGACCTGGCGCCAAAAAGATAACAATGTTGGCATCAGGCGGGCCTTGTTGAGGAGATTGTTCCACAATTGGGGGGGCACCACAGAGAAGGCCCTCTCCCTTGTTGCCGACCTCCAAGCTTCCCTCGGAGTAGGCACTCAGAGGAGGACCTTAGATGTTGAACGTAGTGTTCAGGTAAGTTCATGTCGGGAAAGGCGTTCCATCAGGTATTGAGGTCCCAAGCCATGTAAGGTTTTATACGTTAAAACCAGCACCTTGAATCCAGGCTCGGAAACATATAGGCAGCCAATGCAGGTGGGCCAGAGTAGGTCTCATATGTTCTAACCTTTTTGTCCCTGTTATCAATCTGGCCGCTGCATTTTGCACAAGCTGCAGCTCCCAAACCATCTTCAAAGGCACCCCATGTAGAGTGCATTGCACTAATCTAACTTGGAGGTTACCAGAGCATGGACAACTGAAGCCAGGTTATCCCTGTCCAGATAGGGACGTAGCTGGGTCACCAACTAAAGTTGGTAGAAGATACTCCGTGCCCCTGAAGCCGCCTGAGCCTCAAGTGACAGAGATGGTTCTAGGAGAACCTCCAAGCTACAAATCTGCTCCTTCAAGGGGAGTGCAACCCCATCTAGAACAGGTTAAAGACCCTTCATCCAGTCAGCAGAACCACCCACTAAGTGCATCTCAGTCTTGTCTGGATTGAGTTTCAGTTTATTAGCCCTCATCCAGTCCATTGTTGCAGCCAGGCACCGGTTCAGCACATCCACAGCCTCAACTGATGAAGATGAAAAGGAGAAATAGAGCTGCATGTCATCAGCGTACTGATGACAATGCACTCCAAAACTCCGGATTACTGCACTCAACGGTTTCATGTAGATGTTGAACAGCATGGGGGATAAGACTGACCCCTGCGGAACCCCATACTGGAGAATCCACGGGGCCGAGCAATGTTCCCCAAGCATCACCTTCTGGAGCCGACCCGCCAAGTAGGAGTGGAACCACTGCAGTGCCTCCCACTCCCAACTCAGCCAGTCGTGCCAGAAGGATACTATGGTCGATGGCATCGAAAGCCACTGAGAGATCAAGGAGAATTAACAGAGTCACACTCCCCCTGCCTTTCTCCTGACATAGGTCATCATACAGGGCTACCAAGGCTGTTTCCATACCAAAGCCAGTTCTGAAACCTGACTGAAATGGATCCAGATAATCAGTCTCATCCAAGAGTGTCTGGAGCTGGCTTGCAACCACCCGCTCAAGGACCTTGCCCAGGAATGGAACATTTGCTACTGGCCTGTAGTTATTAAGATTTTCAGGGTCCAATGGAGAATTCTTCAGGAGTAGCATTAATCACTTCTCTGGCCCAGCCAGTTATTCCATCCCTGCTAGCTTTTATTAGCCAAGAGGGGCAAGGATACAATACGGAGGTGGTTGCACGAACCTGTCCAAGCACCTTGTCCGCAAGCTGTACCAACTGAAACTCATCCAAGAAAACAGGACAAGTCTGTGCTCTGGATACCTCATTTGATTCACCTGCTATAACACTGGAGTCTAAGTCCTGATGGATGCCAAAGATTTTATTCTGGAAGTGCCTAGCAAATATATTACAGCAGGCCACAGATGGTTATACCATGTCCTTGGGGCCAGCATGTAAAAACTCTGAAAAGCTCCACTGGGCAACAGGTTAATGGTTTAATAGTGGCAGCAAAGTATTATTTTTTTGCTGCCCTCACTGCCCCTGAATACAGCTTACCATAGGCACTTACCAGTGTTTGATTGCATCCACTAGGCGTTCATCTCCATCTGCACTCAAACCGTCTCCTGTTCTGTTTCATCACTCTCAACTCTAGGGTATACCACAGAGCTGTACGAGCTCTAGCACACCGCCCACTGCAAACATGGAACCCTGGCCAAGTCTAGGCTTTCCAATGCCTGCTAGTGCAAAGGATTCTGATTGTGAACTTCATTTTAAAAGCTATTCAAAATCCTGAATAGGATTCATGGTAAATGTGAAATCTTTTGGTTTCTCAGCATCTGTAACAACAAATCTTGATGACATGATGGAGCCGAAGGTACAAGAATGAACATGTGGCTGCCTCCATGGACACCACATTAATCTTCATGGTAAAATGATTACATCTGAGAGAAGGTTTCCCCACCCACAATACGTTACTTTTTTCAAATATTCCACTAGACTGAGTTTCCTTTAATGTAGCATGTCAGTATACATATGGAGGGTCTCATGGTAACATATTATGGAGACTTGGGTCTGCAGAAGATGTTTAGGTTTAGTCCAGAATTGAAAAACAAAGGATGTACAGCTCCCATACTAATCAAAACCACAGCTAATCTGCTGTTCAGATGTGCCACTTGCAACTCTACTGGAGTGCAGAAGCAGCTATACATGTAGAAGAAAAGCATTCAGAGAAAATTTGTGGAAGAGGCATATAGGAAGTCCACAATGGGTCATAAAACAGCTTCACGTGTAGTCTTACCTCCATTCTCCAAAACTCCTCCTTGGAAGGAGAGATTTCTTATGACATTAGGAGCTTAATATTTCCACATGCTCTATCTCATCCTCTTGCCCTAAAAGCTTTTTATTAAAAAAAACAAAAACAAAACTGCTACCTTCAACCACTGCTTGAGGCAAGGGACTGTGTGTGATGTAGTCACATTGAGGCATACACAAACGGTAGGGTATCCATTCTTAAAATAAAATAAATACATATTTAAAGGGCATTACTTCCATGGGACTCATGCAAGAAAACAGCCTGGAGAATAAAGCCCTGCCTCTTCCCTCTACTACAACAGAGGCAAAAGTCCTGCCAGTGCCTACTGAAAAAAGGCCTCCACTGCTGCTGCTGCCTCTGTTCACCTCATGGTTATCCTGGTCCTATAGGAAGCAATAGTAGAGCCCACTGAGACTACGCATTGGCTAGATCTGCACTACTGCTTTATAGCAGTATTGAAATGCACTGGTAACTGTTGAGGCACAGGATATATTTCATATACTGCATTCATAGTGTTATTTCCTGCTTTTTGTTCCACATTCGTAATGATTTGACACAAGGGGTAGATCTGGCCATTGTCTCTGATTCAGATTCATGGTCCTGAAGTTCTTTTCTCTTTGTAGATTTCCTATGAGAAAGCACAACTGGGACATTTCATCATAACAGTGCCTAAAACCTGTTCAAATGGAAAACATTTAAAACCAACTCACAAATTCTTGCGCATTTGCCCAGACCATGTTCTAGCTACTGAGCACTGAGTTGGTGGGATGGTGGAGTGGAGAAGCCTTTGATTGCTGAATGAAGAGAGGTGATAAGATGGAGGGAAGAAAAATCAGCTGCACCCTAGTTGTCCACATTCAATCCATTGGTCCCAATAGGACAATAATTTGAGAGGGGAGGGGATAAATTTTTACCTCACAGACACTTGTGATTTACAGTACTTTGAAATACCCCTCCCTGATTTTAGTGATGCTTACTCCTGAGTTAGTAAGTGCAAGATGGCAGTTTGAGTTAGCATGACTTAAAATCTATACATTCGTTCTGGGTAGACGTCAAAATAGGTGCCATTCCTAGACATTAAAACATAATCCAGCCTTCCCAAACCTCCAGACTATAATTTCCCCCACCCCCAATGAGGATGGGGAATGGTCAGGGATGATAGAAATTATAATCCAAAACATCTGGATGGCACCAGGTTGGGAATGGTTGAACTAGTTTGTCCTTTGCATTTCATGAATACCTGCAATGGGTTGAGAGAATGCCCTGTTTTGGAATGCTATTTTTGAGGCCAGTATTAATTGTTTTTAATTGATATTGAGAGGTATTGCTGGAAAACCCCAGTTGAACCAAGTATCCTATGATGTTTGTTTTCTTTCAAAACAGTGTGTTAAGCCTCACGAGAATAGTGGGGCCTTTGGAGAGAGATGTAATTATTGGTAGTTTCACACCGGGAACACGGTAGTGTGGACTTGGCAGTCTTCAGGGAGCTATCATTGCCTGTGCCACCAGCAGTGGGTAGACCACCAGGGCAGTGCAGATAAACATGGCAGGAGTCAGGAGGGATTTCTGGATGCAGGACCAAACGGAGGGCTGTGATATATCTTATTTATCTTGAAATCGGGACTGAGTTTTCTCACTGACTGCTACCGATTGTGGAAGTAAGCTACAGAGATAAGGTTACAATTCAATTAAATATTGCCCTTAGATATTTAGAACACACACACAGCTGTAAGAAGGTGAAGGAAACGGTCATTGCTCAGGGATGTCAAATTCACTGGAAATAGATGGATTCCAGTTTTAATTCTAGCCTGTGTGCGTGTGTGTGTGTGTGCGTGCGTGCGCATGCACACACAGAATTTACTTCTTTGATTGCCACTGCTGTACTCTATACAATTTAGGCATGAGACAGACAATAGATTTTAAGAGAGTTGGAAGAAGCTTAAGATAACTTTCACTTTGCAAGATATCCATGCTACTTTGCTTCTTTCTTGTCTTTGGTCAAACGGGTTTTCAGGGTTTTGAAATATAAAAACAGAAAATAGAAATCCCTCAAAACCTCTCTACCAGAACAGAAAGCAGGATGAGTGTACAGAGCTCAAGCAGAAATCCAACTTTGAATCTGCTACCCGCTTTCAGAAACAAACACTGTCTCTTTCCATCCTTTGATGACTTTCAGAGATATCACTAAAGGACAAATGTCAACCCTAGGAAAGCCAGACTTAATCCAGACATGACAGAGGGGCTTTAGCTCAGCAGGAAAGCCAACCTGAGCTTGGTTATTCAGGCTTTTCTGCATGGTGTAGATCAGGTTTACAATCTGGCCTTGCTCCTGGAGAGACAGGTTGCAGCTGTGGCCAGAATGCTTTCGCACAGCTTTCGATCTGGCCATTCAATTTTGTTACCCTCAGGCTGCCTCTGAAAAACATCCAGAAACTATATTTTGTTTAGAATGCTGCTGCCTGGGTGTTAGTGGGGCACGTTCTTAGGAGGGTTCAGACAAGCCCCTCCTCTCACACATTCAATGGACATGCAAGGAAATAATGTGGCTGTGCAGGCTATCCCTGCCTCTGTACTGAATGGTCACACCCTGCCCCACCACATATTCAGCATGCATGAGAAGCTGTCCTACACATGTACGGATGTATGCTCATAGAGCTCCTCTTCCCATGTGTACTAAATGTATGTATATGGCCCCTTGGCCTGCCTTACATGTTCTTGGATCATGTGAGGGAAATCATCTGAGCCCTCCAATGCAGAAAATGGGACTTCCATGGCTATTTAATCTGGGGTGACCATATGAAAAAGAGGACAGGGCTTCTGTATTCTGCCATCAAACCTGCAGGAGAGGGAGGCCTGCTGCCCAGGGAGGGAGGGAGGGCCGCCTGCTGCCTGCTGCTTGCTGCTGGTCCAATCTGCTGCTGCTGCTGCCATTACCATCACCATCACTGCTGCTCTTCCCCGAGGACTGCTGCCTGACTGCCACTCCCTGCAGGACCAGGCCCCCAGGTACTGAGCCAGCTGCTCTGGACAATTACACCTGTCCCCCTCCCTTCCTGGGAGGGATATTTAAGCTGGCTGGCTGAGGGGGGCTGGGAAAGCCATCAAACCTGCAGGAGAGGGAGGCCTACTGCCTGGGGGAGGGAAGGAAGGGCCGCCTGCTGCCTGCTGGCTTTTTGTTTTTGTCTTTGTCTTTGTTAGTTTTTTGTTTTGTTTCCCTTTCCCCAGGCTTGAGCTATGTGCCTGGGAGGGAGGATACAGGGCCAAGTGGGGGGATCTGAGGGGGGACATCAATGTAGTGATGGGTAGAGGGAGATATGGCGTTGTGAGGAGGACTTGCCAGGTAAGAGGAACGAAGCCCAGAAAGTTAATGGCTGTGCCTTGTTCCAGTCCCCCTCACACCCACAGGCTTGTTGGTTGCCCTATCAGCTAGCCCTCAGGCCTCCGGGTGCTGCTTTTAAATGCCAGTTCGGTGCATAATAAGATCTCCCTCATCCACGACTTAATTGTGGATGAGGCAGCCGATCTGGCATGTATAACCGAGACCTGGGTGGGAGAGCAGGGAGGAGTTAGTCTCTCCCAGCTGTGCCCACCGTGGTACTTGGTTCAGCATCAGGGTAGACCTGAGGGCCGGGGAGGGGGGGTTGCTGTGGTCTATAGGAATTCTGTCCCCCTCTGCAGGCTCTCTGTCCATGTGACTACTGGTCTGGAGTGTTTGCACCTTGTGTTGGGCCAATGGGACAGATTAAGGATTCTGTTGGTGTACCGCCCACCCCACTGCTCAACAGACTCCCTAGCTGAGCTGACAGAGGTGGTCTCAGGTGTACTGTTGAGGTCCACCAGACTCTTGGTTCTGGGGGATGTCAACATTCATGCCGAGGGCATTTTATCTGGGGCAGCTCAGGATTTCATGGTCTCCATGACAACCATGGGACTGTCCCAACATACCATTGGCCCAACGCATGTAGCAGGGCACACTCTAGACATGGTTTTCTCAACTGGACATGGAGATGGGGATCTGAAAGTGGGGGACTTTACATCAACCCCTCTGTCATGGTCAGATCACCACCTGCTGAGGTTTAGACTTACAGCGGCTTTTCCCCTCTGCAAGGGTGGGGGACCCATTAAGATGGTCCGTCCCCGGAGGCTAATGGATCCAGATGGTTTCCAGAGGGCTCTGGGGAGTTTTCCGGCTGATAGGGCTGGCTCTCCTGTCGAAACCCTGGTTGATCTGTGGAATGCAGAAATGACCCTGGCAGTTGACACGATTGCTCCTAATTCCCTCTCCTGTGTAGAGCTCGAATGGCTCCGTGGTATACCCCGGAGCTGAGAGTGATGAAACAAAACAGGAGACGGCTTGAAGGCAGATGGAGACGAACTCCTGATGGATGCAATCAAACACTGGTAAGTGCTTACGGTAAGCTGTATTCAGGGGCAGTGAGGGCAGCAAAAAAACAATACTTTGCTGCCACTATTCAATCATCAACCTGCTGCCCAGCAGAGCTTTTCAGAGTTGTCTGAGGGCTTTTACATGCTGGCCCCAAGGACATGGTAGAACCATCTAAGGCCCGTTGTAATACATTCGCTGGGCACTTCCAGAATAAAATCTTTGGCATCCGTCAGGACTTAGACTCCAGTGTTATAGCAGGTGAATCTAGTGAGGTATCCAGAGCACAGGCTTGTCCTGTTTTCTTGGATGAGTTTCAGTTGGTACAGCTCGAGGATGTGGACAAGGAGCTTGGACAGGTTCGTGCAACCACTTCCATATTGGATCCTTGCCCCTCTTGGCTAATAAAAGCTAGCAGCGATGGAACAACTGGCTGGGCCAGGGAAGTGATTAATGCCTCTTTGCAAGAGGGAGTGGTCCCAGGCCTCCTGAAAGAGGCAGCAGTGAGACCACGCCTAAAGAAATTCTTGGACCCTGAAAATCTTAATAACTACAGGCCAGGAGCAAATGTTCCATTCCTGGGCAAGGTCCTGGAGTGGGTGGTTGCGAGCCAGCTCCAGGCAGTCTTGGATGAGACTGATTATCTGGATCCATTTCAGTTGGGTTTCAGGCCTGGTTTTGGTACGGAAACAGCCTTGGTTGCCCTGTATGATGACCTATGTCGGGAGAAGGACAGGGGGAGTGTGACTCTGTTGATTCTCCTTGATCTCTCAGCGGCTTTCAATACCATTGACCATGGTATCTTTCTGGGATGACTGGTTGAGTTAGGAATGGGAGGCACTGCATTGCAGTGGTTCCACTCCTACTTGGCGGGTCGGCTCCAGAAGGTGGTGCTTGGGGAACATTGCTCGGCCCCGTGGATTCTCCAATATGGGGTTCCGCAGGGGTCAGTCTTGTCCCCCATGCTGTTGAACATCTACATGAAACCGTTGAGTGCAGTCATCCAGAGTTTTGGAGTGCCTTGTCATTAGTACGCTGATGACACGCAGCTCTATTTCTCCTTTTCATATTCATCAGGTGAGGCTATGGATGTGCTGAACCAGTACCTGGCTGGGACAATGGACTGGATGAGGGCTAATAAACTGAAACTCAATCCAGACAAGACTGAGATGCTGTTAGTGGGTGGTTCTGCTGACCGGATGGAGGGTCTTCAACCTGTTCTGGATGGGGTTGCACTCCCCTTGAAGGAGCGGGTTCGTAGCTTGGGGGTTCTCCTAGAACTATCTCTGTCACCTGAGGTTCAGGTGGCTTCAGTGGCACGGAGTGCCTTCTACCAACTTTGGTTGGTGACCCAGCTACGTCCCTATCTGGACAGGGATAACCTGGCTTCAGTTGTCCATGCTCTGGTAACCTCCAAGTTAGATTACTGCAATGCGCTCTATGTGGGGCTGCCTTTGAAGAAGGTTTGGAAGCTGCAGCTTGTGCAAAATGCAGCGGCCAGATTTATAACTCGTTTTTGTAGCTTTTTTGGGCTGTTATAGCAGTTTTAAATGTATGTGTGTATTGTGTGTATGTTGTATGTTTGTGCTGTTTTAATTTTTGTATATTGATTTTAATTGTTTTAATCCTATGTAAACCGCCCAGAGAGCTTCAGCTATGGGGCGGTATACAAATGTAATAAATAAATAAATAAATAACAGTTGTATAGAAAAGGGAATTCCAGAAGGTGGCATTTGTATGCATGCAGCACCTGGCAAAATTCCCTCTTCATCACAACAGTTAAATCTGCAGGAGCCCTGCACTCTTTTGTATCTAGTCAAAGTACAGGCAGGTACAGATGGGAAGAGGTGTTTTGTTAGGTGTTAAGCTCCCAAGCTGTGTCGAGCTTTCTAAGTCAAAATGACCTCTTTGAATTTGGCCCGGAAATTATCTGGGATCCAGTGCAAGTGAGAGTGGACCAGGGTAATAGAGCCTGGTCCAAGTTAAAATTCTCACTGCCATATTTTGCACTAGCTGTAGTTTCCAGACTGTCTTCAAAGGCAATCCCACATACAATGCTTTACAATAATCAAACTGCATGGTTTCGAAGGGTTGAAGCACTGGAGCTAGGCTATCCACCTGTACATAGGATCATAGCTGAGTTACCAGCTGAAGTTGGTAAAAAGCACTCTGAGCCACAGAGGCCACTTGAGCCTCTAATGGCATTTATGGATCCAGGAACACCCCCAGATTATGCACCTGATCTTTCAGGGGGAGCACAACCCCCTCCGGAATGGGCTAAATCCCACTCATGTGATCTGAGGAACTACCCACTAGCAGTGCCTCTGTTTTGTCTGGATAGATCTTTACTTTGTTAGCCTTCATCTCATCCATTATCACCATCAAGCATTGGTCCATTACCCCCATAGCCTCACCTGTCTCTGGAAAGAAAGACAAATAGATTTGTGTATCATCTTCATACTGATGATAACACACTCCAAACCCCAAATGACTTCACTCAGCGGTTTCATGCAGATGTTAAACAGCATGGAACAAAATGGAACCAAAGCAAAGATGCCATGGAGTCAAGCAGAAATCTCTGGTAACACCTTCTGAAAATGTCATCAAAGTAAGAGCGGAACCACTGCAATGAGGTTCTACCCATACCTAACTTTGGCAGATGCTCCAGAAGGATACCAGTGGATCTGAGCGATTTTGTCTGCAAAGTTCTGGGTAAATTGGTCACAGCGGGCTGCTGACAGGTCTGAATTCTCTTCTTGCAGGCCAGCATGTAAAAGGCCCCTGATCACCCAAAACAGCTCCACTGGATGGCTCTTTGCAGATGCAATAGTGGCAGAAAAAATAGGCTTCAAATAGGCTCTAGCCCGTGTTCAATCGAATTCACTGCGAGTTTTCCGCCAATGTCATTTCATTTCATTTCATTGCCACCAGCTCCCTAGAAAACCAGGGGGTTGGTGTGGCTCCACTTCGTGAGAGAGGATGCTCAGGAGCAATCGTGTCCACCGCCATGGCCGTTTCTCCATTCCAGAGATAGACCAGGGCTTCACCAGAATCGCCTTCTGAGGCAATAGGAAAATCCCCAAGAGCCATCAGGAAACCATTCGGATCCATCAGCCTCCTGGAGCGGACCATCTTAATCGATCCTCCACCCCTGCAGAGGCTCTAAGTGATCTGTCCATGTCAATGGAATTATAGAAAGTTCCTCCACTATCAGATCACTGTCACCCCATCCAGCACAGAAAACGAGGTCCAAAGTGTGCCCGGCAGCATGGGTAGGGCCAGATATTATTTGGGACAGCCCCATGATTGTCATGGTAGACATGAAGTCCTGAGCCGCTCCCGACAGGCAAGTCTCAGCATGGACGTTGAAGTCCCCCAGCACAACAAGCCTAGGGGACTCCAGGACCAACCCCGAGACTACCCCTGCTGGCTCTGGAAGGGAGACTGTTGAGCAGCGGGGTAGACGGTACTGTCCCGGGCACCCACCTTCAGATACACACACTTGAACCCCGCAGACTGTTGGACAGGGCACTTGGTCAGGGGGATGGAATCCCGATAGACCACTGCCACTCCACCTCCCCACCCCCCAGGCCTTACCTGTTGCTGGACAGAGAACCCTGGTGGGCAAAGCTGGGAGAGATTAACTGCCCCACCACCACCACTTCATCCAACCAGATCTCTGTGATACAAGCCAGGTCAGCATGCTCATCCAGGATCAAGTCCTGGACATTCACTGACCTGGCATTCACCAGCAGCACTTTCAACTCAGGGCGTCTGTTGCCAAGGCCATCCAGGCTATCTGAGTTGGGGGGATCTTTAGGAGACAGCTTGCATCCTTTTGTTGCACTTTCTGTTCTTACAGTGCAGCTGTCTCCCCCTTCCATACTACTGATGGCAATCAATACAGGAATCACAGCATCTGTAAGGACAGCCATACAAGATTTCTATCCTTGTGGGATTTTCAATTCAGATACAGATTACACTCGGAGGATGGGGCAATAATGTTCAGCACAAGTGTCTTGAGGAGGAAACGCTACAGGGTTGCTTGCCAACGAAGAGGCCTGGCCCTCCCATTAGGCAAAATGAGGTGGTTGCCTCAGGCAGCAGATCCTGGATAGTGTAGAGGGGGCAGTGCTAATTCCCACTGTTGGAGGTTTGAGCTGTGTGTTCCAGGCATCATGTCCTGTACCCCGAAGCTAGCCTGTTGTTCTTAGGTGCAGTGGAGGAAGCTGTCCCATCACCAGTATCAAATAAAATTCAACTGCCAGTCTGGTTGCCTTTTATAGATGGATTTAGGGTGGGGGTGACATCTTATTCTTGCCTATGGCAGCAAAATCTCTTAGGCCAGCCCTGCCAACAAAGCAGCAATGCAATTGCCCAATGACGAATATAATTGCTCTTTATATCAGGAGGGCTTCTTTTTTGACTATTTCTTCTTCTTGCTCCTTGCTAACAGACACACGACTTGTTCTACCAAACAGGGAGAAAGAGTGAAAATCCACGGGTAAAGCATCTAGCAAATATCAAATGCAACTCATAACCAATCCTCACATAACTAATTATTGATCTTGTATTGGGAGAGAGGGGGGAGCAATGTAAGAACTAGTCTTTGGACAAGTCTATTTTGTACGATTGAATTAACTACACCCAGTAAGGAAATTGTCTTTGGAAGAATGATCAATTTGGTCAAAAATGGAAACCCATCAGAAATGATTACAGAAATAGAAACACACCCAAAAATGTTTGGTTATGCTACACATATGACTGGAATAAAAGATAAGAGCTTTTCTCATGAACAGCAAACTTATTCTCCTATATATCAGTCCATTGCTCTACACCCTCAACCTTTGATAAGTGCCATGAATTGAATTCACACTGCCAGGTTATCCATTGTATTCATGCTATACAGCAGCAGTGAGCAGAAGGTAGGTTTCTAGATGTTTTTGAGGTCAAATCTCATAAGGCCTTGCCAGCATGGCCACAATTACACCTTCAGCAGACACAAAATGGAAGAGGCAGCTGAATTTGGCAAATCTACCTTCTGCCTAACCTTGCCATACAGCGATCACAGCTGCAATGGATGAGTTATCTAGAAGGATAAAATCCAGGTCAGGGCTCATGTAACTTTAAGAGTTGTAGAGAAAAGGGAATTTCAGCCGGTGTCATTTGTATGCAATTAGTTCCTGGTGAAATTCCCTCTTCATCACAACAGTTAAAGGTGCAGGCACTATACTAGAGTGACCCTATACAAAAGAAGGCAGGGCCCCTGCAACTTTAACTGTTGTGATGAAGAGGGAATTTCACCAGGAACTAATTGCATACAAATGACACTGGCTGAAATTCCCTTTTCTCTACAATTCTTAAAGTTACATGAGCTCTGACCTGGATTTTATCTGGTCACCCTAATTTTGTCATGCTATCTATTCCATGGACAGTATCCAACGTAGTCCCAGTGGTAGTACCTATGATGTGGTGCTAGCCTAAACCAATGTTTGTGCAATATTACGAGCACCGTGGGGGAAAATGGCAAATTGCCACTGATATTTGGCGGTGCAGTGGCAAAAAAGGGACATCCAGGACAATCCATGTCCCCTCTTTCTCTGTTGTTCTACTGCTCTTAGACATCCCACTTTGCTTTAGATCATTGCTATTGTTACAGATGGTAAATTAAATTTGTGCCTAGTGCCTGTGCTAACATTTCCCTTTTCCCAGATAACATTAGTGATGAGCTATTCAACTGTTGGGCCAAAACTCAAATACTTAATTTGGCTCTTCTCTGAAGTCAAATGCACAAAAAGACACCACTGCACAGATTTAATATCTGCCAAAGCTCCCACTTTGGACAGGAAACTCTGGGTTTTAAGTTTGATTTGTTTTAAAAATGATCTCCTAATTTGCTTGATCAGGTCTTCTAAGTTTTGTTTTCTCATATGCTCATATTTTCAATTAAGATAAATTGTCTAAGAACTTAGCTAAGCTTGCTAGATCAAAATAAGATATTTTGAAGTACAACTCAGCTCCTCTGATAGCTCTGCAGCTCCTTTGCAGGTTAATGTAGTTAACTTCACTAAATGTTACTTGTTCTATAGCACAAATCTAAAGTCAAGCAAGAGGAACTTGCAAGATTATAGATCTGAGTTATTTGGCTGTTTGTGTTTAGCAGCATTTCTTCCTCTACTAGCATATAGCCTTTTAATTAGCCCATTGACCAGAAAGCTAAGTGGGAGATTACTTCATCAGAAAAAAACCTATCAAGTGAACATCATTCTTTATCTACAGCTGATCCTTAAAGCACAGTTAGCAATATAAAAGATCTTAAATGTTTTAGTATTCAACGAACATTTAGAAATAGGATTTGAGTGAATGCAAATATTAATAGATCTTCCTTTGTTTTCTTGTCTTTACTTTCATTGGGGGTGAAGTATGGGAACCATGGATTGAAAGAGATTTCAGGATCAAGGACAGGTTCTCCATTTGTTGGATTTTTGAAAAATGGCAAGTGTATAAATTCACCTTTGGTTCACATATGGGAGTGTTGTTGTTTTTAATAGCTGAAAGAATCTTGCTGATCTGTCTTTCATACCAGCCTGGATTCTGATTAGGCCATGCAGGACACATTAACAATTTGCCAAAGAGGTCTGTGAGCTGAATGTTACGGTTGATTGTTCAATCTTCATGTTATATTGTAATAAAGTAAAATATGTGCCCAGTGAGAATTCTTTACATAACCATGTGTTATGATTCATAAATTGAACTGTAAATGGCAACCCTGTGAATTTTTCACAATGGCCTCATTCTGGAGGCAAGCAGCTGTACTATCAGTTGATTGACCACCTCATTTCTCTAGGGCAAGGGCTGGTTGGGAATAAATATTGACAGCCCATATTTAAAATGCATTTTGTGTTGCAATTTGGAATACAGTAAAAGGCAGTGAGTGGTGAATCAACAGTACTAGATAGAAAATTCCTGATTGATGGGAGACAGAGGACTGAGTCTGTAAACCTAAAAAGACTTACTAGGAAATAAGGCCCATGGTAGGCTGACCATATGAAAAGGAGGAAAGGGCTCATGTAACTTTAAGTGTTGTAGAGAAAAGGGAATTTCAGCCAGTGTCATTTGTATGCAGTTAGTTCCTGGTGAAATCCCCTCTTCATCACAACAGTTAAAGTTGCAGGCACTATACTAGAGTGACCATATACAAAAGAAGGCAAGGCCCCTGCAACTTTAACTGTTGTGATGAAGAGGGAATTTCCCCAGGAACTAATTGCATACAAATGACACTGGCTGAAATTCCCTTTTCTCTACAACTGTTAAAGTTCCATGAGCCCTGACCTCCTTTTCATATGGTCAGCCTAGCCCATGGGAATGCAGTGGGACTTACTTCTGAGTGAACAGTCCTAAGATCATGCTATATCATTAGTAGTTTACATGGTTATAGAGGCTGAATATTCACAATTTTTATTGTTCTAAGGAGAACATCCATAGACTTCTCAGACTCAACAATTATTGACAATATGTGTGATTCCACCCCTGCTTTTTGATATGTTCCCTGGCCACATGAATTTACAGTAATAGAGCATTTGATATTAAGTAGGCTGACCAGATAAAATCCAGGTCAGGGCTCCTGTAACTTTAACAGTTGTAGAGAAAAGGGAATTTCAGCCAGTGTCATTTGTATGCAATTGTATGCAAACGTATGCTCCACTACACACTACACTATTTGCATAATGTGTCATTTGGCCCTTAGATCAGGGAACTGAAGTGTGTGTGTGTGTGTGTGTGTGTGTGTGTGTGTGTAAAAGGGTTGATCCCTCTCCCCTACGCTACAGCCCTGTTAGGGAAAAGGGAAAAGATGCCAGGAGACTCAGTCATGGATCTCCCACATCACGTATCATTTGGCCCTTAGCCAATCAACTACATCAACTCTCTTAAAGCTATTTGTCTGCTGATTCCTAAATTCAAAACAACTGGTATGAGTCTATTTGGTTATTAAAGCATTCCTCCTGCTGCTGTGAATGACATGGCTGGCAAGTTACCTAAGTATTCAGTCTTACAAGTAATTCTTCAAAAGAAGCTAAGCTTAAATTTACCCATTGTACCTGGTTTAGATTTCCTTGAAGAAGAGCATAGCTCAATATGTGTATACTTTGGGGGGGGGTTGTTTTAATTTTAAGTAGTGTAATAATAAACTCTTTGTTTTCCTGGCTGCTATGGATTCTGTTTCCACCTTTTTGTCTTGCATTGTGAGGTGCACTCTTTTGGTTTCACCAGCAGAGCAAGAAAGAGAGTGTAAACTAGGGATGTGCACTGGATCGGACCCGATCCACGATCCGAGTCCGGTCCAGTGGGAAATCGGATAAATTATCCGATTTCCGATCCCGCAGCTGGATCGGCCGATCCAATCCGAACCGGTCCGAAAAAGCTCCGAACCGGTTCGGCGGATCGGCGGATCGGCGGGCGCCCACTGGCGCCCACCGCCGCTTCCATTGGCGGGCGCCAGCGGGCGCCCGCCGATGAAAGTGGACAGCGGGGGGGGGAGGAGGGGGGCACTTACCTTCTCGGCCCGGTGGCTCCCGTCCGGCGCCGGCGCCTACTACTACTAGCAGGCTCCGCGGCCTGCTCTAGGGTGGCGCGCCGGGTGATGTCATCACCCGGCGCGCTACTCTAGAGCAGGCCGCGGAGCCTGCTGGTAGTAGTAGGCGCCGGCGCCGGACGGGAGCCGCCGGGCCGGAAAGGTAAGGAGGGGGTGCGTGGAGGGGAGGAGGGGGCGCGCGGAGGGGGGAGGGGGGCCCTTACCTTTCCGGCCCGGCGGCTCCCGTCCGGCGCCGGCGCCTACTATTCCCAGCAGGCTCCGCGGCCTGCTCTAGGATGGCGCGCCGGGTGATGTCATCACCCGGCGCGCTACTCTAGAGCAGGCCGCGGAGCCTGCTGGAAGTAGTAGGCGCCGGCGCCGGACGGGAGCCGCCGGGCCGGAAAGGTAAGGAGGGGGTGCGTGGAGGGGAGGAGGGGGCGCGCGGAGGGGGGAGGGGGGCCCTTACCTTTCCGGCCCGGCGGCTCCCGTCCGGCGCCGGCGCCTACTATTCCCAGCAGGCTCCGCGGCCTGCTCTAGGATGGCGCGCCGGGTGATGTCATCACCCGGCGCACTACTCTAGAGCAGGCCGCGGAGCCTGCTGGAAGTAGTAGGCGCCGGCGCCGGACGGGAGCCGCCGGGCCGGAAAGGTAAGGAGGGGGTGCGTGGAGGGGAGGAGGGGGCGCGCGGAGGGGGGAGGGGGGAGGGGGGCCCTTACCTGCCCGGCCCGGCGGCTCCCGTCCGGCGCCGGCGCCTACTACTACCAGCAGGCTCCGCGGCCTGCTCCAGGGTGGCGCGCCGGGTGATGTCATCACCCGGCGCGCTACTCGAGAGTAGGCCGCGGAGCCCGCTGGTAGTAGCCGCCGGCGCCGGACGTGCCGAGAAGGTAAGTGGCGGGGAAGGGGGCTTACCCCCCCCCCCCCCCGGAGCCGTCCGCTTCTATCCGCTGGCGCCCGCGGGCGCCAGCGGATGGAAGCAGGCGGCCCCAGGGGGGGTAGGGAGCGCGGGGGAGGGGGTTTACCTGCCGGGGCCGTCCACAGCGGACGGCCCCGGGGGGGGGGAGGGAGTTAGGCCCCCCCTTACCCACCCGCCGCCATTTTTTCCTCATAGACTTGCATTGCAATGCAAGTCTATGGGGAAAAAAATGGCGGCCGATCCAAAAATTTCCGATTTTTGGATCGGGATCGGACTCGATCCGGTCCGGGGGGCCTCCGATTTTGTCCGAACCGGTCCGGGACAAAATTGGAGGTCCCGATCCGGGTCCCGATCCGATCCGGGGGGTCCGTGCACACCCCTAGTGTAAACACCCAAACTGGGATAATTACTTTTTGTAGTGAAAAAGCCACCCCTGGTCATGGTGAAGTCCTACATGCCTGCCCTCCTGGGGTACCTCTTCATGACTTATTTGAATCACCTTTACTTTGTTCTGACGTCATTTTGTACACACGAGCGGGGCACAGATCAGACGTGTATGCGACTTATAGCCTCCGTTAACGCACGTTTCCAAGGCGTCAATTAAATGCGACTGTTAATGTTTCTCCAATGTTCGTTCACATTTTGGTTGTGTAAACCTCCACTGCCCTTTTGGATTAATGCTAATTTGGGCATAGTTTGGTGGGCAGGGCTTGTGATGTCATGAGTGAATGCCTGCCCCTTCTCTGGCTGCCCCTTCCAGTTGTACACAAGGTGGGAGGGGATTGACCCAATGCTTGCTTTGTCATTTCCTGTCTCCTCCCTCCTACTTCCGTCTTCTTCTTCCCTTGACTGATCTGTTCAGTAATGGCTGACTTTAAGTTACCGGTACTTAAAGTAAAGTTTCTTTTAAATCCCCACTGGAATTTTTCTTTCATCGAGACGCGTGGCTACTCACATGGAGCTGGTTCTACAGGAAGCAAGGGGGTTGGAATAAGGATGTGCGTTGCTCATATTGGGTATAATTTGAGGTCTGCTAAGGCTTCCCTCCCCGCTACTCCCTTGCTGGGATCCTGGCTGGAAAAGGGCAGGGAAATTTGTCTCCGTGCAGTGAAAGCGAGTTCCTGCCATTGAACTGTAGTCTTGCGCGCTGTTACTCAGGAGTGAGGCGCATTGAGCAGGTGGGGGGACTAGCTCCCCTGGAAGCATGGAGCAGGATTGGGGATCAGACTTCGTATCAACTCCTGTTATCTCCCCCCCCCTCCCTTCTGTCACTGCAATACCGGGAAGTTGTGTGTGTGTATCACACCAAAATGACCATTTAGTATTGAGAAACCACTGCAATTTCTTTATTCTATAAATGGTTACATGTGGGCACAAGCCCATTGCAAAGCATGATCAGAGTAATCCGAAAGGCACAGCGCAGGTTGGGAAAACATGGGAATGAGTGGAATGCGGCGAACAAAAGGCAAACTGCAATGGTCGCATGGGAAGGAATGTTAGTCCACAGACACCACGTCACAGCCGCTGCTCACACATGGGGGAGGGACCTGCCCGGTCATTCTAATGGCACTGCCGGTTGGTGGAGGGGTACTGGAGGGTGGGCACGCCAGACTATATGCTCGAGTCTCCTCACTCAATGCTGAAGGACATGAAATGAGCGTACCATACCACAGAGGCGCAGCTGCAACCGACCCTTCTGCCTCTTTAGTACAGCTAGGTGGAATAACAGCAGCCACACTGTGTGGGGAAGAGGGGACAAAGTGACATCAGTGCCAGCCAGGGGTTTTTGGGGGGGCAGCGCCTAGCCCTCCCACACTCCCGCCTGCCCAGTCACCCACCTCTGCTACGCAGAGACCTGCTGGGATGGCAAGGTTACCCTCTAGCCCACTCAGTGATGGGCATCCCAGAACCGTTGCGAGCTGGCATCTCGGGGTCCAGAGACAGGCAGAATGGGAAGTTTGTATGGAACTGGGACATCAGTGCGAAATGCAACATTGTAACGGAAAGGCAACACAAAATTTTGCCCTTGAAGCATCACATTTCCAGGACAGCCGAGGTTGCTAGGGCGCAGGAGATAAGGGGCAGCTGCTACAAGCATGGTGTGGTAGCAGTGTACAGCAGTGGATTCTTAGCAAGAGAAATAGAGGGGAGGATGTTCCGCGGGTGGGTTCTTGCCATGGCCATCCAGTACCTGGCAAAATGATGCTTTTATGGTTTTACAATAGGTCCCAAAGTCAATGCTGCCCTGCTAAAAACTCTAAGTGTAGGCACATCCAATGTTTAGAAATTGTACCCACATGCAATCGTGATTGCCCAGGGGCTAACATGTAATCCACGGCGAGGCACTCAGGTGGGCAGGGTTAATGAATGGCGGGAAAGTCTGGGGGAGGTACCATCAGTGCTTTCATCAATTTTTCCACATTCAGTCATACACCCCTGAACCAACACTGCTGCGAAACTCCACATATAAACAATTGTAAAGTGCATTTTATGATGCCCGTAATTCGCCTTAACAGCTCTCCTCTACCGCTATTAGATGTAAATATGAATATAGGAAAAAGCGCATATTATCAGAAACAGGCACCAAGGAGACGTCGTGTAGAACACCCACCCACCCCCCGGTCCTGTTGTTGAGCAAAAAATTATTCCGTTGCCATGGCACACACACATTGCACACACCATAATTGCTAAAGGCAATCCATAGGGATTGGACTGGGAATTACACTTGCTACAGAAAGGGAAACTTGCCACACTTAACTATTCTCCTTTTTATAAATCAAATCTTCCAATGCAGTTATTTTAAACAAGTCTCTTTCCTGTTACTTCTGCCATCCAAATGACCTTTAGTCACTGGAACTGGAATTGACTTGTGTGGGTGTAGTTTGGTATGAGAATTGAAGGCTCTCAGAATTATCAAACACACCTACATTGCTTTAAGTGGAAATAAGAGGATAAGAAAAGTAAATCCTGATGTAAATAGCACACACAAGCTTCCTTGAGTACATAAATGAGGTAGGGCTGGAATTATTCTTATTACTGTTAAGATGGAAGGTAAGTTAGTTATAAGGTACCATTGATTTAATGCTCTGGTCATTTGTACCTTATAGCTTAATAATGGTTGAATTAAGTTCAGGATCTTGTTCTGCTTGCAACTTGTGCCTATGTAGAGTGGGTACCTGTAATATATCTCATGTAAGCTGACCTTTGCCTCATTCTAGCCTGATGGTACATTCTAGCATTGCCCCTGATGCGCTAGGTATATCAGATGCTTGGGTTTAGGCTGACCATATGAAAAGGAGGACAGGGCTCCTGTAACTTTAACAGTTGTAGAGAAAAGGGAATTTCAGCCAGTGTCATTTGTATGCAATTAGTTCCTGGTGAAATTCCCTCTTCATCACAACACTTAAAGTTGCAGGGGCCCTGCCTTCTTTTGTATATGGTCACTCTAGTATAGTGCCTGCAACTTTAACTGTTGTGATGAAGAGGGAATTTCACCAGGAACTAATTGCATACAAATGGCACTGGCTGTAGTGTCTTTGTCACCATCAACACTACATGGTAGGCTTGACAATGAGCTCTAACCAGTGTTCAGTCAAATTCAGCATGAGTCTTTCTCCACTTGCTTCATTCCCCTCAGCTCCAAGGTGTACCAAGTAGCTAATTTGGCTCTATGAAAGGGAAGAGGGTGCTTGGGCATGATTGTGTCAACTGCCCTAGTCAGTTCCATATCCTATAGATTGACCAGGTGTTCGACAGGAGCACCAGTCATACCAACTGGAAAACTGAAAGCCACTAGGCTCCATTAGTCTCTAGGGATCACCCATTCTAATAGGAGGAAAACTGCTGAAAATCTAAACCTCAACAGGTAATGATCTGACCATGACAAAGGTGTAGATATTAAATTCATCTGCTTTCCAATCACTGTCTTCCAGCCCAATGATATGTTGGGAGAGCCCCATGGTTTTCATGGTGTTCGTGAATATTAAAATCCACCCAGGACAATTATCTTGAGAGTCCTCAGCACCAAGTCTGAGACTATTTTTTGTCAGCTCAGGCAGAGAGACTGCTGGGTAGTGGGGTAGGCGGTTCCCCAATCCCTGGTTCCCAATACCATATACACTCAAAATTAACACTCAGGTAGGGTGACCAATTGTCAGGATTTTCCCAGATTTGTCCTGTTTTTTGTTCTATCCTAGGTGTCGGGGGAGTTTCTGTAATTTTCTATAATGTCCTGGAATGACATACTTTCCGCTTTAAGGCCACTATTGGTGTGGCAGAGGAATGATGCACTTTCTGGAGGCTTTCCCCTCCTCCTCTCTAATCAAGGCCCTTAAGGCCCCAATTGGAGTGGAGGAGGGGAAAGCACACTTTCTGGGGCCTCGGGAAAGCAAGTCATTCACAACTGCCACGCTAGCATGGTGTGGGGAATGACACATTTTCTGGAGGCCCTGGAAAGCATGCTCCCCCTGCACACTGGGTGTCCTCTTTTTTGCTTTCCCAAATATGGTCACCCTACACTCGGGTAGACAAGAAGCCTGGAGATAGAGATGGATCCTATAGACCACAGCAACCCCCACCTTCCCCGAACCTTGAATCTGTGCTGGTACAGTACCAGATACCCAAGTGGATACAACTAGGTGAGACTCACGCCCCCTCTTCACCCACCCAGGACTCAGCTATACATACCAGGTTGGTTTTCCCATCCACAATTAAATCATGGATGAGTGAGATCTTACTCTGAACCAACCTAGCATTTAGCAGCAGTACCACAAGACACAAGGGAAAATGGTAGACCAACCAGAGACCATCCAGTTGGGGGGTGGGGTAAACCAGATGAAGAAACAGGCTTAAGATGTCTGATCTTCCTTCTCCTCAATGGGCATGTTAACTAGGCTGACCATATGAAAAGGAGGACAGGGCTCATGTAACTTTAACTGTTGTGATGAAGAGGGAATTTCACAGGTCCTAATTGCATACAAATGACGCCAGCTGAAATTCCCTTTTCTCTACAACTGTTAAAGTTACATGAGCCCTGTCCTCCTTTTCATATGGTCAGCCTATGTTAACCCTCCAATGCCATACTTCCCCTGCCCATAACCACCCTAATAGGGGCACCCTCGTTGCTCCCCTGATTACCCACAGCATCTCACAGGCACATATTGAAACCTACTGCACTAGCACCAGCCAATATCCTTACTAAAAACAAGGCAAAGAATGAATAAGCACCACACACTAAGGCCTTCTGGTGATCTGTCACCATTTGGGAAGCGGGCACCCTGGCTGGCTGAGTTGATCTGGTGGCCCCAGGTAGAATAATACTGCCTTCCTTGTAGCAGTAATGAGGAACAAGAGCCCAAATTCTTAGTACTGAAGAACAATCAAGTATATCTAATAAAATTACTGATTACAGAAAGAATAGAGATAGCTAGTAAATTGACAAAGGTGGTAGAAGACTATAGATTATGGAACACTGCTTAAGAGGATTTTGGAGTAACTTATATATAGTGACACTTCTACATTTTGTTGTGGTTAGGAATACCCATGGAGCACAAAAAACCAATAGGAATTATTAATTAAATTGGAAGCAGATCATATTCTCTTGGAATTATAATCATAATCTGCCTATTGCTGCAGTTATATTGTTATTTTGATGGGGGAAAGTATTCTGAATTATCTAACAGTAAAGTGATTCCTTTATTGTATTAACTATGCAATTCTTTAAGGAGTATGATATGAGGATTGCTCTTTAATATGGTTAATGAATTGAATTGACTTGTTTATTTATGGTCAATAAACCAACACAGTACTCGATTTACATATACACAATATTAAAACACTCCCATAAAACCACAGCTGATTCCATTAAAATAGTAAAATATTATTTGCCCATTTGCAACCTACAATGCATAGCAAATGAAAGAAATTTAGACACCTGCAAAGTGATTTGTTTATCTGTACGCTGCAAGAGGATTATCTTTAAGATACTCATGGGGAGATCTGTAAAACTCTGGGTGATTGGAAATATCAAATTGCTCCTAGCTTCTATATAGTAGTTACAACAGAACAGGACATGTTCAATAGATTCAACCTCCAGCTCATTACACGGGCAGCATCTATTCACCAGAGGTATTTTCTTTTATCTACCCTCTAGGACTCTGGATGGGAGAACATTAAATCTTGCTAGAGTGAATGCCCTTCTACACTTAGGGACTGTGAGCCATTGTAAATATCTCATTTCACCTTTTTGGGCGAAGTCAGTCAGTCCTTGTGCGAGAGGGCAACAGGGGCATTGCCCTACTCCTCTCATCTCTTGAAGGTCAATATCAGATAATCTCTGCAATATGGTTAATGATGTTTGCTTTATTTTTATGGGATAAACTATTAATAATAGATTCATCTAGGCTGCAGTCCCCTACACGTTCACCTGGGAGTGTGTTGCATTGAACTCAATAGGACTTACTTCTGTTACAAATGGTAAGGCTCATTTGTTGCATTCCAGCTATAGAATTGTAAGCTTCTATTTTTCTTTTTAAAGGAAGTTGGAGTTCATTTTAATGAATTGACATAATGCAAAGCATGGACATTTTCCTTCTCTGGACCAAATAACTGTGAGCACAAGTAACTTTTAAGCAGGGGGCCCTTGGAGGGAATGAACAGCTGGATGAAGCTTGCAGAGTTTGCCCCTCCCTCTTTTCCCTCCCTCCTGTTCGTTTCTTTCATGAGTCCTCTTTTCAGTGCTGGTGTACGTACACACCATGTTAAAATGTGTGTGTGTGTGTGTGCGTGCACGTGTGTATGTATGTGTACAGACACACACATACACACGTGCATGCAGACCATGGCTACCTACCCCCACACATTATGTGGAGATCAGATCAAGTGCTGTAGGCATCATTTCAGCGCTACCATAATGAACACATTAAGGAAAAACAAATGGGTTTTAAATCATCTCAAAAGGCTCTCACACAGGCTTGCAATTCTCATAAGAATAAAGGTATGTTTCTGTAGTTTGTCCTCATGAAGTTTGATGTTTAGTATTATCTGGTGGTGCATATTTGCTAAGGTGATTTGGAATTAGCCTCCGAGGCAGACATCAACTGGTATGGTTTCTCCAATCCATCCTTCATGAGAAAAAGTTTGATGGGACTTTGAAATCTAGTTTGGTAGCAATTAATTTTTTCTCAATGCTTCTAACATAAATTTTCTAGATAAAAAGAAAAGATTTTACCCAAGTATTTAGATATGAGTCCAAATAACCTTGGGTGAAAACTCAAGAGGGGTTAAGAATGCAAGTCAGATGATAATGATGACTAGGCTGGCCATATGAAAAGGAGGACAGGGCTCATATAACTTTAACAGTTGTAGAGAAAAGGGAATTTCAGCCAGTGTCATTTGTATGCAATTTGTACCTGGTGAAATTCCCTCTTCATTACAACACTTAAAGCTGCAGGGGCCCTGCCCTCTTTTGTATCTGGTCACTCTAGTATAGTGCATGCAACTTTAATTGCTTTGATGAAGAGGTGATTTCACCAGGTACTAATTGCATACAAATGAAGCCAGCTGAAATTCCCTTTTCTCTGCAACTGTTAAATTTACATGAGCCCTGTCCTCCTTTTCATATGGTCAGCCTAATGATGACGATGTTGACGATGATTGACATTATGTTCCACCTTATCTTCTAAAAGATAAGCCTCTGTGGGTAATGGTGCCACTCCTGAAAAGCCTCTCCTGAAGGACTTAGTACTTCGACAGGTTCATAGTGAGAGAGGTGGCCACTTAGACTCCTTTTTATAGGCAGGCCAACTCACAAAGAGCATTTTGTACCTTTTTAAATATATATATATATATATATATATATATATTCCATAGAACATGGAAATGGTTAGGGATTTAATAAGCATCATTGTTTGCTGTCTATAGTGTAGATCAAATCCACTGCCAAGGCCTTTATGATTCTATGATCATGAATGGTTGCTGGAGATGTGGGAGAACACATCTCAGCTTCTCAGCTTTTACTTTGGGGGCTGAAGTTGGTAACAGAGTAAACCTGGTTCTGAGCACCTTATTAATTTCAGGGGATCCTGATTATGCATATGGATCCCAGCTGACTGGATCCACATACATAACCAGGAGATTTGGGGCTCATCAACACCTAAGAGTGTAGAGGGAGGGAGGGAGGAAGAGAGGGAGGGAGATTGCAGACTTACCTGCTTCTGTGATCCTCCCCCAGGGTCTAGATGGCCGCACGACATCCCAGAAGTGAAGAGGGACTAGACAAGGGTGTCCACTCTTCCCGATATTATTTGCAATAGTTATAGAAATTTTGGCAAATGTTATTAGGGAAGATGGGAGATTAAAAGGGATAGGAGGGGGAAAAAAAGATAAAAATTAATATGTTTGCAGATGATACATTAATGACATTAGAAAATCCAATGGAAACTTTGGAGGAAATAAAGCATCATTTGAGAGAATTTGGGGAGAATACAGGGTTACAAGTAAACTGGGGAAAATCAGAAATGATGTTATTTAATTATAATAAAGAGGAAAGAGAGGAGTGTAGTATAAAACTTGGTTTTAAGATTAAAAATAGAGTGCGCTACTTAGGAGTTAATATTACGAAAGATTTAGAAAAGTTAGATGAAATTAATTTTAGTAGCTTGAAGAAACAGATAAGGAAAAAATTAGAGGCTTATAGGAAGTTAAAGCATTCATGGTTTGGTAGAATAGCGGCTATTAAAATGAAGATATTACCGAAGATAATTTTTTTGTTTAGAATGTTACCAATTAAAATAACGGAAGTAGAAATAAAGAGTTGGCAAAGTATGATGAATAATTATTGTAATGGAGATAAAAAAGCAAGGATTAATAAAGGGAAATGGTATAAGACACAAAAGAAAGGAGGGTTGGGACTTCCAAATATAAAGATGTATTACATAGCTAATCAATTAAGACATGTTATAAATAGTATAGTAGGGAAAGACAATTTAGAATGGTTGGAGACGCAGACAGGAGATATAGAGTTAGAATTACAAAATATATTTTTTAGCAAAATACAAAAGAAACAATTGAAAGAAATGGAAAATCCCCTTTTAAAAAACATTGTTGAGATTTGGGGGAAGTATATAAAAAAAATTAGCACCAGGAATCTCTCCTCTGACTCCAGTTGTATTACTGGAGAACTTCCCAGGGAATCTAAAAAGAGATACGGAAGGGGTATTGAGGGAACAGAAAATTATTAAAGTGAAAGATTGGTTGAAAAGAATGATTAATAAGGAGCAAATAGAAGAAGTATTAAGAGGACAAAATATCTCTTGGTTCAAATGTATACAATTGGAACAACGGACACAGGATTCGAAAAAGAAAAATAAGGAGTGCAGAGGTAATACAAGATTTGAAAAATTAATAGAATCAAGAGAAAAGGAGGGGGAAAATAAAAGTAAAATAGGTATGATAAGTGAAATATATAAAATATTGATAGAGGATGGAGATAAACCGGATTCTCTTAAAATATTATGGGAAGATGATTTAACAAAACAAATTAGTGATTACAACTGGGGGAGGATATGGGAATCAAGAATGCTAAAGTTATTATCAGTAAGGATAAAAGAGTATTATTACAAAATAATTTGGAAGTGGTACCTAACACCAGTAAGATTACATCAGATAGACAAGAAAATTTCAATGTTATGTTGGAGGGGTTGTCAGGAGGTTGGAACATACTTTCATATGTGATGGACATGTGAGTATGTACAAAAATTTTGGGAAAGGGTTTTTAAAGAAATAAGTGAAATAATGGGAAGCAGCGTGGAAGCAAGTCCAAATTTGGCTTTACTTTCAATCTTTGATAAAGCACATGGGAATCAAAATATGAAGGATTTGATTAACAACCTCCTGACACCCACTAGATTAATGACAGCCAAGAATTGGAAAATACAAGAAAATTATAGAATAGAAGAATGGTATAAAGAGGTATGGGATATCGCGATTAATGATAAATTAACACGTAATATAAAAGTAAAGAGGGGATTATCTAAGAAGAATGATTTTGAAAATATATGGGGGGCATTTTTAGAGTTTGTTTTAATAAAGGGGAAAGGCTGTACACCTTTAAAAGATTCTTTACAATTTTGGAAGAATGTATAACATAATAGAATAAAAGAAGGTCTCAATGGGTTAGGGGAGCACTGGGGGGTTGTTAAGGTTATGTTAGTAAATATTATTTGTATGATTGTGTTGTATTATATGTTGAAAATAATAAAAATATTTTTTTTAAAAAAGAAGTGAAGAGGGATATTGTGGCTGCCATTTTTATTTTTTAAGAAGAATTAAGGTTAGGATTAGGGATGTACTACTAGGGTGACAATATGAAAAGGAGGACAGGGCTCCTGTATCTTTAACAGTTGTATAGAGAAGGGAATTTCAGCAAGTGTCATTGGTATGCATGCAGCACCTGGTGAAATTCCCTCTTCATCACCACAGTTAAAGCTGCAGGAGCCCTGCTCTCTTTTGTATCTGGTCACTCTAGCATAGCTCCTGTAGCTTTAACTGTTTGGATGAAAAGGGAATTTCGCCAATTGCTGCATGCATACAAATGACACCTGTTGAAATTCCCTTCTCTTTACAACTGTTAAAGATTCTAAACAGATTCTGTTCACAGAACCTCATGGGCATGAAAGGGGGGGAGGAGGCAATATTTGCCAATGCCCTATTACCCTTCCAGCCCCCATCTGCAAGCAGCAGCCCCTGCTGAATCATCAGACATTCTGTGAATGGAAGAAGGCCTTCTGTTTGCGGAATGGCTACTCTGGATCCAGGACCCTATCTTTCTGCCTTATTTATGCTGATTGTTAATGGCCAATATGGATAGAACAATAGGGACGTAGAAGAATTTCATACATCATGTGAATATGTCCCATTCGCAAACTTGGACGTGAACAGGAGTACAATTCTCAGAACAATGTCCTCAGTTTCTGAAATTTGCATTCCTGTTTGAAGGTGCACACCTATGCAGTTGTGCAATTCCCCCCTAAATCCAAAGTTTCACACTTTAGTCTATGGGGGCTGGGGAAAGTGCACATTTTGTGTGTGCACTTATAAAAATACATTTTTTTCCTGATTGAAAAATGTGCATTTTCCCAGAAACCTAAATGAGGCAAACTGAGCTTTGAGAAGGAATTTGGAGAACACATGTTTACTTATCCCTACTGTCAAACAAAAATATGGTGGATGTTAAGCCTTGATTTGAAAGTTTATTTATACGTTGATTGGAGCATGTTTTATCATGACATGATTTTTCATATTGTTGCCTTTTGATATTTTAACTGGTACCATTTACATGTTTCTGTATGCTGTTGTTAGCTGCACTGAGGTTCCTTTTGGAGGGAAAAGTGGGGTACAAATAGATGATGATGATGATGATGATGATGATACTTTAGAGATGCTAGGAATTTTTCTCCCCAGCATAATGCCCCTTAGACCTGCGAGTTCATCCTTAGGCTACATACAGTGCCAGCAGCTGCGCTTTAGTCACACCAGAAAACTTTAATAAGAATTGAAGGCATGTCTTTCTCTAAGCCAGCCTTCCCCGTCCTGGTGCCCTTGCGTTTGGATTACAACTCCCATCATCCCCAAATAGCATGGGTGTTGAACCTCAACACATCTTGAGGGCCCCAGCTTGGAGAACACTCCTCTAAACAGAAGAAAGTTATACCCAATTTGCAAATGCTCCTTAATAAACAGGAATTGTACCCAGGGTTACCTCTGAGTCCTGGACTCACTTGCAAAACAGTTGTATAGGCATTGAAAGAGCTCTAGTCTCTGTTGCATCAGGAAGAACAGTGAGTTATCCTCCCTGCAATCCTAACATTCCTGATCGCTGAAGTTTCATGAAAAGGAAAGGCAGTTTGGTCTGGAAGAAATCATCTCCCTTGTATTGGTGCTGCTCAGTTGTCCTATCAGTGGAGCTAAAGAGGTTAAAACAAAGCTGGAAATTACTATTTTTTACCTTCTTTACTTGGAGAGCAATCAAACATTTTTATATATTTAGCATCAAAGCATTGTTCAAAAGAATAGGCAATATTTTTGGACCATGCTGTAAAACTGCAGGGAGGGGGCTTAATATCAGAGGATGTTCAGAGGATTGAAGAGGATGTGCAGTGTGGGGGGGGAGATGACATAACCCCCCCACTCCATATCTTTTATTCTGAACCAGTTCAATAGACAAATAGTATCTATTCTATTCCGTCAAGCATGTGGATGACTATAATTGTGCAGAACACATGTTTTACGCAAATAGCTATTCCATAATAAGAGTTCCTTTGAAACCAATCTGTTTTTTGTCTTCTGCACAACCCTGGTTTTTGAAAACACTGTCCAATGGATTTGAGAAATCCATAATTTTGTGTCCTTTTCTGGAGGAGCTGTCTTGTTGATTTGGAGCATACTGGAATCTGCAACGTGATTTTTGGGCACAATCAAGGATGATTAATAAGCCTTTAGCTGCATCAAGAAACCATTGAAATCTCTTTGTTCCCAGACACTTGGAATGCATAGAAAGAAACTAACTTTCTCTGGTGGGATTTACCATTTATTTATTTAAAAGTTTTATAAGCCGCCTTTAAGGGTAAACCCTCCAAAGATGGTGTACAACACAATTTAAAACCACAAACCATTATAAAACAATGGGGGGAAATAAGAATTAAAAAAGAATTGTCAAAATTAACAATAAAACCGGGTAGCACCATATGCATAACAATAAATAACAAAATAAAAAGTGAACATTAACAATTAAAACCATATACATAAAAATACGTAACAAAATGGGGGGGGGGTGACAAAATTAAAACCAGGTAGCACCATATTTATAACAACACCTAATAAAGTCCCAACTCATATAGGCCCAAGTACATCTTTAGGGCCTACTTGAAGGCCCACAATGGTGCAGATTGGCAGACTGCCCCATCAGTTTGGATCTGTAGATACAGCAATATACAATTCACTTTTGATTGCAATTCAATTGCTGGATGTCACCTCGCATGTAAATCTGCCTATCCTTTATGAACAGCTCTTATGGCTGTGTTGCATGTGATAGGGTGACCAGATAAAATCCAGGACAGGGCTCATGTAACTTTAAGAATTGTAGAAAAAAGGGAATTCCAGACAGTGTCATTTGTATAGGGTGACCAGATGTCCGGAACCCCCGGACAAGTCTGGAATAAGGGGGCCAAATTTGAATCCGGGGGGGAATTTCAGAATATCCCCCAAAGTCCGGAAAATTGGGACTCACCTGTGCCATCTTCGTCTTGTTCTTAGCCGGCGCTACTGCACCGGCCAAGAACAAGGCCTAGATCAGCCGGGGAAGAGGCCGGAACGACGCGCGCCCGCACTTCTAGGTACGCGTCGTTCCGGCCTCCTCCCCTGCGCCATCCGGGGCTTGTAATTGGCTAGCGCGGTTGCACTGGCCAAGAACAAGCCCCGGATGGCGCAGGGGAGGCGGCTGGAATGACGCGCGCCTTCACTTCTGGGTACGTGTCGTTCCGGCCTCCTCCCTTGCGCCATCCGGGGCTTGTTCTAGCCGGCACCAGACGGCAGCGGACATCCCTGCAAGGTAAGCAGGGGAGAGGGGGGGCAGGGGGAGGGGGGTGCACGGCGCACTTACCTTGCAGGGACATCCGCTCCCATCCGGCAACGGTCGGGAGCGGACGTCCCTGCAAGGTAAGCCGGGGGGGGGTGCGGCGCGCTTACCTTGCAGGGACATCCGCCCCTGACCGGCGCCGGCTGCTACTGTGAGCGGGCTTCGCGGCCTGCTCCAGAGTGGTGCGCCAGGTGATGACATCATCAGCCAGCGCTCTACTGAGGGACAGGCCGCAAAGCCTGTCTCTTAGTAGATTTGAGCACCGGAGGGAAGCGGACGCCCCTTGCAGGTAAGGAGTGCGAGGCGGGAGGAGGAGCCCCCCCACTTACCTGCATGGGCGTCCGCTTCCCTCCGGTGCTCAAATCTACTGAGAGACAGGCTTTGCGGCCTGTCCCTCAGTAGAGCACTGGCTGATGACATCATCACCCGGCGCTCTACTGAGGGACAGGCCGCGAAGCCTGTTTCTCAGTAGGTTCGAACACCGGAGGGAAGCGGACGCCCCTGCAGGTAAGGAGCGCGAGGCGGGAGGAGGAGGGCCCCCCTCACTTACCTGCATGGGCGGCTGCGAGGCAAGCGGCCGGGTGGCGTGAGGCGGGCGGCCGGGCGGCGTGAGGCGGGCGGCCGGGCGGCGTGAGGCGGGCGTGCGTGCGGGTGGGCGGCCGGCGGCACGAGGCGGGCGGATGTGCGGGTGTGGGCGGCTGGGCGGCGCGAGGTGGGCGGGCGCGGCCGGCCGGGTGGGCGGTGCGAGGCAGGCGGGCAGGCGCGAGGCGGGTGGGTGGGCGGCGCGGGCGCGTGGTGGGGGGGCTGTTTTGGGTGGGTAGGGTGGCGGGGGGGTGACCAGGATTTTGGTTCCCAAAATCTGGTCACTTACATTTGTATGCAGTTAGTTCCTGGTGATATTCCCTCTTCATCATAAAAGTTAAAGGTGCAGTCACTATACTAGAGTGACCATATACAAAAGAAGGCAGGCCCCCTGCAACTTTAACAGTTGTGATGAAGAGGGAATTTCACCAGGAACTAATTGCATACAAATGACACTGGCTGAAATTCTCTTTTCTCTACAACTGTTAAAGTTACATGAGCCCTGACCTGGATTTTATCTGGTCACCCTAGCATGTGAAGTTACCTTAAGAACATTAAAAGCACCATGCTAGATCAGGCCAAGGCTACTGCTTTATAGTTGTACTGAAGTGCACTGACAACTGTTGGGGCCCATGACACATCTACACCAAGCAAGATATAACACTATGAAAGTGGTATGAATGCGATATATGGCATGTGTCATGGGCCCCAACAGTTATCAGTGCACTTCAGTACTGCTATGAAGCAGTAGTGTAGATCCTGCCTCCATATACTGCTTTCATACCACTTTCATAGTACTATATCCTGTTTGGTGTAGATCTGGCCCAAGGGTCCATTCTGAAGCAGTTTATTTTTATTTATGCCTTCAATTTATGAGTTGCCCTATAGCCAAACTCTCAGGCCGACATATACAATAAACGCAAAACCAGTAAAACCAATGAGAAAACCAATACTAAAACACATTAAAAATTTATAAAAGAAGCCACAAAAAATCAGCATTTAAAAGAAATAAGTAACCAAGCAGGTAAAAACGAAGAAGACAACTTTAAAATGCATGTTAAGAATGAAGCAAGCAGCAGTTAAAAATACCTTTTGAAAGGCCTTAGAGAATAATAGGGCCACTACAATCACCCAAAGAGTTTTGGCTGTTGAGTGGTATAGAAATGTAATAAATAAATAAATAAATAATGTCCAGGCAGCCTACTGGGGACATCTGGGCTATCTAATACCCTCAGTCCCAAAATGGGGAATTGGTAAGGACAAATATGAATGTGCTACAGTGATGAACTGCAAGTCAATAGGGGACGGGCCCTAGCTAGCTCAGTGGTAGAACACCTCTTTTGCATGCCAAAAGTCCCAGGTTCGATCCCAGTAGGGCAGGAAAAACTCCTGCCTGAAACCCTGGACAGCTGCTGCCAGTCAGTGTTGACAATACTGACTGACTCAGTTTAAGGCAGCTTCCTATGTTCCTAAGTCCAGATAGTCATGTATGCCAATTTTTCAGGGTGGTTACAAACAAATTATTTACCACACATATTACCTCTACACACTTAATTCATAAACTGATGACTAATCTTAGGCTGACCATATGAAAAGGAGGACAGAGCTCATGTAACTTTAACAGTTGTAGAGAAAAGGGAACTTCAGCCAGTGTCATTTGTATGCAATTAGTTCCTGGTGAAATTCCCTCTTCATCACAACTGTTAAAGTTGCAGGGGCCCTGCCTTCTTTTGTAAATGGTCACTCTAGTATAGTGCCTACAACTTTAACTGTTATGATGAAGAGGGAATTTCACCAGGAACCAATTGCATACGAATGACACTGGCTGAAATTCCCTTGTCTATACAACTGTTAAAGTTACATGAGCCCTGTCCTTCTTTTCATATGGTCAGCCTAACTAATCTATTTGGGGGAGAGGGATCTCATTCTCAGGTAGTTTGATTATCTGACCCTCTGTCTAAATTAAGCCAACTATTCAATGGGTGTAATCCGCATAAACATACGTGCAGAACTCACATTGGTTTTAAAGGAGCTGGGAACTACCCATTCATTTCATGAATGCAATAATAGCTGAAATGTAAGAAGTGAAGGATAGGAAAGAACCAACTGGGTAAAATGACAATAAACCCACTCCTTAGATTTTTTATAACTTCCTGGCTGTTGGATTCAGGCTTGGCTTAAAAGATTTAGACACATCTGCAAAACTTAATCCATGCTTCTGTGGAAATGAAATACAATTACAAACTTGCCTCATTTCTTCCATTTCAGCAGCCGTACGTATATTTAAATCTAGAGAAAGAATCAGAGGAAACCTCATAACAAAATTTAAAAAGCGAAATCTTTAAGCACTTTTCCGGGACAGCCCATGTAGTCCATGCCACAGCGAAACCATTGTAAATTAAACTCCATTTACTAACATGCAGTGCTAATTTGATTACCCCAGATAAAGCTCTTATTGCAACCCTTTGGCACTTACTGTAGTGTGAAACTAGATAGATAATTTGCTAAGAAGAAAAAAAGTGCAAGCTTGCTTTGGCACCTTCCCTCGGTTTTGTGCTTTTGCATTTGAGCGAGACTTGCAGCATAAATTGGACACAATTAGCAGCACATTTTAAAAAATACAGCTCAGTTCTGGTGCTAATTTGTCTTTGCAATAACACCAATTTCCCTTTTATTTACACTCAGTAAGCGTACAGAGGCTAACAGTGAAGAAAGCTTTCGACAATCCTCACTTGTATAGTGTAAAGCAAAGAACTCATTGTGCGCTATGTGAAATGAATCGGGTATCTCAGTCTCCTTTCCAATGAACATGTGTCCAAATCACAGAATCTACCACCACAATTGGCACTAATTGGCGGGCTCATCAGAGTGGCCAAGAAATGAATGGACCGTGGATACCAAGCTAACATTTTACCCTACAGGTGGTCCTTTCAGATCAAGATTGAGGTAGACAGGAGAAATCTGTTGGGGTGGTACCTGTTCACACAATACTTTCATAAGCAATGTTTATGCAGTCTTAAAACTTGTGTGCCAGAGAGGAAAACTGGGAGATGTGAAAATATTCCAGCTTAATTTCAGATACGATCAAATATTTAGTCTTTCCCCATATTCAGTATCAGTATTCCCTTATGCCCAAGTATGATGAAACAGCTCTTTGAATTCTCTTATCTAAAGGTATGGACTATACACTATCTTCTGTTGTTTATGGTGGGTGGGGGTCTCACCTTGCACCAATGTTGAGCCTGCTTTGGGGCTTTCATTCCCATTTATTTTAGCAGATTTGGCATCAAGCCTTTCAAGAGTGTTGAGGCAAGGATTGTAGAGGAGTTGTTCTTTTGTGGTTTTTAATGATTTGTGATGAGGTAATTCTCTAGATGGCAAGAAGTGTGGGGAGAGGGAGTTGGTAAGCCAGGATGTGGGGACAAACATTCTGGCTCAAGAAAGGGTAGAGAACAGGAGCCAGAGCTAGGTTCAAGAGCCTGGTCTCAGAGCAAAACCTAAGGGTGAATTCTGTTTCCTCATAGGGGAATTTCCAAGGCCCAGCACTACTTGCAAGCACCACGGTCTCGAATTGTTGCCCGAGACTCCTCCAAACTCCTACCCCAGCCGCCATGTGTTTGGATGTCTGTGTCCATGTTCGGTAAACTGAACCTCCATTTTCAGAAGCAGTATATCACTGACTATCAGGTATGGGCGTAAGGGCAGCAAAAGAGGGCTGCCCACTGTTGCAAATGGGATATTAAACTAAAGGAGCAGTTTGCTGATCCAACAGGTCTCCTGTTCTGATATTGTCTGGAATAAAATAACTGTGTGCAGACTCCCAGAACTGGGTTGTTTGCATCCTGACTCACCTGACACATGAAAAAAAATAGTAGAAGAAAACTCACAATTGTTTGAAAAAAGCGTTGTGCTCATGGAGCACAATTTTATAACCTGCTTGAAAAGTTAATATTGAATTAAATTCTGCAAAACATAACAGCAACATTCATGCACATGTTAATTGAAATAGATCTACAAGGATAGGAATTTTCCCCATTATCCTCCCTCTCACTTTTTACTCCCTCTCAGCGTTCTGATAATATATTTCCCAGAATGCCAGGAGAGAGACAAGGATGAACACCCTAGTTCTGCCCCCCATTGCCATGCTCATTGCCCTTCACATATTAAGAGTGAACCCCTATAGCAAGGATTCTTTCTATCTATGGGGGTTCTCTACATAATTTAGGCCCTAGAATGTTAGGGTTCTAAATCATGCAGATAGGAAAGATTCCTGCTGCAGAGATTCATCGACAACACACGGAGGGTGACAAGAATGGCAACAGAAGTGAGGTGGAGATAGCATACTCATCCTCACTAGGCTGCCTCACATGTTCATATATAGGGCTGGAGAGAAGACAGATAGGCAGACCAGATATGAGACGTTGTAGAGGGTGTTTCTTATGGGAAAGTATTCAGAATAAATGTTTATTGTGAAAATTCTGTCACACTTTGTTAAATTTAGAAAGCAATAGGGAGTTCCAAGAGAAATTGTATGGAAGTATGGTCCTCAGACTTGTATGTTATAGAATTGATCCTGGACTGTTCCACTTCAGAGACTGAAAGAGGAATCTCCTAATTGTCCTCACCCAAATAAAAAGAACTCCCTAAATACAGAAAGCTAGTCTTCTAGCCATGTTCTTCCAGACATGCTATTTATGTTTAGGGGGTCGTACCTGATGTTGTCCTTCCACTCTCTAATCCAGTGGAGACTTCTGTGAATGGTAAAGGGAGGGAGGCAGTTTTCACTGATCTGCCCTTCTCTCTGTACCCCCCAGCACTCCCCCAAATCTGCTCCAGAGGGATGGAAGACACTCTGGAACAGTATGGGAGGTGGGATGGGAGGCTGCAGGAGAAAGGGGAATATTAGGGGGAATCCACACAGTCCTTTGGAACATTTTAAATTGTATTTTAAAACGTTCCAAATAGGTGCGTTCTAAAACGTCTTAGGCCACATTACTCACGTTACAGGAGAAACAGTCTTCAGTCTTTAAAGCGGTGTGTACGAACACACATTGTTCTGCCCTGTCTCTTTCTCTTTCGTTTTTCAATGAATTTAGGGCAAGGCATTGTGGGGGTTGTAGTTCAGTTACACACTTCCTTCTTAGTTCCTCTGTCATTCCCTAGCGAGTATAGGGCTAAGAATTGTGGGTGTTGTAGTTCACTGGTGCACTTCCTGTTTCTTCCCCACCAATCAACTGCTCAGCATTTGGGCACCAGTAAAGGAAGCACTGCCCCCATGAATCAAACGGTAAGGAAGGACACATTATTTTACTTAAAACGATTTATTAAAAGTGAAACCGTTGTATATAACTGAAGGGAGTTTTAAAAAACCTCAGATATACAACGTTATAGGGAGTGCATCATGTGGCCCAAAGAGTTTTCATAACCCTTATAAAACGTCAAAAAACTCGTGTGTAGATCCGCCCTTAGAGAAATAACCTTGTCCACCTTCTGTTCATTGAAGCCTCCATTGGATCAAAGAGCTCTCCATGAACAGAGGGACAGCATTGGATTCCTTCCAGGGAATTTTATTTTCTATTTTCATTTTTCATTCAAGCATGAATTCCAGTTTCCCCTGTATCACAGCCTGAAGTGATAAAAGTTCAGTAATAGTACCACCATGTGTTCTGTTGTTTGTATAGACCAACTCATAGTAACAGCTGCATCAGCAGGGACTGGAGTGACAGAGCAATGGGTCTTGAAACAAACCCAAATTCAATTGGTGGGATTTCAAGTGAAAAAACACACACTCAGAAGTGCAAAATCATTTTCTAGGAAATAGCTTTGAATCTTGAACATCATTGAGAATGCCATAGAAATTATTTTTAAAAGAACAGTTCAAGCCTAGAAAACTGAGAGTCAATTAGCAAAGGGAAAATGTTGTATACATTAGTGGGAAGGGTTAAAAAAAACACAAAAACACAATCTACAACAGCAAGAACTAGGTGCAATGTGAATAGTGTGTACTGAATATAAATAAATTTGCAATATCGTTCTTGTCAATGAAAGCAAAATGACTTCTATGCTGCACAGGCAGAAGCATACCATCACTAATCCGGGAAGTTCTAATCGCTTCCTGAGAAGGAAGAAGAATTAATGAGAAACCCCCAATGAATAGTAGCAGGATGGCCTAGAACAAAGGCCATTTAGACTGAATAGCAACTATGAGCAGAGCTCATTGGACTATAGCACTGTCTCGCAAGGAAAGAATTGGAAGCTTCATCTGGCCATGCCAAATTAGATCATTGCAAGACTTGGAGATGAATGGAGAATCAGCTATTGCTCCAATTTTATCTACAAATTTAGTTTCATTGTGCAAGCCAAAGTAAGATGTATCCACCCACAGTGGAATATAAAATAAATCATCTTCAAGTTCCATCACACCTACTTTTTTTTCCTGGTATGCATCCATGATTTCCACCTCCATTTCATTAGTGCGTCAAGTGCTGGTCACTTTCATGTGCATGCGTTGTAGCATTATTTTGCTTTGTTTACCTTTTGACCTGCGCCGGCTTGCGCTTCCTGGTATCGCTACTGCGCTTGCCCCACCCTGCTCCTTTTCCTTCCCCCTCCTGTTCATTGGTTCTTGTGGTTGATGGACATTGTGATGGATGTGGGTGCCTCCCCCACTCACTCTGGTTTTGTTGTCTACTGTTTAACGATTTAGCATTTGATCATTTGGGCGCCATTTCTGCCTTTCAAGATGGAGAAATAGGAATGAGAGTAAGGTTGGAGCAGCGAAAGCCCATTTGAGCGACTCAGCACAAGCCCATTCGTTCAAGTAACTCAGCTCACCCTTCTCTTCATTAGCAATGCAGATGCCCCAAGAAAGGAGGTTCTGTGACATAGCAGATGGGAGGGCAGTTTTATCCCACTTGGAGAAAAAAATTACACTTTCCCCGCCCTAGAAAAACACAGAAAATGGAGGGGAAGAGACGAGATGATTGCAGGACAGGGATGACATCATGTGAGGGTTGCGGCGCAAAACGGTAAACTAGGCAGGATGAAACTGCAATAAAACGCTGGTGTGATGGAGCCCTTCTTCAGAAATAATTTTCCGAGCACATACAGAAAGTAATTAAGAACATGACTTTCTGATAATGGGAGGCTGTCGCTATCTCCCTAAGTTATGATATGGAAACTGATGTGAAGAACCTGTTGAATTTCTTAGACTTTTTACACTGTAGGTCACAAGATACTGTTGCAGGGGATGAAGCTCTGCCCTTCAATAATTACAACTTTTTTTTCAAAGTGAGTATTCTCAGATAGTGGTCATTGATAATGCCTCCTCTGCCCCATAGGAGCTGTTAATATGACAACTACATTACTTTTTCTGGATCCTGAGAATCATCACTGTATAAGGATGTATAAGGAAGAACTGTATAAGGAAGAACTCTTTCATTTGACTCTATGTGAGACTATCCTGGAAGACAGTCCAGAAATTTCAGCAAGTGAAGAATGCTATGGTCTGCCTCTTATCTGCTGTTGGAAGCTCATATTCACCTAGTACTGAGGCAGGAGCACTGACATTGGGTTGTATGTAACATTGTCTCTACACCAGCACTGATGATGTTGTGCTAGTTTGACTCGCGCAGACCACCTGCACACTAGTACTTTATTGTTCAGTATTATACTTTTCCAGCTTTTCCACGAGTGCCCAGAAAAGCCAGGCACAAGGCCTACTGGGAGTCCATTGGATTCACCCTTCCCAGCCACTCCCCCTTCCCTCCCAGCTGCTCCCCCCTGCTCGCCTGGCCAACGACCCATGGGATTTACCTGAAGCTCCTGTGCATGCTGGTGAGCCACCCGGCCTCCTCTCTGGGCTCCTCCTTCCCAGCCACTCCCCCTGCTCCTAGCTGTGTTTATATATTCTATTGCTTAGCAACACAAAGTTCTTCTCATAGCTCACAACCTCCAGCATACAAAGTTTTTCTCATAGCTTGGAACCTCCAGTGTGTCATATCTCAGAAACTCCATGCGACACATTGCCACTCATCACCTTAGCATAGATGATAGATAGATTAGATAAATAGATAGATAGATAGATAGATAGATAGATAGAGATACTGATATATCCAACTTGTTTCTCAGTAGTCCCATTTTTGGCTACACAACTCTCTAATAACATCTGAGTTCACTATTTGGGAGTATATGATGATAATATGAAGCCTACTTGTTTTGCATGGCTTTTGGTGGTTAATTGGAAGGCAGTATTACTTTAACATCGGATTTATAAGTGATAAAGTTATCAATATACCTTTGTGCTCTTAGTTCTCTTTAAATGTTTGTATTGTTTTCCTTGTATTTTTTTTATTTGAATGACATTTTTATTTTGTTGTATGCTACCATTAGGGCAGAAAGAGGTAGGGTAAAGCTGTTTTAAATAAATCATGAATAAATCATTACTCCTGCACTCCTTGGTAGATCAACACATGTGGTGGATTGCATATTAAACTGTTTCATTGCACCTACACAATAAATGCAGTGTATATATGTAGAGACCCAACATGGTATAATGGTTAGAGTATTGAATTGGGACTCGGGAGATCAGGGTTCAAATTCCCACTGAGCCATGAAGCTTACTGGGTGACAGGATCGTTGTGAGGATAAAAATAGAGAGGAAGAGGACCAGGTCAGCCTCATGTTCTTTGCAAGAGGAAGAAAGGTAGGATATAACTGTCATAATAAATAAAATTAATTAATTAATATGCACACACTGAAAAAACACAGCCAATTGCAATTTCACAACATATATATACATAAGAAATCCACACTTCCCTTATTTGAAGTGTTCCATTTGAAGTATCCCTTCCAGTCTGATACTATGCAGGTTTACTCCACAGTAAGTCCCACTGAGTTCAATGGACTCAATGAAAAAAGCCTTACTTAGAGTGACCTCACACGGAGGAAAATCGTGTTTGCTTACCATTGCTTCTCCCCCCCACACACACATTTGGCCCTCATTACTTCCTCTTTTGAAAGAGGAAGTAAACAATGTGCATGTGGCCCATTCAGTGGGCTGTTTTGATTGCACTGCTTCTCCTGCACACAGCACAAGATAGCGGCAATTTCCATCTTTACAAATAAGTTGGACTTACTGGAGTGGTTTTTTGTCACGCAAAGAAGGGGTGGGATGTATGCAGGAGGCAGGCGATGACGTGAGAGGGACCCACGAAAATCTGTGAGTGCCCAGTAACAAGCATGTAATAAAATGCTCATCTGATGGAGCTCTCAGTCTGCTTCAGAGTTCTGAAGTGGCTTAACATGCTCCTTATTTGAGTTGGTAAGTATTTGTATTATTAGTCATAAAAAAAACCTAAAGAGTCAGATGCAGTATTTTCTCCAAGTCTTGCGCAACCAACCCTTTCTCCTCCTTATGCTGCTATGAAACAAGCATGAGAATTTAAGAACTGAGACCAAAACAAATATTGCCTTGGAAAGCAGAAACAGCCTCAAAAGGGAGTGACATGCTTAACCAGCCCACACTGAGGAGGTCCAGTTTTGTGCTCTTCCAACTGCTACTAAGGGCTGCCTCATAAATTTGCCAAGCTGATTTCTCACTGAATGAATTTTAATGTTTAGCAACCAGTCACAGTCATCTATGCTCCCTCCCCTCCTTTCCACCAATCCCCATCTCCCTTTCACAAAAGTACTTTGGCTCGGTAGACTGAGACAGGCGGTGTAGTTTGAGAGCTTTGCTTGTCATCAACTATTATTTTGCTTTATGTTCTTTGGAATATAGAGAGGGGGGAGGGAGAGAGAGAGAGAGAGAGAGAGAGAGAGAGAGAGAGAGAGATTTTAAAGTCATGATGCCTCTGGACATTTTGCTTGCAATCTTGTGGATTTAATTGAAAAGGGAGAAGGAGATCACAATCCTCTATGGCAGGGAGATGATGGTTCATTCAAAGGTTTTTTGTAACAATTTTTCTAGTATCCTCCAGGGCTCTGTTGTAACAGTGACCCCCCAATGACATAATAGTTCTCTTTCTAAGAGCTCCATCACACCAGCGATTTAGCGCACTCTTGCCAAGCCTGGTGTGCAGATTTGCAGCATAGTACTCACATGATGCCGTGCCTGTCCTGTTGACACCCTGCCTCTTCCCCAGCCTTTCCTAGAATGTTAAAAGTCTGGATCATTTTCCCTAAGTGCATTTAATGCGCCCTAAGTCTCCTTGTAGTTTTAAAGGAACTGGGGGCTTGAATGGATTATATCAGGTCCTGGCAGGGAAAAATAATCTCTTGCAGCAGCTGGCTCCAAGCCTCAACATAAAACCCAAACCTTGCATCCCAGGCTCCAAAGTATTTTTAAAATCATACAATGCCTGAATCTCTGCAGAGACAGGATTGTACTCCCTCGATGCCCCCAAAATGCCAGACTAAAGGGTTGTTCCATTTTTGCCTGGCAGAAAGGCGGTCTGGTTGAAGTGCTCATCTCTGACAGGACCTGACTGGAGGGAGAAAGAGAAGGGGAGGGGTGGAGTGGAGCCGAGTTAAAGAGCGTAGGAACGAAGGAGCAAAAGAGCTGCTATTCAGGTGAACGGGACATAAGCTTGATGCTCTTTTGCCTCAGAGGTAAAAAAAAAACGCGAAGGCAAAACGGGGGGATTAGGTGTGATGGAGGTCTTTCCTTATCTGCGTGCCACACTCTACCACATTGCAATGGAGGTTACTCAAAACCACAATAATAGAAGCTCAGCTAGAATGTGTAGAGAAAGGTATTGTGAAGAGATCCAAAAGAAACTCTTCAACGTGGGGAAATTGGCATTTATATGGCAAATGAAATTCAATATAAGCAAGTGTAAGGTGATGCATGGTGGGGTGAAAAATCCCAACTTTGCAAATACACAGATAGATCCGAGCTGGCACTGACTGAACAAGAAAGAGATCTTGGGGTTGTGGTGGACAGCTGGATGAAAATGTTGACCCAGTATTAACCTGTTGTGAAAAAGGCAAAATCCATGTTCGGCATAATTAGAAAAGTACCTGAAAATAAAACTGCCAATATCATATTGCCTTTATATAATTCTATGGTGCAACCACACTTGGAATATTGTAGTGGATATTCTGAAAAAGAATATTGTAGAATTGGAAAATGTTGTAGAGACTGGTCCCAGCACCTCTGCAGACATGCCCCAAGAAGACATGGGAAGTTATTTTGAATCAGAGAGGGAGGGGGATGTGGAAGGCCTTGTTGAGATGCCAAGGTTGTGGGGAGCAAGAGGTCAGTGAGAATGACAGTGGCAGAGAAGAGAAAGCCCAGCTGTCTGCTAATCATTTGGAGGTCAGCCAGACTGGGCCCTCTGAACCCATGGGAATGAAGGCACCTAATTAAGAGAAATGAAAGGAGGTAGGAATCAGAGACCCAAGAGTCAGGCGTCAGATTATGAGGGAAATCAACACAAGGTCATGAAGTGTTCTAAGAGGCTTGCAGCTAGGTGGCAACCCCATGGAAAGACTCACCTTGATGGTAGGCTTTGCTAGGTTGGAAACGGGAGCTCATAGTAACCAGGGGCAGTTTTGTAGTAACTGTCTTTCATGGTGCCTTAATCCAGGTGACTGTTGTGTTTCCAAGCCTTCCCATCAAAGTGTTAGAGAATAAAGAGGTCTGCCAAGTAATCCACAAAGCTTTATTCAACAAATAATACCTCTTCACACCTCAAGAGAGTTTAAACCCTATGAACTTTCCTCTATGCTAACACTAGGCTAAACTAAGCGAGACAATTGTCCTTTCAACAAAAGGTAAGGTCTTTTTCCTGAGTCCCTTTCACTTCGAGGAGGATTTCTTTGAAGAAGCCTTTGGTGAGACACTAGCCAAACTGATTGCCTCTTGCCTACTTTTAGCTCCTCCCATTTGAACCTGTGGCGGACTCTGGGATTGGCTAGCTCTGAAGTCCCCTCTCCATTGGAGGATTCCTGAGTTCCCACATACTGTGAGTTGTTAATGTTTTCACTGATAAGGTCCAGTGAAGATTCATCCCTGGCGAGTGAAGAGCCTGGAAGGATCACCTCCCCCACTTCCTGTGTAAACTGGGACATTTCTAGTTCTGTTTCTTCAGTTTCGGAATCTGATTCTGATTGATAGCCTGAAATTCTTTCCCCCACACCAAGGGGATCATAATAGTGACTACCTGAAGTCTACGGGATCCTGTATTATGCAAAATCTCTTAGAAAAGCCTAATGTATGTGTGAGGATACTAGGGGTGTGCACTGGATCGGGTCCGATCCACAATCCGGATCCGATCCAGGGGAAATCGGATACAATTATCCGATTTCCAATCACCCCGCTGGATCATCTGATCCAATCCGATCTGATCCGGAAAGGACCCGATCCAGATCGGAATGGATCGGAGGATCGGTGGGCACCCACCGGTGCCCGCCACCACTTCCATTGGCGGGCGCCAGCGGACAACGGGGGCAGGGGGCTTACCTGCCGGGGCAGCCGCTTCCCTCCGGTGGTGCCACCGGAGGGAAGTGGCTGCCCAGGCAGGTAAGCAGGGGGAGGGGGAGGGGGCCCACTTACTTTCCGGGGACGTCCGCTCCCCTCCGCTGCTGGCCGCTACTGCGAGCAGGCTTCATGGCCTGCCCCTAGGTAGCACACCAGGTGATGTCATCACCTGGTGCGCTACTCAGGAGCAGGCCGCAAAGCCTGCTTGCAGTAGCGGCCAGTGGCGGAGGGGAGCGGACGGCCCCGGCAGGTAAGCAGGGGGAGGGGGCTTACCCCCCGGGGCCATCCGCTTCCATCCGCTGGCGCCCGTGGGTGCCAGTGGATGGAAGCGGACGGCCCCGGGAGGTAAGGAGCGCGGGGGAGGGGGCTTACCTGCCGGGGCCATCCACAGCGGACAGCCCCAGGAGGTAAGAACCGCCAGGGGGGAGGAGGGAGTTAGGGCCCCCCTCACCCACCCGCCGCCATTTTTTCCCCATAGACTTGCATTGGGGGAAAGCTTTCTTTCCCCCAATGCAAGTCTATGGGGAAAACAAAAATGGTGGCCGATCCAAAAATTGGATGTCCGATTTTTGGATCAGGATCAGGCTCGATCCAGTCCGGGGGGCCTCTGATTTTGTCCGATCTGATCTGGGACAAAATTGGAGGTCCCGATCTGGGTCCCGATCTGATCCGGGGGGTCCGTGCACACCCCTAGAGGATACTATCTGTAGTTTGTAGTCTGGATGATACAAGTAATTGGCTGGAAATATGACTCAACAGCTTAACTGCAAAAGCATCCAGGGTTGGGATTTTGTCAAATTTACAGAAAAGGGCAACCAAAATGATCAAGGGAGTGGAGCAATTCCCCTCTGAGGAAAGGTTGCAATGTCTCAGACTGTTTCACTTACAAAGGAGGGAGACATAGTAAAGGTGTCCAAAATTATGCATGGTGTGAAGAAAGTGGATAATACTAGAACCTGAGGTCATGCCATGAAACTGAATGGTGGGAGATTCAGGACAGATAAAAGGAAGCACATCACATAGTTAAACTATGGAATTCGCTATCACAAGTTGTTATGATGGCCACCCATTTGGATGGCTTTAAATGGGTACACATATTTATGGAGGATACGATTATTGATGGCTACCAGTCCTGATAGCTATTAGATACTACCTTAAGTACCATAGCCAGTATGCCTATGTATGCCAGTTGCTGAGGAACATGGGTAGGAAGGTTGCTATTGTACTCATTTCCCACTTGTGGGATTACCATAGGCAGCTGGTTGGCCAGTGTATGAGCAGAATGGTGGACCAAATAGGCCTTTGGTCTGATTTAAAATGGCTCTTCTTATATTCTCATGACAAAGCCTGTGGAGATCAGGAAGCAACATCACAGAGGAGGAGCAAGCAGTGGGGCAGGTAACTCCAGAAACTGAGAGTGGGCCCTGTTCATGTTTGATTCTTGGAAATGCCCAGCTGACCTCTGATGCCAGACCTGAAAGTAAGAGAGGGCCTGCTCTCATGTGGCATCCATGATGTAGAGCTCCTTGCCCCAGGAGATTCTTTTAATAATAATAATAATAATAATAATAATAATATATTTATTTATTACCCGCCTCTCCCTCAGGATCGAGGCGGGGAACAACATTGATACAAATTACATAAAATACATAAAACTGATTAAAACATATAATAATAATAATAATAATAATAATAATATATTTATTTATTTATCACCCACCTCTCCCAACGGATCGAGGTGGGGAACAACACCAAACACAAAATACAAAAACTGATTAAAAGCAGATAAAACCAGTACATCATTAAAATACCAATAAAACACCAATAAAACACTTTAATTGGTACATTATTAAAACACAGATAAAACTCTTAAAATTTGACTGCGTAGGCCTTCCGGAAGAGATCGGTTTTTATGGCTTTCTTAAAGTCAAAAAGACTATTAAGTTGACGAATCTCCTCCGGCAGGCCATTTCACAGTCTGGGAGTGGCAGAAGAGAAGGTCCTCTGGGTAACAGTTGTCAGCCTGGTTTTGGCTGTCTGTAGAAAATTCTTCCCAGAGGACCTAAGCGTGCGGGGCGGATTGTATTGGAGAAGGCGATCCTGCAGGTGACCTGGACCCAAACCATGTAGGGCTTTAAAGGTAATAACCAACACTTTGTACTTTACCCGGAAACTAATTGGCAGCCAGTGGAGTGATCTTAAAACTGGCGTAATATGGTCACCCCTAGGTGTACCGGTGACCAACCTGACTGCCATATTTTGAACTAGTTGAAGTTTCCGGACTAGGCACAGAGGTAGCCCTATGTACAGCGCATTGCAGAAGCCAAGTCTCCAAGTTACCAGCGCGTGCACTACTGTTTTTAGGTCTTCCAACTCTAGGAAGGGGCACAGCTGGCATATCAGCCGAAGCTGATAGTAGGCACTCCTGGCCGTCACGTCTATCTGAGCTGTCATTTGGAGTGACGGATCCAGGAGCACCCCCAAGCTGCGAACACAGCCTTTTAGACACTTTTCTGCTAATTGTTTGACGACCTTTTTGTTTTGGCAAGATGTTGGGCTAATTCTAGTTTAGTTTGTCCCATCCCATTTTTTCCGTTGATGCTGTTTTCTATTGTTATGCACTTATTATTATTATTATTATTATTATTTCTTTAAAATCTGAGGTAAGCCACCTTGAGTGCTCTGTATTTAGAGTGGAAAGATAAAAAATGTAGAAAACATTTATTTATTTATTTCTAAAACTTGTAAAGCACCCTTTATCCATAAGGGATCACGGGGTGGATGTACATGACATTATAAAAAGACATATACAATATAATAATAATAATAATAATAATAATAATAATAATAACAACAACAACAACAACAACACAAGGGAAGCGGCATAAAATCAATGCAACCAGCAAACAAATGCATCCTATTTTTGAAAATTATAAAATACGATAAATTAATGCATAAATGAAGACTGCACAAGTACACTGGCTAAATAAACCCAGATGTGTATTTATTTATAATACTTTTATACTACTTAATATCCTAAAATCTGTGAGTGATTTACATTTTAAAAAATGCAACATTTCTTTTGCAACAGATTTTTTTCTTTTCTGCATGGCCACAACATCAAAAATATGTTTGGTTTGGTTATGGTTTGGGGATTTTGGCAACATTCCCAATTGAACTGAAGTGGCAACAAAAGCTGATGACTGAGTTTACAGAGCTTGTAGAGCTCCATCACACCAGTGATTTATCACACTCTCGCCATGCCTGGTATGTGTTTTTGCAGCGCAGTACTCACATGATGTTGTCCCTGTCCTGTGCTCATCTTGCCACTTTCCCACCCTTTTCCATCTTATTTTGGAGTGAGGAAAGTCCGTTTCCCCCCCTCCATGTGCAATAGAGCCACTCCTCCCTCCCGTGTATTGCTGTCCTGGCACTATATTGGACTATCCCATTTTTTGTTGGGTGTGTCTGTGTTGAAGAGTGGTCTTGCTGACAAAAGAGGAGGGTGTAATAGTTCTCTGCTCAACTGCTCAACCGTGAAGGAGGGGAGAGAGGGTGTCCAAACTAGGGATGTGTGTATCGTATCGTTAAAATGTCCAATAATGATATGATAAGGTCATTATCGGACATCTGATTAACGATAACGATACGATAGAAAAACCTCTGATAAATATCCGATCCGAAAATTTTCAGCCTGATTATATCGGATTATCAGACTGCCATATAAATAAATCTATAACTTCTGTATTTTAAAAGTTAGAGGCTTGAAACTTGGTCAGAGTGCTTATGGGGCATGCCTAAGTATGTGTATGAAATTTGAGAGTGATCCTTCCAACCCTCGATTTTATATGAATTTATTAAAGATTGTTTAAGTTCTGACAGGTCAGAATGACAGCTCTCCACGTGCGTTCATTCAGACCTGTCAAAAAGTTGCAGGATCTTTTAAATAATCATATAAAATACAATGGTAGAGTGATTGATCTGACATTTGGCACATATATGTAGCATCATGTGCTAGTCATGTGTATGAAATTTGAGATCGTTCCCTCCAACTCTTGATTTTATATGAATTTATTAAAGATCGTGCAACTTTATTGAGAGCTGGTTGACCGGGCCTCCGTATTGTCATCTTCTTGTCTGCTTTTTTCCCCATAGGCTTGCATTGGGGGAAACACCATGCATTACTTTTTTATTTGAAATTATAATGACATGAAACTTGGGGAGCCAGGACTAGCAAGATCCAATCTGCAATGTCCAAAAAGTTTCATGTCTCTATCTTTTCAAATTAAAAAGTTATAGGGGTCCCCCAAAAGCCCCCCCCCCCCACTGTAACAACTTCATTTTTAAAGATAAAAACTTGAAACTTGTGGGACATTGAAGATGGAATCTGACTGGTCATTTGTGAAACAAAATCAGAGCAATTGCTCAAACCCTCGATTTTATATTAATTTTTGAAAGATCGTGCTTGTTCTGAAAGCTGGTTGACCGGGCCTCAGCTTTCAGAACGAGCACGATCTTTAAAAATTTCATAACGATACAATACAATATGATAACGATACAATACGATATTTTCGGGCATGCACATCCCTAGTCTAAACACCCTGCGGAGAAGGTGAGCATGACTGGGACTCGGTCCCATTCAACTTTATGGTTCTTACTCCTGAGTAGGCATGTCTAGGTTTCCTAACCAGAACAATATCGGCTTTCCCTTGCCATGCCAATATTGGCCACAAACTTCTCCAAAAACTAATTGTAATACTTTCTCTTCACTTATATTGTTTAATATGATCTTAGGGGAAAGCATAGTGTGTTGTTTTACCATAATTGCACTGTTTCAGGCTGTTGTACTATTGTATTTGCGCAGAAATAAAGAAGTATATAAAAATAGAAAAAATTAACTGCAGGGGGAGGAGAACATAGGGGGCGGGAGATTTCACCAGCATAGTAGTGATACAGGTGGAAAGATACACAATGCACAGACATGAAAATGCCCAGCGCTTAACTCGTAGAAGAAATGGAGAGGTAATCCACGGACGCAAACCGGGTGAAAAAGTAGGTGTGATGGAGCTCATAGAAAGGAAAGTGTACAGAGGAAAGAGGAAAGACTGATTCCTAAATCCCATTTTTGCCTACAGTGCCAGTGCACACAGTAGGTCAGCTGTGCAGCTGTCAACAAACAAAGTCCAGATTTTTGCAGCAAATGTTTATTGGGATGCATGCACCATTGCTGCTCAGGCCCACTTTGAATTTAGCGGTTGCGTTGTGTTTGCCTAGGGTGACCATCCGCCCGGATTTGTCTGGACATGCCCGGGAAATGGGGAGCAAATCCGCATCCGGAAATTTAGCCCCCCAAAAGTAGGGTGACCAGATGGCCCTGGGGCGATCCGGGCCAACCGGGGGGCGGCAGGGGCAAACCGGGGCAGCGGGGGGTCACGCGGCAGTGGCGGGAGGCGGTGCGAGGCGGGCGGTGCGAGGCACTTACCTGCTGGGGCGTCCGCTTGCCTCCGGTGCTCGGAATCTACTGAGAAACAGGCTTCGCAGCCTGTCCCTCAGTAGCAGGTGGCGCGAGGCATGTGGGCGGGGGGGGCGGGGCGGGCAGGGCGGGCGGGCGGGCAGGCGATGCTAGGCACTTACCTGCTGGGGCGTCCGCTTCCCTCCGGTGCTCGGAATCTACTGAGAAACAGGCTTCGCAGCCTGTCCCTCAGTTGCGCACCGGGTGATGACGTCATCACCCGGCGCGCTACTGAGAGACAGGCCAGGAAGCCTGTTTTTCAGTAGATTCCGAGCACTGGAGGGAAGCAGACGCCCCAGCAGGTAAGGAGCGTGAGGCAGGTGGGCGGGCGGGGCGAGCAGCGCGAGGCGGGCGGGCGGGCGAGCGGGGCGGGGGGCAGCACGGCGTGGTGCGAGGCGGGCAGCGCGGGGTGGGTGGGCGGTGCGGCGTGGTGCGGGGGCGGGCGGGCAGCGCGGGGCAGGCGGGCAGCGCGGGGCGGGCGGGGCGGCGCGGGGCGGCGCGGGCGCGTGGTGGGGGGGTTGTTTTGGGTGGGTGGGGTGGCGGGGGGGACCGGGAATTTGGTTCTCAAAATCTGGTCACCCTATGTTTGCCTCAACTTAGAATGTCCATTGCGTCTCTACATAATCTGGGTAGACCAAAGGTTAGCCTTAACAGGTTGCTATCTAACTATTTCACTATGTGTGAAGGAATAACGCTTGGTGGACTCCCCACTGAGCGGCTGCTGCCTTCGACATTCCCACAATTTTTCCCAATACAAATTAAGGGATAAAATGATAAGTGGGCACAAGAGCCCAAGTAAGAATATTGATACCTCCGAGTAGATTTCCTTCCTTTACTCCCCCCTCCTCCCCTTTGAACAACTTTGTATATTCAAATTTGCAGTGCACTTTGGGAAGGAGAGGGTACCACAATAATGTTTAATCCTATTACTAATGCTGATTTTAGAATCTACTTGTCTATAAAGGCATGATAGGGATCTTAATTACCGTCTCCGACATGTATTTGCCTGAAATAATTATTATACTTCATTCCTACAGAGACAATGAGATAAAAATCTAATTTGGTTTTATTGGCCTTCTCTCCTTCAAGAAATGAGCTGCTTCAGAGGGCTTTGAAGTAGGTCCCCTTCACAGATTAAACCCCTTGAAAGTACATGAACAGAGAGGGAGGGGGAACTGGGGGACTGGAGTAATTTACATCCCAGCAGCCGTAGAATGGGAATCAACAGTGCTATGAGACCTACATGATGGCTGAGAGGAAAATGTTGAGACATGCAGCTCAGGATGGGGGTGGGGTGGGGGCAGGGAGACTGCTTAGCAACATTTTTTTTTTGCTCAGGAAACAGCCAAAGGGTGCACTAAGTCAGAGGAAATAAGTAGCAAAAAAGCTTCCCTAATCATATTTTCCAAATAAAAAATGTGCACTCCATTGGATAAAAGATCATCAGATGCTTAACTGTCAGTTGGCTAACAGCCAAGCTTCAGCCATAAGGATTAGAGTTAATGGTAAAGAGCTTGGGGAAAGACTGTATACATTTTGTTTCCCCTTCAGCATCTCTTTCTCTCCTCCTCTTCCTCCGCTGAATCATTGATTTGATATAACAAAGCAGAAGGTTATCACCAGAGGTTTAACAAACTCAAAATTCCAGGGATAGTTTTAAGGACTTTGATTGAAACAAATAATTGTGCTGGGAGCTTCAAGCAAGATTTGGGTTTAGGATATAGATCCCAGGTTGGCCCCATAGAACCACAGCTGTGAAAGAAGCTGCACTTCTGTTCTTATAAGATCATGTGTTGTGCAGAAGTCTACTTCCAAGAAAAATGATCACCCAAAATAAAGAGAAAAAACAACAGAAAAAAATGTTCTTGCGTATTTTCACATTGCAACGACCCTGAGGCACCCAGTGCCACCCATTTCCTGATAAATGAACTGTCTGACTCTGGATTGTGATTTCTGCCATGTGAATGCACCTTGTAAAAGAACCTTGAAACACTGAGAAAGCATTCTGTCCTTTTGTAATGCAAATTTTGAGCAGCATGGGATTGGATGCTGACATGGACAGTAGTGCCAGTTCCAGGTTTTTGGAGGACCCTTGGGTAAGAAGCTTTAATGGATTTATTTCAGTGAATGAGAACATTCACAAGAGTGTGTTCCTAGCAACACACTCTTCCCCAGTGTGTTGCTAGAAACATGGGAAGCTGCCTTATACTGAGTCAGACCATTAGTCCATCTAGCCCAGTATTGTCGACACTGACTGGTAGCAGCTCTCCAGGATTTCAGGTAGGATTCTTTTCCTTGCCCTACCTGGAGAAGCCTGGGATCAAACCTGGGACCCTCTTCATGCAAAGCATATGCTCTTTCATACTGAGCTATGGCCCCTTCCCAACTGCTGCTGCCGCCTAGTTGCTTCCAAGTTACACCACCTCCTGGAGAGAATAGCATCGTTATCACATGGGCAGTTTTAAGCACACCCACCTCGACTTTACTCCACTTCTTAAGTGCTGGGCTCACATGACGTTGTCCCCGTCCTGCTGCTCTCCCGCCCTGAGGTCGCAGTTTCCAGTTTCTGTTTTGATTTAACCCTGAACAGGCAAAGTCCGAAACAGACAAAGTTCAACAGGCCAAACTGAGGTATCGCAGCAATACCAACCATGTGTGTTTCAAAATGCTAGACTCGCATAGGAAACAGAGGGCGAAGCCACAGAAGCAACCCGGGGGGAAATAGTAGGTATGATAAAGCCCTAGCACATGGTGTGCGGTGAATGCGCCCCGTCTTTTTACCTTCTCCTTCTCACTGCATATTTGCTCAAAGAGGAAGAGTGGCATGGCTTTTTAAACCTGTAAAGCTCCAAGGTAGTCTGCAAGATACTGTTCCTCTCCATTTTAACCTCATAACAACCCTGTGAGGTAGGTTAGGCTGAGAGTTAATGACTGCTCCAGAAGTCATCCAGTGCATTTTAGCCTTCATGGCTAAGTGGGGATTTAAACCTTGGTCTCATGAGTTACAAAATACAAAGAATCATAACTTCAGAGATATGATTCAATGGCCTGCTTCGCACGATCACAACTACCCATCATGGCTTAAATAAGCCATGGTGGATTGCAGCACATGATGGCCACCATTGTGAATATTCCAGCTGTGGCAGGCAGTCACTGTGGCTTATCGTGACATATGAACCCGGGCAGGGTATTATGTTGCTGTGGTTAATAAGCAACTCAAGCCCGTGGATGGCTTGGCCATGTGAATCGGGTCAAAATAACATTAAAAAAAATAGCAGCACCACACTGTAGTAATCTGTATCTCACTTTAAAACCGCTCAAATACACTGTAGTAATCAGACCGTTACAAGGGTAAATTTGGAACCTTTTAACATAAAGTGTTAGATCAAGGTTCCACCCTCTGAATTTTTCCCCAATCCTTTCAGTTTCTGCCCAGTGCATTGCAGCAATAAAGAGACGGGGGGGGGTGGGGGGTGGGGTGGGTACATATAGATATTTTTAAAGCATAAGTGAATATTGAAATGAAATTAAAAACTGATGTCAAAAAGCATAGCATTAATCAAGCCTACAGAACTTTGATATGAGGACTCAAAATCCAGACAAAACACTGTTAAAGGATGCAACTAAGTCTTATTAAAAGCCTATTAGCTCATCTGTTGTGCCATTCCAGTGATTCATCCCACACATGCTGAAATACTGTCATCTGTCAAATGACCCATCGTCTGCCTGGCCAGAAGTGTATAATGCAATCAGCAGGACCTCTCATCTACTTATGGAAGTATGAGCTTGAACTTACCAGGAACAAAAAAAAAGATCATGCAATATTCAAATAAAGTTAACTTGCAATTCTAATCCTTCCTCGTACAACTTGGGGTGGGGGTGTTGATTCAGCAAAAGATCATCCACTAGGCTGAAAAGACTCCCCTCAACCCACACCTTCACCCTCGTAGAGCCCCCTTCCCCAGTTAGGATTGTGTTGCCCAGTTTCATAACCAAAAACAAATCAGCATAAGACCAGCGGTGGTTTGTATAAAGACACAAAATAAAATTATCCATCAGTTAGTTTGGGATGAAACTCCAAAATAAGACAACCTCGAGAGAAGCAAACAGCTATTAAAGCGAATCGGCTCATAATCTGGCATTCCCAAAGCATGAGGTTTGCATTGCTGTATTATGCAGCATGAGAAACAGTGTGTCTCACTGCTGTAGAATTTAGCCACATCCTTTATGGCTAAACCATCAGCAACCACTAGAACTAAGGAACTGAGAATCGCTCTGGTAAAGTGTAGCCCTGCTTTCTAATGACGGGAAAGCCGTAAATGTAAATAACATTAAACAGTCCTTTTAGCCTGCAATCTACACACTTACCTGACAGTAAGTCCCGCTTATTGTGACTAACTCTTGAATCAATATGCATAATATTGCTCTGTAAAACACTCTAATTCTATCCCTGCAAAACGCCTATAAAGAAGGAGCATCCCACAATTATTTTTCTATCACTTATAGACAAAAGAGAGGCTGCAATATTCGTTCAAGCATGTAACATATTTTGACCTCTATTTCCATCTTTGATATAGATTGAGTACGTACATCAAAATACTACGTGTTTCCCAACTACGCAGTGACTTGTGGTGTTATGTCACATTTCAGTGTGCATTTACCTTATCCAGACTCAGTGGGGAACTACATTTAAACAGAAAATTAGCCCAAGTGAAGGAGAGAATAGCCTTGGCTGCCAAACCCTTCACTTCACCAACCCATTATTTATTGATTTTATTTAAAGCATTATTTTAAATCCTGCTTTTTATAATATTCCCATTCCCAAATAACTCAATGCTTGTGTGCTCTTCTGATGTGGAAGCACTGAAAGGGGCAGATGATGAGTTTGTGCCAAACTTGCAGATGAGGCTTCCAAATACTTCTCCAGGGTGTATAACCTAGTAGAGATATTGTGCCATCTGTACTAAATATCCATCAAAATGCAATACAACATGCAGATGAGCATTTTTGCATACACACAAGGAGATCAGAAAAGTCATCCAGGCACTGTTAGAAAGGTTATGTGGGGAAGATTTGTGGGGAAATGGTTTTCAGTAGTATGCATGAACAAATATTCCCTACCCACCCCAAACTGTAGAGATATACATGCTCGTCCTGACCTCCGTACCTATAATTTCAATCTGCTCCCCTTCCATTAATTCACCAGTCAGTGATCTTTTTGGGTCAATGGAATTTTGAGAGAGAGTTGTGGGTCTTGTCACAAAATGGCTGCCATCGTGGGCATGACCAGTGGCCCAGAAAGCTAACTGGTGTGACTAAAAGTCAAGTAACTTGCCAAGAATCTAAGTACAAGGCAGAGGTGAGATCTGAGCTCCAAAACACAAAACCATTCTTAGGAACCGAAATAAAACTGGCACTGGAGGGCAGAACTTTGCTTTGCAGCAAGTCAGCTTCCCGATTAAAATACTTAATTTTGTTTATTAAAAAAAGCCTTAAGAAATTTCAAAAAAAAAAATCAGAGGAGCAGGGAGCCTGGTGGGCACCACACTGGAGATCTGAATAAATCATTAGGAATGATGGCTGAGAGTTTGAAGAGGCTTCGGATCCTTTCCACTCTAAGCAGCGATTATACTGATCTTTGCAGTTATTAGCCTTGGGTGGTGGTAGAGTAGAGGAAGGCTTGACTTCCACTTGCACATGTCCAAAGCTATCCATGAATAAGATATGGCTGAGCACTTTCAGAAGAGCCACCCACTATGAAGGACCAGGGGAAGAACATGAGAGTACAGAGGAAGCATGACCTCCATGAAGGCCTGTAGCTCTGATATCTGTGGGGCTATGAATCCATTCTGGGTTTCAGCCAGAACAAGCCAGAACTCTAATGGAGCTATCCAAGAGCTATCAATAAATTGCACCAGCATCATAGACCATGATCCTTTACTAAACAAAACTGCCAAGTGTATAGGATCACAACACAGCTCATAAATTCAGGTTCAATATTTGAACACAACTCTTAATTCAACAGGTATATATTATATCCCTATAATTGGACTTGGAAATGTTCTAGAATAATAGAAGGAGCCCTTTCAGCCTACCCAGTTGTGAACTCCAACAACTCTTGACACTTGTCTTGTTTCAGAGCATTCCTTCCCCCTCCCCCAAGAACTTTTTTCAGAGGTTGATCCTTCACTACCCACCATGCCCAACATCAGAGATGAGCAAAGTGCTGAACTGCAAGTCAGTAGGGGAAGGGCCGTAGCTCAGTGGTAGATCACCCCTTTTGCATGCAGAAGGTCCCTGGTTCAATTCTGACCTGGTGATAAAAGAGAAAAAGTAAAGATGTTTGGGGAGCCCTGGATCTCTGCCCCATAACTAGGGTGGCTATGTGTCCATTTATTTTATTTTTTTCACAGAGGACAGCCCTGTATTTGAAGGGCTGTGCTGCTAATTCCAGTTTAAATTTATTTATTTATTTATTTATTAAAACATTTATATCCCGCCCTATATCTCAGGGATCTCAGGGTGGCATACATATAAAATTGTACATATAAAAGAGAATAAATACACAATATGAAGAAGCAGAAGAACTGTTGCCATCAACACCACCTGGACAGCAGACTGAACAGGCAGGCACACAGTTCATCTTGTCGCACTTCTCAGCACTATAGTGAGATGTAACATATTATTTCTCTTTCTATTAAAATTATAATAATTATTTCTAAATGTGCATATATACACATATAAATTAGCACAGGAACATTTTTATGCACATCACTGTCCTCTTGTCCTCTCCTTTGATGAGGTGTTTCCTCTTATTTGGCAATTCATAAATGACCACCCTACTCATATCTCTCCAGATTGTCCTGGAGGACCTCAATATCCTTGCTTAGTAGATCTAGATTTAAATCTCCCCTCCATCATGAAGCTCATTGGGCCAATCACTATCTCACAGAGTTGTTGTAAGAATAAAATGGGGAGGGGAGGTAAGGCTACATTCTGAGTTTCCCTGAAGGAAGGATAGAACGTAAGTGTAATAAATTAATAAAATCAGACCCAGGAAGAAATACAAGTGTGTCCATGGCAAGGGCAGAGGCTTAATAAGTGTGGGGACTGGGTGAAGACTAGGAGTACCATTACATGGGGGGAAATTTTGTTTCTTTATTGTCGCTTCACCGCCTGTGCTTTTGTCCCTCATTACTTCCTCTTTCCAAAGAGGAAGTAAACAACGTGCACGTGGCCCAGTCAGTGGGCCATTTTCATCATGCTGCTTCTCCTGCACACAGCAAGAGATAGTGGTAAGTTTCATCTCAAAAATAATTTAGATTTACTGGGGTCTTTTTTGTCATGCAAAGAAGGCTAGAAGGGGCAGGAGGAGGCATGCAGGATACAGGCAAAGTCATGAGTGGGACCCGTGAAAATCCGTGAGTGCCCAGTAAGGAGCATGCAATAAAACTCCCACATGTACCTGCTGAGACCCTGATGTCATCTTTGGAGGCTCTTTGATGGCTGTAAGAGAGAGGGTCTTTTCAGCATCAAGAGACCAAGTTCAAGATTTTCATGGCTCTTTTATCAATTCCTGTGCTGTCTGTTGCATTGCATTGCATTTTATTCTTTTAAATATATTTGTGTTGTATGTTTGAATGGCATTTTAGCCTTTTAACTGTTTGTAATCCTTCCAGAGAACACTGGTTATTAGGTGGATTAAATAATAAATGAATGAATGAATAAATAAATAAATAAATAAATAGGAATACAAAATGTAGAATCACTATCCATTGTCCATCAACCTCCCAGTCAATCCTATGTGTAATTACTCAGAAGTAAGTCCTACTGACTTCAACGGTATTTATTTTTAAGTGTGCCTGGGACTGCAGCTTTGTTACCATTTCCTTTTGCAGATGTTTCTTGCTAGGAGGCTGCAACCAATCAGCAAGGGGCACTTCTACAGCTTATTTTCTATGTTTGAGCAATTGGAAGCTCTCACTGCATAGCACATATCACCTGCAGCTCATTGTTCTTCCCAGTAGAATTTAGCAACATTTTCTGAGGAAATCACCCCTCCCACGCAGTCATTTTTCTGTGCCTTGCCTTCCCCACAGCCTCTGTGTAAGAGCCATAAACTGCATCTTCTGTTCCCTTAAAATTCTGCAGTAGATTCCATTTACTAATACTAACAGGAAATCCCATGAATCTGCCTCATGGCCTTTTACTGACTTCACAAATCCAATTGATACAGACAGAGCCAATTTCTGAAACTGCAGCTGTCTACATTTACAAAGCTCTAACTGTTAGATAAGGAAGTGCCAGCTGGAACAAGAAGTTTCCCTTACTACTTTCGATGCCATATTCTTTGCCAAGTGGGCAGCTGTCAGCTTGGGTGGTGGCAAAAAACGACATAAATGGGAAACCCCAGGATCTGATCCTGCACCCTCATCCCAAAGCAATGTTCTGTTGTAAGTTTTCAACTTGAACCAGCAGAGAATGAGAAATAAGCTAAGCCCTGACTCTGAAGAATCAAGGGACAATTGTGCCTGTGCCTTAGATTCCCTGCATGCCATTGTGTTCCCTACAGGCCAACAGGAGGAAAACATCAGAGTCCTGGATGAGAGGCTATTCAGCCCACAGGCCAACGTAACCCTTCTCACTCACGCTTACGGAATAAAAGAAAAAAGAGGCGTTTAGCAAAAACAGGAACGTTTATACCTGGGTGCAGATGGGCATGATTGCTGTGGCTTAATTTTATTTATTAATTAATTTCTTTAGTTATTTAAAATTATTTTTCAAAATCATATTCTGCATGTGTTCTGAATGGTCCATATTTGTGATTCCAAGATATTTTAGTGAGAAGATCCTAGATGGTAAGGCCAAATCTACACCAAGCAGGATATAGAGGTATGAAAGTGGTATATAAAAGGCAGGAGCCATACTACTGCTTTATAGCGGTATTGAAGTGCACTGACAACTGTTGGAGTCCATAAGACACATACCATATATACCACTTTCATACTGCTTTCATAGTGCTATATCCTGCTTGGTGTGGCTCCTGACTTTTATATACCGCCTTCATACCACTATATCCTGCTTGGTATAGATCTGGCCAAAGAGATAGTCCTGTAGTTGGGTAGAAACTCCAGCTGTGTCGTTGGTGACAGGTAATTTATTTTTGAGATAAGCCAGAGAAACAACAAATGGAGTTTTAAAAAGATAAATGTAACACATGAAATAACTCAAGTGTTTAACTCACCTAACCTTTCTCCACTTGTAATTAAACCTATGCTTTGCCATTAATAGCCACCCACACACAAACCAAAAAAAGAAAAAAAGAAAAAAAAGAAGCCTGCCAGAAGATGCTTTGCTCAAACTTCGGTGAATCTCCAAGGAAAGGGCAGTGACCAGAATTCTCTTTATGTATACTTTTGACGTACCACATAGCAGATCACAAAGATGCTTCTAGAGGTGGGACATACAAAAGAAGTATGGTTGCCCAACAGAAGGGCAGAATATCAATACTTAGGTTTGGTAGTTTCTCTGTGGAAGACAGAGCAGATAGAATCATAGTCAATACAGAAGGGAGAATTGCAACAGGTGCCACTTTTCCATCCTAGTGCAGAGTGACACAAGAACCTCATTCATATTGCATAATTGGACAATTCTGGTATCCCACTGAGTGAAAGGCTCTCCAAGGATACAGAAGTACTTTTATCACTTTTATTTTCGAAAGCAGCAGTTTGAAGCATTTCACCTCATAGCAATTTTGTGAGGAGTGTAATTATTATTCTCCTTTTACAGATGGGAAACTGAGGCAGAGTATGATTTGCTCAAAGGATTGAGCTGAATGCCCCTTATTTTCCCTATCTCAATCACAAGGGTAGGGTATATTTTGTTCATGTTTTGCTGGGCATCTAAAAATTATCTGAAAGTTTTGTACCCTTCCTTAGTTTTGACAACAGTAGTGGCAGGGCAGCAGCAGTAGTTTCTTTTATTCTTTTTTCTCTCTCTTTTGAAATTTTAGTCTTGGAGCATTGGAACTCTTCCTGGTGGCTGGAAGTCTTCAACTGTCATTTTGATTCCCTCAGAGCACCTCTGGAATTATTCTAACATGGGACATAGCTTCATCTGAAGGTAGCTTCTGGAGGAAAAATGGCTGCTACCAGTAAGGGCCGCCATTTTCCCCTCCAGAATCCACCTATGAATGACCCTGCATCACAACATAGCATCATTCCAGGGGCACTCTGGAAGGAAGAAAATGATGTTTAGAGGTAGGGATCTGTATCGTATCGTTAAAATGTACGATAACAATACGATAGGGTCGTTATCGTGCATGTGTTTAATGATGACGATACGATACAAAACCCTACGATAATCATTGGAGACGATAATTTTGGGGCAATTTTATCATTTTATTGAACTGCCTTATAAATATACCTATAACTTCTGTATTTTAAAAGTTAGAGGCTTGAAACTTGGTCACAGTGCTTATGGGGTATGCCTAAGTATGTGTTTGAAATTTGAGATCGATCCCTCCAACCCTCGATTTTATATGAATTTTTAAAATATCGTTTCTGTTCTGACAGGTCTGAATGAACGCATGTGGCGAGCTGTCATTCTGATCTGTCAGAACTGAAACGATCTTTAATAAATTCATATAAAATCGAGAGTTGGAGGGATCGACCTCAAATTTGGCACATATGTGTAGCAACATGTGCTACACATATGTGCAAATGTGAGATCGATCCCTCCAACTCTCAATTTGATATGAATTTATTAAAGATCGTTTCAGTTCTGACAGATCAGAATGACAGCTCACCACGTGCGTTCATTCAGACCTGTCAGAACAGAAACAATCTTTAAAAAATTCATATAAAATCAAGGGTTGGAGAGATCGATCTCAAATTTCATACACGTACTTAGGCATACCCCATAAGCACTGTGACCAAGTTTCAAGCCTCTAACTTTTAAAATACAGAAGTTATAGGCATTTTTCTTTAAAAATAGGGCTGCAAAAATATCATTTTTTCACCATAATTATTGTGAAAACGATACGGTTCACCTACGATATGAATGAAGACGATAATTTTTTGGTCCGAAATGATGATAACGATCAACGACAATATTTTTTTGGCGTGCACACCCCTAGTTAGAGGCTTCTATTTATCAGGAACATTTCCAATATTCCAAGTTTTCAAAAAAGAAAAAAAGAAAGAAAAAATAAAATGAACTACTGCTTTGGTGCTGCCATCCATAAAGGTAAAGGCTCTGAAAAATCTCTTCAGAGAAGCCTTGGCTCAACACTAAATACACTTAAGTCAGTTCATAACACTGATAGTCCATAAACCTAAGTCAGCGAATTCAACATCCATCTCTATGTACACTGGGCCACATGGGCTCTCAAATGAAAACTGGAGATGAATGGAAGCACCTGCTTCTGTTCCAGAAAAGTTCTTTTTGGGTCCAGGTTTTCATTCTGATGTCTGGTGTCGAGTGGCTCCAAAGCCTTCTTCAGTGAAGTCAGTCTCCTTGCTGAGCATGCATGGAGATCTCCCACACCTATGTGGCATGATGCCAGAGACCTCTGTATGCATACAACAATTTGTGGGGGATGGTGTGTGAGTGGTGGATCATACCATGCCAGGTGGGCGGATTATCATACCAAGGGCCTACCTAATATGCATCCTGTTTTAGAGGTATGCTGCTGCTGAACATAGAGGTCCCATTTCACTCTCATGACTAATAGCCAAAGTGAGGATCACTGTGCCTCAGAAACCTCCAGAAGTGGGATGGAACAGCACCAATTATTGGTGAGTTCCCACTCCATTCCATCTCAGTACTGGCATGGTTAGATTTGCAAGTATGCAGCCGAATTCTGTCCGTGATGGAAATTGGTTGGCAACATCTTATAAAATCACTCTGACGACGATAGAGTTCTCTTTTCATAATCCGTACATTCACGCTTGTAATTTGCTGCCCAGGGGAAAAAAAGGGTTCTTGAAGGGAATAGTAACCAGTGGTTGAAAATAAGCAGCCAAATCGCAAGCTGTAAATAAAGCACTACATGTGTTTTAATGGAAACTTTATATATGGACCCATACAGGTTGCGTCTATGGAAAGTAGCTTGTGGCTTTGTGGGATTCCTAATATAAATATCTTTGACATAAAAATGACTATCTTAGAAGGCAATGTGGATGGATTGGAAAATACTTTCTTGTATGCAGACCAATGTAAACTATTTAATAACTAGGGAGAGACTTCTACACATTTTCTGAGAGGAGCCCTTCACTCCCACCCCCACTCTTGCCAAGCCTTCTGCATCCATGCAATCTTCTACCTCTTTTTTTACAAAATTGATTCTTCCAGCATAGTAATCAGTTCCAAGGCTTGCCTTTGGCTCAATGCAAATTGCTTCTTCTCTCCTCAGATTGCTAGCTTTTTATTCCTTGAATTCTTTTCATAATGCCATAATTGCAACATTAGAAGACGAGCTTAAGAGAGCCACTTCTGAGTGCCAGGCCCACATAATAACTTAATTAAATAAACAGAAATATAATTAGTATGTAAATATTTCCTTTCTTTAATTCCTAGATATCCTGAGAGCATGGTAAGTGAGATAAAAAAAATGAAGAAACAACGTTCAGCTGTTCCCCTTTTCACTGTATTTCCAGTCCTGCCTGCTTCAATGGCAATGAACATGACCATTTTTTCTGTCAAGACAAATGTGTCCTTGAACATGAAAGGCTATGATAGCTAAATGTGTTTATCACTGGAAAGGAACCAGGAGGAGTAAAATGTTCTGTCATGTATAACTGCTGAGTTCCTTCCTCAAATTATGTGTAACCAACCGTTTTCTCTGAGAACATAATGCTTCACTTTTGTAAAGGAAAAGATGAACAGATTATAGTGTCTTTTGACACGTACACCACAACAGATACCTCATGGAGCTGCCCTAATGAAGTAAATGAAGTTGGGTGACCTTTCTGTTTTGTGACAGAGGCACTGTGTCTTATTTATTTATTTATTTATTTATTTATCTTTCTATCTAGTGCATCTATCTAGTGCCAATGCTCCAAAGGCAATACTAAATTTTTATTATTATTATTATTATTATTATTATTATTATTATTATTACAAAATTGAACAAAAGTCCTCTCAGGGAAATTGAAATTATTTTCAGGAACTGATGGCATGAGCTGCCTGTCCTGTCCTTCTCCCCTTCTGGCTTCCCTCAGGGCACACAGTCCTTTAGTAGCCCTGGCAAAGGTGCTGGAGGGGCTGCCTCAACAGTCCTCTCAGGCAATTGATGGTTTCTTCAGCAGCTGGCCTACAAGCTAGCCTGGGCTTCCTGGTTTCTTTAATAGGTACAAGAGAGGTATTTTTACTTCATGGGGATATGGTAGAAAAAAAGGCTTATTTTAATTCATCAAGTAAAATTTATCATCATCTGGGGTAAGATTATTATTCAGTCCAGAGTCTCCTGCAGTTATTTAAAAGTTTGCCCACTTTTTTTTTTTTTTTTTTTGCAAGAACCGGTCAGTGATCAAGTGGTATCAAACAGTGTCTTCACCAATATTGTGTGATAGAACAGAAGGCCTATCAGCACATTCTGAACAGCACAGACGGAAGGACCCCTTCCTTAAGTGCAACCTTCCTTTCCTTCACAGAGCACAAAGTTGGGATTTAAGCCATTGTTGTTTTCACTTTTTTCTTATCACCTTCTGAACTTACTTCCCTGAATGCTTTATCATTAGAGTAGACTTGACAACTTTATTTAGGGTGACCAGATCGCCAGGGGTTTCCCGGTCCTAACTGGGAAACTGGGGCGGTCCGTCCCAACCGGGCCCAGGGCGCGTTTACCCGGAAAAACAGGCTCCCGTGGAGAGCTCTGGAAAGCCCCAAAGAACATACGTCCTGCTCTGTCCCGCCCCTTTCCTGGGATGAAAAGGTCTCTTCATGCTTGAATGAAGAGGCCCTTTCATCCTGGGAAAGGGGCGGGGACGGAGCAGGACGCACATTCTCCAGGGCTCCAGAAAGGGTGGAGATTGCCTACTCTAACAGCGGTAGGCAAGCACCACGCTTACTGGGGCCCTGGAGTACGGCCAGCCTGCTCTTCCCCCGCCCCTTTCCCAGGATGAAAGGGCCTCTTCATTCAAGCATGAAGAGACCCTTTCACCCTAGGAAAGGCACGTGTGGAGCACGGAGCAGCTCGCTTACCTGCTCTCTCCTGGTCTCTCGAGACTTGTTTGAGAGGCGCAGCAATCTCCCCGTGCACCCAAACAAATCCAGAATGCAGCGTCAGAGGCAGCAGCAGCAGCGAGGGCCCGGGGTGAATAGTTAAGTAGGTGGCGTAATGCTGGTGGGGGTTGGCGCAGGTGGGCAGCGGGTGGCGCGGTTGTGGGGCTTGTGGGGCATGCATTTGTGGGGTATGCGGTTGTGGGGGGCATGGGGCAGGCGGGCGTGGGGTGGGAGTGGTGCACGTAGGGCAAGTGGGGTGGGCGGCGGGTGGAGCAGTTGTGGGGCTTGCGGGGCGTAGTTGTGGGGTGCACGAGGTGGGGGGGCATGCTGCTGACATGGGTTCGGCAGATCAGGGCAGGGGTGGTGCATGTGGGGCAAGCGGGGGGGGTGCGGGGCGGCGCAGCTTGGCCCAGTGCTGCACATGGAGCAGCGCAGCGTGGGGAGCATCCTCACCCTGTGTCCTGGGGCATTCCTGGCACACCGGGGCATCATGGTGAGCGTTGCGGCTGGCCCAGCACGGGGCGGCCTGGCCCAGCACAGCCTGGCTGGGTGTGGGGCAGCCTGGCCTGGCCTGGAGTGTGGCATGTGGGACTTCAAGCCCATGTGGTGGCCTGGCCCAGTTTGGCGTGCAGACGTCTTAGTCTGGCCTGGTGCGCAGCTGGGGCTGCCTGAATGTGATTTTATTTATTGTTGTTTAGTGAACTTTTCTTTAATATTGTATGTGTGTGTTTTAAAACTATTATTAGGTTTGCCATGGGTGAGTATGCTGGTGTGTGTGGATATTTATTTAATTTTCAGTCTTGGTTGTGTGTAGTCATTCGGTTGGTTGTTTTTTGCCTTAGTGCTTGTCTGGATTTTTATTATTTTTCCTTGGGTGAGTATGTGGGTGAGTGTTGTATTTTTAATATTATTTTATTGCAATGGGTGTGTGCATGTTTTTGTGTTATTTTGCATTGTGTGGGTGGTTTATTATTATTATTATTATTATTATTATTATTATTTTGTCTTTGGTGAGTGTGGGGGTGGATTTCTATCCCCCCCAGTTAAGTGTCACTTTGGGTGAGCGTGCAGGAGTATGTAGATTTTAGTTTTTATTGCCTTTGGTGAGCATGAGGTGTGTGTGGATGCTGCTACTGCTGCTCTTACCTGGGGTGTGTATGTCTGTCCTCTTTTGTATCTTGTCATGCTAGGCAGGGCTCCTGCAGCTTTAACTGTTGTAATGTAGAGGGAATATCACCAGGCGCTGCATGCATACAAGTGACACTTGATAAAATTCTAGACATGTTGCCTGAAAGCAATTTCACGTATATATCACAATGTATATAATGTTGATGTCTAACATCTGCCCCACGTCTTTACAGCTACTCACTATTTCTACACAGCTTTTCAGATAAGGAAATACATGTTTGTCTTAATTGTGTGCTGTGAAATCAGACATGTGACCAAGGCTATGTTCGGGTGGGCATGCCCCTTGGGGCTGGACCCACCCCCTGGGGGCCGGACATGTCGGTGGGCATGCCCCCTTCAGGCGGCCATTTTGGACCTGGATTTTGGTTCCCAAAATCTGGTCACCCTATTTTTCTATCACTTCATTTCAATGCCTGGGAGGTTGCCAGAACAAAGAGTTTTAAACAGTGGGTGAAAGTGGGGGAGGGAGAGAGAGAGAGAGAGAGAGAGAGAGATCTCATGTGGTGATGTGTTCCATAATCTGGGTGCAACCACAGAGGAGGCCTTTTCTGTCATCCCAACCAATCACACCTCAGACACAGAGAAGGGCCTCCACAACAAATTTTAGGGAAGGGGCAGTCCCCCAGGCATCCTGGACCCAATCTATAGGACTTTAAAGGCAATCACCAACACCAGTGGTGTTGTCAAGGTACAGCTTTGGGGCAGAAATGCAGGGCCCCGAAATCAATAGTATGAGCAGGAGAGCCCCCAAATGCAAGACGGCTGGCTTACCATATGTTGAACATGATACACATTACCATCTAAAGAGCCCCACCACGCAAAAAAAAGTAAGTCCAGAGTCTAAAATGACCTAATTTATTTATTTATTTATTTATTGCATTTTTATACCACCCCATAGCCGAAGCTCTCTGGGCGGTTCACAAAAATTAAAACCATGAAATCATTTTAAAAATATAAAACAAGCCACAATCTAAAAACACAAAATAACATACAATATAAAAAACAACCAGAATAAAACCAAGCAGCAGGAATTAATACAGATTAAAATACAAATTTAAAACAGCAAGGATTAAAATTGAGTTAATTTAACTGTTAAAATAATGGGAGAATAAAAAGGTCTTCACCTGGCGACGAAAAGAGTACAAAGTAGGCGCCAGGCGAACTTCTCTGGGGAGCTCATTCCACAGCCGGGGAGCCACAGCGGAGAAAGCCTTCCTCCTAGTGGCCACCTGCCTCACTTCCTTTGGCAGGTGCTCATGGAGAAGGACCCCTGTAGATGATCTTAGGGTCCGGGCAGGTACATATGGGAGGAGGCGTTCCTTTAGATAACCTGGCCCCAAGCCGTTTAGGGCTTTAAATGTTAGTACCAGCACTTTGAATTGGGCCCGGACCTGGATCGGCAGCCAGTGAAGTTGGAAAAGGACTGGCGTAATATGGTCTCATTGGCCAGTCCCCGTTAACAATCTGGCTGCCCTGTTTTGTACCAGCTGAAGTTTCCGGACCGTTTTCAAAGGCAGCCCCACATATAACGCATTGCAGTAATCCAAATGAGGGCTTATGAGAGCATGGATAACTGTAGCTAGGCTATCTCTGTCCAGATAAGGGCGCAGTTGGTATATCAGCCTAAGCTGGTAAAAGGGGCTCTTTGCCACCGAGTTCACCTGTGCCTCAAGTGACAGTTCTGGATCCAAGAGCACCCCCAAACTACGGACCCGATCCTTTAGGGGGAGTGCAACCCCCTCCAGAACAGGGTGAACATCACCTCGCCAGACAGACGAACCACCCGCTAACAGTACCTCCGTCTTGTCTGGATTGAGTCTCAGTTTGTTAGCCCTCATCCAGTCTATTACCGTGTCCAGGCACTGATTCAGAACAGCCACTGCCTCACCTGGGTTTGTTGAAAAGGAGAGGTAGAGCTGGGTGTCATCCGCATATTGGTGACATCTCAGCCCACATCTCCAGATAACCTCTCCCAGCGGCTATAATTGCACCACTGGCCAATATTTTGAATTGTGCCACTTTTAATTGAAGAAGAAAGAGCTTTAACAAAGTATGGTGCATAGGATTTTTGAGGAGGAGGTGGTTCCAGAAACTAATGCAAAGAGTCAATTCTTGTTTTAGCTGGCATAGAGCACAGGAACCAGGGTCACATGATGAAAATGGAGATAAGCACTAGTACCTGCGATGTCTGCAGATCATGGTTCCATTAAAAGTGCAGGAGCAGTCAACAACCTTAACAGGAACTGTTCAAGTTATGGGCCTGGTTGAGCAGCTAGGAAATGGGCATGGTTGAGCAGCTAGGAAATTATAGCCATTATGTATTTATAGAAGCCCTGTATGCCAGAGAGTTAATATCTATCAACCACACTTAAACATGAAATACTGTAAGTCTCATCACATGGGGGAAAATCACTTTTTCTTATCGTTGCTTCTCTGGCCCCACTTTTGTCCATTACTTCCTCTTCCTTCCTGGAGAGGAAAGAGGAAGTAAACAAAAGCCACATGGCTCATTCAGGGGCAATTTTTATCACGCCGCTTTTCCTGGACAAAGCAGGAGATCCGTTTTTAAAAAAAAAGTCGGATTAAAAGGGGTCTATTTTGTCACGGAAAAAACTAGCAGAAGGAGTGGGAGGTGTGCAGACGACAAAGTCTAAAAGATGCGCAAACATCCATAAGTGGGCAGTAGCGAGCGTGCGATAAAACGCTCGTCTGATGATGCCCTATCGCTCAACCTAACCTATCATGTGGATAAAATGGGAGGAAAGAAAAGGTAAAAATGTAAGGGAAAATATTTTCTAATTGGCCAGAAACAGCATAAATTCTAGCAGGTGAAAGTTAAGGAACACTAGTTATAAAGCAGGCAAAGAAAGCTAAAGATCTAAAATTTGTTTTCAGTGGCAGCAATCTTTATGTGATTAATTGGTTGGATTAATAGATTAAAAACTTTGCATTAAATTAGAAAGCTGACCCAATGAATCCAGCAGCAGATTATTTTTAAAATAATCTGCATATAATTTGCATTATTGAATAAAATCTGCATTTATTTGCATATGATTTCAAATAGCTCTAAGAACCTAAACAGCAGTGTTTTTCTTCAGGCAGGATTTTAGATGTTTAGGTGTTTAAGTTTGCTGAACTAGGTTTTAATCAGTGAGTGTTGTGTATTCCTTATTTCTTTTTAATTGATGTGTTTTAATTGTTACAGTTATGTTTTAATTTCTTTAAATTTTTTACTGTACTTTATTATTATTAGCCACCTGAGCAGTATTTTTAGTTGAAAGGTGGGATAGCAAATAAATGAATAAATAAATGCATCTTTTAAAAGTACAGGAGGAGCACTTATGAAGTATAGGGATGTTGCAGAGAAACTGTATGTAATGTATGTATATTTAATTATTTATTACATTTCTAATCCACCCAATTACAAATATTTTCTGAATGGATTACAGAAAATTAAAATACTAAAATGCCACAGAACAGTTATAAATAAAATATGCACTACTGTTTTAGACAAAAGAAGGCATCAGAGAAGTACCTGCCTACACTTGAATTATTATATTCAGGAGAGAAAGTGAAGAACTGTCGAGGTTTGACATGTAACAGAAAATTACAAATAGATTAGGGTGCAATTCTATATCCACTCACCTGGGAGTAAACCCCATTTAAATTAATAGATCTTACTTCTGAGTAGAAATATATAGGATTGTGCTGTCATACTAGTAGGGCCAGGTGAAATGCAAACATTCTAGAAGAAAGGTGACACAAACAAGTCATGGATTTTATTTTATTTTAAAGGTAGCCGTGGTTCTCATATATAATATACTGTAGCATTTCCCCAATCTGGTGCACCCTAGATGTTTTGGACTACAATTTCCAAGATTCCCAACCATTGGCCATGCTGGCTGGGGCTTTCAGTAAAGGTAAACAAGGTAAACATGAGTCAGGTGTATGATGTGGCGGCTAAGCAGACCAATGCAATTCTAGGCTGCATCAGCAAAGGTATCGTGTCCAGAACAAGAAGTAAAGGTGCCACTCTGTTCTGCTTTAGTCAGACCTCACCAGGCGAATTGAGTCCTAGTTTAAGAACGATATCAACAATCTGGATTGTGCCCAAAGAGGGCAACTAAGAGGATGAAAGACCTGGAGACCAAGGTTGTGTAAGAAAAGGTTAAAGGAGCTGGTTATATGTAGCCTGGAAAAGAGATGACTAATTGGTGATATGGTAGCCATCTTCAAATATCTGAAGGGCTGCCACAGAGATGATGGAGCAATTTTGATGAAAACAGGACTTGAACCAATGGGTTGTAAATAAATAAATAAATAATAAAGGTTTTTCAGCTAAACGTTAAGAAGAATTTCCTGATGGTAAAAGCTCTATGACAGTGAAACAGACCACCTCAGAAAGTGATGGGCTGTCCTTTATTTGAAGTGTTTAAGTAGAAACTGGCTTGTTGGTCATTTACTAGGGATGCTGTGCAGTGTATTTCCTGCAGTGGCAGCAGGTGGACTAGATGACCTTTGAGGTCACCTCCAATAGTACCCAATTACTGTTTTTTTCCAAAACCAAACATATTATTTACTTCACTGTATATGAAACTCAATACTGATGTGTGCATAGTGAATATAAGTTGAACAGTTATTGGCAGCAGACTTTGCTCTGTGAAAATGAGGTCATTTGATTGTTCCTCCAAAGCACAATTTCCACACCACCATCCAATCTACTTTGCAGTGCCATGCTCAATGATAGTTAAGATGCATCCTTCAGCTTCAACCGGTGTTGCTCTGAACTTTGGATCCTTTCAACCTGCATTCTTAAACTTGTCAATTGGGAGATATGATGTGCCCGTGCCAAATACAAATACAAATCCCACTGAACATCCATGAAACTAATACAGTTATCATGACGAGTTAGGTGTTAGATGAAAGCGAAACAAAAACATTGTACAAACTGAGCCTTTTCCTGGGCTCTTTCTTGGTTCATGGAGCAAGTGGTGTGGAGGGGCTTCTGGAGAACAGTAGCAACAGGTGCTTACTTGGACACTCAGAATGGCCTTCTTGAGCAACAAAAGAATCAGGACTAGCAAGTTACAGAACACTAATTACAGCCAAACACTTTCCTTGGAGCTTCTGGCAATAGCTTCCTTCATTTCACAGTCTAATCCCATTATTTACAGCTGACAGCAGTCTCTCTCTCTCTCTCTCTCTCTCTCTCTCTCTCTCTCTCTCTCACACACACACACACACACACACACACACACTGCATATGCCAAAAACCGTAATGACACTCCTTCTCAGTTTCCTATATCAGCATTTCTGGCCATTTTCCCTAAGACCTGACACATAGGTATATGAAATTAATTCCAAGCCATAGGAAATGTCTTCCCCTTCTCATCCCTCTTTAGAATGCAGCTAGTTCCCCCCCCCCATACACACACACACACACACACACACACACTCCTCATTCATAAGACTGAGTGCACGTTTTTTTCGTGAATCGGGTGTTTTGAAAGAATCCGCTGATGAAATGTCTCACATCACTGTAGGGGAAGTAATGGTGTAATCAGGCACAGAGCTTAAAAATAGATGTCGGGAAGCAGCAGCTTTGTTCCTCAAAGGGAAAAGGAAGATCATGCGTTACCGCTGAAATTCATATGACCTATTTGATAAAGCAGCAGTGTGTCCACATTCCTATAGCAGCAGCAGCAGCACTCTCTCACACATGGATGGAGGAGGGCAGGAGAGAAAAGGCACCAGAGAAAATTGTCAGCTAGCACAAATTCCAGCTGTCGTCTGCACTCACTGCTTCCTCAAAAGGCTTTAGTTCTTTCCCTCCTAACATAAACCTGTCAGTTTTCCTTCAAACAAGTTACGTTTCCTAAAAGATCAATGAAAAATGTCTCTTTTTCTTATTACAGTGTATACTATGGAGGGATCTGATGGCTCCAGACAGGATTGGAATACTCTTTGTTTTTTGTGCTGGGGGGAAAAAAACACACCACACGCACAATACCATAACATTTCAGTGGTGCAGCTTTGCATGTTGGATTGGTCCTTTCACCTCCCACTGCAGTAAAATAGACATGTCCGGAAGAAGTTATATTTATGCGGGTTTGCATTGTGCACTGTTTGGTTGTTTTGAAGTATTCATCTTTCTAATCGACATAATAATGCCTTGACTGAATCCAAATATGTAAGCTCCTAAATTAATGAGATGTCCATTGCCTTTCTGAATGGTTCTTCCATTCACTATGTACTCTTTACAATCATTTCAAAACCACCCCAGATATTCTTAGCTAGGAAAGCCAACAATATAATCTCTTCTACTTTAGAAACTTCTGTTCATGCAGTTACTTTAAGAGATGTAGAATTTATAGATGACCTGCTTATTTCCTGCTATCTATTCTCTTTGTATCCCTGTCCACAAACATATATAAAGATTGCTCCTACTAATCTGAGCAATTTTAAGTAAAGCTGTACTAGTATGGCATGCATAATATTTTATCATTCTGAAAGCACAATTGTTCCTTGAAATAAAAGTGACTTCCAAACGAGCTTCAAGTGTGATGGCAAATACTAGTCATCTGTAACAATCGCCCAACCTCTGCATGTAGTGGAGATATGAAACAGGGCCTTTTCGAGGATGCTCCCTGGTTGTGGAACTCCATTTCTGCTGTCCTTCAACCAGCAGGCAAAGTTCACTTTATTCAAGCGGACCTTTGGTATGTAAGTGGGTCTCTTTGACTGGCGGTTGCTTTTACTCTGTTATTGTGTTTTTACTTGTTTCGGGTATGTTTTTCATGGTTTTTAATTGTGCTTGTTTTATTGTTTTTACCAAGTTTTGTAAGTGATTGTAAGCCCCCTTGGTCACATTTTTGATAGGAAGGTGATGTACGAGTCAAATAAATAAATAATGCAGGACAACCCTTGCTTCTAGAAGACAGCCTTGTGGCTGGGAAATCACCACGTTCTTGTTTGGTTGTTTGCTGGAGACATATTCTGCGGGAGGGCAGCAGTTGGAATTCCAAAAGCAAAATTAAAATAAACTCGACATTCATGTTCTTTTAATCAAATGGCACAGATAAGCAGTGGCAGAAGATATAGAGACAACAACATTTGGGAGGAAGAACAAGGGATTAGTAAGTAATGACACAATCCAGGCTTTAACAATATGCAGAAATGGAACAGGCCCACACAGAGTCTCTCCTAGTAAAGGATTTGGAACTGACTTGGACTGTCCTTCCTACAAATAGGGAAAAGCCAACACCCTCATTAAATTCCAACCCCTTAGAAGGTAGAGCAGTTCTGCGGCTATCCTCAACACAATCTTCAAAGTTGTTCCCTTGTGTCTGGTAGGTCTTTCAATTTGGGGTGGGAGAGCCATCCAAAGGCCACTATTCAGCAAATGTTCATCAATAAAACCACTGAAGTGTCCCACTGATTCAGAGTTACATAGTATTGCAAGCAACCACTACTGACCAGGGTAGAAGAAAGTTAGGTGGCCATTTGTCCTCTTTCTCAGAGGACAGCCTATTGTTTGAAGGACTGCCAGATGACTGTCCTCTATTTCAAAGGAGTCCTCTATTTGAAGTCAAATCAAAGTCCACTTGAAAGATAAAGAACCATCAGAAGAAGGAGCTGGGCCATTGAAGTTGCCCATCTATAGCACTTGATAAAAGGAAAGAAGTTATTTGGCATACAAGAAAATGGCATGAAGTTCAGAGTACTGTTATTTTACATAGGATTGCAACCATATGTGCTATTTCAGTGATGTCTATTGAATCCAGTACAAGGTTGCAATCCTATGCACACCTACCCGGAAGAAAGTCCAAGTGAACACAGATGGAACCTACTTTTGAGTAAACATATATGTAGAATTGCAGTGTTAGATGATTGAGGTTCACAGAATGAGTGCTCTACAATTGTTGACAGTTTAAGAGATGAAAAGACAGAATCTGACCATATTGGAAACACAATGTTGAAACTAGATATGGACTGAACCTAGGAGGTAATTTGTAACTAGGCTCTAAAACCGGAGTTCCTATATGGCATCTCTTTACAACAGCTCAATACTTTCTGGTAATTGGATCGGATCAAGAAGCAAAACCCACCAGCATCATTACAGCCCTTGGGCAAGATAGCGGACAAGAGCAAGATAGATGGGCAAGACAGTGGACCTTCCAGATGGACTCCCAAGTATTAGTTTTAGGTAACTTCCCACAGATGGATTGGGTTGTGTATGAGTAAATGAGACCAACAAAATAAAGAACCAGAACTGTAATTTCTTTCAGACTATAATTAGCTGCATTTCCTTTTGTAATCTCAAAAACCTAAGAAGTGTGCAACCCTGTCATTGGAGCAATAGGATAATTATTATAGTACAAACTGTTAAAAGTAAAAATGTCCTTCATTTTTCTTTGATGTCTAAGAAAGAATAATTAATTCAAAGACATGCAAAAATTAGGGGAATTTAAAATACAAAACAAATGTAGTCTAGTCTTGTCAAGATACAGTGCGCCTTTTATAGACATTTTCTAGCTTGCCCCAACCACAATGGAGCCCCTGTAGCTTTTCAGATTTACTCTTCAGGGTAGTCAGTTTATCCTAGAGTACAGCAGCATAATTAAACTTCCCCAATTAAAATGGTTCTGACTTTAAAGGGCTCTTTTCTGCAGGCTTGTGCTCTTTATGTGAATTGTGTCACTTCCGGAATATGGTACATTAAAGGAAGGGGAACTCACTCTTTCACACAATAGATCCTATAAGACAGACTAGTCGAATGCTTTGGGTTTTTAAACCAAGGCTGGACAGAGTTCAGATTTGTTGGATCTGTTTTGTTTTTTACTAGAATCTCAAGATTCCCCAGCTCATGCCATGCCCACGCCATGGACAGGGTGCCTTTGAGCCTAGGAATGTGTTGTTCATACCAGAAGTAAACTGAGCTCGCAGTTGATTCACACATAAAAGTCCACTCCTCCTGGTTACCCCAAGTTCTTTTAATTTTACAAGCCTAATAAGGTGGGAAAAGTCATTTTGTTGTTGCCATTGTTAAACACTAGGGCGGCAGTAACTCTTGTCCATCTACTGAAAGTCATCCAGACATCTGCAATCTGCTCCACCCCTGTTCTAGACTACTCACTACTGCAGCTCTTGTGAACAGAGCCCATTCTTTAAGGGCTTCTTTCACTTGAAAGGAAATGCCAGCACAGAAACATGCATTGGGTTATACTTTGTTATGAGCAGAGTCTGTGGCAACCTATGGCAACTGTCTTAAAGTACTTTATTTAATTTGGCTTTGAGTCAGCCTGAGATTTTATGACATAAGGGGTGGCAAATCTTTTTCTGCCCAGAGGCCACATTCCAATTTGAGAAGGGACTTGAAGGCAGCATTCCAGCTCAGGGGCTGGATCCAAGGACAGAGTAAGAGGGGCCAAGGCAAAGTGGATGGGACCAGATGGAATTCTTACCAAGTTGGACATTTTCCCATCAAACATACAAAACACAGCTCAGTTCTGTATATGTCTACGTAGGAGATAGTCCCAGTGCAATAGCTTTCAGGCATGAAAAACACAGCCCAACTCCAAGCATGTCTGTTCAGCAGTAAGCCCCTGAGCAACAGTTTTCAACCATGCATAGTACAACTCAAGCCTGGACCCCTGGATCTCAATAACTATAGACCCGTATCAAATCTTCCGTTCTTGAGCAAGGTGATCGAGAGGGCAGTTGCTCTTCAACTCCAAGCAGTCTTGGATGATAAAGATTTTCTAGACCCATCCTTCTGGAATGCCTGGGGGGATTGGGAATTGGGGGCACTGTGCTTCAGTGGTTCCGGTCCTACCTCTCGAGCAGGTTCCAGATGGTGATGCTTGGGGATAGTTGCTCCTCAAAGAAGGAGCTGTTGTGTGGCATACTTCAAGGCGCCATCCTATCCCCAATGCTATTTAACATCTACATGAAACCGCTGGGAGAGATCATCCGGAGGCACGGGGCGGGGTGCTATCAGTACGCTGATGACACACAAATATATTTCTCTATGCCTTTGACAACAGTGTCAGCTAAGGATAGTATGAATGAATGCCTGAAGGCGGTAGTGGGCTGGATGAGGAAAAACAAACTGAAGCTGAATCCAGACAAGACGGAGGTGCTTACTGTCAAGGGCCACAACCTGGATTTGGAGGTGTGTCAACCAGTTCTGGATGGGGTTACACTCCCCCGAAAGGCTGTGTTTGCAGCTTGGGGGTGCTCTTTGATCCGTCGCTCCAAATGACAGCTCAGATAGATGCGATGGCCAGGAGTGCCTACTATCAGCTTTGGCTAATATGCCAGCTGTGCTCCTTCTTAGAGTTGGAAGACCTAAAACCGTTAGTGCATGTGCTGGTAACTCTGAGGCTCGACTGCTGCAATGCGCTGTACATAGGGCTACCTCTGTGCCTAGTCCAGAAACTTCAACTAATTCAAAATATGGCAGCCAGGTTGGTCACCGGTACACCTAGAGGTGACCTATTACACCAGCTTTAAAATTGCTCCACTGGCTGCCAATTAGTTTCCAGGCGAAGTACAAAGTGTTGGTCATTACCTTTAAAACCCTACATGGTTTGGGTCCAGGTTACCTGCGGGATCACCTTCTCCCATACAATCCGCTCCGCATGCTCAGGTCCTCTGGGAAGAACTTATTACAGTCTGCCAAGACTAGGCTGACAACTGTTACCCAGAAGACCTTCTCTTCTGCCACTCCCAGACTGTGGACAACCTGCCGGAAGAGATCCACCAATTTACCAGTCTTCTAGAATTTAAGAGAGCGATAAAGACTGATCTCTTCCGGCAGGCCTACCCAGGCGAATTTTAAGGCTTTGTTGATTTTAATAATGTATTAACTTTATAGGGTTTTAATCAGTTTTATGTATTTTATATGTATTTTATATTGTTTTTACTGATGTTGTTCCCAGCCTCGATCCGGAGGGAGAGGCGGGTAATAAATAAATTATTATTATTATTATTATTATTATTATTATTATTATTATTCAAACCTTAATTGCCCAGAAGGGTATTTAAACTTGAAATTCCTTTGAATTTCTGCTATCTCTGATCACTGATCAGAGCTAAGAGTAGCATTTCCCTGTACTGTGTGCTGAAGACAGGTAGTCTTTCTTGGGAACCTGCGGGATCGCCTTCTCCCATACAATCCGCCCCACATGCTTAGGTCCTCTGGGAAGAACTTACTACAGTCGGCCAAGACTAGGCTGACAACCGTTACCCAGGGGACCTTCTCTTCTGCTGCTCCCAGACTGTGGAATGACCTGCCGGAGGAGACTCGTCAACTTAACAGTCTTTTAGAATTTAAGAAAGCCATAAAGACTGTTCTCTTCCGGCGGGCATATCCAGTGGAATTTTAGAATGTTTTTAGGATGTTTTAGGATGTTTTAATATAGTTTAAAAAATGTGTGTCATGTTTTAATCAGTTTTATGTATTTTATCATAGTGTTGTTTCCCGCCTCGATCCAAATGGAGAGGTGGGTAAGAAATAAATTATTATTATTATTATTATTATTATTATTATTAGTCTCCAAAGATCAGAGATAAGATAGGATTTCCTGCATAGAATTGGAAGGAGAAGGGATGGGGCCTGTGGAAGAAACTCCCAGGCTTGATGGGGAACCTCTACTGGCTGCATCTTCCCATAGGCCACAGATTCCCATCCCTGCATTAAATGAAACAGAAGAGGTCAGTGGCACTGTCAGGTGAAGCTTGTGTCAGCAAAATCCAAGAACTTTGCAAATATAGCAACCCCTAAAGCCTCCTGTCCCTGCAAATTATTCTGCCCATTTTCTTTTGTTGCTCCTTATCCTTGGAACTCACTTCCAGAACATCTACCTCATGCCACCTCTTTCTCTCCATCCAGATCACCCTGTCACACTTCCAGTTTTTTCCATGAAACATTTTGCTTAGCCTTCACCCCCAACTGAAATCAGTTAAAGCAGTCAAACTGCTTTGCTCACATTCATCCTTTGTTAACCTTGCCACTTCCACCTCTCAAATCTCCGGCTGCCTTGTGGTGCCTTGCCCTAAACAGTTGTGCTTTTCTTTTCTACCGTAACGTTAATATTTAGGGATCTAATCTTCTTGGAACACAGACTTGACTTTTCTTTTTGCGTACGTTTTCTCTAAAGTCCTATGCCTATTGATGGCGCCATATGACTAACTAGCAAACTAGCATTGTGCCTGGCCCATCTGAATGAAACCATGCCCACTGGCACACCTATGTACAGCCCTTGCCACAGCGCACCCTTATAGTGCCCTGAAGGAGGGGTCTGACCACTCCTGCTCAGTAGTGGGCAGGTGCATAACTGCCCTTTGGCCTAGTCTCTCCTGATTTCAAATTGTATGGACTGAAGTGCTATCCTTTGGTTAGGGAAATCTGCCACCTAGTGACTGATGGTGGTACTGCAGTCTTCAAACACAGGCACATTTAACTTAACTAACATTAATTAATGTGTTTGAAAAGCAAAGTAACTCCAAGGTGCACACCGCTGGTGTCCCTTTAGTGTCCATGCCAAGTTTCAGGGGTCTTGGTTTCATGGTCTTGGTGCAAATCCTCTTTTATTAGTATAGAGAAATCTAGGCTGACCATATGAAAAGGAGGACAGGGCTCCTGTATCTTTAACAGTTGTGATGAAGAGGGAATTTCAGCAGGTGTCATTTGTATGCATGTAGCTCCTGATGAAATTCCATCTTCATCACAACGGTTAAAGCTGCAGGAGCTATATTAGAGTGACCAGATACAAAAGCGGGCAGGGCTTCTGCAGCTTTAACTGTTGTTGTTTTTTATATAATAATTTCATTAATTTTCAACATATAGTACATAAAATAAACACAATACATATACAACCCTCCACAACCCCCCCCCCCCGGTGCTCCCCTACCCATGAGACCTTCTTACTTTATTGTTTTATACATTTTCCCAAAATTGCAATGATTCTTTTGAAGGTGTATATCCCCTCCCCTTTACTAAAACATATTCTAGAAATAAACCCCAAATACTTCCAAAATCATTATTTTTAGTTAATCCCATCCTAACTTTCATTATACATGTTAATCTATCGTTGATTGCAATATCCCACACTCCTTTATACCATTCTTCTATACTATAATTCCCTTGTATTTTCCAACTTTTAGCTATCATTAATCTAGCCGGTGTCAGGAGATTGTTTATCAATTCTCTTATATTATTCTTACCATATTCTTTATCAAATAACCCTAATAAAGCTATATTTGGACTTATTTCCACATTCTTACCCAATATCTCACTTATCTCCTTAAAAACTCTTTTCCAAAAATTTTTAACATATTCACATGTCCACCACATATGGTAATACGTCCCCACATCCTGACAACCCCTCCAACATAACTTTGATATTTTCTTATCTATCTGATGTAATCTTACAGGAGTGAGATACCATCTCCAGATTATTTTATAATGATTTTCTTTTATCCTTATTGAAAGCAACTTTAAAGTTCTTAATTCCCATATCTTCCCCCATCTGTCCCCAGTAATTTGAATTTTTAAATCTTCTTCCCAGATTGTTTTCAGAATTTCTTGAGATTCATCCTTCTTTAACAATATCTTATATATTTCGCTTGTTATACCTTTTTTACTTTTATTTTTATTTTCTCCCTCCTTCTCTCTAGACTCAATTAGCTTTTCAAATCTTGTTTCCTTTCTACAGTCCTTATTTTCCTTTTTCCATTTTTGTGTCCACTGTTCCAATTGTAAAGTCTTAAACCATAATTTTTTTTGCCCTATTAGAACCTCTTCTATTTGCTTTTTGTCAACCAATCTCCTTACCCAATCTTTCACTTTAATATTTTTTTTCTCCCGCAATAGCCCTTCCAGTTCTCTTCTCAAATTACCTGGAAAGTTTTCCAGTAAAACCACTGGGGTCAGAGGGGAAATTCCTGGCAATAGTTTCTTCTTATACCTTTCCCAGATTTCTATGATATTTCTTAGGATGGGATTTTCCAAATTCTTCAATCGACTCTTTAGTATTTTACTAAAAAAAACATTTTGTAACTTTAACTCTATATCTCCTGTCTGCGTCTTTAACCATTCTAAATCCTCTTCCCCTACTATACTATTTATAACATATCTTAATTGGTTAGCTATATAATACATCGTTATATTCGGGAGTCCTAACCCTTCTTCCCTTTGAATCTTATACCATTTTGTCTTATTAATTCTTGGTTTTCTATCCCCATTACAATAATTATTTAGCATGCTTTGCCAACTACTTAATTCTACTTCTGTTATTTTAATTGGTAACATTCTAAACAAAAAATTAATCTTTGGTAATATTTTCATTTTAATTACCGCTATTCTACCAAACCATGAATGCTTTAATTTCCTATAAGCCTCTAACTTTTCCATTATTTGTTTTTTTAACCTACTAAAATTTATTTCCTCTAAGTTTCTAACTCTTTCGTAATATAAACTCCTAAATAACGTATTATATTTTTAACCTTCAAATCTAATTTTAAACTACACTCATCCCTTTCTACTTTATCATAATTAAATAACATCATCTCTGATTTCCCCCAATTTACCTGTAATCCAGTAACCTCTCCAAATTCTCTCAAATGTCAATAAAGTATCATCCGCAAACATATTAATTTTTTTCCCCTCCCCTCCTATCCCTTTCAGCCTCTCATCCTCCCTAATAACATTTGCCAATATTTCAATCACAATTGCAAATAATATTGGGGAGAGAGGACACCCTTTCTTGTACCTCAGGCTAAGGTAATTTGTTGTGTTAAGACGTCATTTACCATCACCTCCGCCTTATTGCTTGCATAAAACTGATTAATCACTCCCATGAACCTTTCTCCAAAACCAAATATCTTTATAATAGTTTTTAACGCCGGCCATTCCACGCAATCAAAGGCTTTAAAAATATCCAATGCTATCAACCCTGCTTTTAAATTACTTCTTTTAATAATATTTATTATATTTAGTACCCTCCCTATTAAATTTGGCATTTGCCTTCCTGGAATGAATCCACATTGATCCTTTTTTATATACTAATTTATAAAAGTGTTTAATCTTGTTGCCATAATTGCTGTAAATATTTTAGAATCTTGATTAATTAAAGAAATAGGTCTATATGAAGCTGGATCAGTTAAATCTTTATCTGATTTCAGGATTAATATTATCAACGAATGTTCCCACAATGGCGGGGTCTTCTCTCCCTTTATTATATTATTATATAATTTTTCCATTTTTGGTCTAAAAGTTCTTTAAATATCTTATAATATTCCGGCCCCAATCCATCAACTTCTGGAAATTTCCCTCCTTTCAATTTATCGATAATTCCCTCTATTTCTTTTCCCGTCACTAATGCTTCCATATAATCCCTATCCTTATTTTTTAATCTTAGCTTCCAATTTTTCTCTATATATTCCTGTATTCTTGTTTGTGAACCTGCTTCTGATGTATACAAATCCTGATAAAATTCCTCAAATTTTTAAAATTTATCCTTCATTAAATTACAATTTTTCCCCTTTCTATCTTTAATTGTTCCTACTATTTTTTTTCCTTCTTTGATTGCGTGGACCTTGCCAACATTTTAGAGTTTCTGTTACTATACTAAAAAAAAATCCTTTTCAAATATATTAATTCTTTCTGAACTCTTTCTATATCCTTTCCCTCAAGTTCTTTTCTTTTTGCTTGGAGTTGAGCATATATAAGTTTATCCTTATTAATTCTAAATTGTTCCTCTAATTCCTTAATCTCTTTTTCAATCTTTTTACTATGTGCTTCTTGTTGTCTTTTTAATTTGCACGATTCTCTAATACATATTCCTCTTACTACTGCTTTCATCGTATCCCAGACTATCCCCTGTGAGTTTATCCCTGTTTCGTTTATTTCCCATATAGTCTGGGCCCAATTCAAAGTGCTGGTACTAACATTTAAAGCCCTAAACGGCTTGGGGCCAGGATATCTAAAGGAAAGCCTCCTCCCATATGTACCTGCCCGGACCCTAAGATCATCTACAGGGGTCCTTCTCCGTGAGCCCCTGCCAAAGGAAGTGAGGCAGGTGGCCACTAGGAGGAGGGCTTTCTCTGTTGTGGCACCCCGGCTGTGGAATGAGCTCCCCAGAGAGGTTCGCCTGGCACCTACTTTGTACTCTTTTCGTCGCCAGGTGAAGACCTTTTATTCTCCCAGTATTTTAACAGTTAAATTAACTCAATTTTAATCCTTGCTGTTTTAAATTTGTATTTTAATCTGTATTAATTCCTGCTGCTTGGTTTTATTCTGGTTGTGTTTTTATATTGTATGTTATTCTGTTTTTTTAGATTGTGCCTTGTTTTACATATTTTAAAATGATTTCATGGTTTTAATTTTTGTGAACCGCCCAGAGAGCTTCGGCTATGGGGCGGTATAAAAATGCAATAAATAAATAAATAAATAAATAATTTTTCATTTTCTCCACAATATTTTTATAACTTAAAATTTTAGTGTCTAATCTCCACCTTTTTGCTTCTCTATAATCCTTCTTTATTTTAATATCCATACTCATTAATGCATGATCTGAAACCTTAATTACATCAATTTCACATTCCATAATCTTAGAAAGTAAATTCTTTGAAACAAATATATAATCAATCCTGGAGAAACTCTTATATTTTGATGAAAAAAAGGTATATTTTTTTCTTCCCCTTTTATTATTCTCCAAACATCCTTTAATTCTTTTTGAACCATTGCTTTTGCTAATCCCATTTTCCCTATACCTTTTATAATATCTTTATTTTTAATTTTATCCATCACCATATTAAAATCTCCAGCCATTACAATATTTGCATTCTCTACGTTCCCCATATTACTAAACACATTGTCATAAAATTCCATTTGCTTCTCATTTGGCGCATATACATTAACCAAAATATATTTTTCTTCCCCCAGGAAACAATGCATTATGATAAATCTTCCCCCCACATCCTTTACCACTTTGACAACATTAATTGCACATTTTTTTGAAATTATTATCGCAACACCTCTTGCTTTAGAAGTCCCAAATGCTTTCTCATATATGCCCATATTCTTCATTTTAAGTTCATTTCTGCCATCTTCTTTTTGATGCGTTTCTTGTAAAAAAAATTATATCAGCTTTCCTTTTATTCAACAACCCTTCGATCCTCTTCCTTTTAATAACACTACCCAACCCATTGACATTTAAAGTTATTAATCTTATTTTATTTTCCATATCTCCATTTTTAATTTTCCCTGTAGGTCTCCTAATGTGACACTATTATCCCCCCTCCCACCTCCCTTCCCCCACATATATCCCCCATTTCCCCCCTTCCAATCCCAGGTTGCCCCGGGCAATGGCTCATCTTCCCCTCTTCTTAGAACCCTTCAGGGGAGGGGGACGGCAGACACCCGACATGGAACCCAAACAGAACCCCCCTCCCTTGCTCTTCTTATTATCCCTCTTTAAACCATTTCTTAGTCACAAACTGCGTCCTCTAGCTGCCCCTTCTTCTTCTCTTTCTTGTTCTTCCTCCATCAAACCCAAGCTCCTCAGCAGATCCATTCTCACATGATGTTATTCTCTGTTGTTTCCCCTTGTAGGTAAATCTCAGAAATACTGGATATCCCCAGCTATAAACAATTGAATTCTTCCGCAGAATAGTTGTACACAGCTTCACACTCTTCCTCCATTGGATTGTTTGGTAACAAAGATCCTGATAGATCTGTATCTGTGAAGATTGAAACATCAATTGCCCAGCACTTCTAATAGTTTGCATCAATTTATCTTTTTTATAAAAGCTGGCGAATCTTACAATTATGTCTCTTGGGGCCATCCCACTCCTTTTAGGGCCAACTCTGTGGATCCTCTCAATGTCTTCTTCAGCCCATGAACCTTGAGAGTCCATCTCCTTAATCCATTGCATGACCTTGTCTTTCAAAATCTTTGAATTTTCCCCTTGCTGTTCCTGGAAGAATCTAATACGTATATTCATTCTTCTGTCTCTGTCTTCCATAGAGATTAAATGTGAGGCCCCCTCCACAAGGATGCGCTTTTGCGCCCGGTTCGGGGATTATGCGCATTTTCGCGGAGGCGCATTTACTCCTAATCCCTCTGCACGGGAGGCGGCGAGAGGCGGCGAAGCGCATTAATTGATGTCCAAAAAGCGCTTTACAAGAAGTTAACGCGCATAATCGCTTGTTCACACTGCGAAAATGCGCTTTAACGGCCGGAGCAAAATAAAAGTCGCTATTTAACGCGCATTCGAAAATGCGCATTATCGGGGAGATAGCGCGCCTGTACGCCCGTTTTGCGCTCCGCTGGTGTGGAGGTAAAATTTATAATGAGCCTTCAAGGCTCATTAAACGTCTCGCGTGGAGGAGGCCTAAGTCCATATCATGTAAAAAAAAATCTTGCACATCTATCTTCTCTTTGTTCTGCCCTGATTGTTGCTCCAAAGATTCAAATCTGTCATTAAACTTTTGAAGACTGCTTTGTAATTCCGCTTGAGAAATCTGTACCTTCTTCACCTCTTGCATAAGCTCTTGCTTCTGTTTCTCTATCATGCCTTGAATGCTAGCCAGTAACGCTTCAGATGACATTGACTCCACTTGTGGTTTCGTTATCTTAGGAACTGCTCCTGTCTTAGCTCCATCTTTATGATTCCCACCTCCGGATGTCGGCAGTCCTGTTTTCCCGTTCGTCATAGCTGTTACTGAATTTTCTGAATTCTTTCTAATCAGGCGAGACCAACTTTTATCTGAGGGGTGTTCTTTCACTCTTGACCACTTTTTTGGCAAGGTTTCCTTACTTTCCCCCCCTTTGTTGGTCATCAGACATTCAGCCAACAGTTACAGCATTACAGCTCTCTACTGCCTCTTATTAAAGTCTCTGCTAATTAACTAATTAGCAAATACTGTCCAGAGTCCTCCGTAAGTACAAATTCTTCTTTACTTTGTTTAAAATTGTATTAACAGAGATATGCGCCGTTTGTTGTTCCAGTCCCAGCTTGGCTGTTCTCCCGACTCGTTAAAATGCCAGGCAGCTGGTTTATCTACAGCCTCACAATTATCTTCTTTTTATTCTTTGAGAATTCCCGTACTTAACATTTATCTCCACTTACAGTTTGAAGTTTTCTTAATTGGGATATTCTTCTTTTTCTTTTATCTCCTAAGGGGGAAGAGACAATCTCCGTCCATTTACTCCATAACGGAAGTCCCGCCCCCCAGCTTTAACTGTTGTGATGAAGAGGGAATATCACCAGGTGCTGAATGCATACAAATGACACCCACTGAAATTCCCCTTTCAATACAGCTGTTAAAGATATAGAAGCCCTGTCCTCTTTTCATATAGTCAGCCTAGAGAAATCATATTCACCATTGCACTTTAGGAAGGTCTGTAGCTCAGTTGTAGAGCACATGCTTTGCATGCCAAAGTCCTAAATTCAATCCCTGCATCTCCATCTAGGGCTGGGGGGAATCCATGTATGTCAGGAAATGCTGGATCTGTGTGTAGCTGCCCCATTTGGTGAATCGCTGAACTACAGGTGGCGGCCTTCTCAGTGAAGCAACCTCTAACTCTGGACCTATTCCACCCACTCAAACTATCCATTCGATCTTCCTGAGCAGAGAAAAGTACATAAAAGGGTAACTGTTTCATATGAACAACAAGGTCTTGCCGAACTCTCACATGATTATGCATCCTTAATTTGTTCTCTGGTCCTGTCTTTGTCTTTGGGCCTATCTTTCAGCTTGCTCCTCTTTCTGGTTTGCTCTTTGGCTCTAACTGATTATTTGGCCTTGGTTACTAGTGTGTCCCATGGTTCCTTGTCTTCAGCTCCTAGCTCATCTCAGTCTACTGACCATGACCCAGCCCTGACACTGTCCAAAACTCTGAAGAGTTGCTGCCAGTTGGTATAGACAATGGTGAGCTAGATGGTCAGACATGGTAGAATAAGACCTGTGTTCCCACAGAATTAGAAAATGTAGCATGAATATTTGGAATTCCAACACACCCATATCTCTATGCACAGTATATTATTATTATTTTGTGGCTGGGAAAAGCCTCTGTCTGAACATTCTGTAGAGCCACTGCCAATCAGTGTAGATAGTGACCTGGTTCACATGATATGACAAACCACCATAGGTGATCACCATGATGGATTGTCATGCTGTCTGAAGCTGCTGCAGTTTCTGTAAAGTGGCTTATTTTTCATGAACAAGCCACCCTGAAAGCCGATGGTTAGTTGTTGGGTTGTTCAGGGTGGCTTGTTTGCAGGGTGGCTTATTGTGATGTCCAAACCTGGCAGGGTGCCTGGCAATAGCAGCAAAACCTCTGCATCTCTTCATGATTTCGCTAGTGCTGCCCCCATCTTCCCTAATACCTCGTCACTGCCCTCCATCCTGTGCTCATAAAAATCAAGAAGAAAGGATACTGGAGATTGTCCTGAACGTGTTTGTGACCATTATTATCATTATTATTCTTTATATCTTTCTTGCTCATGGCAGTTTTTCTAGACGGACATGACGGGATTTGCCAAGTCATGCTGTCTTTTATTGATTCAGGAATTTCCTGACGATTGAGCATGTTTCAATTATTACTGCTTTGTGGATATTGGTGTGGATGTATTCTGGTAGGCCCAGTTTCCAGAGGTTTTCTATAGAGTTTTTTGATGTGATGCCGGTGACTGATGTGACTAATGGAATAATTGTGACCTTAGTTCTTGCCATAGTTCTTTGACTTCCATGGCCAGTGGTGTATATTTTTCTCTTTTCTTCTTCTTTTCAACAACTTTTTTGTCATTTGGTATTGCTATGTCAATGAGGTATGCATGCTTTCTTTTTTGTCTATGACCATTATGTCTGGAGGGTTGCAATTGTTCTGTCCCAGTATATTTTATGATCTGCATTTTCCAAGATTGTTTCAGGTGAGTATGTACAGTATAGTGTAGGCTGTTTGATAAGGTTGAATTTGATGGCTAGTTGTTGGTGAAGTATTTTTGCAACTGTATTGTGTCTGTTTGTATAGTCCATTCCTGCCAGAATTTTACATCCTCCTGTTGTATGGTCTATTGTTTCTTGGAATTGATGGCATTTCCTGCATAGATCTGTTGTTACACTGTTATCTTTTATTATGTATTTTTGTTAGTTCTTGGTTGCTATAACTTGATCCTGTATAGCTATCAGGAATCCTTCTGTTTCTGGAATTATTATTATTATTATTATTATTAGTCTTGCATAAGCGTGCACATTAGAAAGTCTGCAGCTATGCAATTTGCATAATTTCCCCCTCCACTTTACTGCTTTGCCTTGAAATTTGATTTATCAATCCCACTTATTGCTCTGCCTTGAAATTTGCATATCTTTACCAATCCTTGAAACCTGTCAAATCATATCTTATAGCTAACAGTGGAGACCAGTGGAGGGGAGTGACAAGCATGAGGTGTAGGGATAGCTGAAGGTGGCTGGCAGCTGCAGCAGAAGGACCATTTCGAGCAGGTATAAATGGTAGTACATGAAGCAGCCATTAAAAAAAAAGTTGTTCACTAGCAAGGCAAGTGCTGAAGTGGAAGATGAAATTGACAAGGACATTGATATACTGGGCTAAATAGTGGGCAAGCACTTTTGCGCACTTATGCAAGACCCCGCCCCTAGAGAGAGAGAGAGAGAGAGAGAGAGTTTGTGAACGCATTATGGACTTTAAAAAATAATTTAATTTGGTTATCTAATGTGGGGGTGGGGGAGTTTTCCTTGATAGCCAGCAGCTCCAGTGGACCAATTGCAGAAACGGTGTTGATGTAGGACTGAGGAAATGAGGAGTTCTGCCACAAAGGTGACTGGGAAACATACCAGGATCTAGGAGGAGGACTGAGGGGCAGGGGAAACAAGCCACGGAAAGCTGCGGAGTGCTTGATCATCTGTCAGTTTAGCGAGTAAACAACTAACATGATGTCTTATTGTCAGAGTTGCTTAGCATGACATGTAAATTTGCCCAGTATTGAACTAGGTGGACCAATAACCTGACATAAGGCATTTTTTTTATATTCCTGTGATGTGTAATGAAAATATCCTTGAAATGAATAGAGCCAAATGCTAACAGACCATATCTGTACTGTATTGTTGTTGTTGTTGTTGTCATCATTATTTGTATCTCACCTTTTGCCCAATGCTGGGCCTCAAGGCGGCTTTACAAAATTAAAACATATACAGTTAAAAGCTATTAATAGAAATATACAAAAGTTAAAAATATAATTAAATAGGTTTCAATATTAAAACATTTCAACATTTAAAATACATATTACATTTTAAAAGTCTTAAACATAGATGGAGGTCCACATTATTCAACAAAGGCCTGCCAGAATAATAACTTTTTTGCTGACACTGATGTATGGCAAATAACTCCAGTTTTTAATCTAATGGTTGCTTCCTGTTAACTTGCTCTAAGTAAAAATAAAAGTTCATATATCTTTAGTCTGGACCCATGTTTTGTCACACTCTATCATACATTGTGTAACAATTGGTTATATGGCTTTTAGTATAAAAGTCTTCAAATTCTGTTATTCTGATATACGAATTTTTCTATCATTCTAAGATTTCCATATGATTAAGAGAGTGGCTACTTGAAAATGTTGTCTTGATTTGCCATGTGATATAAAAATGTATTCTAAAACTCTACTCTAAATGAAAATATTATATTTTGTGTGTGTGTGTGATCTATTTTTCCCCCAGGATAAGTTTAGAATTCACCTCATATTTAGCAGATTCACTTTACCATGCCATACATCATGATGTATTCTCAAGGTACTAATCAATAGTTAACCAATAATAGTTAACCACCCTTTTGTTCATACAGTTAGAAGGGATGAAACATAGCAAGAGCTTATCTGTTTTTCAACTTATCTTATAACACAAGAGCCTAGTTAACAGTAGAAGCTACTTGAATGTGTGAATGAGCCATTACAGTTCAAATACCACAGATAAATATTCATATTACCTCACATCACCTCATATATGATGTTTTTCACCAGTCAGTTCACACATTCACGTACATATATTTATTTATTTGCCGGGTTTTGATTGTTGTGTTTTTTATTTATCCTGCTTTTTAAATTGAAATTTTCAAAGCAGCTGACAAACAGCTTTTTTTAATAAAAAGATTCTAGATTAATTTATCTAGAGTGATGCTAGCCTGAGCTGAATCCACCTTTTAAATATCATATGAAAGCTTAAAGAATTTCACCCTTTAATTGCTCTGTTTGTGTAAACTAAAAACTGATTGGTATCACTTAACAGTCTTCAATTGTTATGAAGAGTTCATATCAAGGTGACAAGACAGTGGGCCAATTCACACATCACGATAAGCCACCCTGAAAATAAGACATGGTGGGTTGGTGGGTTGCTCTCTAACCCGCATTACTTCTGACAGACAATTGGGCGCTCTGCAGTTTGCCATGGCTTATTTCCCTCTTAGTCCTCATGCACATTCCTGGCATGTATCCCATGGACCTTTCCAGCACAACTCCTCTTGTATCCTCATCCCTACAAATGGAAACTTTTCCAGCTTCCTGCCCCACTCTGATCTTTACTTCCTTGCTGGTCAATTTTTCCATTTAGAACCTTTCCCCCCCTTCCGTTGAGATTTTATTATTGCTGAATAAGACACAAGCTGAGACAGTTGAATGTGCACAAATGAACACTTGCAAATGACATCATCATCATCATCTGAACCCATTTGCGTACTTCTGAAGCACCAGGAAAAAGTTGCAGAAAGCTTATGAGCATTCCCAAGTGCCATTTCAGTATTGGTGGAGGTGAGGACATCACTGACAAGGAAGGCTGAAGGCTGAAGGTGACACTAACAAGATTGTGAGGAGCAGCTGAGTCTTTCACTGCTCTTGCCAGGCAGTTCTGTAGCCCATGCTAAGAAGCTGCTGACAATCCATGCCGCCAGGTTCACACGTCATGATAAGCCACGCTGAAAACAAGCCACCCTCAACAACCCAACAACAAGCCATGGTTTCTCAGCATGGCTTGTGTATAGTTAACAAACCATGCTGAAGCCTCTTCACTGGGTCTGGATATCACTATAAGCCATGCCGACACAAACAAGGCTCACAACCCACTGCATTTATCATGTTGTGCGAACCCAGTCAGTGAAAGCCACATTCATAAGTACCCAGACTTTCAACAACATAAACACAGAACTCTGACCTTCTGATAATTTAGAACAACTAACCATGGGTATTAGTTGAGTGTGGGTTAGTGTGTCATGTGAACATCTCCAGTGTGGGTTGCTGTTGAACTGTGAGGTGTTTGTTGAATGGTGGGGTTAGTATGTTGTCTGAACCCAGGACATTTTCTGCAGGGTGGCTTGTTAACCATGCAGTGTGGCTTGTTTTTCTCAACCAAGCCTCGTTGGTAAGCTATGGTTTGTTGTTGGGTTGTTCAGGGTAGCTAAGAAGCCACACTGCATAGTTAACAAACCACCCTGAGGAAAATATTTTGGGTTCAGACAGCGCACGAACCCACTGTTCAACAACAACCCACATTCAACCACTGTGGGTTGTTAGTGTGTTGTATGAACATCCCCAGTCAGTGAAAGCTACACTCATAAGTACTCAGATATGCAAAGTCATAGTCATGGAATTCTGACCTTCCAAATACTGATTTCCTATACTTATTGTTGTGCATTGCTGACACTGTTCTTTGCAAATATACCCTATAAATGAGGTATTTGACTGGCCAGCCTTTGAAAACTAATTTGTAGCTTGTTACATATCTTTTTTTTACTTCTGAATTGGCAAACCAGAATTCAGATGTGCCAATAGGTCATTTATTTGTGAAGATGGAGCATTAATATTTCCATTTCTATCATTGCAGCCATGTAATAAGCAATGTTACGTTCAGTGCACTGCCCAATTTACACATAACGTTTTCTACTCTATTAGCTGTCAGATCTCTGTAAAGTGCACCTTTCCTTAAAAAAGGTGGGGGAGGAAAGGGGGGGAAAGGGAGGGACCAGATACAAAAGAGGGCAGGGCTCCTGCAGCTTTAACTGTTGTGATGAACAGGGAATTTCACCAGGTTTTGCATATATACAAATGACACCTACTGAAATTTCCTTTTCTATGCCCTGTCCTCCTTTTCATATGGTCACCTTACCTTAATTCAAGTACTGCTGCCTTCCTGTCCTATGCCTGTGGCAGTAAGGAGCTAAAGGAAAAGAAATCACATAACCCAGTGCATACAAGCCAAATTGCTCTTGCACAACATGTAAGCCAACATTACAAAATGTGTAACAGAAATAAAACAATGGAGTAATTAAACAATTAAAATGAGAGCTCAGTGAATCTGAACTAATATACAACCAAAGCCTTTACACCAAAAGATCATATTATAGTTAACTGCAATGGCAGTTACAGGTTCAGGACAAATTCTGGAAGCCGTTGAAGGAAAAAGTACAGTCTGCTGGGTCATTTTACTATCTTGATCAGGGCCAGATCTACACCAAGCAGGATATAACACTTTGAAAACATTTTGAAAATGGTATATGGAATGTGTCCTGGGACTGAACAGTAGTCAATACCATTATAAACAGTTATAAAGAGTGGTGTAGATCCTGCCCAGATAACAGGTAGCAGAGTTTTTTTTTAAGGCACATTCAAGTTACAACCCATATAAAACATTCCCAATAAATCTTGACTGTAGAAATGTATATAAAGGATGCACCCATAGATACTGAATCAGATACAATAATATACAAAATATAATTTGTAAAGTGAATAGAGATAGCTGAGAAATTTGTTTCAGTTCAGGGTTTTATAAAAATTGCCAAAATTTGCAAATGTCTTCATATTTGTGATGGAAAGAACTTCAGATCTTTTTTTAAAAAATACCTAGAGTGGGAGAAACCAAAACTGAGAGATTCATTCATCCAGGCCCAGAGTTTTGAGTAGTTAGTTCTTAAAAGTCTGGGTCTGAATCCTTCTGAATTCGACCATATTATTACCGAATTAGCATTGCCACCTCCTTTTCTGGAGAGGCTTCTCATCTTTAACAGCAAAGATGAGGGGGGCGTGGCTATGATCGAGTCAGGGTAAAGTCGCAGATCTTCTGTCCTCCTTAAAAAAGCTATGAATTAAGCACTAATTCCTTATTGTAAAGACTAATAAAAGGCATGAAATATTGTCTGGAAGTGAATAATTGCTGAGGGCGATCTGGAAACGAGCGAGAGCTGGCTGGAGGTTGTTTACTGATTGCTGCAGTAAAAGTGAAAGTGACTACGTGACTACGGAGAAGGAGAGTCGCCATTAATGAGGTAATTTATGGACTTATAATAACACAGCTTGCTTGACTTAAAGGATTAACAGGCATTATATATAGACTGGAAGTGAACAATCTTTGAAGGGGGATTTGAGAGTAGCAAGAAATTGCTGATTGTTGGCTGTTCCGGCTGTTCCCTTTGTTCCGGCTGGATGCAAAAGGGGTCTAAGGAGCGAGACGCCATTAGTGGATTGATTTATGGACTATAATCGGCAGATAGCCTGTTTATGGCACACTTGGAGGGAGTTTGAGAAGAAGTTAAGTTAACTCCCAGTGAACTGAAGTATTGGCTGCAACGTAGAGACATAAGTGAGAGGCCTCCAGGCAGAAGAGGGAGGAGGGAATTTTATGAAGAAGCAGAGACGGCAGAAGCCCTCTATTCCCACCCCCGCCTGGGTAAGACCTGTAAGAGAGAGAGGATCAGATCGATTGTGGCATAGGCTGACCCGAGTGGAAATGCCGGACAAGCAGACTGGGAAAAAATCTCCCGTTAAGGGCTCTGTTTCTTCAGAGCCAGCTGCAATTCCGAAGATACCCTGAGGAGGGCAGCCAGACCCAATGGATGAATTAAAGGATGACATAAAAAACATGCTTATTGGATTGGAACAACGTTTGGCGAAGCGCATTTCAGATACGCAGACCGAACTCATGGAGGGTTTAAAGCAAGTGGTGATGGATGTTGGAGTGCTCCAGGCAGATACTAAAGCTCTGGCGGGAGTTTGTAAGAAACAGGAAGTCCAGCTCTCTCAACATGAACTACGCCTTATCGCTATGGAGGATCGAGACAAACGGGCTAATATTCGCATTAGAAAATACCCAGAACAAGAAGGAGAGACTTTAAAAGATTTAAGAGATACTATTTTGACATGGATAAGAGAACAACTTCCAGATGAGGCCTGGGAGGAAGCTGATCTTGAACGGGCGCATAGAGTTGGTTCTAAGCGTAAAGGAGTGCTTCCAAGGGACATAATTGTTAAATTTGCAAATTATTATAAAAAAGAAAAATTTATGCAGGCAATCAGACGACAAGCTCAACCAAAGATTCAAGCAACAGCAATAGAAATTTATCAGGATTTATCGGCGCACACCGTCCAGTGGAGGAAGAGTGTCAAAATTTGTACAGCAGCATTGAGGAAGAAATCGATAACCTACAACTGGGGATACCCAGTATTTTTGAGATTCTTCTGGCAAGGGAAGCAAGAAAGAATAACATCGTGCGAGCAGGGAATCGAGTTGTTGGAGAAGCTGGGCATAATCGATGCCAAGGATCTGGGAGAAATAGTCCAAGTGGAAGGAGCAGTTGGAGGTTCCAGAGATCAACTAGAAGGAGCGGTTGGAGGTTCCAGTCAATGAAAGGGATTAGAGGGGAAAGAAAAAAAAAAAAAAAAAAAGGAGGGGAGGATCGGACTTTGCTCTGTGGGTTGGGCCGTGTTCCCCCCCCCTGAAGAGTTCTAAAATAATTGGGACCAGAGCCCAGATGACTGGTGAGGAGGGGGGTAAAAATGGGTGTGGGGGGGGAAGGGGGGGTATGTGTATCACTGACCGAGACCAATTTAATGATGTGGCTGGAAGTAAGAAATGGAGAATAGATTGAGATGTGCAACTCTAAATGTTAAGGGGCTAGGAACGGTGGTTAAAAGACGACGAATTGAAACATTGTTGAAAAGAAAAAAAATAGATATAATCTTTTTACAGGAAACCCATCAGATAAAGGAGGGGGCTAATGAGTTAAGAATGAGGGAAGTTGGAGTTTATGAAAAGTCATTTGGTACTTCTAAAGCAAGAGGTGTGGCAATAATAATATCGAAGAAATGTGGTGTTAATATTCAAAATATAAAGAAAGATAAGAATGGAAGGATCCTTATAATTCACTGTACATTGGAAGAGGAAGAATTTGTGCTGATAAATGTCTATGCTCCAAATGGGAAACAAATTGATTTTATTAAAGAAGTATTTAATATGGTGGGAGATTTAGGGAAAAAGAATATTGTGATGGCTGGAGATTTTAATATGGTACTAGATAAAGGGAAAGATAGAGATAATATAATAAGAGATAGTAGAGGAGAGGGTAAGACAGAATTAGCTAAATTAATGGAGAGGAAAGAATTAATGGATGTATGGAGAGTTGTAAAAGGGCAAGAAAGAAAATATACATTTTACTCACCTAGATTTAAGAGCTATTCAAGGATTGATTATATTTTTATATCAAAGAATATGGTACCTAAATTAATAGATTGTGATATTGGAGTAATAAAGATCACAGACCATGCTTTAATGATGATGGATATCAAGTTAAAGAAGGATTATAAACAAGCAAAGAGATGGAGAATGGACGGAAGAATTTTTAAAAATAAAAACATAGTTGATAAATTAAAAAAGGAACTGCAGGAAATATGGCAGATAAATGAAAAAGGAGTTAATTCGCAAGGATTATTATGGGATACGATGAAAGCAGTAATAAGAGGGATCTGTATTAGGGAAATGTCCACACTTAAAAAGCAACAGGAAGTACTTAATAAAAAGGTTGAAGAAGAGATAAGGAGTCTAGAGGAGAGACTGAGACAGTCAAAAGATAAGCGATTATATGCCCTAATTCAGGCTAAAAAAAAGGAATTGGAGAAAGAAGAAATAGAACAGGTCCAAAAGAATTTATTATATTTAAAGAGAGGTTTTTTTGAATTTAGTAATAGAAATTCCAGATTGCTGGCTAGATCCACGCAGTCAGAGAAGGCTAAGAATATGATAGGGACAATAAGAGATAAGTTAGGGAATAGATGTAATGTAATGAAAGATAAATTAAGGATTTTTCAGGAATTTTATAAAGATTTATATACTTCAGAGGCGCTTTCACAAGAGAAGATTCGGGAATATGTAGAAAGGAATTGGAAAATAAGACTGGATGATCAAGATAGGGAGTGTATGGAAGCCTTGGTTACTGACAAAGAAATTGAGGGAATTATTGGAAAACTAAAAGGAGGTAAGTCTCCGGGGATTGATGGTCTGGGGCCGGAATTTTATAAAATATTTAAAGATATTTTAATACCAAGATTAAAAAAATTATTTAATAATATAATAGAAGGAGGAATGACCCCGCCATCGTGGGACCAGTCCCTGGTAGTATTAATACAGAAGCCAGGTAAGGACTTGACAGATCCAGCGTCATATAGACCAATATCTTTAATAAATCAGGATGCAAAAATATTTTCAGCAATTATGGCTAAAAGAATGGGTACATTTATATTTAAATATATTAAAAATGATCAATGCGGATTTATTTTAGGTAGGAAAATGCCGAATTTAATTGGGAGAGTTATAAATATAATAAATATTATAAAAAAAAGAAACTTAAAAGCAGGATTATTAGCTTTAGATATTTTCAAAGCCTTTGATTGCGTGGAATGGCCAGCGTTAAAAATAATATTAAAAACATTTGGGTTTGGACATAAATTTATGGGAGTGATAAATCAGATGTATAAAAATAATAAAGCGGAAATAATGGTTAATGATGGGTTAACGCAACAAATAATACTAGCCCGAGGAACTAGGCAAGGATGTCCACTTTCACCGATTTTATTTGCAATAGTTATAGAAATTTTAGCAAATGTAATTAGGGAAGATGAAATATTAAAGGGGATAGGGGGAAAAAATAAGATTAAAGTAAATATGTTTGCGGATGATACGTTATTGACAATAGAAGATCCCCTAGAAAGTGGGGAGACGATTCAGAAACATGTGAGGGAATTTGGGGAAATTACAGGATTACAAGTTAACTGGGGGAAGTCTGAAATGATGTTGTATAATTATAACAAGGAAGAGATGGAGAAATGTAAAGCTAAGTTAGGATTAAGACATAAAAATATAATACGATATTTAGGAGTTAATATAGATAAAGAATTAGAAAGAATAGAGGAACTTAATTTTGTAAGCTTAAGAAAAGAGGTAGGGGAGAAATTACAGATTTATAGAAAATTAAAACATTCTTGGTTTGGTAGAATAGCGGTTATTAAAATGAAGATATTACCTAAGGTTAATTTTTTGTTTAGAATGCTACCTATTAGAATTTCAGCAGCTGAGCTTAAAAATTGGCAAAATATGATTAATGCATATTGTAATGGGGATAAAAGAGCTAGGATAAATAAGGGGTTATGGTATAAGACTCAAAAGAAAGGAGGTTTAGGACTTCCTAATATTAAGAATTATTATATTGCTAATCAGTTAAGATATGTTATTCATGCTATTTTAGGGGAGCAAGATATGGATTGGCTGGAATCGCAAACAGTAGAGATAGAATGTAAATTGCGAAATATATTTTTTACCAAAATGCAGAAGAAAGAATGGAAGGTACTGGACAACCCATTATTGGAAAATATAATATCGATATGGAAGAAGTATAGGGGGAAGTTGATACCAGAAGATTCTCCGCTAGCCCCAGTTGTGGTAGTGGGAAACTTCCCAAGAGCATTAAAATCAGAGATGGAAGTGAGACAGAAAGAACAAGATATTCTTAAGCTAAGGAATTGGATGGGAAAGATGAAAGATAGTGAGCATATTAAAGAGTTGTTTAAAGGACAGAAGATAGCGTGGTTTAAGTCACTGCAACTGGTAAAATGGACAGAGGAATGGAGGAAAAAAAATAAGAAATGTAGAAATAATACCAGATTTGAAGATTTAATTGAACAAATAGAAAAAAAAGATGAAGCCAGAGCTAAAAAAGGACTCACTAGCGAGATATATAAAATTTTAATAGAGGGGGAATTTCAGGACTCACTTAACGTTATAAAAGAGGTATGGGAAGTAGATATTAGGGAAAAAATTAATGAAGATAATTGGGGGAGGATGTGGAATGTAAGAATGTTGAAATTATTGTCGATTAGAATTAAGGAGAATTATTATAAGACAGTTTGGAGATGGTATCTAACACCTGTAAGATTTCATCAGATTGATAAAAAAGTGTCTAAGAATTGTTGGAGGGGATGTCAGGAGGTTGGGACCTATTTTCATATGTGGTGAAGCTGTGAACAAATACAAAAATTCTGGGAAAAGGTTTTTAAAGAAATAAGTGATATAATTGGAAGTAAATTGGAATTAAACCCGAAGCTAGCTCTACTAGCAATATGGGATAGCAGTAATAAGCATATAATTAATAGAGAATTGGTAAACAACCTCCTGGCGCCCGTTAGAATAATGATTGCTAAAAATTGGAAAGGGCAACGAAGTTATAAAATAGAAGATTGGTATAAAGAAATTTGGGATATAGCATTGAATGATATGTTGACATGTAAAATGAAAATAATGAGGGGAATGTCCAGTAAGAGTGATTTTGGAGATATATGGAATCCCTTTTTGGAATATGTTTTAAGATCGGGAAAGGGACAGTCGCCTTCAAAAGAATCATTAAAATTCTGGAAGGAAGATGAATGAATGGGAGTAGGTCTCGGGGGGGTGCACGGGGGTAGTCGAGGGAGTTAGTTTGTTTATATATCATCATGTGTATGTTTGTTTGTTTTGTTGAAAAATGAATAAAAATTATACTAAAAAAAAATTAAAAAAAAAAAAAAACAGCAAAGATGAGAGGCACTGCATTGCAGTGGTTCTGCTCCTACTTGACAGGTCAGCTCCAGAAGGTGGTGCTTGGGGGACATTGCTCGGTCCCATGGATTCTCCAGTATGGAGTTCCGCAGGGGTCAGTCTTATCCCGCATGCTGTTCAACATCTACATGAAACCGTTGGGTGCGGTCATCCGGAGTTTTGGAGTGCCTTGTCATCATTACGCTGATGACATGCAACTCTACTTCTCCTTTTCATTTTCATCAGGTGAGGCTGTGGATGTGTTGAACCGGTGCTTGGCTGCGACAATGGACTGGATGAGAGCTACTAAACTGAAACTCAATCCAGACAAGACTGAGATGCTGTTAGTGGGTGGTTCTGCTGACCGGATAGAGGGTGTTCAACCTGTTCTGGATGGGGTTGCACTCCCCGTGAAGGAGCAGGTACCTAGCTTGGGGGTTCTCCTAGAACCATCTCTGTCACTTGAGGCTCAGGTGGCCTCGGTGGCACGGAGTGCTTTCTACCAACCTATCTGGACAGGGATAACCTGGCTTCAGTTTTCTATGCTCTGGTAACCTCCAAGTTAGATTACTGCAATGTGCTCTATGTGGGGCTGCCTTTGAAGACGGTTCGGAAGCTGCAGTTTGTGCAAAATGCAGCAGCCAGATTGGTAACAGAAGGTTTGAACATATAAGACTGATTCTGGACCACTTGCATTGGCTGCTTGTATGTTTCCGAGCCCGATTCAAGGTGCTGGTTTTAACCTATAAAGCCTTACACGGTTTGGTATCACAATACTGATAGAACACCTTTCCTGACATGAACCTACCCATACACTATGCTCAACATCAAAGGTCCTCCTCCGGGTGCCTACTCTGAAGGAAGTTCGGAGGACAGCAACAAGGGAGAGGGCCTTCTCTGTGGTGGCCCCCCAATTATGAAATGATCTCCCCGATGAGGCCTGCCTACCGCCAACACTGTTATCTTTTTGGCACCATGTCAAAACTTTTCTTTTCTCCTAGGCATTTTAACAGCTTAAGTTGAATTTTTAACTGACTTTGTGGCCAGGCTTAAAAGTTTAAAATGTTTTAAATATCAGCTGTTTTATGTTTTATGGTTTTAAATTTTATATATTGACTTTTTAATGTTCATTTTTTTTATTTTTTATTTTTTATTTTCATTTTTGTAAACCACCCAGAGAGCTTCGGCTATTATATAATAATAATAATAATAATAATAATAATAATAATATAATAATAATATATGGCTGACAGCTTCAACATGGTACTTTCTCTATTGGAAATAGCTGTACCTATTGAATGCAGTCAATGCTGATGGGTAAGAATTTCATTTCAGTTTGTTTTTTTATAAGAATTCATCAACATTCACACATTTTCTCATATCCAGGATGGAAAGAATTTGAGATTATTATTATTATTATTTTTAAAAATCCTCGTGGGAGAAACCAGAATATGTGTTTATTCCTAAAAGGGTGTGTATAAAGCTGTAAAAACAAACAAACAAAAACAAACATAAATCACCAAATGGTAGAGTAAGGTGATGTCATATTATTGAAAGAAAATCCAAGCTACGTTGTATGTGAATGACTGCAATATATTCTTAACTGTAAATGTTGCAATTTGTTAATAATTGCTTTGTTCAGCTCCTTAACTCCCACTGAAATGTAACGAAGCGATGTGACCTTATAACAAAATTGCATGTTAAGGTGGCCATCCTCAAAACTTTTACTCTGGAATCTAAATAAATACCCTATAAATAAACCAAGTATTCCCACTCACTTCGATGGGGCAGTCCCAGTACAAGTAATTTGAGGATTGCAGCTTGAGTATCATTTCAGTTCAACTAAATTTATTGCTGCGTCTAAGGAAACTGGAATGCACTCCCCTTGGTTTTGTTGCTGCATTGATTTGCAATTAAGTTCTGTTGGCCTTCATAAATGAAACAGCATGTCTATAATGAAGGTACACATGATGTATATTATGAATATACAGAGCACAGCAAGTTTTGCTTCATCTGACAATCACAAGTAGAGCATTTTAGTCATTTCAAACAGGAATTTGTAAAATTCTCTCTGCTAAGCTCCCTCCTCTACATGAAACATCAAATGTCCATTGTTTTTGTGATCTTCATCATTATAGGGAATTGTTTTATTGTGTTACCAGTTAGCAATAGAAGAATGCTAAAAAAAAACTTTGCTCACAGTAGTCTTTTACCTGTTATTCTATCTACTTATTATTCTAATGTTCTTTTCTACTTGTTGTTCTATCCAGGTAAGCAGAATAGTTGCATGAACCTACACAAACTGTCTATGCATATGTGGGGATGGGCAGCAGTCTTTCCTCAATGGTTTTGCAAAGATGATAAGAATTGATGACTCATTCAGACCCACAAGCAAGTTAACTTTTTGTCTGAGTCAGTATCCTTATGTTATCAAGGGTATCTTTGTTCAAAAACATATCTTCAGTTTAACTTCACAAGATATTAAAACGATAAATGAGATAAAATTGGAAACTTCTACTATGTTGTTGTGGGAAGTCATAGTGGTAGTGGTAGTTGTTGCTGTTGTTGTTGATGATGATGTTATTATTCTAACATTTATATCTCATGTTTTTTCCTCTTGAAAGGAACTGAAGGTTGCTCACGTGGTCCTCCTCTTCTCCATCTTATCCTCATAACAACCCTTAATTGCAGGGAAAGCAATTAATGAAGCACAATAGGTGGAATTAAACAGGCTATAATAATGATAGAACATGGCATACCATGCTAACTAATGAGACCAGTGTGGTTTTAAAACTTACTGTCATGATGCCCAGAGAGGTTGGAATGGACAGCCACTCAAGATGCTCTCTTAACCCAACCTGCTAAAATTACCCTTTTTTCAGCCTCATACAACTGTAAAACTGTAAAACAAAACAAAATCAGAAACATAAACCACAAAATAATGGAAAGTGGTTGAGCATGATTAGGAACCCCAAGATCATTGTGAAGGGAAATGTAAGTGTGAGGTAGGGTCCCTTTGGGGAACTGCCTCCGGTGCTTCTTAGTTGTGCTATATTTTTACTGCCATAGATAGGAGTCCCATTTGTCGGACACCTGTACAGGGAGGGAACCCAGAGATAGATAGATAGATAGATAGAGAGAGAGAGAGAGAGAGAGAGAGAGAGAGAGAGAGAGATAAAATCACTATGGGGGTGGTGTGTGAGAGATTATTACCAAAATACTAGAACCTGGGGTCATCCCATGAAGCTGATTGGTGGGAGATTCAGGGAAAATAAAAGGAAGTACTTCTTCACACAGGGCATAGTTAAATTATGGAGTTCATTACCACACGACGTAGTGATGGCCACCAATTTGGATGGCTTTAAAAAGGGGTTAGACAAATTCAGCTATCAATGGCTACTAGTCCTGATAGTTCTGTGCTACCTCTTGTATCAGAGGCAGTATGCCTGTGTACACCAATTGCTGGGGAAGACAGGTGGGAGGCTGTTGTTGCACTTGTGTCCTGCTTGTGGGTTTCTGGTCGACAGCTGGTTGGCCACTGTGTGAACAGAGTGATGGACTAGATGGACCCTCAGTCTGATCCAGCATGGAACTTCTTATCTTTTTACCATTCCCCAAAGAGGAGGAGAAGTCAATCCTTCAAGTCATGGGTAACAACTGTTGGAATATCCCAAGAGATGAAAATACCTCTTGCCATTGACCAACCCTGTTTTTCTCCATATTCACAATTACCTGTACATTTTTATTCTCCTGAAATCAAATGCAAGCCTCTAGCTTTGGGCTGTTTTTGCCATTCTTTTCATATTGGGACCACCTTGCACCCTGCAAATAACATGATTCCAGGAATCTGTGTTCTGTTGTGCTTACACAGAACATCTGGTTCTGATTCAATCATTTTCATTGAAAAAAATATATATAGTCTAAAAGCAGTGCCACAGCAAAAAAAAATGTGGAGGCCCCCTGCAAGAGAATTCATGGGGGGCCCTTTTCAAGACATCAAACAATTGATCTGCTTATTTGCAATGATATCTGAATTCATAATTTTTTAATTTTTTAACTGAAACTATTCTAGGGGGGAAAGCACATGTTTCTCAACAGTATTAAATTATATGGTTGTACATTTGTATATTATGTATAACAAAATGTTTTTTTAAAAAGGGACCAAATGTTCTCAGAAGATTCATACTTATTACATTGGTTATTTGCTCTGAGGATAATTAGGGATAGGCAAATCCCCACGGCTTTATTTGGGATTGGACTAAGTAAACTGAGCTATTTTCCTGAAAGGTTAAAAAACTACTTCAGTTTTTCCAAACCCAAATATGAACTTGGGAGACCTCATTTTGCACTCTCAATGACAGCATTCGGAGCACAATGAAATTTCTTCCCACAACCTCCGGAATGCACACTATCGTCTTTCCCTCTTCCCTCTCTCCTTCCCTGGCCTGGCTTGGCAGTGGCTGCAACAACTGTGGTGAGGTGCTCCTTTTTCACACCTTCTTCTCATCTTCCAGGGTTAGCGTGGCCATATACGAAATGCATCATCAAAACAGAGGACACAGATTGGCATAAAATGTGTATATATTCATTTATACATACAGGTGCAAATTTTGAAATCAAATTCAAATAATTTGAATGGAAATACAGAATAGGATAGAAATGCGGAATAGAATGGAAATACAATACATTTTAGCAGCTAATTCCGACGCAGAGGGAGGGCATGGGCTTTCCAGCAGCCATCCGGGTTGCCGGGCCCACTCCTTGCCCTCTGCCTGGGTGGGCGGTGCCCAATCAGGGGTTGCCATCTGCCCGGAGAATGCCTCTGTAGCAATGCTGGAGCTAGAATAAATGGTGGATGTGCCATATTCACCTCGCTCTGGCAAAAAAGTTGGGATAAGTCCCTGACATTTTTAACTTGCAGCTTTGCGGGAAAGCTCTGCAATGACTGCAAGGTGGCTGCTGTGTCGTATGACCAATGCAGCACCACCGTGGGGCTTTTGGAGCATCTAAGCAGCCCCCAGGTGATCTATGGGCCTGCTCAGTCTGGTTTCCAGGTGCTAACTGTTGGTAGAAAACAGCTTTTATGTTGTTGTTGTTGTTGTTTTAACTTTAAACAGGAATTGAACAAGATGGCCTTCCAAATAGAGGATGCTTTCAAATAGAAGATAGGCCTCTGACAGCCCTTCAAATTCAGAACTATCCTTTGTAAAAGAGGTCTCCTGGTAGCCCCATGCCAGGGTCCCTGGGTTACTAACATTCCAGGCACCAGGGTCTTTTGGGGCTTTGGACCTCCCTCTCTGCTGCCACCCTTGCATCACCCTAGGCCAGGCCAATAAAGTGGGAAAGAGAAGATACAGAGATTTCCTTTCCAACTCAGATTATCATACAAACCAGGGAGGAAATTTGGGGAAGCAGAGTGCCCTTAGCATACTGTTAACACCTCACTCCAAATCCCTAGGTGACCTCATCCAGCGGCTTCGTATACATGTTAACGAGTAGGGGGATAAGACGGGACTCCACAACTCAAATTCCATAGAGTCAAACAGAAATGCCCCCACATTACTGTCTGAAGCTGACCCTGAAACTGTTAAGGAGCCACCTTATCACAGCATAATCCAACTCCAACACACAGAACTAGTCTAATGAGATACCATGGTCAGTGGTATTGAATCTGTTGAGTGATTAAGGAGCTCCAACCGGGTCAAACTGCCCCTGAATTTCTCCCATCAAAAATCACCTGTCAGTGCAAACATGGCTGTTTACAGATTGAAATGGATCTAGATAATGGATTTCATCCAATAATGCCTGGAGTTGAACTGTCACTGCCCTCTCAAGCACCTTGGCCAAAAAAGGGGATATTTGTGACTGGGTGACCATTGTTATTATCTTCCAGCTTCAAGGACCACTCTCTCTCTCAATGAGGCATGAATAACCTCCTGGTCCCACCCAGTCAATCCTCTTTGGCTTGATGCATGGTACCCAACATGGGCAAGGGTTGAGAATACCAGTGGTTGGACAAACCTATCCAGGCACCTTGTACATATCATCAAGCCATGTCAACTGAAACGAATCTTAGAAATCTGGACCAGATGGTGCTCTAGACATCTTTACTGGAACTGTATCACTAGTGGTGTCAGGTTCAGAGTGAATACAAGCCACTCTATCCTTGAAGTGCCTAACAAATTTGTCCAAGCATGTCTTCAGGTGTTCCAACTTCCCCTTCACCAGGTTCCCAGAGTCCCTTTCACCACTTGAAAAAACTCTGCTGGATGACTGACCTGAAGAAGTGAAATCAGGTTGCTTCAACATCCTCACCACCACAAAATAGGCACAACAGTGTGCTCTTACATGTGTCTGGATGTAGTTGTTAAATGACTTGGGCCAACTGTGTACTAATCATCATCCTACTTGTTTCATTACCTATCACAGAATCATAGAATAGTTGAGTTGGAAGGGACCTATAAGGCCATCGAGTCCAACCTCCTACTCAATGCAGGAATCCACATTAAAGCATACCTGAAGCTACCTCTTGAATGCCTCTAATGTGGGAGACCCCATGACCTCCCTAGGTAATTGGTTCCATTGTCATTTTACTCTAACAGTCAGAAGCTTTTAGCCAAAGTACCGGTAGGGTTTAACAATGCAGGAGGATGCTTGGGGGATGATTGTGTCAACAGCCCTTCACACCTCACTATTCCATAGCAAGATGAGAGCTCTGTAGGAGTATCAGCCACGTCTACATAGAAATCCCCCAGAGCATTCAGGAATTCATTGGATTCCATAACTGTCCAGGGGCATACTAAGGCCCAAAACTTTAAAGTTACTCCAGGTGCTCTAGCCTACAACTCCCATCAGCCCTAGCCAACATACTCAATGGTGAGGGATCATGGGAGTTGTAGGCCAAAACATCTGGAAAGTCACATACCCATCCCAGCTTTAGAGTTACTTCCTTTCATTTTTACTGTAGAATTCATATGGGGGCGTGATCCAGATCGTGACTAGTGTGTGCGGTGGTGGGGAGTGTAGGGGGGACTTTATCTCCCTGCTATGGGCATAGTTGGGATTGGGACCGCTGCACCTGCCATTTCTATTGCAAAATGGTGATCCATAAAGGAAATGGTAATGTCTATTTTGGCCCCAAAATTAATAAGCCTGCCACCCCATAGAGGGGGAAAGCCACAGACAATCTCAACTTTACCAGGAAATAGTCTGATACGACAAAGGAGTTACCTGGGGTGGGGATGACGACACACAGTTCCAGATCTCCCATTTAGTCGAAAAAACTAGGTCAAAGATGTGTTGGACTAATGACAGGTTGAGATCGTCCCATTGTCGTCATAGCAGCCATGAAGTCCTGAGCAGGCTCTCCTAAAGTGGCCCCAATGAATGTAATCAAGTTAACTGGGGTTTGGATCAAGCTATCCATGGTTCTGCATAGACATTTGAAGAGGCCTTTTATCAAAGCTAGCAAATGCTTGAGTAAGCAAAACTCCAAATGTAGTACTGATGAAGCACAGTTAAAATCATCTGTTACTGACATGGGCAATCTAATATTTGGTCTGAATTAAGCATGCTTCAATATTTGTGCTACAATGGATTTACTTTGCACAGAAGGCAGCTTATATAGAGTATAGGGCAAAAAATGGAGGCTTGAGGCTACAAATGGGGAAAGTTAGAGGAGGGGGGGGGACAGAAAAACCCCAAATAAAAAATAAACCATATGGAATCCACACTCAGATGCCTTTAAAACAACCACAAACATTCTTGCTGCCTCAAGCTGCAAATGTCGTGAAACAATTACTGGGCTGGGGGACTTCAAAGGTTCACTGAGAGCAGCAGATTTATTTTTCAATCAAACACAGGAATGGCCTTTTTTCTCAATGAAACTGCAGCCAGGCTTCCTGATTTAAAAAAAACCTGTTCCGCTTCGCTTGACCACTCCATAACCTTAAGAGAAGCTCAGAAACTTCAAAACAAAAACTGTGAGTCATTTGGAGAAGGAAAAATACATTTTATAAGTTTCATGAAAGTTTGGAAACTGCTGCATTCCATGTTTATGAATTTATAGGAAAGGTACTTAAAGTCTGCAGCTGCTTAGTGCGTTAAGTAACTTTCTAGTATAACTCTAGATGTGTGTTTAATTAATTGATGTGGCAATTAATGATGAGACTCACAGCATTGCTAGAGTGCAAAAAGAGGTTTTACTAAATACCATTCCCTGATTTTTTTTTTGATTTTTTTAGAAAAATAAAAAATAAAAATAAAAGAGCAACATTTTATTTATGTAGGATCTACTTAAGAAAATGTTGCCATTTTTTTATTATTTTAAGGAAATTGATCTTTGTATTCTTTATTGACAGATGTGCAATCCTAGCCCCCTCCAGATATTTGGTATGAATGGGTGAAGGGGCTCTCCAGTACTAGTGGGCTAGCCTCATGCCCTAGCCAGCCAATAATGTTGGAAAAAAACATTATTGACTTTCACTTGAATAGGCTTGGGGGCTGCATAGGGCATGGATCCTGCTTACGCCCTATGTTATAAGATGAAGCATCCACAAAGAATTTACTGGCAGTCCAGATCAACTTATTTACAATGGAATTAATCTTGCAAAAGGAAAGGCAAAAAAAATCCTGCACCACCTGCTCTCTGATTCCCCCTTCCTGGCCCTCATGCCCATAGCACTGGTGGTGGATGGAAGGGCCACAGACACACCACTAAATGAACCCCTTTCCACCACCCTGGACATGGCCAGCGGCAGCCCTCATGTTGGTCTGGTCTTGGTGCCACATCCCCAAGAACCCTTATCAGAATCTCCACCGAGGGGTAGCAGGGAACTCAGTCCTGCTCCCCCTCACTAATGAATCCAGCCCAGCACCTATCATGCCTACATAGTTGTGACAAACATTATACAATGAAGCATCCACAAAGAATTTACTGACAATTCAGATCAACTTATTTAGCATGGAATTAATCTTGCAATGGGGAAGACAAAAAAACAACAACCCTGCACCATCTTTGCCAAACTGTATGCAGGTAAAATTCCTTCCCAGGCCATTAACTATCAACTACTCCTGCCACTGCAAGAAATCTTGCTTCACAAAGTGGATGGATGGGGAATTCAGTGGCTGCAATGCTACAGCCACCTCAGAGGCCTGCATTTTGGGGCCTCAGGTGAAGTGGAATGAGAACAAAGCAGAGTCTCATTCTGATAGGACTGCCCCTTTAGCTCCACCCCCGTCAAGCCCACTGAAGCTCCAATTGGCTCAGCAGTGTCAGCAACTCGGGAAGGTGCTGACACTGCAGCTCAGCAACCACTCTTCACCAGCCTTTCCTCCTTTCACTGCTGGCATGTGCACCTGTACAAATCACAGTAATCTGGCAAGCAGAGAATTCAGCTTATGACCATCAACTGTTACAATTTTACATCTTTCTTTGCAGGAATTCCTGTGCTGCAAAGAAAAAGCCTCAACAAAAATGTAGCTTCTGTCTATTTGTGGGGAACAAGTTAGGGTGTGAAAATTAGAACTAGAGTCAAAGTAAGCATTCAAACTCAAATACAAAGTTGTCAGTCTAGATACCAGAGTTAAAACTATTGCAGCAACAGCAATGACAACGACAACGACAACAACAACAACAACAGCAGCAGCATAAATGTTTGGGAGAGTTTTGACTTTTCGCTTCAAATTATGAGCTCTCAGGTTCAGAATTCCAGGCTTTAGTAGGAGAAAACTACATATTCAAACCCCAAGTTCTGAACTGACTATATCAAAAGTATGAAAATGTTTAACACTTGGTATTTGTGTGAGGGTTGTCCGCCCTCAGCCATCCTGCCCAAATCAATGTTCTTAAAACTGCAAGGCCATGTTTGACAGCCTTTCCAGAGGCAGACTTTTCGAAAGGCTGCCATTTCCAGAAGACAGGAACTCCACAGCTGGCCGTAGCCTTTCCTATGGCTTTGCTTTGACCCCTTTGTATAAAATCAGGCATACAAGAATCATGCTGGAATAACATGCTTCCCTCTTCCCCTGCCCTCCCCCCCTCACTTTGAAGAGAACTGAGTCAGATTGTTAAAAATGAAACTGACTCATTGTAGAAGAAGTGGTCACTGGAATGGCATCTCCACAACGGCTGTGGTAAGAGAGGAAGCAGCCCGACCGCAACTGCCTTTGTGCTTGTTCTTGCTGTTTAGGTTCTAAAAGCCACAAAACCCCATTTGAAATTCTACCATTTAGCCGGGTTTGTGTAATGAGGTTACAATTCATAATAGGATCATTGAAAACTGAAAACAGGCAGCAGAAGTCTTATGTGAGTGGACGGCTTTTGCAAAGTGCTAGCAGGAGCTTGGTGATGTCATTTTTAATTAGGAGTCTAACCCTGCCTCATGTGCATCAATAAATAGGATACAAATTAAGGGACATGCGTTGAGGATCCCTATTCCCCGGCGATAGGAAAAGCCTGCCGACACACACATAGATACATCATCTGCGTCTACCCTATCGGGCATATGGCATGGCTTTAATGGAACTAATCCACAAGTATTTTACTTGTGTCATGGTGTCAGAATTCTGTTTCCCACACTGAAAAGAAATTAGTCAGAAGCGAGTAAGAGCTGAAAGACAATCCAGTGACAGCACCTTGATCATGTTTAGTGCAGGAGATATGCAGCTCACAATAGAAATTTGGGCAGTTGTGCTGTGCAGTGCTCTATAGGATGCAACCTGGCACAGTTCCAGTAGCTTAAGAGTGATGACACATATTTATCCCATGCAAAGATATGATTAGATTTGTTATAATGCCTAATTATTAACCTTTGTTTTCCTTGGCTTGGATCACATTTATAGCCTGCTTTCAGAAGGCCTCATGATGGGGGCCAGCTAAAGGATTTTCTCAAAAAGTGACTGTAACGAAACAAACGTGGAACATTTGCTGTGCTAAACAAAAAAAATAGATTAATTTGTTATTGTAAATGTCAACAAAAGCAAAACAAATCAGAAAAAAGGAAATATAATATATATAAAATAAACAGCAAACTGCAGGCTTTGACTACTGTTTTCCCTAGTTTTCCCTAGTGTAGGGTAAGGGGTTTCAAGCCTGAACTGGACTCAGAATCTGATGAAGGACCAGGACCAGAAGTATACTACCCAAAACAGGAAGGGGGTGAGGAGATTCTCCAAGACTCTTCAGGAGTCAAGGATGAATCTTCCCAGATGTTTATTGGTCAGGATGCTGAAGGTCCAGAGACCACCCTCCTCTGGCCCCTGGGAACTCAGCCTCTATTGGAGGGGTAGGGGACCTCAGAGTTGACAGATTCTAGAGCCTGCCACAGGGTCAAGCGGGCAGAGATAAGAGGAGGTGGGAGGCGGACCTTTAGAGTAGCCCCTCACCAGAGACTTCTCCAAAAAGACTCCCTGAGGTAAAGTGCTCGTCGGACTTCAGGGAAACTCTCCATTTTAGTTGAAAGGCAACTGCTTAGCTTTGTTAGACTAATTAAGCTTATAGGATAGCTCCTAGCATTCACACTCCCATCAGGTGTGAAGAGAGGCTTATTTGTTGAATAAAGCTTTGCAGATTACACAACAGAACTCTTTATTGTCTGGCATCTTGGCAGGAGGGCTTAGAATCATGACAACTGCAGCATTCTAGAAAAAGTGGATTATACATAAACTTCAATAAAAGCAGACCAAATATCCATATATGTATCAATTTGCAAGTGGCGCCTATGTACCATCCCTTGGAATGTTGATAGCATTGTTAGGTCTTCAATCCAATGCATTATAGGAGGTGAGCATTTATCCTTCCAGTGTTGTAGTATCAGTATTTTGGTTGTCAAAAGGGCACAGAGAATCCATTTATGCTGACCGTGCCTTAACTTTTATGCTCAACTGTGATAAAGGTTTTATTTTCCCAAATGACCATGTCTATTTATTTCATAAATTTGTTGATTAAATGTCTGCTTTATTTTCCCAAATGTCTGTAATTAGGGCAATCTAGTCATCAAAAGCTTATCAGTTATTCAAGAGCTTATCATTTCTGTGCATACTGATGGAGTCATTTACACCATTAACATATCCTTCCATGGAACTGTGGCTTAGTTTCATCTGGACTGTACTCAGCCCAAAGCACCATCTATGATGAACAGGAACTCCTCTCATATGTGCCTACCCGGACCCTAAGAACATCATCAGGGGTCTTTCTCCGTGATCCCTTGCCAAAGAAAGTGAGGCAGGTGGCTACCAGAAGGAGGGCCTTCTCTGTTGTGGCAACCTGGCTGTGGAATGAGGTCCTTAGAAAGGTTTGTCTGGCACCTACATTATAGTCTTATATGTCAGATGAAGACCTTTTTATTTTCTCAGTATTTTGACAGCTTATCAGCTTAATTTTTAACTTTGCCATTTTAAATCTGTATTTTAAAACTGTATAGATTTCTGCATTGCTGCTCAGTTTTCCCCTGGTTGTGCTTTTATACTGTATTTTATATTATGCTTTTACACTGTTGTTTGTTTATATTTTAAATGGTTTTCATGGTTTTGATTTTTGTAAACTACCCAGAGAGCTTCCGCTATTGGGCAGTATAGAAATGCAATAAATCAATAAATAAATCAATAAAGAATTATTTCTGGAAACAAGATGCATTTTTAGATATGGGTGGAGAGATGTTGTTGGATTACAAGTACCATCACTCCTGATTATTGCCCATGTTGGCTGGGGCTGATGGGAGTTGTGAGTCTACCAACATCTGGAGGGCCACACATCCTCCAACCATGAATTAATAAACGGAATGACCCAAATAGAGAAGATACTCACCAAAGAAAATGATGCTTCATCATGTAGTTCACAGCAATTAAGAATAACCAACTTTCTGCAAATATTAAAGAGTTCCCAATCATTGGGAGACAACCCTCTCATGTATAACTATACACATGTTCTAATAAACACACTGGTCATGAGTAGCGCTTGCTAACATTAGCTAACATAACTGAATTTTTAAACTGATTCATATTGTAATGTTCATATAATGTAAACATTTGTGGAATGTTCAAAAATATGTGCCAAGTCATCATAACAAAAACAGGTATGAAGAAGAACTAGCATGTTTCAATGGTGCAACCTCAGCTGTGGTGTTAGAAAAGGTAATGTTTGTCTTGGTTCACTGTCATTCAGAGAACTACTTTCTCTTGTCAATGAATATCAGCCTTTTAAATAAATAAATAACAATCTGGTAAATTAGCAGCTGTTGGAGTCAAGAACTAAATCGATGTAATGTCAGAGGGTGATGTGGTTTTCCTTATAATTCTAAAGATCTGTAGTTTTCACCAGGCTTTTGTGACTACCTCCCCACAAGTGCCCCATATCTAAGAATGAATATGTTGAACACCATAGTGACAATCCTCAGCACAAGTCACCATGATGTCACCATCAGCAAGTACTGCAAAGAAGAAAATGAATATCAAATTTGCAATTTGAAGTGTTTTTTGATCTCTTGACAGAGGATCGTTCATGAGAAGGAAGAAAGGAAGGAAGAAATCTATACCTGAGTTGTTAAAGTTTAGATTAAAATTTATTTATTTATTTATTACATTTATCTCCCACCTTTTCCTCCAAGGAACCCAAGGTGGCATTCATGATCTCCCCTCTCCATTTTATCCATTGGATAATTCCATTTTATCCAGTGAAAGGAACTCCAGCTACTTATTGGAAGGCAAAGACTAAAATAGGTAAGTAAATAGACACAATAAGAATTATACTGAGTCCAGTTGCATTATATAAACTATAATAAGCATAAGAGCTACTGACCTGAAATGAGTAGAAGCATTTCAAATGAGGAACTGTTGCAAATTTGAGGGAATTAGTCTTATTGATTAATGAATGCAAGATGTATATGCTGGAAGAATTCATAAATAACATCTAGAGATACAAACTCAAGTGTTGTAGTCACTGGAGCCTAGCAAACACCTAAAATTCTATAATGTAGGATGGATGGGGGTGAAACACAGGGCACCTGAAACTATAAACTGATGATCTCAAAATCTGAACCAGGCTGGAGATGTTACATTGCAGTAGAACAACAGAGAACAAATAAGAAGGATTGTACATTCATGTGAAGAAGATTCCTTAAGAACATAGGGAACTGCCAGATCACTTATCCATCTACCTTAGTATTGTCTACTCCAGGGGCCCCAAATATGGCACATTCAGGCACGATGGCAACCACTGGCACCTCCAATGGTGCTCATCCAATGTGGTGGGTACCTGCATTTAAAAAAAAATCTTCTTTTCCTTCCATTTTTAAAAATACATGGATTTGTATGAAATGCACACAATTTTCTAGCAATGATACATGGGTTTCAGCAAAAGTGGACCAAAACTTCAAATAAGTATCCATTTGAAGGTCATGTCTATATGTCACCTTTTGAAATATTGAAAGTGTTGCAAGGTCCTCAATCCATTGCATTATAGGCGTGTTTATCTTTCCAATGATGTAACATAAACCTTTTAGCTCTCAAAAATGAAGAGAGAACCCATTTACACTGAGTATTTGTTAATTTCCATGAAGCAGGTAATTTAAAAGAGCGTGTACATCAGTGAATATTAAAGGCTGTTCCAGTACAAAATTTAGCTGTGTAATACACTCTCCTCAAAAAGACAAAACTACTAGACATTGCCAAAAGATTTGTTTAAAAGAAGCATTAGCTATATTGCACTGCCAGCAATTAGATGAATTAGACAATCCCTTATTAAAGAGATGTTGCAGTGCTTAATAGGCACGAAACAAAAGTTTTTGCAGAATAAGATACAGCATAAGATCGATAGACGTGACAAATAGATGCCAAAGTGGCGATCCACGATTAGGCATTTTGTGGTGGTGCCCACAGCATGATCTCAAATTCTCAAATGTGCCCATGAGTCCAAAAAGGTTGTGGACCTCTGGTCTACTCTGACTGGAAGCAATTCTTTAGTATTTCAGGCAGACATATTTCCTTTAATCTGGAGGCACCAGGGAGTGAACCTGAGACTTTCTGAATGCAAAGCTCTGAGTTATGGTTCTTTAGCACTCAAGAAAGAGGGAGAGAATGAATAAGCTGAAGCATAAGAATTGTCAACAGTTTATGGATGAAATCCAGCCAATGTAAAGGTTATTCAAATGCTTAATTTTCTTTCATTGAAATTAATGGGACTTTGCAAAGACTGTAGGCTAGATTGTGCTTTATATGTCAAGTAAATCTGCTGAAAGCATTTTTGTCAGAGATATTTAGGTAAAGGGAATGTGTTTAACCACAAGAACAAAACTGATCAACCTATTCAGCTGGCAAGAAGGAAAGGCTTCCGATATGTTTTCATTTGTGAAGAAACTCCAGCTGGGAAATAGCATTTATGGGCACAGATCAAAGTCAAGGCAAATGAAATGCTGGAGTTCCATATAAATTACATCAGGACCAAACGCTTGATTCTTTACCTCCACACACACTTCTGTTCAAGCTTGCCTCACCTAGAGGTATATAGCACAGCTCTTTTTGAAAAGGTGGTATACAAATACACTTGATTGTTATTAAGAAAGATGTTTACGGGGGGGGGGGGAGAATTTGCCTGGTGTGGATGGAAAAGGAGGATACTGAGCATTTGCCTTGATTTTGTTAATAATATTGACTCTCTTGTCCTTGGGCTTCAGTGGTGGGTGAGCTAGATGAAAGAGAAAGAGTCAGCTTCTTCTACTGGGGAGCTAAACAATACTTTGTGGCTCTTATCGCCTCGTATAAGGTAAATATGCATGGTTAACTAGCAAGAGGGTGGGGAATCCATTTTTGTATGTCTCATATTGGCCCTGTTCAGGCAGAACTTGGGAAAGGGTGGTTAGGCTAACCATGGTGCATGATGGTTACCACTAACCATCCTGTCACACATGCACAGAACCTCGGCCCTAACTATGGCTACTTTAACCACTGTCTAACCACCCTCCACCCTAACCACCCTTCTTGAGCACGTGTAGCTTCTCTTTGCACTGCTGGGGGTGTGGAAGTAGCCACTCTTCTACTACTGCTTGGAGAATCATGGGAAGAGATTCTAGGGATGTCATGGGAGTCCAAGAGGGTGTATGGACCTTGCAGACTTCCCTCAGCCTGGCTTCCCACCACTTACCTGCCCCTCTTCTATTCCCTGGACAAGCTCCTTTGTGGCTCGTGGGTGTCTGACAAGCGGGCACGGGTGCCTGATTCCTTAGCAAGCTGCCATTTTGTGTAGAAATGGTGGCTCCTTGTTTTCCATAAAAGACATCTCACACAAATGCTGGCCGTAAAGCGGCCCTGTACATAAGATTACAAGCATGAATGGCCAAGCAGCTCACCCAGGGAGCGGAACATGGGCGGATGAGTGGCGGCAGTTCAGCGAGCTGCACACAGGACAGGCATGGGTAAGTTCTTTGTTCTCAGTGCGCTTCTCCAAGTGCATGGTGTGGTTGGGGAGGATGACAGAGGGGGCTGGTACTTGACTGCAGCATCATGTGCTGCTAGGCAGATCTCAAACATGCAGGTCTCACACGCTGGCAGGAGCAGTACCAGCGTTTTTGGTTGCTCTTACTGCAGAGCTCTATGGCAATGCTTCTTTAACCACAAGAGCCTCTTCCAACAACACACTAAGCCATGGTTAGGGCCAGTAACCATGGTTATGGAGCCATCATGATTAGGAAAAATGCCATTCACATGATATGCAAAGCCATCACGGTTAGCTCAACAGGGCCATTATTGGTTATATTTGTATTCTTCTCAGAGGACTATTTTCTATAAGTAGCAGTGTATGTGCTTGCCATCCCTGTTGTCCTGTCATTCAAGAAGTAAAGCTGTTTATGGGTGGAGAAACTCAGACATTTCCGGAACTTTGGGTTTCCCCCTCCCCCCATCAGAATTGTGCTGCAACTCCAAAATAAGTAAAATGTTGCCATAATCATCTTCTAGGAATGCTTTAATAATCAGCTTGTAATTTGAAAAAAATGATAAGGCATAATGGTCGTGATTAATTACTAATTGTAGTAAGATGCTAACATTTATGCAGTTCCATCCTGATAACTCCCATAACGTACAATTTCTCCTTATAATACTATGTTTTAAATAATATAAGTAGATGTAACTGGGTCTGCAGTACTACTATATAATCTCTCTGATATCATAACATTTTAAAAAATAAAATAAAATTGCATCATCACTGTAGGACATCCAGCAACTACAGAAAACCTTTTCAACAAGGTATAGAGCTACCCTACACCTGACTTTTGACCTTTTAGTTTTCCCTTGTGCATAAGCTTCTGACAGGTTTTTCCTGATTCTTTTTTACCTTTAGGTTGGGTTTTCATCACAGAATATCCTTTTGTACCAGTTCACTGGATAATTGTTTCCTTACCTGAGTGAGACTATAGGATTATGGCTTGTTCATTTCCCTCTACAATTTGGCTTTCCTGCTGCATTTTATATGTTATTAGAAGATAATCTACTATGGTCCCACTATACATTAGATGCAAATGTGTGTAACTCAAGCCCAAAAGCCTGGTTAGGGGAGAGAAAGCCACTTCCGATGGGGATGGTTGGGAATAGAGAAATGACGGGAGGAGAGGTCATTTGTCTACCTTCATATGCATTTCCATTAGGGATGTGCACTGGATCGGACCCGATCCACGATCCGAGTCCGGTCCAGTGGGAAATCGGATAAATTATCCGATTTCCGATCCCGCAGCTGGATCGGCCGATCCAATCCGAACCGGTCCGAAAAAGCTCCGAACCGGTTCGGCGGATCGGCGGATCGGCGGGCGCCCACTGGCGCCCACCGCCGCTTCCATTGGCGGGCGCCAGCGGGCGCCCGCCGATGAAAGTGGACAGCGGGGGGGGGGGGGGAGGAGGGGGGCACTTACCTTCTCGGCCCGGTGGCTCCCGTCCGGCGCCGGCGCCTACTACTACTAGCAGGCTCCGCGGCCTGCTCTAGGGTGGCGCGCCGGGTGATGTCATCACCCGGCGCGCTACTCTAGAGCAGGCCGCGGAGCCTGCTGGTAGTAGTAGGCGCCGGCGCCGGACGGGAGCCGCCGGGCCGGAAAGGTAAGGAGGGGGTGCGTGGAGGGGAGGAGGGGGCGCGCGGAGGGGGGAGGGGGGCCCTTACCTTTCCGGCCCGGCGGCTCCCGTCCGGCGCCGGCGCCTACTATTCCCAGCAGGCTCCGCGGCCTGCTCTAGGGTGGCGCGCCGGGTGATGTCATCACCCGGTGCGCTACTCTAGAGCAGGCCGCGGAGCCTGCTGGAAGTAGTAGGCGCCGGCGCCGGACGGGAGCCGCCGGGCCGGGAAGGTAAGGAGGGGGTGCGTGGAGGGGAGGAGGGGGCGCGCGGAGGGGGGAGGGGGGCCCTTACCTGCCCGGCCCGGCGGCTCCCGTCCGGCGCCGGCGCCTACTACTCCCAGCAGGCTCCGCGGCCTGCTCTAGGGTCATCACCCGGCGCGCTACTCTAGAGCAGGCCGCGGAGCCTGCTGGAAGTAGTAGGCGCCGGCGCCGGACGGGAGCCGCCGGGCCGGGAAGGTAAGGAGGGGGTGCGTGGAGGGGAGGAGGGGGCGCGCGGAGGGGGGGAGGGGGGAGGGGGGCCCTTACCTGCCCGGCCCGGCGGCTCCCGTCCAGCGCCGGCGCCTACTACTACCAGCAGGCTCCGCGGCCTGCTCCAGGGTGGCGCGCCGGGTGATGTCATCACCCGGCGCGCTACTCGAGAGTAGGCCGCGGAGCCCACTGGTAGTAGCCGCCGGCGCCGGACGGACCGAGAAGGTAAGCAGTGGCGGGGAAGGGGGCTTACCCCCCCCCCGGAGCCGTCCGCTTCTATCCGCTGGCGCCCGCGGGCGCCAGCGGATGGAAGCGGGCGGCCCCAGGGGGGGTAGGGAGCGCGGGGGAGGGGGTTTACCTGCCGGGGCCGTCCACAGCGGACGGCCCCGGGGGGGGGGAGGGAGTTAGGCCCCCCCTTACCCACCCGCCGCCATTTTTTCCTCATAGACTTGCATTGCAATGCAAGTCTATGGGGAAAAAAATGGCGGCCGATCCAAAAATGTACGATTTTTGGGTCGGGATCGGACTCGATCAGGTCCGGGGGGCCTCCGATTTTGTCCGAACCGGTCCGGGACAAAATTGGAGGTCCCGATCCGGGTCCCGATCCGATCCGGGGGGTCCGTGCACACCCCTAATTTCCATATAATGCACATTTGGGGCCTAGTATGCTCTAGTTAAAGTGCAAGCTATACCATAGACCTTTAACATTTCATACACGAAAACAGGTAAATGGTTGTCTCATCCCAATTCACATAACAAGGATCACTGCAAAGGGCTACACATTTGCCATTTTTCCTGTTCTTGAAGGTGAAGGCTCCTCATGCCCACTTATTCTGAAATAGCCTATCCTCCTCTGATGTAAAAGCCAAAAGCCTATTCATGCTGCAGCATCCTGCAATATAATAGAATCATGCTGCTTGTGGGTTCCTGGTTGACAGCTGGTTGACCACTGTGTGAATTGAGTGCTGGACTGGATGGACCCTTGGTCTGATCCACCATAGCTTTTCTTGTGTTCTTATACACCTTCTGGGAGGTCATCTCATTCCACCCCTTCCTTAATGCAGGATCTTCAAGGCAGGATGCAACTGTATCTCTGACAGATAGCCACCCACCCACCCATCCATCCATCCACTGCTCAAATAGCAGTGTATGGATGGAGTAGTAGTCCACCATAGATGGGCACAAAGCTTTGAGTTTTTAGAACAAGGTAAATACACTCAAGATACTATACCTCAGATGGTTTATGTTCATGTGGGACTCCTCTTTCTATATCTGGAAGATTTTTTTTCAAAAAAAATAATGCATTGCTTTGTGTATTTGGGCGGATGGGTGGATTATCTTTGAAAAGGATGCAAGTTCCTATTAAAGAAGGTGGTTTTCTAGAGCTTGCTTTATATCATCAAGCTTATTTGTTGACTTGTCCTAAATTTTTGGTATTTTCCATTTAGATCCGATTTTCTACCTTGGACAGTTTGGGAATCTTCTTGTCTGGACCCTGTCTCTGAATGGATGGCATGAGGTTCTATGCATATTACGATGGATAGGGTTCTTCCCACAGTTATGACTCTTGGAGATATGTGGTGCATAATGTCACATCAATTACACTTTGTTCCATTTTTTCATGCTAAATTGACTTCACAGGGAAATCTAGATTTAAACATCGATAAGAAATAAGGCAATTTTTACCTTGGATCAACTGGTGGGTGCTGATGATGACTTTTTGTCATTTTCTATTTTGCGTGCTAAATATGATTTGCCAACTATGGTTGAATGGCAGTACTTGCAATTGCATTTGTAAGTAACTAGGTTTGACCCTTTATAGCTTCAGCATCTCCCTGAAATAACTTATTGAGGTCGATCAGGCAAATTGACCTACAATCATTGTCCATAAATACTTGTTATTGATGAATAAATATGATGTACAGAGTCTTAAGCAGGAAGAGAATGGGGAAGTGGATTGTCCCATTTTGCCTAATCAATGGATCTCTGCCTTGGCATCTGTATCTGATGTGTCTATGAATCTCAGGTTGCATCTTATTCAACAAAAACGTTTGTTTCGTGTCTATTGGACACTGTAACACCTCTTTAATAAGAGTTTGCCGAAGACGGCTAATTGTTGAAGCTATATCGCAGCTAATGCTCCTTTTAAGCATATGTTTTGGCAATGCCCTGTAGTTGTCCCTTTTGGGAAACAGGACATTATATGGATAAATTTTGTATTGGAACACTCCTTAACATTTACTGATGTAGATTATCTACCTGCTTCCTGGAAATTAATGCATGGTCAGCGCAAATAGATTCTCTGAACTCTTCTGACAGCCAAAAGACTGATATTCCAACCTTAGAATGATAAATATTCACCTTCTGTAATGCAATGATTGAGGACCTTACAACATTTCAACATTTTAGTAAGTGGCGTATAGATGCCAAATATACTTCTTTGAATATTTTGTCTGCTTTTGTTGAAATTTATGTATACTTCTTACAAACCTATATTTTTACACCCACACCCATACATATATCCATTGAAACTGATATATTCAAACCTATGTAGCCATATTCTTTTTTTCTTTTGTTGAAATTTTACAATAAAAAATAAATCTAAAAGAAAACAAATATCTCTACCTATAAAGCAGAAAGTATGTGTGTGTCACGTATCTTTGGAAATGTTTACCCACTTCCAGATGAGTTAGAAACTTGACACGGTGACACAGTGATAGGTCTGGCTGTACAATGTACCAGAAAAATCTAAAAACACGAATTTTAGGGGTTTAAGTATTTTTAAAGAATTTAATAAAAGCCAAGGCTTATGCCTACAGCTCCCAGCATGCCTTGGGCAGGAGGCCAGACTTACTGGCCTTTGGCAGCCATTGTGAGTGCACAGGCAGGTGGCTGCTGCGTGTCTTTCACAACAGTCAACCAATTCCACATAAAAAGAAACAACCCACATAAATGGGCTGCTTCCATTTAATAAATTTTATATGAATTTATTAAAGAACATTTAAGTTCTGACATGACAGCTTGCCACATGCGTTCATTCAGACCTATCAAAAAGTCTGAATCTTTCAAAAATTCATATAAAATTGAGGGTTGGAGGGATCAATCGCAAATTTCATACACATACCTAGGCATACCCCATAAGCACTGTGACCAAGTTTCAAGCCTCTAACTTTTTAAATACAGAAGTTATAGGTTTATTTATATGGCAGTCAGATAATCCGATATAATTGGGCTGAAAATTTTCAGTTTGGATATTTAGCAGAGGTTTTTCTATCGTATCGTTATCGTTAATCAGATGTCCGATAACGACTTTATCATATCGTTATTGGACATTTTAACGATACTATACACATTCCTAGTCCTGATCAAGAAGTGGCCCTTTACATTTTAGTGGCCACAGCTATGCTGTGCTGTGTGTCAAAATACTTGGATCTTATTTGTGTTTGTGAGCACAGATAAGTAGTCACCAAGACAAATTGCACAACTCAACCCACAAGGATTTTTTAAAAAAAGAGGTTAATAGGACTGAATCATGATAACCTGCAGAGAGTTCAAGCTGAATAGCTATGATGACTTTCAGCAGGTATGTGCAGTGAGCAGGTGTTCTTCTATAGGCACATCTCAAGATTCAAGTATGTGTTAGTAGACAAAGCACAGATCTGACATTCCTTCTTGTGACTTGGGGAGGAGGGAATAGAAGCCAATTGAGCAGGAAAGTCATTTTTATCAATCATATTTGATTCTGGTCTCTTTCCTTTAATGCTTTGATCTGTCGTATAAAACTGATACTTTGGATGCTTTCCAGACTCTTAACTTCGCAATCTGAAAGGGCTTTGGTCTAGCTGCTGAAGGTATGTGTTTGCAATTATACATTTGAAAATATTTCCCCCTCCTTCAAGATAACATTCTTTTTGTGTTACCACACTCTTCTGCTGTCTTGTTTTTCTTCTCCCGTAGCACTGAAGGCTGTGAGTCCTCAGCACATTGCTTCCCGAGCCACAACACATACCTGAAAAATCTCAGTCTTGAAATCCTCTGACACCTCTATTCCAGAAGAGTCCCACTAAAGCAAATGTAATCTCTGTCTGTGTTGGTCCTATGGTGGGAATAAAACTAGCAAAGATATGAATTCAACAAATGAATTGAACAAGATTTCATTAGTCAGAATGACACGTGTACAGAACACTACAACCATTTCCCACATAGATGGTAAAGTTGTTCATTTAATGCAAGAAGAATGCAACCAATGAAATTTTTGCTTGCAAACTTTAGAGGCAGCCAATCCAAATGTTCATCTAATCCCCAGGTGGGCAATCTGTGGCCCGCAGCCTGCAGCCTGCAGCCTGCCACAGGTGCCAAAACCTCTGAATTCCCACCTGCCAGCCCCCGACCGCTTAGCTGTTCATCAGGCTGTGGGGTGGTAGGATTATAATGAGGAAGAGGCACATGGGCAGAGTCACTGCATACACCTAATCACACTCTGGCCAGCTCAAACAGAAAGAAGATGTATGGGAGAAAGTCAACCCATTTGCCTTCCTTCCTATCCTAATATGTTCCAGCCAGCCTGACAAACAGCATTCCTGTATGCTTTCCTTCCCATTTCAATTGGGCATCTCCCCCATGCCCAGCTGATTGGCACTGGAAGAAGCAGTTCTCAGCACTGAGCACTGACTGGAGGGGAGAGAGGCATGGTGGGATCTCAGGATGCAGAGTGGGAGAGGTTTAACCCTCCCCATCCCAACACACTCAGATGGTGGGGGGGAGAAAAATAAAGTATGCGTATTTGTTTGTCTGTGTCTGGGTGTGGGTGTGGGGAACATATGTTTAACAGTTTTGAAAGTAGCAACAATAATTTGAAATAATTTGAAGAGAAGAGATAAATACCGAAGCAGTGAATGCATGGGGAAAGATGTTTTTAAAATGCGGTATTTAAATATACCATTAAAAATAAGACAAGCAGCGGTTAACAATTCTTTTGAAAGGCCTGGGAGAATAAAAAAAGGCTTTTGCTTGGTGTCAGCAAAGTAGGGAGGGCATTGCAAAAATGTGGGGCCCTTCGACAGAGAAGGATTGCTCATGAGGAGCAACCCACTGGATCTCAGAGGAGGGCCTTCGATGACGAGGATGTATCTCTGTGTGAGAGAGTAACAGAGTGAGTGAGGGGAAGGGTGTGTGTGTGTGTGTGTGTGTGTGTGCATTTGTGTTTGTGAGAGTGGGGAGGAGGGAGACATTGGCGTGGCCACATCCACTGTAGCATGGCAACACCCACCACAAGCACGCAGCCTCTGACCCACCATCCACTGCCACATGCTGCCCTTGTAACAAAAAGGTTGTGCACCTTGCTCTAATTAGGGTAGGGTAACCGTATTTTGGAAACTAAAAAGGAAGGCAACATGGTCAGCTCCCAAGGGGACATGCCCACCAACATGTCTGGCTCCTGGGGATGTGTCCAATATCAAGAGGGTGTGCCCACCTGAACATAGCCTTGGTCACATATCTGATTTTACAGCACACAATTAAGACAAATCTGTTCTGCATAACATCTTAATGTTGAAATCACTGAAATAAAGAACAACGTATCTGAAATTAACTTCACTTACTTCTACTTTTGTAGCTTTTGCTATACTCTGTGTGATACACTCTCCCCTTCCCTCAAATATCTTTCCTGACTGTATCCTCACTCTGCTGCAAACTGCTGCTGCTTTTAACAGGGCTTGCTGCCGGCTGGCTTTTTTATTTTTAAATTTCATTTTTTTTAACCTTGTGTATGATTGTCACAAGTTTCTCTACTCTAACATTAGGGTGGGTGTTATGGGCTGCAGACTCTACTTCGCCCATTCACACTTCTCACTTATATACATTAGCTTCTTAAGGCTTGTGCATTGACACCACTTCTCACATACAGATTTTGAACTCCTCTCTACTTCCTGCACAAACAAATGACTCTGAGACCCTCTTTCTAATGCCCTGCATTGCCTGCCAGCACCGTAGAGGTACGTTACAACAGGTGTCGCTGCGTTGTCTGTGCAGCCTCTATTGTCTCTCTAAGTCATTGCAGCCAAACCAAAGCCTCCAACCTCAAACAATCTCTCTCTCTCTCTCTCTCTCTCTCTCTCTGTCCCATTCACTCTGTGCCAAAGTCTCCCAATGGTCCAGCCAGGCCGCATACTTGTGGCCAGGGTTATTGCTTATTGTTTGGTCATGTCTGGTGACTCTTACTTTAAAAAACTCTGCCGCCAGCCACCTCCTCTCCTCCTGCACACCTGACCTGCTCAACTCTGATGCACTCTTAAAACACTCTAGGTGGCAAGCCAGCCTCTCAGGGCCAAGCTATAGGTGAATCTGGGTTGCCTTCAGCCTCTCTCTGCCTTATGCCAGCCAGCCGACATCTCCAGCTTCCAACTTCAAACAATCCCCCCTCTCCCTCTGCCAAAGTCTCCCAACAGTGCAGCCAGGCTGTGCACTTGTACCCTGTGGCTGGGGGTAGGGTGCCAGCTTATAGCTTGGTCACATCTGGTGACTCTTGTTTTAAAAAAACTCCACCGACAGCCACCTCTGTTTGCACCAACACTGGATGCTCTTAAAAGGCTCTGTGTGGCACGGCAGCCTCTCAGGGCTAAGCTACAACCATCTCTGAGTTGTAACTCTGTCTGAAACTGATGCCAGCCAAAGCCTCCAACCATCCAACACCTGCACGAACACTTGATTCTGAGATGCTCTTGAAAGGCTCTGTGTGGCATGCCAGCCTCTCAGTCTTCAGCTACAGCTATCTCTGAGTTGTGTCTTCAGTCTAACTCTGTGTCTAAGAGATATGCCAGCCAGCCCAAGCCACAAATCTATCTATTTTTCTCTGACACACACTTCAAATGTTCTGCATTGCATGTCAGCAGTGCAGACAGATCCTAGCTCACAAGTGAACAAAGTGAAATGGAAGAGAAGAGGTAGCAAAGCAAAGCAATGACATGCCAGGTTCCAACATCGGTATCAACAGGACATCTGCTAAGATGAGAGCCTCTCTCTCGGCTGACACCTCACTTTTCTCTAAGGATGACCTTCATCGCCCATGATGTGGAACTCTGAGAAAAAGGCCTCTAGCCTCTTCCGTTTTGCTCTGTGGGCTGCTTTGACTGACTTCTCCTTTCCCACATATTGATCTGTGGATGCCTCGCCTCTGCTGAGCTCCAGGTGCCTGACTGCCCACCAAATCTGCAACAGGAAAGATGCCCTGCTTGCCCAGCACTTCTTAGCTAAAAACTTGAGATTCCCTTGATGCCAAGGGCTGAAAATTCTCAAGGTGCAATACCCTAAAGAGGAGCTTCGACAACCTGAGTTTGAAGGATATGGCTCCAGTGATTTTAAAAAAAAATAGTTTTAAAATTTCAAACTTTACAAAATTCCTCAAAATCAATGGATGGACAGACCTGCTTCACACTTGGCAAGGATAAAGCCCTACCTGATATCTATCATGGTGCCAGGATTCATTTCTTTATGTTTAAAATGACAGTTAAAAAAAACACAATTATTTTAAAACCTCAAACTTAAAAAAATCCCTAAATATCAGCAGATGATCAGATTTGCTTCACACTTGGCAAGGCTAAAACTCTATCCAAGAACTATCATGGTGCCAAATTTCATCTCTTTACCTTTAAAAATGACCATATATATATATATATATATATATACTTTACAAACTTTACAAAAATTTCTAAAAATCAACGGATGAACAGATCTGCTTCAAATTTGGCATGGCTAAAGCCCTTCCTTAAAGCTATCATGGTGCCAAGTTTCATCTCTTTAGGTTTAAAAATGACGGCGCTGTAAGCATTTTTGTTCATTCTCATTAAAGTAGAGCTGCCCTTTGGCTGGGGAGGATGGGAAAAATCTGGATTTTTCGTCAGCTGCCGGGATGAATTCCATTTGGAGATGTTCTCACAGGCCACAGACCCCCACAGGTGGGTGGGGCCAAGAGCAAAAAGGGGGCAGGGCCAAGATGCCAGCATATTTTAACTTCAAGCCCTTACAGCCAGTAACTAAGGTCCCCTCTACAAGGATTCGCTTTTGCGCCTGGTTATGCGATTATGCGCATAATCGCTGAAGCGCATTTACGCCTAATCCCTCTGCACGAGAGGCGGCGAGAGGCGGCGAAGCGCATTAACAGATGTCCAAAATGCGCTTTACAAGTAGTTATTCACATAGTCAAAATGCGCTTTAACGGACGGAGCAAAATAAAACTCGCGATTTAACGCGCATTCGATAATGCGCATAATCGGAGAGATAACGCGCCTCTACGCCCGATTTGTGCTCCGTTCTTGTAGAGGTAATTTTTTTAATGCGCCTTGAAAGAGCTTTAAATGCCTCTTGTAGAGGCACCTTAGTTGAGGCATTGCAACCAAGGGAAGGGGTGGGACTTCTGGGGAACCACAGAGGGCCTGATTGGAGGGCTGGGTTTGGCCCCTGGGCCTGAGTTCCACAGCCCTGTTTTCCTTAGTGTAAGGGTGCTTCCAAATAGAGGGCTCCCAGCACTAGCAATCTGAAGGCATTGTGCTGCTGTTCCACCTTTTTCCTCCTTAATGGTTTGTCTACTTTAAGGAACAGGATGGAACAAACAGTAACAAAACACAGGACAGTCACAATATACCCTGTGAGAGAGGTGGGGAGGGAGAGAGAGGGGTAGGCTGACCAGATAAAATCGAGGTCGGGGCTCATGTAACTTTAACAGTTGTAGAGAAAAGGGAATTTCAGGCAGTGTTATTTGTATGCAATTAGTTCCTGGTGAAATTCCCTCTTCATCACAACAGTTAAAGTTGCAGGGGCCCTGCCTTCTTTTGTATATGGTTATTCTAGTATAGTGCCTGCAACTTTAACTGTTGTGATGAAGAGGGAATTTCACCAGGAACTAATTGCATACAAATGACACTGGCTGAAATTCCCTTTTCTCTACAACTGTTAAAGTTACATGAGCCCTGACCTGGATTTTATCTGGTCACCCTAGAGAGGGGGAGGTGGGAGAGAAGGAAAACAAAATACCTTGGGGTATTTATTACAAATTCTAACGTTGGATACAACCCATAGTATACCCTAAATCAAGCAAATTACAAAAAAAATAAAAATAAAGAATCGTCAAGAAATAGCATAGCAACAAAATCCATATAAAGGGCACAAAAGAAAGCAGTTACTTTTCAAAAGCCACCTGACTTTTTAAGGATTTACCTTTTCCCACTAGGTTTGAGATACATTACCCTAAAGTAGTTTTTGAAACAAGAAAATCAGATGCCCCTGCATTTAAGCACCAAATATTCCCAGGAAATAAACTTGTATAACATCTGGGGTGACCATATGGAAAAGGAAGACAGGGCTCCTGTATCTTTAATAGTTGAATAGCAAAAGGAATTTCAGCAGGTGTTATTTGTATGCATGCAGCACCTGGTGAAATTCCCGCTTCATCACAACAGTGAAAGCAGCAGCCGCCCTGCCCTTTTTTCTATCTGGTCACTCTACAGACAAATGACACCTGCTGAAATTACCCTTTCAATACAGCTGTTAAAGATACAGGAGCCCTGTCCTCCTTCTCGTATGGTCACCCTAGCATCTGAAACCAACCTTCCTGATGAGAAACAGTGATGTGTTACTGATAATAGGTGTGATGTGCTAGATATTCCACTATTCTAACTAGCACTGAATCAAATTTTGAGAAGAAAATGATCACATTTTGAAATCTAAGGTTGTTGAAAAATAGGTAACATTTCATTTTCAGCACAGTCCTATTCATGTCTACTCAGAGGTGAGTCCCATTGGTTTCTGTGAGGTCTACCCCCAGGTAAGTGGGAATAGGATGGCAGCCTTAGGATGCATGCTTTTTTCTGTCTAAACATGCCTAGGATTTTGTCCTTAATGTCCCGTTTTTGCCTTTCCACCTGCTTTTCAGCTTTGAGTGCTTTCTGCTCCCACAGTTTGGTATTCATTTCAATCATATATTTTAAACAAAAGGTTAAGATTTCATATCAACTGAAAAAAAAAGTACACCAAACATTATCCTTTCTTATTCACTATTCACTTTGGCTACCAAAGCAATTTTCTGCTGCAGTGTAGAGGTGCCATATGAAATTATCAGGTACATCGTCCTTATTCATGTAATAATTCATGCAATGAGGTAAAGTATAGAAAATATCTGAACTATAGTGAAATAATAATTTGGTCAACATTAATGAGTGACTTTTATAATGGGTAGATTAGCCATTTTTTGAATGGCAAATGTTAATTAATTGGTGTACTGTAGAAGTACCAATTTTAGTGGACAAAGATAATATAATGGATGTGTATTGTATTATCATAGATTGTGACATACAAACAATTCAAACTACTGAAATTCTTGGAAATTAGCCCAATGAATTAAAGGCATAGTGCCTTAAGCAGATTGTGGATCATGACACTTTTTTCACACATTTCATGCAGTAATTTCAAAACACTGTGATGCATTAAAAGGATTAAGTAAATCCAATGAGAAAATTTGTCAGATGTTATTGGCAGACTGATTTACAAGTCTGGATCGGACCATTGTTAAGCTGGATCTTTTGGTAACTGCAGCAATTAATGAGACACCGTTTTTCCTCAGTCCAAATATTCTGGTTTATCTGGTTCGTTTAGCAGGCTCTAATAACTTCTAACCATTTCCTTCAATATTTTGTGTCTGACTTTAACAGTTTTGCCTGCATGATTCCAAATGCTATAGCCTTGATCCACTTTTGATGATAATGTTATTATGTGTTCCCTGTCAATCAGTGTTTTGATGCTGAAGTTTAAGGTTTCTGTCATTTGGAAAAAGTAAAATCGTGTTGAATGTGAATCAGATTGAATTACCCTTTCTCCCTTTCACTTTTGCTTTCTTAAGTATTTATTTACATTTCCTTTCTGTTTACCTCTGCCAATGTCATCAGTGAAACAAACTAGCACTACATCCTGTACACTGATACCTTTATACCCTCAGACATTTCCGAGTCCCTAGGGATAAAAAGATGCAAGGAATCTTGCTTCCTCCCTAATTGCATTTCCCATGGCTGGACTTGCTTTAACCTGTTTTAAAAAGACACAATGGCACCACCTAAAGGAAGTACTATGTATAATTAGCTAAAACATAGCTCATGTATTCTCCACTGTACTGTGTAGTGTTACAGATACTAGTTCAAAATAAAAATTAGAAACGGCATGAGTCTAGATCTACACCTTGTGTCAAAGCATTATGAATGTGGAACACAAAGCATGAAATAACGTAAAGAAAGTGGTATATGGAATGTGGATTGTGCCCAAACAGTTATCGGTGCACTTCACTACCGCTTTAAAGCAGTAGTGTAGATCCAGCGCTATTCAGCAGTGTCCTTTAAGAAAAAAAGCAAAAGGCACCATGAGCTGTGTTCACATACATGAGATTAAATCAGAAGAGCTGTGACATTAAGACAATTTCATACTTATTGCCATATTGGAAATGAAGAGAGACAACTTCTGTGATATAACAAATTAAGTAGTTTAAGACGGGGGAGGGAAGAAAGAGGGGAATGATTACTGGATGAAGCTAAATGAAGGAGGGAACTTTTTGTCGGAGAATTGAATAATGGAAACATAAATAAAGAAGAAAAGCTTTCAACCATTTGTGCCAGTCTGCATTTTACACATTTATACTTTAGTCCTAATCACACTAATTAGGAAACTGCACTGAGTTCATACCTGATTCAAATGCAATGCTAGGTCTTCAAAATACAACACCTCTCCTTGTGTGGGGATCCATGAAGCTGGCAACATGTGTGCCCATGCAGTGTTTCAGCCCCCCAGGGATCCACAGTCCAGGTACACCCTACTCTGGCAAGTGAGTGCTGCATGTGTAGGCAATGGTGACCCAATTTAAATGTGATGCTGATCCCAGTGCAAACCTCCACCAAAGTCCCATTGATTATGGAGGACACTGAATGTGTGTAATTGTGTGCTCCTTTGCAATCATAAGCTGTATAAGGATACCATCAAATTATTTGAGACTGGAACAGGAGTAGCTGCATAGGATTTCGGGCTACATAGGAGAGCACCTCTTTTCGGCTTACTTAGGAGAGCACCTCTTCAGTGGAGGCACTCTGGTTGTGGATTGCCCTCCCCAGACAAGCTTACCTGGTGCCTACATTGTGGTCTTTTTGGTACCAGCAGAAGACCATTATATTTTCCCAGGATTTTTAGATGTTTAGTTAAAAAATGTGTTGGTATATTTTAAGATCCTTGTACGCTGCTTTTACCTAGGATATTTTTAATTGTTTTTATTTTCCTTTAAATCTTTTCATGTTTTTATCTTATCTTTAATTTTGTTAAGCTATTCTATTTTATGGATTTAAACTTTGCTTTGCTTTGTGAACCAGCTAGAGAGCTTATTGAGCAGTATAGAAATGTAATAAAATAAATAATTAAAAGCTAAGGTTTTGTTTTTTGAACCTACTCTGTGTCACAGTTACCCTACTGCAGCCCATAGTGTTTCAGTGTATCCTACAACCCTCAGAAACGGCTTTTTAATGTGGGATGGGGGGCAGTGGGTAGAGGGATTGGTGGAATTTAGATGACCCGTCTTGTGCAAACTGAATTGCTTTCTCAGAGCACCTTTATTTATTTATTTCCAATATTTATATACCGCTCCCCATTCAAAGATACAACCCGTTGGACACAACCCATCAATTATATCCTGGGTATGATGATTCAAAAAGTGGCTTTTCCATTTTTGAAAATCAGTTTGAACTGGTGACTGGATAGATTAATATTTAAACACAAGTATAAATTGATTTTGGAATAGAAAAATGGAGATCAAAATCAAATCTACAAACACACACATACCTTGTGTTGAAAGCCATATTGCTTTTCTGAGTGTTAACGCCGCATATTCTAAACATTTCAAGCACCTTAGGCGTGCTCGTTCAATCATTCACAACACTTTGAAATACATCCACTGAATTCAGTACATATACTTAACACGAACCACACATGCTTTGGTTTGCTCCCCCCATCCCTGCAAATACCTTTGACCACAAGTATTGCAGGTTCTCTTTCCAATGCAAAATTAGAACTGCCATCCCTCCAATATAATATGTCAAATACATGAAACCAAATAAATGATCATGTGTACAAAGCTGAAACTATAGTTTTGATATAGTTGAGCAGAATTAAGGGAGCTCTATCCTCTACTAAAAAAGAGCAGGGTTTATTTTCTCTGTGTGTGTGTGTGCAGACTCTTCTAAACATAGCACCACTAAATTGCTGATCTGGACAGCAATTATTCCTCCACATTCTGATCTCTGTGAAGGTCAATATTTATTCTAATACTTTCAATCCCAGGATCTATCAATTGGAGTGCAATCAACCTTCCATCTCAGTTATATTTCGAATGGCTGCATATTTATTGTATTGCTTTCCCTTTCTTATTCCAAGCCCACTCATTTATATGTTTAACGTTTGGAGTTAATGAATTTAATTCTTCATTATTTCTTTTAATTTTCATGTTTGTGCTCCACTTTTCCTTCCAGAGGGACATCTAGAGCAGCTAACCATAACATTTCAAAAGAAATACCATAACATCAAAACAACTACTCACAAAAAACAAATACAACATGAAAAATGATCTAACAGTAAAAAATCTACAAAACCTACAATTCAGTATCTAAACGGGGGGAAATCGCAAATTGATTAATTCCTCACTGTTATCTGTTTAAACTTTACGTCTTTGCAACTGTCAATGACTGATAGGCTGGGGAAGTTCAGAACTGATAGATATCATGCAAACATAAGACAAAATGGAATCATGGATATATGTCAGAATACAAATAAGAAGAAAATAGAAATATTTCTGGAGGAATTATACAATTATTCTAGCATTTGGGAGAGCGGCACTAAAAACAAAAACAAAAAAACTTCAGAATACCATGCAATGAACTCAGGATCAGTTCCAATAAATGCCTGGATTGCCTAGATGTGTGTCATGGATCCATTCACCATCTACTTCTGACAGCCAAGATAAGGCATGTCAACAGCTCCATTCATGCTTTTTCACTCACCATGTGCATCAGTATCTCTGGAATCACCTTTTCCCAATCCATTGACTAGATTGGCTGTACCAGACCACAGTAGGCATCTCAGGCAGAAATCATAACCTAACACAATGATAAAAGGCAGGATCATATAAAAGAATTGTGGCTTAGAGATGTGATCAAGAGGTCCAGTTCCCATCTCATTATGTGTTGCCGAAGGATTATTTTGGTTCATTAAGCAAACCATGGTAGGGAAGCTGCTGGTTTTTGTTGCTTTCCTGGAAAGTGTCAATTGGGACTTGTCCATTTCAAAAAAACAGTTCCTGCACAGCATCACAATATCAGGGCTAAGTGCTAGCTTGAGAAAACCAATGACACATATACTAAATCTCTGCTTATCTTCCCTTGTCCTTTCTTCTGCCACTGAGCAAACCATTAAAGCACTCAGAGCTCTTGGGAGGATAATAACAGAAGAGTACTTATGTACGACAGGGTATCCAATACACTCTATCAGCTGATGGTCAGAAGCCATTGATTAGAGAGGATTTAACATATTAGCAATGAGTAGCTTCCAATGAGAATGCACTATGTGCATGTACTATATATAATCTGCAGATCACATGTGGCCCCTGAGATACTTTTATGCAACCTTCAATTTATGCCTCTAGCTGTCATGGTTTTACTAGTAAGATTTGCTTATTTGTCTATTTGTCACATTTGTATCCTGCACTTCCTCCAAGGTGTAAACGTAATATTTCATAATGAGAACCTTTTGAGACAGGTTAGACTGAGAAAGCTATCCAATGAGACCCAGGCCTTCCAGTGAAGTTCATGGTTAGTTTCCCCATATTCCCCATTTCAAAGTAGATCAGTGGGCACATGTTGAGTAAAATAAAAAAAAAGCTGATACACAAGAGTGTTCCCTTGCTTGGAACAGATAGATAGTGCAATGCAGTGTGAAGCTGGAGCTGGCCATTGGTCAGCTACACATATGAGAGCCCATTATCCCATGATATCAGAGGATCACACTGCTTTATACTGCAGCAGCCAAGAGGGGCAGTATCTAGGGAAGCCCCTTTCCAAATCCTCAACAGCAAATTCTCAGGCTAGTCATTCAATGAAACTGACATGACATGAAGGAAGTCCTTCATATCACACATAATTAACTTATATAACTTGCTGTCACAAGATGTGGTGATGGCCTATTCTTAGGCTTTCTCTTGGCACTTTAGCTGGATGTGCAGCCCAGATAAATGCTATAAAATTGGTTAATAGTAAAGTACATCTATTGCATCTGTTGCATGTCAGCTCAATCCCTGCCACCTCCAGGGAGAGTTGGGGAGCTTGATTTGAAAGGAGGGCCTAGATATAGTGGGCATTACAGAAATGTGGTGGAATGAAGAAAGCCAGTGGGATACGAGCATCTTTAGATACAAAATCTACAGGAGGGACAGGGAAGGGCATACTGGGGAAGGTGTTGCTCTGTACATCCAAGAGAACATAGTATCAAGCAGACTAGAACACCTAAAAGGAGTAGACTCTTTCACAGAGTCGGTGACAATACCATGCCCCAAATCTAATTTAGTGCCAGGAATGTGCTATCGTTCTCCCAGACCAAAATGCTCAGGGTGACCTTGAGATGGAAAACAAAATTAGGGAGGCATCCAAATGAAGAAGTGCTGTAATAATGGGTGTCTTCAATTAACCACACATTGACTGGATAAATGCATATTCCAGTCATGACAAAGAGGTTAAATTCCCTAATGCCCTAAATGACTGTGCCCTAGAACAGTTGGTCATGGAATTAATTGACTGTGAAGAGGAGAGCCTGGATTTAATCCTATGTGGTGTTGCCCAGGACCTAGTATGAGATGTAAATGTAAATTGATAACAGCGACCACAATGCCATCAGATTCAATATATATTTAAGTGGGAAACTGATCAGGAAGTCCAACACACTCCCATTTGACTTCAAAAGAGGAAAGTTCTCTAAAATGAAGGAACTGGTGAAAAGGAAGTTGAAAGGGGGAATCAAGAGGGTTAAATCTCTTTGAAATTATGAAAGTGATATGCATACTCTTTGAAACTTCCTGTATGCTGCTCTTCTATGTTGAAATTGCAATGGCCGTGATGACTTGTCAATAAAAAAATACCATTCATTCATATAATATTTGTATAGGATATAGAACATACATATCACTCTGTTATGAGGTGAGTTCATTTACAAACAAAATACCCACTCCCAGGTTTGCAGTTAATGTGCGGTGGTTGTGGATAAATTGTTAACCAAACAGACTAAAAATGTTCATTCTAAGCAGTTAGCTAGCTAAATAAATGTGGGCTTCTTGATGCATTGGCCATGTACAATTGGCACCAATCTGAAGGCCCCCCCCCCACATATATATGGATTTAAATGTGTAGGGCTTCTTCCATGAGGATGAGAACACTAGTTTTCATGTTCTCCCTGATTGTGTGTTGGCCAACATGTATGGCCAGTTCATACATTGGTGTCTAAGAGACAGAGCTAGCCACCACATTCTAGGAAGCCCATTCAAGTGTTTTGTAGCCATGGGTACCAAATGACCCATGATTCATTATGATTTTGATAGATTAATATCTTTACATCATAAGGGAAGATCTTAGTTTCTTGGTTTTTCCAAGCAAAAGGTCTCATGTTCAATCCATGGTGTCCCCGGGTAAAGCAGGAACAGATTCATCTCTGAAACCTTGGAGAGCTGATGCCAGTCAGTTTAGACCAGGCTGGGAAATCTCTTTCACCCTGTGGGACAACTTCAATTTCAGAAAAGCTCTTGGGACCTAAATTCCAGTGGCCAAAGGCATAAGAAGCAGGGACAATATATAAATAAAACAGCATCATGCTGTAGCTAAAAGGTTTTACTGCCAATAATTAAGCCTTGAAAACTGCAGAAAAGCTAAACTTTAGACACCACTGAATTTTATTTATTAAAGATTTTTGTATTTTTATGTATTCATGTTGTTGTTCCCCGCCTCGATCCAGACGGAGAGGCGGGTAAGAAATATAATAATAATAATAATAATAATAATAATAATTATTATTATTATTATTATTATTCTATTTCACTATTAAAAAACACAAACTTACAGACATACAACAATTAAAAGGACCCCCTACCTTTCCCACAGCAATTTTTTTTAAAAAAAATCTTACAAGAAAATAGAACACCCCTTTTACTTCAATATATCTTAATATTCCATATTATTTCCCCCAAAATGAACAATTACAAAAACAGACAACAAGCAAAAATGAACCCCCTATTCTTCTCTCATAAAGTTTTTCATTCAACAAAAGAAAACCCTCTTCTCTTCTCTTACAAATTATAAAATTAACCAAACCTTTCTCCCTTTCTCCCTTTTATTTCCCCCTTGCAGCATAAAACTTAACCTTAAACCAATCTTATAACTCACAGCAATTTTAAACTTATAACCTCCACACAGTTTTCTATTTAAATCTTCAATTATTTCAATCCTTTTATACAAATACACAATACTTATTGCTTCATTATTTAACTTGCCAAGTTACTATTTCCCTTTCCTAGACACCACTGCATTAGATGGATCAATGGTTAAAAAAAGTTCAGTAAATTCTAACTTTGTGTGCATAGACAATTTGCTGAACACGCCAAGCATAAATCAGAAGCTTATGATACCAATTAAAACATATACCACATGTCACCACTGTAATTTTTACTCAGAATATCACAGATTAGTTTCCTTTGAGGTTGGGGAAATCATCAATGTTCCATCTTCCAAGATCTAGCTGATCTGTGTCTGCATGCAACAACTGTGTTTTATGAGTTGAGCATTATAATTACTGAGGTAGTTGTGAGGATGAACATCAGTGTTTTCTTTTGGTTTGTTTTTTGTCTAGAGATAGGAATGAGTTGTCTTTATAATGATATAACTCAGGCATTTCAAAAGAATTGTAATAATCTACTGGGTCTAGTGCTATATAATTTAATGGAATTGCCAATGGCATTACATCAGCAACTCTATCTTTATATTCTGTCTGAAGCAATAGTTGCAACTTGTCCAGAATATTTCATAACCTCTGGCCAAAAAAACTCAAGGATTATTTTGTTTAAATAACATGCTAGAGGAAAAACAGCAATATGTTCAAGCAGAATTCAGCGATTCACATTTGAAAAGCAAATACAAGCTGATTAACAGCAGGACTGTGCACGGACCCCCGATCCGATCTGGATCCCAATCTGGGAAGTCCGGATCCCGATCTGGGAAGTCTGGATCAGGCCCGATCTGACTCGTGTCTGATTGAGCCTATTCCGATCCACCTCGGATCTGGATCCGATCCGGATCTGTGCAGAGCCCTCCCTCCCGCTCTCCCCACTCCCTCCCTCCCTCCCTCCCTCCCCCCAATCGCCCTGCTTACCTGCAGCCTCCTCCGCAGCATCTTCCACTGTGGCCAGCCTTCTTGACGTTGGCCAGCTGCTTTCCCGCTCATGGCAGGTGATGTTGTCACCCACCGTGAGTGGGAAAGCGGCCAGCCGACATCGAGGATGCCGGACACCGCAGAGGACGCCGTGGAGCAGGCTGCAGGTAAGGAGGGTTATTGAGGGGAGGGACGGAGAGAGCGGGAGGGAGGGCTCTGCATGGACCCAGAATGGATCCAGATCGCAGATCCGGATTAGCGCACAGCCCTAATTAACAGTAGTATGGTTAATGCATGTAGAAGAGGAAGAGTGATTGTGGCTATTGCCTCTGCCCTCCCACCATATACAATCAACATGGCTGGCCCTACTATTAGGCAGAGAGAGGAGGCCACCTTTGGCGGCAAATGCTGAGAGGCAAAAGCAAGGTATTGGAGATTGCTGTTGGGCCTTGCAACCTGCCCTGTGCCAAGCTACCCTGCTGCCTTCAGGTGTAGTGGAAGATGCTGTCCCATTGCCAACACTGAAGTATGATTTAACTGCCAGTCCAGTGGGCTTTTGTACATGGAATGGAAAGAGGCACCATCTTGTCTTTCACCTTAGGCAACAAAATGCCTTTGCCCAGCCCTGACCATCAACATAATTCTATGGGTGTAATTGAGGACCCTGGTTTTGGCTGACCACACAATCCCATGGACACAGCCTTCATGTGAACAGTCAATGCAAGCAAAGGCTCTTTCACAAGTTATACCAAATGGGTCACCTGATGTAAGAGGGTGTTATCCTCATACTCCCCACAACAACTGAAGTGCAGAACCTATTTCAGCCCAAGGTCTCAAGGCCATTATGGAAAAGCTGGGGGGGGGGGGTATTCCAATGGTGGCTGGGGCTGAAGGCAATGGGATGGGGCCAAATGAAAATCAGGTGGGGCCAAAATATCAGCATACTCCCAATAACTAAGTCTTAGGAGAGGTAGTTCAACCTTTTAGAATGGGGGGAGGATTCTCAAAAGCTAGGAAACCACCAAGCAATCAGTGGTTAGAGGGAAGGGTTTGGGGGCAAAGGGAAGGGCATGGTCATCTGGGAAACTGGGACCCCAGGAGGGCTGGATTTTATCCCCAGGCCTGAGATTCTGTCCCCCCACCTTACATGCACCGACTGACTGTACATACCTGTAATAATCTTACAGTTTCACCAGTGACCCATACATTACAGCCAAATTGATCTAAGTTAACGAGTGTTATCTCTTTTCAAGGTTTGACAACTGAAGCATCCTTTCTCTGGTAAAGGTAAGGAAATTTCTTAAGGGTCACCTGAGAGGGGGATCATGTTTCCATATGTACTATAATCTGGAGACTGCACAGCAATGTGTTATAAGGAAAGACCTTATTCTGAAAGAAAGTGTCCCTCTACCCTGATGTTGTCAATTCTGATCAGACAAGCCTTCTCCATGTGGTGTCACATGGGGCAATCTGCCCTATTACTCAAATTCTCTTCAGTGGGGTTGCCAAAGATGGGATCTGTAACTTCCTGTCTAAAAAGGTCACTTTGTGTGTAGAGGTGGCTCATGCAGGTGTCCGTCTGCCACTAGTGTAGCATCTAGCGTGCAGCACTAGCCCTGAGAACAAATAAGGTGTTAATTATGTTGGCTGAAGAAAGCTAGTATATTTTGCTCCGTGACGGCAACTTGACAGTTTGCACGGTTCTCACCACAATTATAATTTATAATGGAGGCCTTTTTCCTTTGTAAATTGCAGCAGAGGGGGGCTATTCCTGGTTCAGGACTGCAGCAGGATAGAACCTCTTTACCCTCATGTAGGGGTGAACTAATCCATCCATTTCCCTTTATCCTGCATTGCAATTTTTTAACTCTGTAATTCTTTCTCTTCCAAATATGAAGAACTTCATAAATTTTGATAAATTCTCATCAAAAACAAACTGAAATGAACTTCTCAGTTATTCCTGGTATGGAAAGGACCATGATGTACCTGCCTCCCCTGTAGCTGTTAAATATGAGAAGCCTTATCAGAAAAAAATAGGTGGCAACACTATTTCAGCAATTACAAGATTTAATACACAAGGATTCAAACCCAGAATTTTAGAAACTAAGTACTTAAAGCCCTGTGCTTGGTTGGTTGAATCTGTCAGTTTTGGTTTCTTCCACATTCAGTTTTTTTTAAAGTCTTTTTGTTCCAAATATGGAAATTTTTGCAAACTTTCATAAATTCATATCAAACCCAAACTGAAAAAAAATTCTCAGCCATCCATACTCCTCAGTTGTGGTTGCTATCCAGCTTGGGTCCCTTGTACTTACATCTCAGTAAGCAGAAAGAAGAGGCATTGATGCTTCCTACATATTAAAGGTAATCTTTATTTTGACTCTGAATCGCCTTAGAAAACCAGTTCACAACCTCTGCAGAAGTCTCTGCTAATCTCCTCAGGCAAATGCTCCCAAAATCTCCTCAGAAAACCCCTATTTTAAGGGCTAAAAGGGGCTGTCATCCATAGGGGACTACACCACACAGGATTTCACTTGTGACTGCCATGTACACAGATATTTTGATATGGGGTACTTTAAAACACAAAGTCTCCCTTACAGTAGTTTTATGGGACACTGTACCACATGAATAAGCTTTGAATTCAACAATTTTGACTATGGAAAACTCTCTTCATATTAGGAAGACTGTGGCAGTGAATTTGTTCATGTTTGATAAGCACTTTGATGTTGCCACATTTGAGGCAGATTGTTTTCACTCCCTCCCCCACCCCAATGCACAAAAATGTTGTGCAACCATGAAATATTAGTGTCAGGCTATGGCAGATACATTGACTTCCCATGATATGTTTAATGGCACAGGAACCCATCCATCCCATCAATGACTTCCAGAACAATATATTATTTAACACTAAAGCACATGGAATTGAAGCCCAGTTTTGTACTTTTCTAAAATCAGCTGGTTACTTTATGTCTGGATATTAAGACCTTTCCCTGAGACCCTGCTTCAAGTCCTGTGGCCTTTGGGCATGAGGCAGTGTCCAAAAGACATTTTCATTGGTGAGAAGACTTCTTGCAAGGTGAGACTTTCTTTTCCCCTCCTCCCCACTCCCACACCCTCTGTGTTAATAAAATTGAGAGACTCTCATATGTAGGCAAGGATGTCAAGAAATATTTTCCAAGAGGGAATCCTATTTCACCTCTTCTCTAATGATGTTCCACAGGATGGTAAAAAGCTTCCTTTTTAGGAAGACATTTGGGCTCTTTAATGCTGTCTTACTGGATTTGTCTTCTGTCTTTTGTTCTAGAACACTTTTTACTATTGTTTTCTGTTACTTTTTGCTGCTATTTTTATATTTTAGGGCACAATCCTATGCATGTTTAGACAGAAAAAAGTCCTAAAACTCCCAGCATTCCCCAAGCTGGCTGGAGAATGCTGGGAGTTGTAGAACCTTTTTTCTGTTGAAACATATATAGGATTGCACACTTAATGTTTTATTGTAAATCTTGTTTTAAAGCACAGGTGGGCAACATACAGGGACATTTCACCCCAGCACCATATTTGCTGCAGCTGCGAAATTAGCAGCTGAATTAGCCTCTGTGGTGGCAGTGGCAAGAAAAATCATGGTAATTTGGCAGGGAAACAAGGCATATGACTAGTGTGTGCCAGGTTTCCAAGCAAAATTGTGCTTCTGGGAGGCTTCAGGGAGTGTGATTCTGCTTGCAAACAAGGCACGCCCTCCCTGTATGCCTTCTTTCCTTGCAAGATCACTGTAAGTTTTGTCACTGCCATGGCAAATTTGCTGGCAATAGGGAAATATGGCAGGTGGTACAGAAACAGCCATGGGGTGGGGGCAATTTATGGCTAATTTATGGTTGTATCCTTATTTTTGTCCATTTTGAGCTCTCTAGGGGAAAGCTGGGTATAACTATTTAAATGCATCAATTTAAAATAGGGTGACCAGATAAAATCCAGGTCAGGGCTCATGTAACTTTAACAGTTGTAGAGAAAAGGGAATTTCAGCCAGTGTCATTTGTATGCAATTAGTTCCTGGTGAAATTCCCTCTTCATCACAACAGTTAAAGTTGCAGGCACTATACTAGAGTGACCATATACAAAAGAAGGCAGGGCCCCTGCAACTTTAACAGTTGTGATGAAGAGAGAATTTCACCAGGAACTAATTGCATACAAATGACACTGGCTGAAATTCCCTTTTCTCTACAACTGTTAAAGTTACATGAGCCCTGACCTGGATTTTATCTGGTCAGCCTAATTTAAAATATCTTCCATCTTGAAAAAAATTAATACATTTTCTTGGTCTACTTAGTATCCTCTGTATATGGGGATGGAATACTTGAGGAAACAGGTCACGTGTTTTGAAATGTAAACATATTGTGAAGTACATGTTTACCTGATGCTGACAGATAATAGCAGCCACGGAGGAGCCTTTCTAATCTGCATGGTAATATTTTAGACAGTCTTCTAGGCATCCATGCCAGCAGGCACCCTAAGTTGCATAAATACTATCCTCTTTCCAGATGCCAAAGTACATATTCAGACAATTCAACTCAAGGTATTACGTGGGCTACAAATCATGTACAGACTGAATGGCTTTGGCTTTGTGAAACAGGAGTACAGTTGGGGTGGGGTGAATATTTTGTCTATGTCATCAGCTCTGCCGTGAAATTAGCTCACATTTCAACAAGCAGAAACAGAAGGGTGTTACTACTTATCAAGTATACATCATTTACAATATTTATTGTTTTCATAGTAGAGGTGGATTTCATTTATCTTTCATTGAGTCGTTTTTCTTGCCGTAAAAGACAACACGGCAAAAGAAATTATTATTTTACACTATTATATTATACCAGCTCCCTTTTCTGTTTCAAGCCTGCTCAAATACAGAGAAGCTAGTAATGGAAGCTATACAAGGTTACTTTCTTCACGTTGTCCCAGGGTAAATTTCCTTTAAGTAGCAGAGTACTCAGAGGACAGGAGGGGAAACCACCTTTGTTTGATATAGTTATAGTGAGGTCATTATGCTTGGTTTTGTCCTCCCTGCCATGTTTATACTTCATATGGGAACTATTCCTAAGTAGGGTGTGGTCCTTCCTTTAATAAAACCTTTGGTTAATCTCCCCATTGTGCCACATGTGCTGCCATGAACCTATCATTCAAACAGCTCGTTCTGCTGAGAGAAACCAGTGATATTTCTATTTATGGTGGAGATTCCATCTGTATAATGACTAACATACTGACAATCTATATTTCTGTCTGCTTCCAAACCAGTGGGTGATAGAAAAGAATCAGAACTTAGAAAGAGATTGGAGAAGTTACAACCTTTCACCTGAGAGACAGACCCAAATATCTCTGCTGCCAGTACAACAAAACTGCCTTCCTCAGTGAGCTTGAGTGCCTTTATGATGTCAGCAGCCAACCAACCAATTACCTCCTTCATCTCACACCTGTTTGCATGTTAGCGATCCTCACCATCAAGTGCCATGCAGTATTTATTACTGAACTAATTCAAACTGTGCCAGACAACCAAGGGGCTATTACTACAGAATGTACCATGCATGCTTGGAGGAGTACAGGACCAGAGATAATAGCTGTTATATGTAATGAGTCTGAAAGGGCAACGGCTGCTGAAAATTCACCATATGCCCTTGGTGGCTTAGTTGTCCGGCCCTCTTTCCGCTTTCCTAATATAAACATACAAGAAAGGATGAATGAAGTCAGTAAATGCAGATCACTCCATCAGTTCAGGACATCCGCATAAGAGGAAAGAACTACAAAAGAAGAAGAGAACTATTTGATGAGCCAATTACTATTGGAAGGGAAAGGGATTACCATTTATCAGTGTGTGTGTGTGTGTGTATGCCAGTTTCATTCCAATAAAATTTAATACATTTCCACTCAATTTCAAACCAATTTGTAGTATATATACCCCTTGGTTAACCCAAACATGCCATTTTAATTTGCTCCAAATTGCCAAGTCCCCTAATTTTTCATGTACCATTCCCTCGATTTAGGGATTTGTTTACTTTTTCAATATTTAGACTATAATATCCTAGCTGCTGAATGAAAGAGGGTTTTTTTTATCTTTATATGCTTTCCCCTTAAAAAAAGGTTAATAAGAACATCTCTGCATCTAGAGATAGTCTTTCTTCTAGGATATTGTTAATAGCTCTTAAGAGTTAGAGCATACTTTCAATATCTCCTGTTATATACTTCCAATATTTTGTCCACAAGGCCACCAGCAATGAACAAAATCTGCAGCCTTCCAGCATAGATCTGAATTGAAAGCTTTAATTTTAAATTGACTTTGAATGCCAAGCTACACTTTATGTGCAATAGCTGTAACGGTAACCAGATGAGACCTTTCAATGAGGAACAACCAGGGGTGATAAGAAGAGGAGAGGCAGGGGGCAGAAGTGGTTAATCTTTTTTCCATCTGCAGGTTACCTCACATTCAAAAGCCTTGGGGGAGTGGGTGGGGGGAGAAAGCCACTTGGAGACAATTTGGAGCAGGGAAATTCCAAGTGGGAAACATATTAAGAACCTGTTCCCTTTTCCCCTGATCGCCTACCACCACCAGAAGTAGCTTTCCCTCCACAATTTGCTTGGCTTGCAGGGCCAACAGTATATCCATTTGTATGTAAAGAAGACGTGTTGAACCGCTTTAAGCCCAAGGACCAAATTCCATTTCAGAGAAGTTCTCGGGGGCCATATTCCAGTGGTGGGTGGTGCCAAAGGCAAAAGGGGTGGGGCCAAAATACCAGACTGTTTTAGCTTAGTGCTCTTGCTGCCAGTAACGAAGCCATAAGAGAGGCCTTTCAACCTATTAAAATGTGGAGGAGGAACTGCACAAAAGCATCAAACAACCAATGGTCAGGGGAAAGAGGGTGGGACCAAGAGAAGGTGGCATGGACTTCTGGGAAACTCCAGAGAACTGGAGTAGGACTCTAGGCAGGGTGGATTTGGCCCCTTGGGCCTGCAGCTCTGAATCCCTGGTGTAAAAAGCAGTTTGGAGCCCAGTTAATCAGATAAAAAGCCAAGAATGTTATAGAGGGATCCTTGGAATTCTCCAAAGCACCAATCTGAATATACATCCCAGTGAAACCATGAATAATAAGTTCTGTGGTGAAACATATGCTTATGCATACCTAATTCCTGTGGGTAGGCAAAGAACAGTGCAAATAAATTTTAGCTACTGGAATATCGGGTCAAGAAATGAATTTGAATGTGAGGCTCCTTGATGGCTGGAAACGATTACCTCCAGGTTTCCTTGAAATCGCTCCCTGATGGCAGGCAAGAGGGGGTTTCCATATGTGTTGCCTTCCCTGGATCTGGGCTAGCTGGACTGACCATTTAATGCTCTCTGCCACTTATGACAAAGTACTTCCTCCTGGATACTGGGGAGGGAGGATGTTTGCCCGCTTGCCACTGGCCCATAGCAGGATTACAAGCTTGTAAGTGACTCCACACACCCCCTCCTGCTGACACGACCGAGCAACCAGGAATTCGCAAGCAGACATAATGTAAAACTTTTCATGCTTCCTTGGAAAGAAAATAAACAGGGCTGCAATGTCCACCTTGGGACATGAATGCATGCATTTATGAGTGATTTTGTTCCACTCCCGTATGTGAAAAAGCGGTGGGAGGTAAGAAATTGGATCATCCTGGGCAGCATTCGTGTGGTAGAAGGTCTGACTGGATTGCTTAGTTGTAAGATTTGTTTAGGCTTGTACACCACTTTGTATGGTTGTAGAGATGGAATTACCTTTAGATGAGAGGGGGGGTCATTTATGCACAGGCATCCCTCCTCCAAGGACAACACTCTTTGGGAGAAGACAGACAGCAGGATATTTAGGAGAATGAGGAAAAGGTGGCAAGTAATAATTGCACCCAAATACATATATTACATTATATTCAAGGATTTGGGCTTGGAAGAGACTAGGTAGATCATAATTTCTAACAGAAATGTCAGATAAAGAGGAAAGATGTCCTGAGGAAGGCACATTGCTTTAAAGGACAGCCAAACAGGGTTTATGAAATGGGGAGTGGTCTGCATGAAGGGTTGCCTGGACTCCAGCACACTCTGTCATGGTTACACTGAGAGACCTGGGGATTGGTGTAGCAGAATCAGGGCTCACAGGGACACAGCGCTGGTACTGTTTTGATTAGCAGGGACACTGACATCATCTGCAACACCCTCATAATTACCTGTTCCCTCTGAGCTTAGCTTCAATCCTCATAGTAGCTGGTGCAGGGAATGAATTTTCTCAGCAACAATAGGTATAGTTGTGAGAAATCTCCAACAGACTCAAATGTGTTCAGATTTCTATGAGTCTGACTTTCAGATTCCACCATGCACTGGCTTTTCCTGCATTACATGGATTCCGTGGACTTGTAGACCATTTTTTAAACTTTGGGGGGATTTACACAAATTCATACTTGCGCTAATGCACATTCACATTAATGCATATTTAGGGGTGGGAGAGCTCACCCCAACCCAGCTCGGCAGAGCTCACTCTGTCGCTGCCACTGTCCGACCCCACTCGCTGGGTTGCATGAGCTCTTCTAAGGCTCAGCTTGGCCCAGTGAGCAGCTTCCCGCTCTCACGCCCAATATTGTGCACTTCCCCCCTGCGTCAGTGGCAGCCGCCACTGATGCAACAGGGGAATTGCGTAATTTCCAGAACCTTCGTAAATTGCATGCTTCCCCCTGCTGCATGAATGGTGGCCATGAAGGCCCCATTTACGCAAGAGTAAAGGTGTGAATGCTCTGTTAACGCCTTTAGCCTTGCATAAATGAGGCCTTTTACAGATGCCATTGATGCAGCAGAAGGACGTGCACAATTTACGGAGGCTCCAGAAATTGCGCATGGGGGGAAGTGCACAATTTTGGCACAAGGGTGGGTGACTGCCAAGCAGTCTAGGGGCCTTTCAGGTGCTTGAGCGGGGTCTGCGCTCACACCAGGACCACCTGACTGGGATGGAGGGATGTGGGGGGAGGGAAACACCAGATCCCTGGACTCAGTAGGTTGCTTGCAACATCCCTATGCACATTAGCGCTAATGCACACTTGTGGTATTGCGCACTTGCATACATGGAACACTTCAAAATATGTTCCCCTGCCACTGGACTTGGACGAAACACTTTGTGCCACTGGTAGTGATGAAGAAAAGTCTCTGCTGTAGGCTTACCAGCACTGGGCCTTATGGCTGTGCCACAAGATTTGTTAGCTGTAAAATGGGACCATGGTCTAAATTAGCAACAGGCAACCATTTGGGGGCATGGGCCCATTTGGCAAGTTCAGAAACTGTCCTGGCTGCCATGGGAGATATATCAAAGGTAAGTAACTTGCCTGAAGTCTAGAACACACTAAACAACTCCTTTGAGTCCAGTTTTCCAACACCAGCAGAAACTTGTTTCACAGCAGTCCCAGCTACTGGTAAGAACATATGTTAATTTTATTTAGTTTTTAAAGAGGGAATGGGTGGAGACCAAGAAACAGAAATGGGGGCACATTGGTGATTACAGCCACCACATTGCCTACCCTGGTCTTAATAGTATAAATATTTACTTTATTAATGATATAGTTCATGTGTACAGTAGATAAAGACAAGATCTACACTACTGCTTTATAACAGTATCGTAGTGCACTGACAACTGTTGGGGCCCGTGACACATGCCATATACCAGTTTCATACCGCATTCATAGTGTTATATCCTGCTTTGTGTAGATCTATGTGTTTGACTTCCTTGTATTATGCAACATGGTTGCCCTATTTGGTCATCTGGAGCTTTGCATTTAATTTGTAATCTGAATTGTGTTGATCCCAGTCACTGTCTCTCCACTGTCTCTAGGTCACACCTCTGGGCCTATCCTTCAGCACTTTTGCCCTGCTCCTGGCCCCACCCAAGTGTCCATGCTGTGAATATTGGGGGTGGGTGTACTGTAAAAGATACTTGATATTATCACATGAGACTGCATACAGATGGAAGTGACCTGCAGATGACATAGCTCTGTTCGGACAACACAATAATCACTGGTGGCTTTAGTAGTCAACCGTGAGTTGAGCAGTCAACAGTTGGTATTTGTGTTGTCCGTAGGGCAAAAACCACCCCACGGTTGACTTTTTCGTAAAAAAAAACAACACTAGAGAAACACAACCGGCTGCAGAGTTGTCTAGTTGCACATCGGTGGTTATTGTGTTCTCTGAACTGAGCCAGTAGAGCTTTTCAACCCGTTGAGTTAACTATCTCAGCTGGCTACAGAATTCCTGGGCAAGAGTGGCCAAAATCACTCCTGCTGCTCTGTTACAGCTGGCACAACTCACAATGGTTGCTGGGATAGCACCGGGAGGACTGAGGGAGCAGGGAGGGTGGGGAGAGGGGCGGGGGGCTGTGACAGTCAAATGCTGGGTTTACTATTAGTCCACTCAATACCAGCCTCAACCACCCTCAACCACCCACAGTTGTATAGGAACATGTTGTGTTGGGAGTACCTGCAAAATAACCAACTGTGAGTTAGCTACTCAACCCACCATTGACTAAAGTGTTGGCCAAACACAGCCAATGAAAAGTTTACCTTGTGGTGACTTTTTGAACATTCCAACAAAATGGTTTGAAGATTCTTCCATGAAAATGCATTCAGCAGAATCATGCATGCATTCTTTCATATACACTCACACAGTCTCGCCACACCTTTCCCTGGAAATGTTTTGTTCTCCATGAAATCATTAATACAGAGCCTCTGTGTTTTATGTACAAACACCACACCTTTATTGGATTTGCCACTGGGACATTTTCTTCCCCCAGGACAGCATTCTTCGTGATAAGAAAGTGAAGTAAGACTGATTTGGTTTGAATCATGCAGTCTGCAGCCCATAATAATGTCATGTCATCCAGAAGGGTCAGTACATGTCTGTCCAATGTTACTTTGCATAGTTTCCCCAGAGGTAACAAAGGATTATCAACAACTATTTCAAATGCAGAATAAACTTGAATTGCCTAATCAATGTTCTACAAACATAAAAAGTGTTGCAAGCAAACAAATAAAAAAATCATATACAAAACATGAATTACAAAATCATCTCCTGAACAGTATTCCTGATCGTTTATTTATTTTATTCATTTACAACATTTATGTACTACCTGTGAATACAAAATTTTCCGGGCAATTTTGAACATACCCAACCACATGCCTTAAAAAATCTTGGTAAATTATGATCTTGTCACCTGTAAGTAGCCAGTAGTTTCTCTTGCACCTGATGACAGAAGCTAAGGGAGGCAGAGATAATGATACCACCTATTCCTTTATGCTAGTGTCAAACAGGAAGAGAGAAAGAGCATTCTAGGTCAGCTCTGCTCAAAATGTTTTGCGTCCACCTTCCCCAAATTTGCTTTTCATTTGAAAAGATGTCCATCAGAGCTTTGTTATGCACACATAGTTTGACCTAAGGTTTTTCAGCATGAATAGTGGATGTGATGGCTCAACAATATTCTTCTCTCAGAGATGTCTCTGTCCACTTTCAAGGCGTCAGTGGTCACCTCTGCAAATATTTGCCCCAGTTTTTCTTCCCCAGTTTTTAATCAGTAGGAAGCATCTGGATCCTTGGGATGTAATAATAACAATGGCTTGTGGTGCAACTATGGGAGAAATCCAGCTGTGTCCATCCATCTGTCGCCTGCCTGTAGCCCCCCCCCCCGCTCCAGAGGGTTATTGGACTCATGCAACATTGGATGTTGCCCATTGAATGTCAGTTTCTTATGGCTGACATAACACAGTATTTACAGCATTAAGAGAATATAGGAGGCTACCCTTGAAGCTGGTATAGAAACGTCAGCCAGCACAAAACTTGGCAGCTCATTTCCTGAAAGAAGTAAGATGATGGGAGTATATAAGGCCAATACTCTTCCCGGCTGTTGGTAAATTTCCAGACAGAATTCAAGATACTGGCTGAAAAGTATAGGAGCTGGACATCAGGCCCACAGGCAGATGGCCACACCTCCTTCCCTTGGGCCTACCCCCTTTCCATGGGGAAATATTTGCAGTCCTCCATTCTAAAAGGCTGAAATGCCTCTCCTCTGGTTCATTATTGGCACTAAGAGCTTTAAGCTAACATAAGATGGCAATTTTGGCCTTGCCCCCTTTTGCCTTCAGCCCCAACCACCACTGGAATGTGGCTCCTCTGAAATGGATGTCAGCCCTCAGGCTGAAAGAGCTTCTACACACGTGCTGTAAAGCTTCCATACCTGAGGGAGAGTCTTTTCCTTTATCAACTCCCTTTCCCATTAAGATCGTCAGTCAAAGCCCAGCTCTGGAGCTACAAAGACATGGAACAGTCCTTTCTCGGCCCTCCCCAAGAAATCGCACCTTCTCCTTCTGCCAACTTTAGACACTTTGTTTTGGAGCTGTTCCCCTGAGAACTATACACTTGGCATCACCCTCATTTGCTATGGTATTATACTGCTAAGCAAAGCCATGATCTATAGAACTTTCAAAGCATTTCCTTTTCCAGGGAGGCGGTGTACCTTTTGTGTTTGTTTACTTCCTGTGTGCTAGGTTTTCTGTTTCTTCTGGCAGAGATGCCTGTGGTGAAGTTCTCACTCAGCCTCTAAGTCATTCGAGAGCTGGCAGGTTTCCTAAACTTCTCAACTGTCATGCCCCAACCATCATCGCACTGGAGTTGCATGAACATTTACAAAAAGGAACAAGGAACTATTGCCTTAACCTCTGAAAGGCCTTGCATAGATATCTGCTTCAGCTGGGACATGACCTTGGCCTCCAGCCTGATTACATTGACAAAGGCTTCACATCCCATATAGACAGGTCCCATGGATGATCCATATAATGTGGGTTGTTACAGCATCTTAGAAACGAAAGTGAGAGCCAAGAAATACAAATGAAACTATGCTTCCATACGGAGGGCTCCTTATGCTACCATCCAGAAAGCATCATGCAGCAGTGCCGTCTTTTTTCCTTAATGGATTTTTTTGTAGTAAGAAAAAAAGACAGAAGAAGCAGTGAGCAAACACAGAAGTTTTACAAGTGGAAGACACTGACATCTGGACAACCACCCCCAGTAAAATTCTGTGAACGAAGCAGGGCGATAGGGCTATAAAAACCTCATCTGGAAGCATCCTAAGTTCTCTGTGCTAATAATGCTAATACAAAATGGCTCAATGCAAAAGGGACCAACTGGGAGCCCCCAAGGTCACACCTCACCCACACTCCTCTCCTCCCTCCATTGCAAAATAAATTCCAGAGACCTCTAAGAAACATCTGGGGGTGCTGGGAATGGTACTGCATCATGCCAGAAATGGCACCCAACTTGCTCTCTGCTTTTGCTCAGACAGCACCACTCATTGGCTCAATTCAGACAACATATTAAGCAACGGAGGGGTAAATAACGTACTGACCGTGCATTAGGCAGGAGGAGCTCCACAGACGACACACTGCAGCCGGTGCTGCTCGGAACCGGCAAACGCCCCGGCTGCAAGGAACTTGCGGTGGCCATTTTGGTTGCAGCATCTCCTCCGTGTGTCCCCCAGCCGTATCCCAGCATGCACCATGAGTTCTGCTGGCTGCATAGAGTGGCTGGGGTTTTTTGGCTGCTCTAGGCAGCAGAACTCTATTCCAAAACGGAATAGTCCACGGAGAGGGGGGGGCTGAATTCGGACGACACTTTAAACAACGGGGCTTCGGGCTAAACAACGTGCAAGCCCATTGTTTCGCTCCGTTGTTTAAAGAGCCTGATTAATGTACTGTCCGTTGTGTGTGCGTTGTGTGCTGCCCTCCAGATGACACAATAAGCAACACAACTGACGATTGTTCCCCCCCCCCCCGTTGCCTAATGTGTATTCCGAACTGAGCCATTGGGTTGGATCCAGATTTAGGCAACCTTAGAGTAGACATATTGAAATCAATAAGACCTCAGTCATGACTCACATAAGTCCCATTGATTTCCATGGCTCTACTCTAAGGATGACCAAATCTGGATCCAACCCCCACCCCCACTTTATAATCAACAAAGAGGACGCTGATTCCAGAGCACCTTGGTTGGAGAGTATCAAGCCCTACAGGATGAAGAAACTGATCATTACTGATATGCACTATCAGCATCATTGGTCCCAATTGTGTTTTCTTTTAGGGTTTAAAGTATCTGTCAGTTTCAGTTTCTCCCACATTCAATTTCTTTTTAATATCCAGTTCTTTCTGTCCCGAGTATAACAAAATTTGTGAATTTTGATAAATATTTATGAAATACCAACTGAAACAAAATTCTCAGCCATCTGCAACAGGCAACTTCAATACACACAGCTATTCCCAGGATGGAAAGGTCCATGTTGTACCTGCCTGACGTATATTGGTTAAAGGCAAGGAGCTTATCAGGAAAATGAGGTAGCAGCACTAACAGGATTGAATAAACAGGGATTCAAATCCAGACTTTGAAGAGCTAAACCATCAAAGCTCTGGGCCTGGTCTCCCACAATTAATAAAGTGTCCATGGCAAATTTTGACCACAAGAGTCTTTACAGTTTAAAAGGGGAAAGGTTCTCATGATCAAGGAGGGAGAATAGGACACTGGCCTGAATGAGGGGACTCCAAACAAATTGGTCCAAACTAATATCAGAAGATTCTTCAACAGGGTAAAGTCATTCATGCAACAAACCCACTAATGGCACCAGGATATGATACATCAAAAAGGGCTAGGCAGAGACAATCAGTGAAAGGAAAAGTCAGCTTTCCCCAACTTGATGCCTTCCAGACATGTGGGATTTGGGGATGTGCAAATCAGCAAAACTGAAGCTCACTGAAGTTCTCCAAATTCCATCTCAAAGCCCATTCTGACTTGAATCCCTATGAGATTACAAACTGGGGGGGGGGGGGGTTACATGAAAATTCATACGTATTTTCATGTGTATTTTTCCAAATATACACAACAACTGTGCACATCTTTGAGATGTTTGTGTTCTTCCCCCATTGATTAAAGTGTATTTGTACATTTTTAATGCACATTTTTCAAATGTGCAAATGCGGTTGATTTTTTGGGAGAGGGAGGTGGGAATCCAAACTCAAACGATTTTCGCATACATCCCTGGCTGAACTGCAACTCCCATCATTCCAAGGGAATAATGGGAACTGTAGGCCAACATACCTAGAAGACACCAGGAAACCTGGGATAAAAGGTGGGGTAGAGTCTGCACCAACTGTTCATGCCATTTTCAGTGGAAGATCACAGGAAAATGAGCTGGTGAAGACATATCTATAGAAAGAGAGCAGTATTGAATAACAGAAGCAGTCCAGCTGAAGTTAAGCACATGCAAATGTCAGGGAGCTTCAGGGAGAGAGTGGAGCACATGTTTAATGTCACTGAGTAGTACTTAACTTTGGCTGGAATGTGCCCTGATGTCACTACATTCAACTTAATTTAATGAACATTTACCTGGAAGGAGGAAGCTCCCTTATATTAAAAAGAAATTATTTCCAAGGATATTCCAATTATTTCTTAGGAGATCACTCCCATTATGAAATTACTTCCAAGGAAGTGCCCTCTCCCATTCACATCCATGGTTCTTCTTTATCCTGCTTCCATCTCAATTTCATCCATTCGATCATAACCTTGACTCCACGGTTTGTATGTTTTTTGCCTTTAAAATATGAAGTGGAAGTCCACATGATGAATCAGCAGTCACATCACATCACATCGTGACGTTCTTCTTGTAATGCATGACTGGGCATGTACGGTCATTAGTCTTATTCCTCAGTCACGGCAGGCATCTTAGAACACATTAACTAAGGTGTGTCTCTGATATCCTTTTCAAGGCTCTGTTTGAATCCATGGGGAAATAAAGAACACTGATACAGCAAAATAAGGGAGCCTAACAATTGCTTGGGTTGTCAAGAAATCAAGTCTTAGTTCACAGAAGAATGTATTCAAATCCCTGGGCTTTTCTACTAAAGAGATAACGTGACTGGTGGTAACTATTCTCCATCAACAAAGGTTCTGGCAAGTGTAAGTCATGCTTTGCATATCTTGCATTTATTGACTGGCTTCCAAAAGCAAAGCTTTCCCATGGGAAGGCAAAGAAACAATGGCAAGTTCTTCTGAATGAAACTCTCTTTACAGGTGAAGGGTAAACATACAGGGTACAGCCTGAGAGCTTTCTTTCACTGCAGAAGTGGCCAATTACATAATCATATAAAACAGCTATGAAAGGAATTCCACGTGGGAAGGTGGAAGAGGAGAATACATCAAAAAAGAGAAAGTGGCAGGTAGCATAAAGTGCCCATATAATGAATTATGTTTGAAAACTGAAAAGGCGTATGGTTATATTGACATCTATATGCACAAGGTTGGATTTTAAAATGCTGCACCGATTTCACCTATTATGTGTGTGCAGGTACACACAACATGCACACAGAGTCAGAATTATCCAGCTTAAGAAAACATCTTTAATTCTTCTCTGATCATGATCTATTGGAACAGAGGCAATTCTTGCAATATTTTGGTAGAATGGAGCCCATGAAAAAGAGAGAGAGAAAACCAGGAAATATTTCTCGCCAGTATTTTTGGAAATGCTGAAGAATAGAAGCTGGGCAAAAGAGGATAGACAAAAAGCTTACAGGATGCTAAACTGCCACAACAAAGATATTCCTTGCATGTTTTCACAATTTGTACCACTGCCCTGGCAACTAGATAATTCCTTAAAATGAAGGGCTGGTTCACACATGAATCCACCACACAATGCTGTACCCGTACATAAGAACATAAGAAGATCCATGCTGGATCAGACCAAGGGTCCATCTAGTCCAGCATTCCTTTCATACAGCAGCCAACCATCTGTCAACCAGGAACTCACAAGCAGGACATGGATGCAACAACATCCTCCCACCCATGTTCCACAGCAACTGGTGTACATAGGCTTACTGCCTGTAGAGGGGTAGGAAAGAGAACCTCAGATATGCAGGCCTCCCTATCTGTTAAGTAAGATGTACATACATCTTAAAATTGATATCCCTCACCCTTACAATTTGTCTGGCTAAAAAAAAAAGTGATAAATGGATTGCAGGGGGAAAGGAAGTGGCTTATGAATGTAAGAACGTATATGTTCTACCAGTAGAGGGAGGATTGTATTTTTTATTTTTTATTTATTTATAGTATTTTTATCCCACCCCTCAGCCAAAAAGGTTCCCAGAGTGGCTTACAATTGATCAGTAAAGAAGACGGTCCTTGCCCTCAGGCTTACATTCTAAAAAAGACATGACACACAAGGGAAAGGGGATGGGGAGGGAAGAGGGGACAAAAGATGGGGGAACAGGACTGGTGGGAAGATCCTGCTCATCTCATCTCCCAAAGGAGGGGCAGACTAACAGTTTTCTTCTTCCCCACAGGGTCACGCTGTCAGTTAGCCCTGCGGTGGGTGGGGGGTTGGGTCCCAACTGGTGATGGTAGATTGTAGAATGCACATGCAAGCCAATACGTAAACTGGCCCTAAGACAGTATCATAGCTACTCATTTCAATGCCTGTAACGTTGAAATTCTATGCATAGGGCACATTGAAGTGACTATGGACCTTTAAGTGTGCACTGATGAAACTTGAAATTATTGGGCTGGCTACAGCAAAAACTCCTAGACACCACAGGATTCCTTCCATGAGTGATCCCCTATCTCCCCCACCCAAAGAGATTACGGAGGGTTGGGGAGAGGTGATGTTCGAGCTGCAGAGAAGAAATCAGTGAAAATCTGCTGCTCTGGTTTCTGCCAGCAGGAATCTTCTTGATGGAACTCCTCTCAGGAATGCTCCCACTGGCACAATAAAAACTCTGGATCCAGCTTATTGGGTTGTTTCCAGATTTAGTCATGCATAAACTAGAACCATTGAAATCAATAAGGCATAATTTAGTCATGAATAACTTAAATCCGATTTATTTCAGTTGGCTTACTCTATGCATGACGAAATCTGGATAAGGTTGGATACAATCCATTATATTTATTTTTATTCTGTTGTTCATCCAAAGAGCTCAAGGCACTACCCATGATTCCCCTCTTCTTGGCCTTACAACAATTCTGTAAGGTAGGTTAGACCAAGAAATTGCCTCTGAATGTACATGTTCCATTTTTGGCAATCATAAATAATTATTCCATAATGAAAACCACATAATGTTAAGATGTTTTAAAATAACTGTCAATATACTACTTGGTCTTTAATGGCCATGTGGACTCCTGTGCCCAGGACAGGTGTCCTTTTGACTCCATCCTAATTACACTATAGCAGCCTTCCCCAACCTGACACCCTCCAGATGTGTTGGACTACAACTCCCATCACAACCCCATCACTCCAGCCTGGATGCTGATTGGGGATGTTTGGAATACTATAGAAATATTCTCTTGCAACTATCTGTAGAATCACACAACCATGTCAATACACACTTTTTAAAACAAAAGAACAACTCATCTCCTCTAGGGTTTAATTTCAGTTAAGATTTAGCTGCAGTCCCTGTTTTGTGAAATTTGTGAAAATGTTCTCTGAAAATTAACCATTGTTCACCTGTCAAATAAGAGGGGAACTACACTTTAGTTATGCTACGTTAAGAAAGGGTAATGACCACTCATTGGGCCACATGACACACTTTCTATGACGTTTTTTCTTCGTGATATTTTACCCCCTTCTTCTGCGATATATGCCGTGGTATTTTCATAAGAAGCGTTGCAAGAAGGAGCATGTGTCCTTCCTGATCGTCATCGCGTCGCTAAGTTCATATCTATGTAATCCAATCAAAGAATGGTGGGCGTGTTTCGGCTCCGAAATCGTTAGTATTGCCGTTGGCTAAAATTCTGCGCTTCCCCTTTAAGACTTAATGCTGTCTTGGAAGCAAGGGAAAGAAAGAAGGGTTTATGGGGAAGTGGGCGTGGAAACTAAGTAATGAGGAAGTCACGGCAGAAGAAACGACGCTGAAAAGAAATAGTGAGACCTGCCTTAACGCTGTAACGACGGGAGAAATTTACTGAGGTAACGTAGTATTAACTTCATGTGACCCAGGACGTTTTAAAACGCAGTAATACCTGACGTTATGATGACCACTTTAAAACGTAACAACCTTATGTGTGGATTCCCCCTAAGCTAGATTGCTCTATGCTGTTGGCTAAGGACGAGTTTCAGTACTTACTCTAAACATGATTGCAACATGACCAAGATATCTTGGATCAAATCAACCATGCATCCAGGGCAGCTCTCCACCCCCAACAGTGGCCAGCCAACATTGGGAAGCTCACGAGTGAGGTCCACTGGACATAGCCATCCTCTCTTATCCCCACTGCTTCATAATCTGGAAAAGGCAATGTGGCCTCTGAATGTGGATGTTTCATTTTTGACAGGTATGTTTAAGGGTTTGTTTAATCCCTGCCATTGCAACCCACTGTTTCATGGTGTAAGTTTGGTACACAACTGATCAGTCAAGAGTAGGGATGTTGGAGAAATCTGCAACAGAATCAAATTCTGCAGGGGACCAGCATTTTGTGACTCACACAGATTCTGTGGACTTGCGGGCCATTTTTTAAGCTTTCCAAAATTTTAAGCAAATTTAGTCATAGAAAAATACATTTTAAAAAACCAGGCTGAAAATGCGCATTTTCCCCATAGGCTAAAGCATGAAAATGTGCATTTTGGGGGTAATTTGCGCATTTGGGAGGGGTTTGCACATTTTCACAAGTGCCGAATGAAACAACAGAATGAAAAAATCCGTACATCCCTAGTCAAGAGGGCATTTTCACTTCATCTCATAAAGTGCAATGGACGGAGGAGGCAAGGTATGGAGGGCCCAAGCGGTTTGGGATTTCATTGTGGTTTTGATAGAAGTTCAGATTTGTTGCAAGCTGGATAGGACAAAAGAAATGCTCTAGATAATTGTCCCTCCAAGTGACAGGAAATTAGTGTGACCATTTACACATCACCCTAAAAAGAGGAACTGTATCATCCAAAAAGAGGACAAAAGGGGGTGTGGATTTGCATACTTTTTCATATGTTAATTTAGATATATAGGTGCAAATTTGGAAAGAAGTATTATAATTTAAATGAAAATACAAAACATCTCACCATAGGGGCAGGTGACTTGTGTGCATCCTCAATCTGCTGTCCAGGTGCTAGCTCTTGTTGGGCAACTACAAGGCCATTGCTTTCCATTTTTATAGGTCTTTATCTTTAAACCAGACTTGCTCTGGGTATCCCTTCAAACAGAGGACTGTCCTCTATAAAACAGAATACATGGCCACTGTACAGGAAGCCAGAGCATGGACAAGACAGCAGGTAAGCCAGGGCACTCTGCACCAGCTAAAACATCCATATGCATGATAGCTTCCACTCATACCCAGTAACTATTTGGTGCTAAAGAATATTAGCTTGCATTAAAACTAATTGGTTGGATCCAGAATCTGCCTCCTGTGAACAGAAGGGCTTCTTCCATCCAGGAGGCATTACCGATCCAGTGGAAGTTTCCCACTGATGGAATGGAAGCAGCAGCAGCCTTCATTGATTCCCCCTCCCACTGCAGTCCCCTGTGCCCCTTCCCCAAATTACCCCTTGGAGGACTGTCTGGAACAGCATGGGAGGTGGCATTGAGAACCACAAGGGAGGGGGGAAATTAGCAAAGATCACCTTTGCCCTCCTATCCACCAGCAGGAGACATCTGGGTAAAACTGCTCAGGGAATAATCCGGCCAGAAGAAAAGAAGCTGCTGCAAACCTATTGGAAGTTAGTTGAATTTCACATAACTTTGAGGCATCATGAATATAAAAGCAAATCATGTATGATAGCCTCCTAGTAATATTCACTGCAAATATTCAAGACTACACCTTTTCCATGGAAAGAATATATACAGCACAGTGATTTTATTCACCAATAGCTCTGTGAATACACTCAAAATGGGCTGCTGCACTCACACTCAGAATTCAGCACCAGTATTTATAGATACGCTGGTTCAGGCATTATCACTTCTACTAAGTGGTACATTCACGGGGCTTCTCTACATACAGAAGTTTCAACGATCTGAGCTGGATCACAGAATCAATATATGGGCCATACAACCACCAACTATCAACAGCATCAAAAATTGTGGTGCAATAAAAGTATTCCCCCCGGTGTTGGATAAAAATGGGTAATGAGGTAAACATGAAACTGACTTTCTTCAGGCATCAGTTGATACATTTATTAAAAAATAAATAAATAAATCATGGAGCTATTTAGATCAAACTTCCAAGTTAAAGAATGTAGTTTCAAGATGGGATCATTCTGCACTCAACTTTTTGTCCTGTAGATATCTATGTTAGATAAAACATTTATGAAAGGAAATTTTCTAACGCCTTTTTATGCAGCATTTCATGCCAGTCTTCTCATGCGGCATTTCATACCAGTCTTCTCAATGGATAACATTCATTTCCTTCTGGCTTTCTGTGAGACACCTAGAAGTGTTAAATATTTCTTAAATGTCCTCCCAATAGAGTTAGCTTTGCCAAGTTCTTTATTATCTCTCTCACGCACCATGTATGTAAATCTCTGAACTGAAGGTTAACTAACAGACATTACATATTTTAAGACTTGCTAATCCCAGGCACTGGATTTTATATTGGCTACTATATCCATTCCTGTTGTGTGTGGTGTGTGTGTGCCTATTAAAACCAGTTAAGAGAACTCATTTGAATTTGTTGCGAATTTCTCCAACATTCCTAGTTTAGCCAAACAGCCTCTAAATAAGGTTATTAGGTGCAATTCCCTTTTTGCTTGGAAGTTCAGCAATGATTTGTCATAACAGGGTTGTTCAGATGTCTCTCTCCATGCAATGAAAGAATGAACAAGGAAAGTTCTGGGGCCAGGCCATGTGTGTATTGATGTATACGCATAGAGCTCCTCCACACAAGAGAAGGGGCTAATTGAAGCTCTACACAGAGACATCTAGTGCTCATAGAACTTTTCCATCCTGGCTGCATCTATAGGTGGTGGGAAGTGTTTCCTCTGTGATCAGGGGAAGTGGGTATGGCTAGCCAGAACAATCATCCCCTCACACATTATTTCGGAACATGCATCACTTTACACTGATTTACACTGAACTGCATTTGCTATTTTGTTTCCACTCAACGAGCTTGGGAAGATCCTTTTGAAGTTCTCCACGGTTTTCCCCATCCTGAAAAAAAAATATTGTCATCCTATAATTTGGACACTTCATGTGTTCACCTCTACCTGCAGAACATTTAATACCAAGTTAATAAGCACCAGTCCCAATGCAAATCCTTGGAAGACCCAACTTCTTACTCCCACAGATTACGAGAAATATTGATTTCTTGATTCTTTCTGTTGCTTTCTGTTTTTTAACCTGTTACTAATCCATAGGATGGATCTGCTAAGTATACTCAGGAGTAGGGGTGTGCACGGACCCCCCGGATCGGATCGGGACCCGGATCGGGACCTCCAATTTTGTCCCGGACCGGTTCGGACAAAATCGGAGGCCCCCCGGACCGGATCGAGTCCGATCCCGACCCAAAAATCGAACATTTTTGGATCGGCCGCCATTTTTTTCCCCATAGACTTGCATTGCAATGCAAGTCTATGAGGAAAAAATGGCGGCGGGTGGGTAAGGGGGGGCCTAACTCCCTCCCCCCCCCCGGGGCCGTCCGCTGTGGACGGCCCCGGCAGGTAAACCCCCTCCCCCGCGCTCCCTACCCCCCCTGGGGCCGCCCGCTTCCATCCGCTGGCGCCTGCGGGCGCCAGCGGATAGAAGCGGACGGCTCCGGGGGGGGGTAAGCCCCCTTCCCCGCCACTGCTTACCTTCTCGGCCCGTCCGGCGCCGGCGGCTACTACCAGCGGGCTCCGCGGCCTACTCTCGAGTAGCGCGCCGGGTGATGACATCACCCGGCGCGCCACCCTGGAGCAGGCCGCGGAGCCTGCTGGTAGTAGTAGGCGCCGGCGCCGGACGGGAGCCGCCGGGCCGGGCAGGTAAGGGCCCCCCTCCCCCCTCCCCCTCCGCGCGCCCCCTCCTCCCCTCCACGCACCCCCTCCTTACCTTCCCGGCCCGGCGGCTCCCGTCCGGCGCCGGCGCCTACTACTTCCAGCAGGCTCCGCGGCCTGCTCTAGAGTAGCGCGCCGGGTGATGACATCACCCGGCGCGCTACTCTAGAGCAGGCCGCGGAGCCTGCTGGAAGTAGTAGGCGCCGGCGCCGGACGGGAGCCGCCGGGCCGGGAAGGTAAGTGCCCCCCTCCTCCCCCCCCCCGCTGTCCACTTTCATCGGCGGGCGCCCGCTGGCGCCCGCCAATGGAAGCGGCGGTGGGCGCCAGTGGGCGCCCGCCGATCCACCGATCCGCCGAACCGGTTCGGAGCTTTTTCGGACCGGTTCGGATTGGATCGGCCGATCCAGCTGCGGGATCGGAAATCGGATAATTTATCCGATTTCCCACTGGACCGGACTCGGATCGTGGATCGGGCCCGATCCAGTGCACATCCCTACTCAGGAGCCTTTGATGAACTTTTTGAAAGACCAAGTATGCAATCTCCACTGGATCACCCTAAGCCACCTGCTTGTGGACACTCTCAAAGAACTTTAAAAGATTACCATCTTCTCACAACTTAGTTCCCATATCCTCCCTCCTATGACTTGCCACTCTTTTTTGAGTATCTAATCACTTTGCAGGGTCATTAATCTTATGCATGAATAAGCTCATAACAGAATTCCGTTTGCTTTATTTAACATAAAGCATTGTTCACCTGCTCCAAACCGTTATAGATCTTTCCATCCTGCCATTGGCCCATTGTGACTGAAGAGATAATGAAACAAATTGATGAACCCACAGGCAAATTTATTCTAGAAATTACCCATGCAAATGACTGAAACAGAATAAACAATGAAAGTTGTCTTGGAGGCCTTTGCCATTTGTATCCCCAGCTTGTGCTGCAATCTTATGCACAATTCTGATGCTTAAATCCTATTGACTTCAGTAGGGTCTAAGCAGCGTATCTGCACACATCATTACAGCTTTGAACTGCTTTTTATCTTCAAGAATGTTTTTTTTCCTTCATTCCATCCTTTTTATCCCTTTGCCCTTTAGATTCCATGAGCCCGGGAGATCCTTGAATAAAGGGCACTTTCTTTGCTAAAGGGAAATGTCTAGATGAATAATGCTAATGTTGTCCTTTAGTCATAGATAATACATTCCAAGCATTTCTTTTTCTCTTAAGAAATGTCAGAAAATTACCACGACAGAATAGCTGATTCTGTACAACAGCTCCCATGATGCCAATGGACGTGGAAGCAAACCATCAAATTGTAAAAATAAGAGCTGTGTTCTTTTGCCAACAGTGCAGCCTAGCATTTTAATAATTGCATTAAAAATGTCCACTTTGGGGGCTTTAGCCAGTTATCAGACATTGGTATAAAGTTGAATGCCCCTTAGCCAACCTTAACTTTTGTCTGCAACAAATGCTCTTCCAAACAAATAGAAACCGGCAGAAAGCTACAGCAACGCAATGCTACCCCAGTCAATTAAAGAAAGTATGGAATTTTTTTTTATTTTATTTGTTTGTTTATTAATTTAATTAACATTATTTTAGGCCACCTTTAAAGGTAGAACCCTCTCAAGATGTTGTACAAGATTAAAACCACAAAAAGTGTATACAACAGGCAGCGTCCAACACTGCAGCACACTAATGAAATAATGTCCATTTGTTTCATTCACTACTATTAAGAAACAAACATCAGCATTTTGGTTTGTCATTTGTTCAGAAATAAATGTCATATATTGAAACACACACTCCTTCACACACACAAAATGCAAAACCCACAGAAACGAATGGGATTCCGTGCAAGAGCATAGCCATGCAGCAAGAAATTTATCATCCACATTATCCAAAGATTTCCATGAAATCCTTTTGTATTGCATGAAAAGCACAGCAACCAGTGTCTTGAAGGTTTTCTTCATAGGCTGGCACAGTTCTTTGTTTGCTTAAAAGCACCAGGTGTATGCATAAGCTGGTAGAAGCAACATTAAATATTTGTACATATCTAGTGCTTCCTTTTGCTATCTTAATCTCAGTGCTGATGACTCATCCATTCATAAACTTTTCTTCTGTGAAAAAGTAGGAGGTAATTAGTGCAGGTACTGCCATAGAATACAATGTTAACAGCAGTTTTATGAATTAAATGCCACATCATTTGATAGAGCCACCCAGGTGTTCAAAATGTTAACCACAAACAAACTCATTCACAGAGCCATAAAAGAAAAAAGCTGGCATGCACATATTGGAAAAATGTAACTGAAGTCCACTGCCGAATGACCTGCACCAAAAATGTAAAATATTGGTGACTAAACACCTTTCCCTTGCAACTTTTAAGACCAATTTAAATTCAAACAAAACACAGCAGATACTTTGAACTAAAGGAAGCAGATGCCTTTACTGCTGTGAAATGCATTTCCACCCAGCAGTTATATGGGCTGAAATCCGGTCTTGTCAGGTTGCTAATGAAACTAGGAGAAGCCAGCAATAATAAGACTTTCTTCATACAATTGCCTGATATAACGAAGTTAGATGTTTCAGCTATTTCATTCATTATTTGTCTTAAGATCCATTATTTGTCTTAAGCTGCTGAAAGTTAAATTACTAATGGCATGCAGCCCTTTTATTGTCCATTCATAAACAGAGCAAATCTCTCCATCTTAATATGTTTTCACTTGAATACCATATGGACATGCACAGTAAAAACCCCAAATAAATCACATACAAGTCCGATTTCACTGCATTTGCTTTGCTTTTTGTCAAACCCAGGGGAATTGCCCCACCTTGATCTTCTTTCTCCCTTGGTCCAACCAATTATCCCTGCCTGAGGACTTCTCTGAAGTCCTCAGGATGGCGTAATTGGTTGGATCTAGGCCCATTCTATATGGGTGATCTGGGGAAAGGGGACACACTGGCTGATTTTGGATGACACTTTAGGCAACACCATTGTGTTGATTCTTTCTAAAGAAAGGTGTGTGTGTGTGTGTGTGTGTGTGTGTATGTGTGTGTGTGTTCTCCTCTCTCACTCACTCACTCTCACTCTCACTCTCTGGGTGATTGACAGTCTGCAAAGATTTCCAACCCCCAATTGTTCAATAACTGCAACAAAGTGCTATTTTGCCCTAAATTAGCCTTCCCCAATCTGGTGCCCTCCTGGGCTAATTCGCAGTCACATTAGGGCGATTGTCAGAATTGAGTTGTACTGGGGTAGTAACTCATTCTCCACCCTTATAATGAATGGGGAACAAGACTTCATTTTTGGTAATTCACAGCCCTTGTGGATGCAAGGAGAGAGGTATGGGGTAAACTACAGGAGGCAATTCATGTCTTCCATTAAACTTCTCTAAGAAGGGCTGCATTGAAAGGGGTGGGAAGCAAGCCTCTCTCATTCGCTGAGCAACAACTACACAGTGGATGACATTCAGTTCTACTCACTGGATTCCACCCACCCAACTCCGAAGTATGGCTAATGGTCAGGAATTCTGGGAGTTGTAGTCCAAAACATCTGGAGGGCACCAGGTTGGGGAAGCCTGGATTAGCCAAATTCATGGTGGATAGGCTCTTAGCCATAACTAATCAAAGGAACCCTTTGTTACAGAGACAGCATACCTTTAAATCAGGGGTGTCGAAGAACCTCTTTCAGTCCAAGTGTCAAATTTCATTTTGGAGAAGCTCTAAGGGGCCACATTCCAGTGGTGGGCATTGCTGAAGACAAAGGGGGCAGGGGCAGCATATTTTAGCTTACAGTTTTTACTGCAACTTTCAACCTTTTGGAATAGGGAAAAGAATGACCCGAAAGCCAGGAAACTACCAAAAGAATCAACAATTGGGCAAGAGGAACTGGAACCAGGGGAAGGGGAGTGGCCATATGAGGAATCCTGGAGGGCTGAATTGGGACCCCAGGGGAGCAGATTTGGCCCATGGACCTGAGGTTCAACACCCCTATTTTAAATACTTGATACTGGGGATAACAATCGGCTATGGCCACCATCTTCTTGTCTTGCTTATGAGATCCCAGAGGCATCTGGCTGACTACAGCTAGGAACACAATGCTGAGGTCAATGGATCTTGGACTGACCCAGCAAGGCCCTTCTTCTCTCCTTCTATTTTTTTTTCATTTAAAAAGGCAAACACCTTCTCATGTTCTTTAATGTTGGCATAATCATATTTTACAGTTTGGAGTGCTTGATGTAGCCACGTACATAAGGACTGCATGCTGAAGAGTAAGGTTGACTTTTGTTCCGCGTAATATTCCACAAACAGTAGTCCTTTATCAAGGAACCTTTAAGGAGGAAATGAAAGTCACATTCAATGAAATTTAGCTTTCAATATTGAGAGAAAGGAGATTAAGAACACTTGCACACTGGTAACCCTTGCTGCTCTAATTTGCATGCAAGCTCTGATTTCGTGACTAAGAACTAAAAGAAAGGAAAGGCCACTACATATTTTTATTTTTCTAAAGAACTGGATCGGTCAAGATAGTGGGCATGGATTTATTAATATTTGCAAAGAGGCCTTGAATCTAAAGCCCTAATAAATCAATCCCTCTGGATTTATACGTCTCCCAAATTATTCTGCCTCTATCCAAACATCTTCAGAAAATGGGCCTTTTAAAAGGACCTTTTCGGTCTTTTCTTGACTTTTATAATATACCAGTGTTGCTGCCATCAATTAGGGCTGAATTTATGAGCAAGAAGCCACATTTCTTGCTCCTGTAGGTCTATCAAACCGGAAAGATTAAAGTTTATAAATTCAAATGCAGACACGCAGCAATGTCACAAGAGTTCCCAATCAGGGTTAAGACAACTGTTGGGTTGCTACTAAAGTTGAGGCAGAGAGCTAGCTGAAACTAGGGCAGAAGGGCCTCTAGCCAAGGAACAGAGCACATCAATAGTGAATTACCATAACAGGCCTAGAGTCTCCTTCCTGAATTAAAATAAATACAGCCAACTCCAACATGGAAAAGGAGAATCACATTTTGTCACTAGAATACAGGACTTATCCATGAGCAGGAGCGGGCACACATTCTTCAATTTTATTTAGGGTAATCTAGGGTGACCACATTTGGGAAACTAAAAAAGAGGACACCCAGTGGGGTGGGGGTGGGAAAGCAGCTTTCAGGGGCCTCTGGGATGCATGTCATTCACCCCCACCACCTTAAAGGCCTGAAATGGGGTGGAGGAGGGGAAAGTGTGTCATTCCCACCCTCCACTGCTCCAATCAGGGCCTTTTCTATAATGTCTGGGAATGACACGCTTTCCCCTTTCAGGCCCTGATTGGAGCAGTGCGAGGGAAATGACCCACCTCCAGAAGGTGTGTCATTCCCTCCCACCATGCTAATGCAGCCTTTAAAGGGAAAGCGTGTCTTTCCAGGACATTATAGAAAATTACAGAAAATCCCCCCTGACACCCAGAACAGAACAAAAACCAGGACAAATCCGGGGAAATCCTGACAGTTGGTCACCCTAATCCTACTATTTTAAATGGGAATACTTGAAAGCTAGTCAAGTGAAAATGCAAGACTCTTGTTTAAAGGAAGATGGGCACGAGGATTATGGCCCTAGACACCTTCATGGAATTAAGCCTCATTGAACTCAATGGGACTTGCATTGGAGTAGAAATGTATAGGATTATGCTGTTAGAGACAATGAGCTGTATCCAGATTTAGTCATACTAAGACACCCTGAAATCAATGGGTCTCAACTGATCTAAGTCTCATTGATTTCAATGGGTCTACTCTAAATCTAAGTCTGGATCCAGCCTATTATAAAACTGATTCAATATCCCTACTGCAATTAGAGGCAATTGGTAAATTTATAATTAGATAAGAGTTTCAAAAATTATTTTTTAAAACCTTTTATACTTAGAAGCTGACAAAGCAAGTTGAACAATTCAGTGAATGCCGTTATCTTTATCATGTATTCAATTCAGATAGACTGAGGACTTTGGAAATCAGGAGAGTCAATGCTATCACCTTTCACAAAAATTAAATGTATGGATTTCCCATCACACCCAAAGATTCTTGAACCTGATCTCTTTTCAAGAAACCACCATGGCAACATTTAAGATGGCCAATAAACATTAACAACATGTTACTTTTTATAATTATATTTGCACTTGCATTGTAAATACGGGAGGGTGTATGATTGTACCAGTCTTATCAACTAACCACACAGAAATTGAAAATACCTCTGCTATGTTACCTAAAATGACTGCCCCTCACAAAATTCTGATAAAGAAAATCAAGACTCACAAACTAGAACTCAATGCAAGTTGCCTTCTACCCCAGCACTAAACATATTTCATGAAAGGAATCCCACCAATTCAATGGGACCTGTGCTCATGCAATGTGTCCAGAATCAGGGTTTCAATTTCTTAACACTGGGAACAATCCAGTCAAAGTTATGCACGTTGACATCCCAGTTGGTTTCAGATTGAAGCACTTGGTTAAAAATGTGGCTGTGTTGTACTTGTTAAACTTGGGGCATGATCCAGCACTGAGAGTGCAATCCTATACATGACAACTGAGAAGTGCCAAAAAGAGGGAGGAAAAGGTCCCTCAGAAAGAGATACAAAATAATTGTATACTGGTCCTATTTTGTACTCAGAAGTGAGTGCAATTTTGTTCAATGGGGCTTACTTCCAAGAAAATGGGTATAGGATTGCAGCCTTAAAGTTCTAGTCTGTTGATTTTAATGGGGAAGGTTTACGCACGTTTTCACTTTTCCGTTGAAATCAAAGGCTGCATATTCCTTGGAAGAACAGAACAAAGCACCAAATAGATGGAAAAGTACTAGACAAAGTTCTTCTCCAGCCTTGTAATTAAGGAGAACTAGGGCTGTATTATAGAGTTCATGTTTAAGAGCCACATTCTTTTTTTCAAAATGCTACCAGCATTAATGTAAGGGAGGAGGGAGAAATCGCCAATTACAGTTCCCAAAAGCACATGGAGTTGCTTCTCATTCCCCCTCCCCCCTGCAATGCAATTGGTTGTGAGGAAGCTCTGTGTGAGGTAACGCTGAGGCAAATAGATGCTGCCTTGTTTGAATTGGCCAATGAAGGGCCAGACTGTACAGGGCTATATAATCCCAAAGAGCCTCCTCCACTGCCTCTTGGGTGCCTGGCTTTGCACCCCACCTTCCTGTGTTGTGCAGGAGGCTGTTACAGGGCATCATCAGATGATGGTTTTATCACACGCTCACTACAGCCCACTTACAGATGTTCACTCATTCTTTAGATGACGACGTCCGCCTCTGGCATGCCTCCCTCTCCTTCCGCTTGTTTTTCCATTGCAAAATAGACCCCTTTTAATCCAACTTTTTTAAAGAATGGAATATGCTGTGATCTCCTGCTATGTGCAGGAAAAGCAGCGTGATAAAAACAGCTCCTACATGGACCACGTGGTCTTTGTTTACTTCCTCTTTCCTCTCTGGGAAGAAAGGGGAGGTAATGAAGGACAAAAGCGAGGGCGGAGAAGCAATGGTAAGGAAACACAATTTTTCCCCATGCGATTATGCTCACTGTTTGGGGGAGGAGTAAACAAAAAAATGCCCCTTGATCTGTATTGGCCTTGGAGATCTTGGGATGTTGGGGTTTGCTACTGTTACACTGTGTGTGGACGTCAATTTGCTGGTGTTTATTGTAAACGAACTCGTAATTCGGTCACAGCTGGCATGACCAGTGCAGGTTAATGGGTTGGATTAAGATAGAGACTTTGGTGAGCCTCCCAAGTAATCAATTGTCTGGGCAGATCTATCAGTTTCACTTCCTTCTGTATTCAATTTTTAAAAAATCTCAAGTTCTTCCCCTGAATACAAACGGTGCGAATTTGGATAAATTCTTATGAAAAATGAAGGGAAACAAAATTGTTGCCAAATTCAAAAGCTACAGCTATACCCAGCATGGAGAGGATGATGTACCTACAGCAGTTTAAGATGAGGAGCCCGTCAAAGATGAAAGAAAGGCAAAAAGAGGTGGCAACCCTAATTAAGCACTAACATGGTTAAATACACAGGAATTCAAATCCAGACTATGAAGAACTAAGCACTCAAAGCCTTGGACTGGATGAATGAACCTGTCCATTTCGGTTTCTCCCACATTCAGATTGTTTCAATCTCAAGTTCTTTTGGTCCTGAATATGGAGAATGTTGCGAATTTCAGTAAATTCCTATCAGAGCCAAACTGAAACAATTCTCCAACACATTCTTAGTCTAGTATAGGGTTCTTTGCCAAACTGGCCCCTCAGAACCATTCAGCTTGGGAGTTGGGGACATAACCCCCTTTGGGGCTTGCCTATCCTCCCATTCAGGGCTAACCGTTCTTCTGGGTGGTGTTTCTGGTAGGCCGCCATGACCATATATTTGATGTGTGAGCTGGGATATGAGGAGCTGAACTAGTGTGGCTCTTGGCTCTGAGTCAATTTTGCCCGCTATGGGATGAAGGGGGTTATGGTTTGCTTTCCTTGTCTCATCTCATTGAAGACTCTTTTTTCTGTATGTAATCAATGAGTAGATGATGTGATGCACATGACACAACACTCCAAAAACAAAACAAATGACCAACAATAGTGCATTCAGTTCATATTTTTTTTAAAAAAAATTATAAATTTATAAAAAGATTGTTAAAATGTGGAAATTTTCAGCATAAAATGCCAGCTTCAGTCAGAAGTAAGGGCATGCTACAATACCACCTATAAACCAAGCCAGAACCAAACAGAACCGATTTGTTCTCAATGTGGGGAGGGGCCAAAGATTAACAATCAGCACCAGTATTCAACAGCCAATCAAGCCACATTAATAAACATCATGGGTTGTTTCATCTCATCCTTCATACTCATATCCAGTTTCACCTAATCAATAAAAATTGCCTCCTTAATCTTTCTCCTTTGGAGGCTTCATTCAACTGTTAGCACTGAGATCTTCACTGAAGTTGTTCTGCCACCATGTTTCTCCCTCGTATGAAGAAACCACGGTCTAGCACACATTTCATTATGCTAATAATGAGCCAAATGGTCCTTATATCTTTTCAGGAGGAGATTGGTTCTGGCCACTTTTATAGGTGGCATTATAGCATGCTCTTCCTTCTAACTCAGGCAGGCGTTTTATGCCAAAATGTTTCACATTTTTAAAATCTGTTGATATTTTTTTTAAAATCTATATAGATCTAAACTTAGGATGACCATATGGAAAGGAGGACAGGGCTCATGTACCTTTAACAGTTGTATAGAAAAGGGAAATTCAGCAGGTGTCATTTGTATGCTTGCAGCACCTGGTGAAACTACCTCTTCATCACAACAATTAAAGCTGTAGGAGTCCTGCCTAGCATGACCAGATACAAAAGAGGGCAGGGCTCCTACAGCTTTAACTGCTGTGATGAAGAGGGAATTTCACTGTTAAAGATACAGAATCTCTGTCCTCTTTTTCATATGGTCACCCTATATAAACTGGATGTACTATCATTGGTAATTTGTTTTGTGCATATAATCAGCAAAGTTGTGGTCCTTTAATTTCCCAGTACCTGAATCTCATCTTTTCTTTATCCATATACAACTACCAACATAATATCTGAATGATGAAAAACAGCTAATTAGCCATTCATCCGCATGATCTTTGAAACCAACACCTTAGCAGATCTCAATATAAAACATGGGCATTTTCTGAGCTGGATGTTGCATGCCAATGAGATAAGAAATCAAGAGGAAAGTTTGGATATTATAAAACCTTTGGCAATGGAAAAAAATGCTAGAAAGAGTTTTGTCGTTTTGAATGACAGATATAAAAGAAAAGATATACTCATTAAACAATAGATAAAGTCAGCTTCTTACATCATCAGAGTTGAACAGATGCCTTTGAAGCCGCGCTGCTTTGATCCAAACCAGGTGATAAATGTATTGCAATTTAAATGGGTCATATACATCATGTTAAACTCCCTGACAGGTTTGAGCCAGTAAGGTCCCAAGGTGACAAACAGCAGTCAAGTGGATGGTTCAGATTTATTCCATCCTGTGCAAAGGAGAACAAGACTCTCTATTGGTTTCCATGTTAATAGGTTGAGAGAGAACATGACCAGCAAAAACTGACAGATGAGCCTTTAGAAAAACCACCTTGAGCTCCAGCCTTGTTGGAAATAAAATACATGGTTCTAAAGTAAATGCACATCAAATGAAAGTTTTCCACTGAAAAATAGGACCCAAATGTCAAACTGGAGAGGAGAGTTCTGCGTGTGAATCAGTGGTGTGCTGAAATAATCCGCGAAAGAAGGCGGGTGGAGAGTCTTGCATACTGAGCAATATTCCTATGATTGTATTGGGGTTATTGATATGTATTTTGTTGTTGTTGTTGTTGTTAATAATAACAATAATTTTCAGAGGGGTAGCCGTTTACTCTGTTACAGCAAAAACATCTTTATTTATTTATGTATTCAATTTATACTCCACCTATATACAGAATACCCTAAGTAGCACCTTAAAGGCTAACACATTGAGAGAGCAATCTTATGGTCCCTAGACAGCATCTGAGGAGTCATAGGATTGTTCAGTTTCCTGGATTCCTTGGAGCCTGAGTGCAGTCAGGGAAAAGGAGGCATGCCCAGAGGCAAGGAGGGGAAGATATTGGGACAGCTGCATATGCTGTTTCGTATGTCCACCCCAGTCTCTTTCCCTTCCCCTCCAGGAAGGGAAATCACTCATCTAGCAGAAATGCGGGGCAGCTGGAGCATGGAGGCAAAGATCGCCTCTGTCCTGCATTGGATAGTCAGCAGCCTCTGAGTTCAGAGGCTACCAACTATTCACATTTGATTGCACCTTTATTTATCCTGGCATATGCTTTCACCTGAAGAAGTGGGAAGTGTCTGCAAATAATAATAATAATAATAATAATAATAATTTCCCCCAAAGCCCCAAACTGTTCCAGAGACTGTGGGTCCTGCTCTCTTGCTGCCATGGAATAAGGGAGAATAGCAAGTTGGTGCAACCTGGCTGCTTGGTGAAGGAGCAGGAATCCCTGCTCTTGCCTGACTTGGCACATGCCAAGTCGGGCAAGCACAAGGATTGGCAGACTAGCATCCGGGGAGCTGGTCCTCAAACCCCAACCCTACTTGAGCCCCTTGCCATTGCCACAACGAGACTGGACCAGTCCTGCTCTTCATCATCACCCCTTTCAATACAGACAATTGCATGCTTGAGTCTGAGAGCTTGTGTCTTGATGGAAGGTGCCAGTAAGACAAATGATCCAAGTGAGTTCATTATCCAATAGAGGGATGAAGAGGTCATTTGAGAGGTGATTCAGAAAAATAGTATTGTAGTAGTTTGACTCGGAGGTTACAGGGTAAATGAGCTCACCGGTGTTTTGATTTGTCTTTGCATACCATTAAAGAGACTGCTTACTTAAGTACATGGTATTTTGATTTTGTTTCCGTTTGGGGAAGGATGACTTTTCAGCCATAAAAAGTAAATACAAAACTTTCTGTTCTGCTCTGCCTTTTCATATATATATATATATATATATATATATATATATTCAAAATAATTACACTGTTGATGGAGTTGGGGAACACATTTAAAAGCCAACCATAAACTAATCTGCTTTCACTTCTGTTGTGCTGGTGCTGCTTTTATATCATGTATCCAGGTGTCTTCTACCCTAGTAAAGAAGACTTTACCCTTTTATCTCCTACACCTGCCACTAAAAAAAAAGAAGACATTTCAGCCTGACTCCTCTGTGAGCTGTTTCATGGTATCAGAGCCAAGTACAATCCCAGGACATTCTCCACACCCTAGAAAGGGCAAGTAGGCTATAAAAGGGTGAGAATGGACATTCCTGAATATGAAACAGCTTCTTTGCAGTGACAGTCTAGAGAGGCATATCGGTGTTCTGAAGTTAATCATGCAATTCAAAAGCCATCCAGGAATCAAAGAGCAAACACTGATTATTGACAGGCGAATAGCGATATCATTTACAGAATGCAGAAAACTCTGGAAATGTGAACTTTGCTAAGTTGATGCTTAGGAAAATTGAACTGCATGGCACATACATTTCTCTGGTTACTTAGGCTGCTTTCCCATCAATGTACGAAAATAGTATTAGGTATCTCTGTAGGTTGAATTAAAGAAGGCATGCTGCTTTTGTACTGTCCATCGCATTTTAAGAACAGGAATACATATTGGAGGAAAGGATCTTCTATGACAGCATATTTTTCTATGACAAAATTTCTGTAAAATTCCAGAAGGTTAGAAAACAGCTCTGCAAGTCCACGGAATCTGCTGCATGAGGAAAAGTCGGTCCACTGCAGAATCTGTAGGTTGGATTCATAAAAATCCAAAGTCATTTGGTTCCATTGCAGATTTCTCCAACATCTCTACTTCTGAGTAAAGCTGCTTTCTTTCCTTCACTAAAGGAAGGGTGGTCTCTTTTTTTAGCCTTTTGTGTGCATGCCGGACTAGTAAACACTCATTCTCTTCTGCCTTTTATTTTTCTCTGCTAACTGCCTTTTTAACAGGAGGCAACAATACCAAATAATTCCCATCATGCCTTGGATGCAGTATGTGCTGGATACACTATGTTCACACCACACCTCCGGTTAAAGGCCCCCTTAGACCCACATTGGTTGTTGTACATATCTACATGCAAGTTGTGTGTCAATGTGAACAAGGTTGTGCAGCAATAGATATCCTTTGATCAGCGAAACAGTTCATCTGAAAACTTGCCCAAGAGTAAGGTAGGCAAGATCCTAAAATTCTTGAGCAGTTACTATGGATAGGATTTGTGGTTTGGTTCAGATATACAGCCCTATTCAAGCTTCTGTTTCTGGTTATAGTAAAAATGTGAGGAGGAGGAGGAGGAGGAGGAGGAGCACACTAGCGCCAGCCCCCTCCTTTGCCAGCCTTGCCACTCTCTATACATGGAGGGTGACTTTCTGAAGGGGAGATTCTCCTCTATCTGGGTAGCCTCTCCATACAATTTGGAAGCCCAATTTTCCACACAGAAACTGAAGCCCAAGCTCAACCGAAATTATAGGATTTTCCCCCCCTCAGGAGATATGTGCTTGGTGGATTGTGCCCAAAGAAATCAGTACAATTACATCTTATGATGTTGTTGTATTGCTGGATTGATTTCTATCTCAGCTCTGCAGTGATAGTAAAAAGAAATGTAATATAGTTCAATCTTATTATAGTCACAGCTGTTAAAGCAGACTATGGTGAATCAAGTGCAACTCTGGGAAATGAGGAGGAAGCTGGAAAAGATTATATATTATATTAATATGTAGCTATTTGTTGTTACAAACCATGGTCAACTCTTTGATCTTTTTGTAGCAATAGGAACACTGTAATCACTGTGTGGTGCATGGCTTTAAACTAATTAATGAAATATTCTCTTCTTCTGTATCCAAAAGAGCATGTAGGAGATAAAACACAAACTGATATGCTTCCACTATCATCAGACATCTCTGTTTTGCTTACAACCCCTTCATTCTAAGCCTAAGGCAGCTCATATGGTTTCCTGATCATTTGTTGTTACAATGTAGTTAATAAAGTTTTAAAATGTATTAGTTAATAAAGGCTTGGATCTTAACTAAACTTCCATGAATGGAAGAGATCCTTCTGTTTATGGACCAGACTGAGATCTAGTGGAGGGTCCTTCCAGCAGAATTAGGGGAGGTGGCAATTTTCACTTATTCCCCTTTTCCGCGTTCCAGACAGAAGTGCCACTGCTAGCTTTGAGGGGAGGTGGGCAAGTAGCTTTCCCAGGAGCCCACTGGCACTGTCAGAGAGGAGTGTCTGCCATCACCATCTTGCCAGCCTTCCCCCATTTTTCAATATTTTAATCCTTGCTGTTTTAAATTTGTATTTTAATCTGTATTAATTCCTGCTGCTTGGTTTTATTCTGGTTGTGTTTTTATATTGTATGTTATTCTGTGTTTTTAGATTGTGCCTTGTTTTATATATTTTAAAATGATTTCATGGTTTTAATTTTTGTGAACTGCCCAGAGAGCTTCGGCTATGGGGCGGTATAGAAATGCAATAAATAAATAAATAAATACCCCACCATTCACCATTCAGAAAATTGGGGCTGCTCTTGGATGCCACTTGAAATGGACCCTCACCTCCCCATTAGCTGCCATGTTGGAGCAGCACCTCACAGCTGTAACATGTGCCACTGCACTGTCTGCAGTTGCTTCCAGTTAAAAATTATGCAGCCTGATCCTAGACATGCTTGCACAGCATGAAGTCCCAGTGTGGTCAGAAGGGGTCACTCCCAGGTAAATGCACACAGCATTGGAGCTCTAAACAATGTTCTGCTGCAGCAGTGAAAAAGACAAATGGAATGTTCAGAATGATGAAGGAAAGTGTCCGAAATAAAACAGCACGTGCCATTGTATAGGTCTTTGATGTGTCCACACAGTTAGAATAATCTGTACTGTTTCAGATGTCCCACTTCAAAAAGGATACTACTGGAAAATGTACAAGAAGGTAAAAGGCGAAAGATTTATACGATCGCATGAGTCTCTTACCACTATACTTCTACAGGCCAAGGACAAAATGGTCACAATTCAAGTTGCCAAATTCTTATATCTTACTACTTTGTATAGAGTACAACTGGTGGGTTCTTAATTGATCAATTGTTTACAGCTGTTGATGCAAATTTTAAATTTTGTATGCTCTTTTATGGTCTATAGACTACAATAAAGTATGTGTGTGTGTACAAGAAGGTACAAGAAGGGCCAGTTAAAATAACCCAGAGAATGTCTCACTTTTCTTAAACTGCTGGATTTCAGTAGGTAGGCCATTGGTATTAAACGCACACACAACACACACACACACACACACACACACACACCTGGGTGGGTGGGACAGTTTTATGGGATCAGGGCTCATGTGGATGAACTGAGTCTGGGGAAAAACTGTGAAATGAAAATTACCAAAGCTCAGGTTTTGCCCACAGAAAGTATATTTATTTATTTATTTATTACATTTGTATACCGCCCCATAGCCAAAGCTCTCTGGGCGGTTTACATAGGATTAAAACAATTAAAAACAATGTACAAAAATTAAAACCGCAAAAGCATGCAACATATACACAATACACACATACATTTAAAACAGCTACAACAGCCCCAAAAAGCTACAAAAACAAAAAACAAACCAAGACTCCTCAGATATTGAAAAATGCCTGAGAGAAGAGGAAAGTCTTGACCTGGCGCCGAAAAGATAACAATGTTGGCGCCAGGCGGGCCTCGTCAGGGAGATCATTCCACAATTGGGGGGCCACCACAGAGAAGGCCCTCTCCCTTGTTGCCGATGTCCGAGCTTCCCTCGAAGTAGGCATTTGGAGGAGGGCCTTAGATGTTGAACGTAGTGTTCGGGTAGGTTCATGTCGGGAAAGGTATTCCGTCAGATATTGTGGTCCCAAGCCGTGTAAGGCTTTTTAGGTTAAAACCAGCACTTTGAATCGGGCTCGGAAACATACAGGCAGCTAATGCAAGCAGGCCAGAGTAGGTCTTATATGCTTGAACCTTCTGGTTCCAGTTATCAATCTGGCTGCTGCATTTTGCACAAGCTGCAGCTTCCGAACCACCTTCAAAGGCAGCCGCATGTAGAGCGCATTGCAGTAATCTAACTTGGAGGTTACCAGAGCATGGACAACTGAAGCCAGGTTATCCCTGTCCAGATAGGGACGTAGCTGGGCCACTAACCGAAGTTGGTAGAAGGCACTCCGTGCCACTGAAGCCACCTAAGCCTCAAGTGACAGAGATGGTTCTAGGAGAACTGCCAAGCTACAAACCCGCTCCTTCAAGGGGAGTGCAACCCCATCCAGAACAGGTTGAAGACCCTCCATCCAGTCAGCAGAACCACCCACTAACAGCGTCTCAGTCTTGTCTGGATTGAGTTTCAGTTTATTAACCCTCATCCAGTCCATTGTCGGAGCCAGGCACTGGTTCAGCACATCCACAGCCTCACCTGATGAAGATGAAAAGGAGAAATAGAGCTGCGTGTCATCAGCGTACTGATGACAACACACACCAAAACTCTGGATGACTGCACTCAACGGTTTCATGTAGATGCTGAACAGCATGGGGAAGCCCTGCAGAACCCCATACTGGAGAATCCACAGGGCCGAGCAATGTTCCCCAAGCACCACATTCTGGAGCCAACCCGCCAAGTAGGAGCGGAACCACTGCAATGCAGTGCCTCCCACTCCCAACTCAGACAGTTGTTCCAGAAGGATACCATGGTCGATGGTATCGAAAGCCGCTGAGAGATCAAGGAGAATCAACAAAGTCACACTCCCCCTGTCTTTCTCCCGACATAGGTCATCATACAGGGTGACCAAGGCTGTTTCCGTACCAAAACCAGGCCTGAAACCCAGCTGAATTGGATCCAGATAATCAGTCTCATCCAAGAGTGTAAAATAAACAAAAGCAAAGTGCTTTTTTGCACAACCTAAAATCAACTTACTACATCCAGTATTCAAGGCAGTAAGCCTATATACACCTGTTCCTGGGGGATATGATAGGGTGCTGTTGCGCCTTGTGTCCTGCTTGTGGGTTGCTGGTTGACAGCTAGTTGGCCACTGCATGAACAGAGTGCTGAACTGGATGGATCCTTAGTCTGATCCAATGTGGCTCTTCTTAGGTTCTTAATCACTGGAGGCCACTGGCCCCATTTCGACACAATGACAAGTCTAAACAGAATGTGTCACCCAAACTGGGGTTCCTGACTAGTTAGCAAACTCATCTTATGCATCCCTAGCAAAGGGTAGCACTTGTGGGGTGAGGCGCCCATGTGCGTACTAGTACATTTATTTATTTATTTATTATTGCATTTTTATACCGCCCTATAGCCGAAGCTCTCTGGGCGGTTCACAAAAATTAAAACCATGAAATCATTTTAAAAATATAAAACAAACCACAATCTAAAAACACAAAATAACATACAATATTACGTTAGTACATATTAGTACAATATTAGTACATGAGCATAGGCAGAAGTGCAGTGGAACAGGTGAGGTGTGGGGAGAGAAGACTGACTGCTCTCATTCCATTGAAGACTCTGCCCTTGCCCCAAATGTCTGAAAGCTTTTTTATAAACAAGGTGCCATAGCAGCAGCTGGTCAGTGCTATGAAGATGCTTCAAGCCAGTTCAAAAGAGGGAGGCATTGGGGGGGGGGGGGGTTTGCAAAGCGTGTCAGCCCCCCACAAGCCCTGTTTGTGCCAAACAATGTTCAGTGGTGTTCAGTGCAGCCTAGTTGGTTCAAACAGCCAAGCATGTTCATTATTTAACATAAACGATAATATAGGCAACAAAGTTTAAATTTCCAGCCTAGAGAAGGTGACAGGATATACTAACAAATCCCTATTGAAAATAAGCAGAGAGCTTTTGAGAATCCCCTTGTAGACTCTGCTAAACCTTCCTTTCTAGGAAAGGTATTCACTAAAACAGTTGTATTGCTGAAATGGTACTCACAGATATAGAAGGAATCGGGTCCCAAGGGTTTTCCTTCATGTGATCTCAGAGTAGCTTATATCCATTCAACAGCACAACTAATGATGAGGACAGAAGCTGAAACTTTTAGTTTAAAAAATATTTTTAATCTCCTGTTATATGTAAGCTAGGCAGACTAGCAACAGAGTAATTTCAAAATGTATTTAGTGGTAAACATTTTGGCTTCCAATTTCATTGTGGGAGACACACACAGTCTTTCTGGAGAAATAGCGCAGAACACATGATTAAGCACCATTATGGGTTGCTCATTGCCATCACCAGAGCAGATAAGAGAGGAACTCAGCAAATGGGGAAGAATTCTGTGGGTATCCAATGTCTAACCTCAGGCTCATTCATATTTCTGCAGAATTGTTATTGACGGGGTGGATTTTCATTATGTAATGTGATGCACATCGGGTTAAAAAAAAAACAACTTCAGGTATAACCTGAATGGATTTGAGCTGGCAGTGACCGACCAAGAAAGAGATCTTGGGGTTGTGGTGGACAGCTCGATGAAAATGTCAACCCAGTGTGCAGCCACTGTAAGGAAGGCATCCTGGCACCCTGGCAGATGACGTCATCAACCCTGATCTGAAAAAAGACCCAGGGCTATGCTCCTTTGCTTTCTCCCTCCACTAGACCACTGCTCATATCTACTTAAAAGCACTTCGGGTCTCAGCCAGAACCAGCCAGAGCTCTGAAGAAACTATCCAAAGTGCTGAACCCTATCCCCAAACTGCATTCAGCACCTTGGATAGCACATTTAGAGTTCTGGCTGGTTCTGAATGAAACCCAGGGTGGATTCACAGCTCCACCAAAATCAGAGCCACCAGCCACACTCCTTAAAAGGAAAGGGAATAAAAAATTGCTTTACGGCACATTCTGGGCCAAAACAGATATTACTTTAAACCAATTGTGAGGAACTTCTTTCAACCCAATGGCTGGTATCAATTTTGGAGAAGATCTTGATGGCCACATTCCAGTGGCAGGTAGGGCTGAAGACAAAGGATTTGGGGCGAAAGGCAAAAGTGTCAGGGCCAAAACTGCCCTAGACATGAGCATATTTTAGTTTAAAGTTCTTACTGCATGTAACTAAGCCTTAGGAAAGGCCTTGCCCATTTTAGAATGGGGGAAAACCTGCACAACTGCTGGAAAGCCACCAAACCATTGGTGGTTGGGGGCCAGGGGTTAGGGCCAGGGAATGGGGGCATGGCCATCTTGGAAATCATGGAGGGCCAGACAGGGACTTGAAAAAGGCCAAATTTAGTCCCCCGGACCTGAGGTTAACCACCCCTGTTTTAAAGTTCATTCTAACAGCTATGCCTTAGAGTAGGTAGAAGAGGGCAAATCCAGATCTTAAAAGCCCACCTCCCTTTGATGTTAGGCTCCTAATCTGGATTTGGGACCATGCTGCTACTCTAGAGTAAAAATAAAAAGGGGCATAGCTGCTAGATACAGATTTTAAAGTAATGTCTGTTTTGGCCATTTGTTCACATCTGCAAGATGTGTTCAAAATAGAGAGCTCTCAATCATCTGTTATCAGTATAGTGATCTGCAAACCCAGAAGCACTCCAAACCCTTCCGCCTTTTGAACAGATGTGTGGCAGGACAGAAAGAGAGTGTCTATGCTACGTTCACCAGTTTCCAACACAAGAAAGAAGGGAGATTTTTGTGATAGCAGTAACACCTAGGCATGCAGACTACTGCTGCATTTGCAGATCTTGTGATCAGAGCCAAATGGAACAAGAACAAGCATCGCGCCTGCATGTTCCCTTCTCCCCTTTCCTCCTGCCTTTTCTCTCGTACTCGAATTCGAAACTTCTAAGATTACTTAAATCAGTTTCTGCATTATGGGCCTGTTCAGACAATATGCTGAACCATGATTAGGCCGCTAACCCTTTTGCAGCAAAGGGTTAGTGAGCATGTTTGAACCATGATTATGTAGTTAGGAACACGCTAAGTCATGGTTTACATGGCACGCTAAGCCATAATGTTAGCTCAAAATGTATAACCACTGTGGCTTAGCAAGTCATCTGAACAGGATCATGGTCTAAACCAGGAAGCTGCAGTTTAAGCTCTGACAGCAAATCAAGACTGCAAACCATGATTTACTACACCAAGTTACCTCTGAAACAGGCCATGTATTTCATTTTTGCAAGTGGCAAGTTTTATTCCTGTGACATTATGCATGTTAACTTGAAAGATGATGTCAAGGGTTAAATCCAATATCATGCTAGCGCCCCCCCCCCCACTAGTGTGATGGGAGTTTCTCCTTCACTCGGCCCCCCCCCTGCAAACCTCTGCTCCGCCTACAAATCTGCTCTGGAGGTTTCCCAACCCTCTGGAGCATAATTTGAAGGCATGCAGGGGCACTGTTGGGGGGAAGGGGTCTGTCCCCCTCTGGGTTCTGCTGACTATTTCATTGTCGTTGGGCTTGCTTCAGATGAGGTGCAAATGGACCCTAAATATTATAGGGGGGCTGTGACAAGCAGACTATAAGCCACAGAAAATGATGTCAATATGGCTGAAGGTTGGACAGCCTCGTCAATAACGGTCTCTCTCAGGAAAGAAGTGGGAAGGGAAAGGTTGCGCCCTTGTGCCTTCTTGCTGTGCTTGTAGAACTCCGTTACGTTCATTTAGCATGAGCAAAGCAGCACTAACCTAGGCAGTTATTGAAGAAGAAGAAGAAGAAGAAGAAGAAGAAGAAGAAGAAGAAGAAGAAGAAGAAGAAGAAGAAGAAAGTCCTGCTGGGCTTTTGAGCTGTGATTAATAGTAGATCTCCAGACACTGGCCAGCTCAGCTGTTTGACAGCTTTCCCTTGGAAAAGGCTGAAAAGTAATTGGCCATCTCACTTTGGGAAGTTTGGATTTCGATTCAACAATAATCTCTTCTGCACACAAGCTCATTCTCTCTACTTCCTTCCCCCCAACTTCCCTCCTTCCCATCTCTTCTGCCTGCTTCAAAGTTCAAACAACACCAGCATCAAGGCAGTTTTGTAGCAAGATGCCATTACGCGGGATAGATTTTTTTGAAGATCTCTAACAGAATTTGGATTCGAGTTGCATCACTCCTAAGAAATCTCCACTAGGTTTTGAACCATACATAAACCCTAGACACGTCTTTTCCACCGTATCTTTCTTGTACAAATAAGAGACACTTGTGCTAATTAATTCGGTTTTGGATTCCTGCTTTGCACCCAACACTCACTAATTTATTTATTGATTGCATGTTTCTAAACCACCCATTAACCACAGTTCTCTGAGCAGCATACAAATTTAAAACATAAAATACAAAGTAACCATAAAACCATGGTAATAAAACAAGTCAGATAAAACAGCAGCAGAACATGGTAAAACCTCAAATAAAACCATTAAAGAGATGTCCAGGACAAACCTATCCCTGTTTAGACCAAAGCACTCTGTTCAATTACTTTCTTCCAAGTAAGCGTAGGTATGATTATTATATCCTCTAATCTGCTTAAGTTTTCAGATCTGGCCTTGGAAGATTTTGCACAAATACATGATTCATTTCCGATCCTGAAGATTTTGAAAAGATTAACACTTTCCCTATGACTCACACTGCACAACAAACAATAAAACAGAGCCTTTCAAATAAGACTTTGCTTGACACAGATGAAGATCCTATTAATAATATTTCTTAAAATGTAACTCTTTAACAATGTTATACCTATTATTAGCTACAAAGAGCTGGTGTTTCCATTTCCATCTTTTTCAGAGGAAATCAGTGACTAATGCTAAGGTTGCTGTTCCAATGAAGCAAGAGCCAAAAATAAAGAGGCAACTGTAAGCATAGGGTGAAGACCTGGCTCATAACTGTGAGAACATATGGGGATTCTATGGGGCAAGTGCTGATACCTTTACAACATGAACCTAGAGCAGGCCTGCGTTAATTGTGACCTGTCCAGTCAGGGTCGGCCCAAGACACTTTGCTGCCTGAGGTGGAACATCAAAAGGCACTTCCCCCTACCAGTCATTCCTTAATCAGCACTGGTTTTACCTGGAGCATGTTGCTGCAGGATCTGCGCTCTGTGTATGTACCAAGGCAGCCTCATTCTTCTTATTAAAACTGTATGTCTTCTCTAAGCTCAGCTCCTGGCTTTGAAAACCAGCTGAGGGGCCTAAGAGTTTTTCTGTTGAATCATTCCAAAGGGCCACCTAGTCCAGCATTCGCCTGCTTCCCACAGCGCTAAACTAGGAAATAGCCTTCTCTGCAGCATCTAGTAGCACCAGGAGATTCCTTTTATCTATCATGGCTAATAACCACTAAACCTGCCCTCCTCCATGAATTCACTTAAACCTTTCTGAGCCAGTAGCCATCTCACCCTGTGGCAACAAATTGCAATAAGTTAATGTGTCTTATGTGAAGGACTTCTTTTTTGTCTCTCCTCAATCTGCTACATTGTCCATCCAGTTCACTGGGGGATCCAAAGTCGGAGGCAGATCTCCCCTCAAAAGAAGACATGAGCATATTCTATTGGTTATAAAGAAAACCAATGCCTAGGGATGTGTAGAGAATCAGGTGCAGAGGACTCCCTAGATGCTCTATCACCTGCAGCCTGCTGGAAATTAAGGCTGCAGTCTTATGCCAATTAACCTGGGAGTAAGCCCCATTGAACTCAATGGGACTTACTTCTGATTAGATATGGATAGGATGGTGTTGTGAAGAATAACTCCCTAGAGACTTCAAAACCCCTTCCCTCCCAAGCCAAGCAAGAGCTTTTTTTCCCATTCCAGCTTGTCCTAGAATGGGGAAAAGGCCCTGGGAATGGTCCTGGGAATGGGAAAAAGGCTGTCCTGGAATGGGGCCTCTGCGTTCAAGAAAATGAAACAGCAAATGTTTCAGTTTTGAAAAATATTTTTGAGCTCATTGTCAACATGAAAATATGAATCAGATGATAGCAAGACACTCTGCCCTTAACTTGTTCGCAAACAAAGAACAGCATAGAAGGGTTGAACCATGAGATCCTTTTTGTGCAGTTTGGGAAGGGTTCTTTTTCTTCTATGGCACTTGTTATACTATGACACTACAGGAAACTTGCCAATGTCATATTTTGGACATGTATGTGTAATCTCATTTTGCCAGATGCAAGAGACAGACAGTAGAAACAATAGTCTAGACCAGGGGGCTGTCAATATGCAGGGAAAGCCCCACGGTGGCTGTGGATCGGCGCTGCGTCAGTTATACAATGCAGGCACAGCTTCGCAGGCACAGTTTCGCAGCCATCATGGGGCTTTCCCACAAAGCTGAGGATTGAAAAAGTCAGGGACTTACCCCAATTTTGTCAATCGGAGCGATGTCAGTATAGCTTTCTGTAGTCTTACTTCACTCTGGGACCAATCCGGAGGGAGCGGTGCCTTATGGAGGGCAACCGGCAATTGGCTGCCTTCCACCAGGAAGAGGGGGGGGGCTCCAGTACCCAGATGGCTGCCGGAAACCCTGCGCTCCCTCCTCAGTGTCAGGATTACCCAATGCCACCCCGGGAGTCAGAAACCACAGGGTTTGGGTAGGAGGTGGTGCCATCCCGGCTTAGTGAAGGGCCAAAATACCAAAAATACCAATATATTTTAGCTTAAAGCTCTTACTGCCAGTAAGCCTTTGAAGAGACTTTTAGAATGGGAGAGAGAGAAAAAAAGCAAGATCTGAAAAACCACTATCCAATCGGTGGTTGGGAGGAAGAGGTGGGTACAATAAAAGAGAGTGTGGCCACCTGGGAAACATCAGAGGGCCAGATGGGGATCCGTGGAGGGCTGGATTTGGCCCCCTGGCATGAAGTTGCCCATCCCTGGCCTGGACCATTACCATGTTTGCAAATTTGGGGTTTGATTGGACATACAGTCAGAGTAGACCCATTGAAATCAATGGACCTTATGGTCATGCCTGCCATAATTCCCAGTGGTTTCAATGGGTCTTCAATGAGTGCACAGAGAGCTGTGGGGAAGATGCAGAAGTCCTGTTCTGCTAGCAATAGCCTCCCACTTGCAGGAGAATGTTTCAGAATCCAAGCCAATATATCCTTTTCTTTTTTACTACAAACACTTTAAATATCAGTCAGCATATTCTGTTGAAAACATCAGTTCTAAAAATTAACAAATAAATTCCAAAATTAAATAATTCCCTTTATACCAGGGGGAGTTTTTTTTACTACAACTCCCATAAGCCTGTCGGGCTGGCCAATGGTCAGGGATTCTGGGAGTTGTAGATCCAAACATCTGGGCAGCACCTTATTGCTTCTCCCTGCATTGTGCTACTAACCCTTTTCTTATCTTTTCTAAACCCAAGTAAGTGTGTGAGCTTTGCCATACATAGCATATTCAGTTCCCTGTTCAGCCAGTCATTTATCCATGAACTCTGGGCAGTTTTTTTATTTATTTGGCACCTTAATTTGATCTGTAATTATGACACTACCCACCAATTCTCATTTTTCAAATGATATTATTTACATCCTGATTGTATCTTAGAATAGAGTGACCAGATAAAATCCAGGTCAGGGCTCATGTAACTTTAACAGTTGTAGAGAAAAGGGAATTTCAGCCAGTGTCATTTGTATGCAATTAGTTCCTGGTGAAATTCCCTCTTCATCATAACTGTTAAAGCTGCAGGGCCCCTGCCTTCGTTTGTATCTGGTCACTCTAGTATAGTGCCTGCACCTTTAACTGTTGTGATGAAGAGGGAATTTCACCAGGAAGTAATTGCACACAAATGATCCTGGCTGAAATTCCCTTTTCTGTACAACTGTTAAAGTTACATGAGCCTTGACCTGGATTTTATCTGGTCACCCTATCTTAGAAGAAATCTCAATGGTGAAAATGGTAAGATGTCTGCAGCAATTCTTCTACTATTCTCAACAATATCCTTCCAATATGGTTGAGTTGTTATATATCTTCACCATATATGAAAGCCATCTGTTCTGGAAGAAGCATATCTCCAGCAGTCATCTGTAATTGACCAATTCATTTTGCTTAATTTTAAACACCAATTATAGGATTTTATTTTTCCCTTAAAAAGGCAGAAGAATTTAAGGCTGCACTTCTATATGCACTTACTTGTGAGTAAGTCCTATTGAATTTACTGAGGCATACATATTGGTAGACATCAATAAGAAATAAATTACAGCTCCTACCAGATGAAAAAAAACCAATTGAAATTCCCTCTTTATCACAACAGTTAAAGTTGCAGGCACTATACTAGAGTGACCATATACAAAAGAAGGCAGGCCCCCTGCAACTTTAACTGCTGTGATGAAGAGGAAATTTCACCAGGAACTAATTGCATACAAATGACACTGGCTAAAATTCCCTTTTCTCTACGACTGTTAAAGTTACATGAGCCCTGACCTGGATTTTATCTGGTCACCCTAGTCAGATATGATCAATAAAGGTAGCTGAACATTCACTTATTCTTTATTTATTTGTTTAAAGTAGTTCTGACTTGCTCCTCAGACAAAATGGCTCACAGAGTGGCTTACACACTAGGGTGACCAACTGTCAGGATTTCCCCGGATTTGTCCTGGTTTTTGTTCTATTCTGGATGTCAGGGGGGATTTTCTGTGATTTTCTATATTGTCCTGGAAAGATACACTTTCCCCTTTAAGTCCGCCATTAGCATTTTGGGAGGGAATGATGTGCTTTCTGGAGGCGCATCATTTCCCTTCCACTGCTCCAATCAGGACCTTAAATGGGAAAGTATGTCATTCCCGGAGATTATAGAAAAGGGCCTGATTGGAGTAGTGGGGGGGGGGGGCAGAAATGACACACTTTCCCCTCCTCCACTCCAATTGGGGCCTTTAAGGTGGCGGGGTGGGGGATGACGCTTTTTCCAGAGGCCCTGAAAAGTCACTTTCCTGTCCTGCCCACAGGTTGTCCTCTTTTTTGGTTTCCCAAATATGGTCACCCTATTACACACAATCAGTAAAACACAGCAGTCTCTGCCCACAGGCTTACCATCTAAAAAGACATGACACACAAGGAAAAGAAAGAGGAAGGGAAGAGAAAAAAATGAAATAGATTTTCAGCAGGGCTGGTGGAATGGCCTCTCAAGAACATAAGAACCATACTGGATCAGACCAAGGGTCAATCTTGTCCAGTATTCTGTTCATTCAGTGGCCAAACAGCTGCCTGTGTGAAACCCCCAAGTAAGACATGAGTGCAAAGTCACCCTCCCACTCATGTTCCTCAGCAACTGTAGTAGGCATACTGCCTCTGATACTGGAGGTAGCATATAGCCATCAGGACTAGTAGCCACTGGTATCTTTATCCTCCATGGATTTGTCCAATCCCCTTTTAAAGAAATCCAAATTGGTGGCTGTGACTACATGTTGTGGTAGTGAATTGCAAAGTTTAACTACGCACTGTGTGAAGAAGTCCTTTTATCTGTCCTGAATTTCCAACCAATCAGCTTCACAACTGGATTCTAGTATTATGAGAGAGGGGAAATTGTCTCCCTATCCACTTTCTCCACACAATGCATACTTTTATACACCTCTCTTCTCCCTCAGCGTAGCCTGCTGGAATGGCTGCTGATGGTGAGGAGGAGCCTTCATGGGAGAGGTGAAATGGTCCCACTTCCCCTCTCGTCTCCCCCTGTACCTATGTGTGCTCTCTCTCTCTCTCTCTTACTCAGTGCTTACTGAGGCCTTTTCCAGGAATCCTCATAAAATGCCCAACACTGGTGCCCACTGGATGCTCCAAGAAAATGTCCACTCTCAAATCCATAAGCCAGCCACTACCTCCACCACATGGCGTTAGCTGTCGCTGCCTTATACAGTAATGAAAAGATCCACGCCCCATTTATTCCTCCTCTCCAAATAACCCAGCCTCTCCAAGCTGTTGCTTGTTTTCGAGCTTTTGTCCAGAGCTCAATGAATTTTGCAAGCAGTCCGTAATAGTGTTTCTCATGACAGATGAAGGTTTCTTAAGTGACTTTACCCAATTGCATTGAATTGTTTTATAAGCCATCTGTTTTTAAATTGGGCCTATTTTTCTTTCTTCCAAGGAGAAAAGCGACTACGAGGCTTTGTTTCTATGCAAATAATGGTTTCAGCAGCCCGTTGGTATTTGCATCTAAGAGCTGGCTTGACACTTTTATCTATTCCCTTCCCCCCCCCCCATTTAAAGGCCGGCATGGAAAGTTTGGCTTATGTCATCCGGCCAGGTTTTAACACCCTTCTGTCAGAAAGAGCTGGAAAAGCCGGAAATACTTCTCCACGCAATGTCTGAGGAAATGTGAAGTTTTTTTGTTCTCTCTTCCATTTAACATTGAACTTTAGCACTTGTAAAAAGCACATGGCTGATAAGCAGAAGCCCAAGCCAGCCAGGTGTATTGTTAGCAGGTGCTGTCGCTCCCTTGGCAGCTTTAGCAAAGTGCAAGAGCAAATTTACGCCTTGCTTTCATTGGGAAGCAAAGCATCTTAGGGCACAATCCTATGCCCATTTTGATAGAACAAAAAAAGTCCTAAAACTCCCAGCATCCCCCAGCCAGCAAGTGCATCTGGGGAATGCTGGAAATTTTGGGAGTTTTTTCTGGGTTGTACTCTAAGTCACTTTTTCTGCCATGTGTATTTGCCACATCCCCTGTACCAACACTTCAATGTTAGAAGCTCAGTAGATTTCAACTTTTAGGTATGTACTATGTAGAATGACTTAGGGTATAATCCTATGCTTATTTAGACAAGAAAAAACCTCCTACAACTCCCAGCATTTCCCAGCCAGCCATGCATAAGATTTTGCCCCTAAGCACTTGGTAATATCCACTGGCACACCTATGGGGACATTGAGCTGATCTACACACTAGCTTTATAACACTTTATAAGGGTTACAAAAACTCTTTGGGCCACATGACGCACTCCCTTGAACGTTGTATACCCGAGTTTTTTTAAAACTCTTCAGCTATATACAACGTTTTTTACTTTTAATAAATCGTTTTAAGTAAAATAATGTGTCCTTCCTTACCATTTGTGATTTGTGGGGGCAGTGCTTCGTTTACCAGCGCCTAAATGCTTAGCCATTGATTGGTGGGGAAGAAAGAGGGGCTAAGGAGGAAGTGGGCAAGTGAACTACAACACCCATAATGCTTAGCCATATACTCATTGAAAGCTAGGGAATGAAAGGGGAACTAAGGAGGAAGTGGGTGAGTGAACTACAGTGCCCACAATGCCTTGCCCTAAACTCATTGTAAAAATGAAACAGAAAGTGACGGGGCAGAAGGGTGTGGGACCGCACACACTGCTTTGAACACTGAAGAACTTTTCTCCTGAAATGTGAGTACTCCTTAATGTGGCCTAAGACGTTTTGGAATGCACCTATTTGGAATGTTTTAAAATACTATTTAAAAGGTTCCAAGGTACTGTGTAGATAGGCTCATTGGCAATTCCATATCCATTAGTCAAAGAGCAAGAGACAGAGGTGACACTGCATCCTTCTACTACATCCTTCCTTCTTCTCACTTCTTCAGTTGCCTCCTGTCCCCCAGCTGATCACCCTTCCCCAGCCAGTCTTTATCCTGCACACGCATGTGCACTATGGGTTGCATCTGGATTCTGTCCTACAGGAGCGGAAGGCAACCTGTGCAAGCAGGACAACCCTTTTTTTCCTATTGCGCAATGTCATTCTGCAAATAAAGGGGTAGGCAACTACAGGACATCAAGGGGGTATTTTTGGGCCCACACACACACACACACACACACTGCGGGCTGTGCTCAGCTGGGTGCTGCACACTCCATAGAGCACTGAGGAAATTGGCGGTTTGCTGCCGAAATTTGGCAACAAACCACCATGGAGGAGTATATAAGTCAAATTTTGAGATAGAGTGGAGGTCAAATTTAGCTTGGGAACAAGCTAAATTTGACCTTTTTATGACTCTATAGTGATAAAATTGCAATTTCATTGGCTGCTGCCAGAAATTTCAGCCATGGCAGTGGGTAGAGGGTTTCTTTGGGGGCCACACTGGGGGGTAGTGGGGACCTCATGTTGCATGGGGCTATGTGTTGCCATGACTGCACTGATGCTAGGATCCTGATTCAGCATACTGTTAGGATCTTGCTCAACACTGTGCAACATCTCATGCACTGAGCACTCTTACTTTAAGGCCAGATATCCACCATGCTGCCATTTTATGTAAAACTGGTGGCTGGGCCTTTTTCATAAATCATAGATCATAGAATGGTAGCACTGGAAAGGGCCTATAAGGCCAACAAGGCCAACCCCCTGCTCAATGCAGGAATCCACCTTAAGGCATAGCTGATAGATGACTGTCCAACTGCATCTTGAATGCCTCTCATGTGGGAGAACCCATGACCTCCCTAGGTAACTGGTGCCATTGTCATACTGCTCTAACAGTCAGGAGGTTTGGCAAATGGCAGCCGTAAACAGCAAATGGCAACCATAAAGAGGCCATCTATGCAAAATTATGATTCATTTACATCTGTAGTTTTGCGTAGATGACCGCTTTATGGACACTATTTGCATAAACAGGCATTCACAAAAAAGGACGAGCCACCATTTTTCCTCAAAATGTTGCTCATCGAGGGGTCAGGCATCCGTGCAACACTTGCTGAGTCCTCATGGACCACCCAGCGGCTCACCATGCGTAGGGAGCAGGATCCGGCATCCAGTGGCAGTCCGGCAAGTGGCGCCTGATCCAGACTGTGGTGAGTTCACCCATCCCTACCCTCAATCTGAACTCCAGAGGGCAACCAAGAGGGAGAGGGCCTCTTCAGTGGTCCCTCCAACTTGCCCAGTGTGAAATGTTTTCCTGAGAGGGTGACTTGCCTGACCCTGACCCACCCACCCACCCCCGTTATCCTTTCAGTGCTAGTTAGGGTATATTTATTTTTCTAAACTGTTTTAGCATCATGTTTACATCATATTACTATCAGTCTCTGTTTGTGATGCTTATCTTACCTGAAGTGGATACCAGTTTGCCAATTTAGCTCATTTATGTGATGAATTAGTTTTTCTGGGGTTAGCATGTGTTTAAGCCTTTTATGCTGGAATTGGATCTTATTGTTACTTGCTATATTTTATTGTTTTAATTTTGTTTTTGATTTGATTTGAGTGTCACTTAGAGGATTGTATTTTATAAAGCAACACATAAATCTAGCAAATAGACACATGGGCAGAAAATGATTCCTTAAGGGAGCACATTCCCAGTCATTTGATTCCACATTTCCTTTTTCAGTGGGTATAGTCCCAAAGAAGACTGTACCACATGCCTTTTTTGCAAAACTGTCTTCAGGCTGGCATGGTAAATTTTAGTTCCTGAAGGGGTTTTTTTTTCTTGTGGAGCAATCTAAATGAAAATCATGAGGCACTAATTTGTCAGGTTTTCAGCCCATGGGATCTGAAAGGATTGGGCTGAAATCTTCAAGTCTCTGCAGCTGGCACTTTGAAATGGGGACACATATGATATGTTCACTTATATCAGGGGTGGGCAACTTGTGACCCTGCAGATGCTTTGGCCAACTCCCATCTGCCCCAGCCAACATAGCCAATGGTAAAAGATGCTGGGAATTGTAGGCCAAAACTGATATGATCTCTGATTACCACCTATGCTGATAAGATACAATATTCCTCTCTTGTCTGAAATGCTCTACTCTGTTTTTTATAATATACTATAATAATAATAATAATAATAATAATAATAATAATATGTATTTCTTACCAGCCTCTCCCTCTGGATCGAGGCAGGGAACAACATCAATACAAACAATATAAAATATATAAAACTGATTAAAAACATATAAAATTAATACATTATTAAAATCAACCAAGTCTTAAAATTCGACTGGGTAAGCCTGCCGGAAGAGATCATCGTTTTTTCATAGTTTGCTGCCCCCTCCCCTACAAAGTTTGAGTTTCATGCTAAAAAAAATTGGACCTATCTGGGGACTTGAACTGTCTGATTCGATAAATGACAGGCTTTCCTTGCCTTCATAACTTTGGAAAAGGCAGAATATCGGAAGGCACAACTTCTCACAGCAGCACAGAGGTAAAGCGGTAACAGAACCTGCACCTGCTGAAATCCCCCCTTTTTTTTACCCAGAATCCTAACAGAGAGTGTCCCCTTTCAACATCTGAGTTCCGGACATATTTGGTCTGTAAATAATTATTCCTGTCAAGAAATCTTTGCAACCAAGAAACATGGAACCATTCAGAAACTAGTTCCTAATTTGATTGTGTTGTCTAAGTGTGTTTGTTCGTGCTTATTCTCTGCTTCTCGTCAGAGCAAAGAAAGGGGAGGGGGGAGAGAAAAGGAAAATTTCCCTTGATTCCTGAATGTCTGTAGAACTTGAAGGAAGAAACAGGATAGCTGTAGCGGTGGAATGCATGAAATGTTGCGATGTTTTTTTCGTTACAGCCACTTGAAAGCTGACAGAGTTGATCCAGTAAATGGCAGAGAGGGGGCGTAGGGTGGGGGGATGAAAAGCCAACAATTCTCAATCAACAGGGACACTAAGAACCTCTGGGTCTGCTCTTAGTGCTGATGTAATGTGCAGTTAAATGGCACATCCCTCTGAATGTAAAGCACAGACGATTAATATAAGAAAACCTCTTTTGCTGGAATGTTAGAATTACTGTAAGGTGGGGCAGGAGGAGGGGGGCCTATAGAAATAACCTGATAGATTAACTGCACATTTTTATGCCTTTATTCTCAGAAGTAAATCCCACTGGTTTGCATCATAAGCTCCCATGAGTGGAACTCAACTTACAGGATACTCCTGCAGGCAGAAATGGAGGTGGGGGTGGCAGGCCTGTGAAAAAGGGTGCAGAACTCAAACTGGGGGAGCTGGGGTAAGGGGGATTGGCAAAAATCACATTCCTTCCCCACCCCCATTGTTCACTACTGAGAGCCTCTGAATGGTCAGCTAGTGACCCACAGCCTCCCATGCTTTTTAAAATGAGCCCTCTCATCAGATTGACTGCAGCAGGCTAAATAAGAAGTTAAATAAGAAGGCAGGCTTGCAGAGGAGCCAGTTCTCCAAGAGCTAATCTACCCCTACAGTCCTTTCACAATGGAGGAGGGATAATTGCGAGGTTTCCCACATCCGTGATCATTGCTCACAGGGCACACGCGAGGGATGTTTCACGCAAATAAAGGAGAGCTGTTGTGCCCTGTGATGGCGGTTCCAAATGTGCATCAGCAGAAGTGGGCAGGACTGGACAGATGGATACAGGGAATGGATTTTTTTTTAATACCTCCTCCGAGATGCGCACCAGCACAGACACACAGCAACGCAGGGAGGGATAGGTCCTGTGTCGAAGATCCGCTCCTGCGCATTGATATGTTTGTGTTTAAAAAATACAACAGTCGGCGCCAAAACAAGCCAATAACCAATCAAAACAGGTGCCAAAATGGCGGACACCCACTCCCGCACATGTCTGAAACCACTGGACATGCCCTGATGGCGGGTTGGCTGTTTGCCGAACCGGGAGCTCGCACCAAACAGCAACACCTTTGGGAAGAAGGGGCACGCCAGCCGCGGATGTTGGGATCATAGCGAGAGAGCTGGAAAAGACGTGACAAATCCAGTCAGCAACATTCCTGAATAACAGAGGGTTGACCTGAGATCACCATGGGAGTAGGTGAACATCATGTGTCCTGGTAGGGACGACTGTGATATTATTCAGGAATAAACAGCTGGTGTAGACATGCCCAAGTGTGAGGAACCCCAGTGATAGTGTAAGCACACAGTGGCTCAATTCGGACAACACAATAAACAACTGGTGTGGGGGAAACAATCGTCAGTTGTTTTGACTATTGTGTCATCCGAATGCTGCCATAGTCAACTCAGCGCTGATCCTCATCCACACCACAGTTTATTATTTATTACCATTGTTGTGCCCACAGACCTAGGACCCTTGGAAGTAGGAATCTGGTTCCACACAAAACTTAGGTGGTAGACATTTATTGTAGTGCTCCTTCTTTGCAGGCAGCTACAGGCAGACTGGCCTTTGCATTGCCAGCCTGCTACAAAACCTGGAATGGATTATCTGTGCTTAATTGCAGGTCATTCATAAATCCTGGCCTGGCTCAAAGAATGGGCCTATCACAAACACTACAACCATGTTGTGTGGGGAGTGCCCCCTAGGGTTAGGGTTAGTCAACCCACCATTGACTATCGTGTCGTCCGAATTGAGCCAGTGAGTTTAGCAATGGGGCGAGGAGGGCAGAGCAGTCTACTCTTCCCTGCCTTCTCATAGTAACTATAAACAAATAACTAGAAATATAAATAAAGAAGTATAAATAAATTTACCACCTTCTTCTAGTAAATAACTAGAGGAGTTGTGGTAGTGGCAGATTCGATCATTAGACACATAGACAGCTTGGTTTGTGATGGGCATGTAGACTGCATGGTAAATTGCCTGCGGATATTACATCCACAAAAAGGAGGCAGTGGTTGTAATACTATACCATATACAAGTGCCTAGCACCCAACCACCCAAAATACAACTAGGAGCCCAAAAAGTGATAAATCTAACAGTATTTATATTTATCAGTGCATAACTGTACTCACATTATTATAGTTCATTAAATGCACATAAGTGTTCATAATCCAATTCACAGGAGTTTTAAAGCACACTGTTCACATTATAAATACAAAATACTGTTAGATTTGTCATTTTTTTGGGCTCCTAATTGTATTTTGGGTGGTTGGGTTCTAGGCACTTGTATATGGTGCGGATATCACATGCCATCTAGATAGCTTTGTAGTGAGTACTGGAGTGGAGTCAATAGCCATGGTCCATGGAGAAATGTAGTCATGAGGTCCTGGAAGCCAAATTTAGATTGCTAGGTAGAAGGTTGAAATCAGTACTTTAACCAGTAAGTGGTTAAAGTAGAGAGCAGAGAGTAGGAATAAAGTCTCCCAGCGGAGGAATATAAACAATGCGGTCCCACATGGATCTGTATTGGAACTGATGCTTTTGAACTTGTTCATAAATGATATGGAATTAGGAGTGAGCAGTGAGGTGGCAGAGTTTGCAGATGACACCAACTTATTTAGGGTGGTTAAAACAAAATGGGACTGTGAAGCGTCTCTCCAAACTGGGGGAATGGGCATCACAATGGCAAATGTTGTTCAATGAAAGCAAGTGTAAAGTGATGCATGTTGGAGCAAAATATCCCAATTTCATACATATGCTGATGGGATCTGACCTAGCAGTGTCTGACCAAGAAAGAGATCTTGCAGTTGTGACAGACAGCTCAATGAAGGTGTCAACCCACTGTACAGCTGCTGTGAAAAAGGCAACTTTCATATTAGGTATGATTAGAAAAGGAATTGAAAATAAAACTGCCAATATCATACTATCCTTATACAGATCTATGGTGCAACCACATTTGGAAAACTATGTACAGTTCTGGCCACCCCACCTAAAAAAGGACTTTGTCATGCAGAAAAGAGCAACTGAAATGATGAAGGAGCTGGAGCAACTCCCCTATTAGGAAAGGTTTTAACAGCTGGGATTGTTCAGCTTGGAAAAAAGGAGACTAAGGGTAGACCTGATAGAGGTGTACAAAATTATGCATGGTGTTGACACTGTGGATGGGGAGACATTTTTCTCCCTCTCCCATAATATTAGAACCTGGGGTAATCCCATGAAGCCGATAGGCAGGAGATTCAGGACAGATAAAAGGAAGTACTTCTTCACACAGTGCATAGTTAAACTATGGAATTCACACAAGATGTAGTAATCCCCCCCCCCATTTTCATCCCGAAATTCTACTTCCTACCGGAGGGATAGATTACAATAGGCTGACCAGATAAAATCCAGGTCAGGGCTCATGTTTCTTTAACAGTTGTAGAGCAAAGGGAATTTCAGCCGGAGTCATTTGTATAAAATTAGTTCCTGGTGATATTCCCTCTTCATCACAACAGTTAAAGGTGCATGCACTATACTAGAGTGACCATATACAAAAGAAGGCAGGGCCCCTGCAACTTTAACAGTTGTGATGAAGAGGGAATTTCATCAGGAACTAATTGCATACAAATGACACTGGCTGAAATTCCCTTTCCTCTACAACTGTTAAAGTTACATGAGCCCTGACCTGGATTTTATCTGGTCACCCTAGATTACAAGCCTCCATTGATTCCAGTGGAGACTTCTTTTTTTAACACCCCATCATGGGGGTGGGGTGGAAAGTCAGGATAAAAATGGGGGGAGGGATTAAACTCTTCTCTCCTGAAGTCCCATGGTCTGAATTCAAATTGGGCTACACTTGCTTACAGGTGAGTAGGGAAAACAAGGAGAATGTTTTGTTGGGCCCTGAGATATGGAACCCTGAACCCACGAAATTCCACAAAGTTTATGTTACAGAAATATGTATTTTACTTGGCAACTGCTCCCAGGCTCTGGATCTCCCTTTCGGGGGTAGGCCCTTCTAGGGTGACCATATGTCAGGAAAAACCAGGACATGTCAGGATTTTTTGTAACAAATCCGGGAAGAGGGGGAAATTATGAAATTTGATGAAAAATCCGGATTTCTCCCATCCTTCCCCCACCCAAAGGGCAGCTCTACTTTATAGTCAATGGGAATGAACAAAAATGCTTATAGTTCCATCATTTTAAAGCTAATGATATGAAACTTGGCACCATGATATTGTAATTATAACTTGTTTTTATGCTTTATGGTTTTAAATTTTGTATATCGGTGTTTTTAATGTTCAATGTTTTTAATTTTTGTAAACCACCCAGAGAGCTTCGGCTATGGGGCGGTATACAAATGGAATTAAATAAATAAATAAATAAATAATAACTCTTAGGTAAGTCTTTAGCATGCCAAATTTGAAGCAGATCCGTTCATCCGTTGATATTTAGGATTTTTTTAAAGTTTGAGGTTTTAAGATTTTTTTAAAAAAAACTGTCAGTTTTAAAGCTAAAGAGATGAAACGTGGCACTTTGATAGTTTTTAAGTAGGGGTTTTAGCCATGCCAAGTTTGAAGTAAATCAGTTTATCCATTGACTTTTTGGAATTATTTTTACAATTTGAGGTTTTAAAATTAATTTTTAAAAAAAAAAAAAAAACCTGGAGCCAATCCCTTCAAACTCAGATTGTCAAACCTCCTCTTTGGGGTCTTGCACCTTGAGCAGTTTCAGCCATTGGCATCAAGGAGATCTCAGGTTTATAGTTAAGAAGTGCTGGGCAAGCATTGCACCTTTTCCTGTTGCAGATTTGGTGGGCAGTCGGGCACCTGGAGCTCAGCAGAGGCGAGGCATCCACAGATCAAAATGTGGGAAAGGAGAGGTCAGTCAAAGCAGCCCACAGGGCAAAACATAACAGGCCAGAGGCCTTTTTCTCAGAGTTCCACATCATGGGTGATGAGGGGTCATCCTTAGAGAAAAACTCTCATGACCAACAGTGAGGTGCCAGTCGAGAGAGAGGCTCTCATCTTTGCGGATGCCCAGTTGCTGTGGAGGTTGGAACCTGGCATGTTGTTACTTTGTGTTGCTACCCCTTCCTTTCAACTTCACTTTGTTCACTTGTGAGCTAGGCTCTGTCTGCACTGCTGCCATGCAACGCAGAATGTTTGAAGTACATGTCAGAGAAAAATAGATAGATTTGCAGCGTTGGCTGGCTGGCATATCTCTTAGAGACAGAGTTAGACTGAAGATACAACTCAAAGATGCCTGTAGCTGAGCCCTGAGAGGCTGGTGTGCTACACAGAGCCTTTTAAGAGTGCCTCAGAGTCCAGTGTTGGTGCAGGCAGAGGCAGTTGGCAGCGAATGTGGTTTTTAAAGTAAGAGTCACCAGACGTGACCAAGCAATAAGCTGGCACCCTACCCCCAGCCACAGGGTAGAAGTGCGCAGCCCAGCTGAACAGTTGGGAGACTTTGGAAGAGGGAGGGAAATTGATTGTTTGAAGCTGGAGGCTTTGGTTTGGCTGCAATGACTTAGGCTGTTATCACACGGGCGGTTTGATGCACACCCACCTCGATTTACTCCACTTCTTCAGTGCTGGACTCGCATGATGTCGTCCCCGTCGTGCTGTTCTCTCGCCCTGAGGTTGTGGATTTTAGTTTCTGTTTCGATATATCCCTGCCCTGAACAGGCAAAGTCCAAAAGGCACAGGCAGGCATTGCAGGTATCGCAGCAATACCGATCAGGTGTAATTCAAAATGCTAGTCGCATAGGAAATGTAGGGGAAACCCGCACAAGCAAACAGGGAGGGGGGAATGTAGGTGTGATAAAGCTCTTAGAGAGAGAGACAACAGAGGCTGCACATACAATGCAGCGACACCTGTTGTAACTTAGCCCCACAGTGCTGGCATGCAATGCAGGGAATGAGAAAGAGGGTCTCAAAAGTCGTGTGTTTGTGCAGGAAGTAGACAGGAGTTCAAAGTGTGGATGTGAAAAGTGGTGCCAACGCAAAAGCCTTGAGAAGCTAATGTATATAAGTGAGAAGTGTGAATGGGCGAAGCAGGGTCTGCTGCCCACAACACTCACCCTAATGTTAGAGTAGAGAAACTTGTGACAATAATTCACAAGTTTCAAAAACAAATTGAACTTTAAAAATAAAAAAGCCAGCCAGCCAGCTGGCTGCCATCTGTGTTAAGCAGCAGCTTCCAGCAGAGTGAGGATACAGTCAGGAAAGATATTTGAGGGAATGGGAGAATGTATCACACATAGAATAGCAACAAAGTACAGCAAAAGCTACAGAAGTAGGAGTGAGTGAAGTTAATTTCAGATACATTGGATGTCTCACTTGTTATTTCAGTGATTTTAACATTAAGATGTTATGTAGAACAGATTTGTATTAATTGTATGCTGTAAAATCAGATATGTGACCAAGGCACACCCCCTTGGTGCTGGACACACCCCCTGGGGGCCGACCATGTTGCCCTCCTTTTTGGTTTCCAAAATATGGTCACCCTACCCTTGTCTGATAACCTTCCACTGGTAGCCAAAAGTATAGTCAGGCTTTTGGCCCATTAATATGAACTGTAAATATGTTCTAATTACTTTTAACCATATGTTTGGACTGATTTCACTGCTATTTCATTTGCCTTTTAAAATGCCTTCTTACTTTGCATTTTATTGCTTTTTATCATTTTTCATTATATTTTATTGTATTTGTATTTTTGTTGTTGGCCATCCTGAGCACCATTTGGTGAAAAGAAGTATACAAATCTACCAAACAAACAAACAGTATTCTGCTTTCTCTTTCCTCCAAAATATTTTAAAAGCAACCATTGTGTCAGCATAAGATCATCAACTCAATGGCCATAATCCATATAGAGCAATCCCAGGGCCGAGTTCCACAGCCTAATTGGGGTTAGGATGGGACGAAGGCATCCCTCCACCAGTGAAGAAGAGCTCCATCAGTGGGGTGGGGAGGACCATATCTGCCCTCTAGGCTCCAATTACACTTGCACAAAGCTCTGTTGGCATAAATATACCTCCAGTGATTTTCTTACTGGTAGTAGACCTCCCCACAAAAGGGACATTCTAGAGGTGGGGTGGAGGCAGCTTTGGCTCTTCTTGATTCCAAAGTCCTTCCATTTTCCCGATGGTCCCCTCAAATACTCCAGCCTGGAGCTCATGTAGCTCATTCCCACTCCCAACCAATTTCATTGGGAAGTTTCAAAATACCAGAGATCCTGCCCTGGCTGTGTAAGCTGACCTGACTTTGAAAGGGGCAGGCAATTGCCACTTCATTTTATTCCCAATCCATTTAGGATCACTCTCTGACTCCAGCATTCTGTTTCCAACATTGGAAAACCAGAAATTCAAAAGCAGAGGTGTACCCCTGCCAACATTTCCTCTCCTTCTGTGGCAAATTTGAGATTGTAAGTTCCTCAGGGCAGGGCCTTGTCTTGTTGTGCTTTGTAAACTACCATATAGCACACTGAGTTATATGAATGGGAAAGAATGAATGAGGTTATTGCCATGCCCCATTGATCATCCACAGTTCCAATACTCAAGGTAGCCTATCTCTGAACATGGAGGTTTTATATGTGCAATAGTTAATCAAAGGTGATAGGTGAACATAGCTAGCCTACACTAGTAAGGTGAATCAATAACTGATTTATTCCTTCATACAGTTCTCAGTTTGGCATCCATCTTGGAACCACACCCGAAATCAGACTTGGAGCATGCTCAGTTCCAACTTTTCTAAAAGAAACACTTTTTCCTTTTTACCACTAGGTGGCAACAACATAAACATATTACAATAGCCCTATTTTCCATGTGTAACAATAGAGCACAGTAGTAAAACCAGCAGTAGAAGGGAAGGTCAGTTTGAACGAGGAAGAGGAAGTAACAAGGAGGAGGAGACTAGCGAGGCAAGGATAGAGCAGCAGACCCTTAACTACTCTGTAAGGAACTATTTTAATTAGGCCCACAGTTAATATGAAGTTGGGAGTTCTTTTGACTGCACAAACAGTGTCACATGAAACACTATGTATAAAAGTGTCAGAAAGGCTAAAATAGAAGTCACCGATTGGCTGCACCCATTGCTACCAAAGCCAGAAGGAATGACTGAAAATATCAGTATAAAGATTTCTTTACTTTAATCAGATTTCCTTTTTTAAAATGGTAGATAGCGGTCATCTCCAAAACTCCTTTAAACAATTTCCTGGCTTGTTTAGAATGGAAAGAAAATTATGGCAAAGGCAGAGGAACAAAAGCTTGTGATTGAATACAGACTAGCCACACATAGAAGAGTGAGGGAACAGAGGAGCGAGAAACAAGTGAAGAAAGGAAAAAGTGTCTTACAGCCAGATGGAATCAGTGTGACTTATTGGTATTTCTCCATCTGTAATTTCCATGATTCGATGGAAAACAGAAAAAACATGAGTATATAGGGCCAAGCATTAACAGATGTAACTTTAAAATTAGGGAAATTGGGAACACAAAGTGAGTTTAGACAGAGCGGCTTAACACAGAGGATATCCAACATGTGGAGTAAGTTACTAAAAGGAAATACTGCAATAACGAGCATCCGTGAGCTCAAGAGGAGAGAATATTGTGCATTTCTAATCTAAGAGTGGATCGGGGAGACACCACCAAAAACATTAATGAAAACCAAATACCAAGAAGCAAAGAATAATGCTTCCAAGGTCTTACATTTTTCCTGGAGGTTCCCGGTGATTCATGTACTGCATCTGAAAAAAGAAAAAGAAGGGGGGGGGGACCTCTTCTCATAGCTGTAAATCTCTCTTTGTTCCTTCTCCCTGCTGCTACCATTATCTCATCTACATACCCTTCAGTAGAGAATACAAGCTCCAAGACTGCAATTCTTCATTGTGAGCCTGCAGCCATCGTACTGAAATCCATAGGATTTAATTTATTGCACGACAGTGTGCAAAGTTTGCAGACAAAATAAGAAAAGAACAGGTCAGATTTCAGGGTTATACATGCAATTGGTTGTTTTCTGAAAAACAAATCTCATCACCTGTATTAATTTGTACTTTGATTACATAGTTTACAAAGGGGCTGAGGTCAAAGATATGATAGCCTTCCCCACCCTGGTGCTTCCTAGATGGTTTGGACTACAACTCCCATCATCCCCAGCCAGCATGGGCATGGGAGCTTCTTAAAGTGGCTCCCAGGTGGTTCCACTGCAGTGTGTCCCATCCCTCCACATTAAATTCTGGGTGTGCTTCTGTAAAATGGCTTTGACCTGGCAGTGACATGGTCAAGGAGTGGATATGCCACCCCTTCCCCACCCATTACGCTTTTTCCACATTGGCACTACCATTGCCAGTCAGCCTGTTTCAAATTCATAAAAGTATTACAGTGCTATTCCTAGCATCCACAATTGCACATTTGTAGCTTTCCCCATTCAAAGTAACTAGCCCCCTTTTCCCATTCATAGCCTCCACAATTGCAGAGTTGTAACTTTCCCCAGGCAGAGTGTCTACCGACATTTCCCATTCATAAAAGCAACACCATGCTATTTCTAGCCACAATTACGCAGTTGTAGCTTTCGCAAGGCAGAGTATCTAGCCCGTTTCCCATTCATAAAAGCGCTACAGCGCTATTCCTAGCCTCCACAATTACGTAGTTGTAGCTTTCGCAAGGCAGAGTATCTAGCCAGCCTTTTTTTATTCATAAAGCCTCCAAAATTGCGAAGTAGTTGCTCTAGCCTGCAGTTCCCATTCATAGCACCGCAGCAGCAGGGAGGAGCCTGGGCAGGGGCGGGAAACAAGACTCTGCTATTTGCTGAGAGGCACCTCCAGGCTTCATAGTGTTCAGCTCTCCTCCCTGGACTCTGCCCACACCCACACCACAAAGTTTCAAGTCGTACGTACTCCACTTGTACTCCATTTTTCTTGCTTTGTCTGCCACTGACAAACCAAAGCAATTTCAAGAAAATTCAGATATAAACACTTTGCCATGTAGATTACCCCCAGTACCATATAGAAGAAGGTTCGGTGTACACTGGACACAGACACAGACTTAAGTACGATATAATAGATGTCATATTAGTCAAAACCAGCACCACAAGTTGTGTATAAACAGCACAATATAGGAAACTGAAAAGAACAGTTTTCAAATCAAATTTGCATTCTCAATGTAGTCTTTTCAAGGCTACTGGTTTCAGCTTACAAAGGTGGATGGTTTTAATATTATTTTAACGTCACTTGTGAAAATGGCCTGAGAGTCTTCCATACTCTGGTCTACTTGATTCATGTCATATTGCTTTGTTGTTGTTGTCTTTTGATGTTTTGCAAATGACAACCAAGTTACTTCCTTCTTTCAGTGAATCAGGAACACTTCATTTCATGCACTGTCTGTTTTTCTAAATGATTCTCCTTTTCTTTTTCCAGCTTAGTAGCGCAACCAAGTCAAAACTTGTTTCAGTTAGAACACTGGAACTGAACCCTAGGACGTACTGCACTCCTAATTCTTTGCAGGGGTGTGACCTTGTCTTCAAAAATTCCAAAAGGCGATTTCAATTAAGTTCTCTCTGGTTCCAAGAGGAAAATTAATGGTGGGTTAATGGGGAAATGTATGCATTTAAATGGCAAATCAGGCTCATGCAATCACAACATATTAATAGCTTTATTTGACACTGCTAGTGGATCACCCAGCCCCATTATCTCAGCCCCAATCGGTTCCAGATGTGTATAACCAATAGGGATGTGCACGGACGGAAAAATCAGATCAGTATCGGTATCGGGACTTCCAATTTTGACCTGATTCATATCGGAATAAATCGGAGGTCCCTCGTATCACTTCGGATTCGATTCCGATACGAAAATCGGACCACTGATTTTAATCAGATGCCATTTGGAATTATTTCCCCCATAGCCTAGTATTGTGTTACAAAAATGCCTATAACTTTTTATTTTTAAAGTTAGGAGCACGAAACTTGGCCATTTTGCAGATGGGTTTGAGGTAGTTGTGCGTGAGAAATTTCAGAAAGCTTGATGCAGGCATTTTGTTGCTATGATTTTTTTACTAATGAACCGGAAATGCCTAAAACCTCTTTATTTTTAAAGATCCACACATGAAACTTTGCCACATTGCAGATGGTATGTTGCTATTCATGTATGTGAAATTTCAGAAACATAGGTGCTTGCCTTTGGTGGCAATTAATTGTTGAAAAATGGGTTGCAGTGGGGGAAATACATTTATGCCTTCATCGTGTTCATTTTTAAAGATAGAAGCATGAAACTTGGCCACATTAGAGATGGCATGTAGATACTCATGTGTGAGAGATTTCAGAAACATAGGTTCAAGCATGCAGTGGCAAGATATTTTTGGAAAAATGAGGAAAGAAACACATTTAACTTTTTTTATTTTTAAACTAAAAGCATGAAACTTAGCCACATGGTAGATGGGTTTGAGGTACGTGTGTGTGAGAAATTTCAGAAAGATAGGTCCAGGCGGGTAGTGGCTATGAATTTTTTACTTTAAAAGTTCCATAACTTCCAAAATGGTGGGTTTGACAGCTGTTAAACAACACCCCTCCCCCGCCTTCTCCCCCCTCTGTCAGCTGTGAAACCCACCATATTGGAAGTTATGGAACTTTTAAAGTAAAAAAATCATAGCCACAAAATGCCTGGACCTATCTTTCTGAAATTTCTCACACTTAACTACCTCAAACCCATCCGCAAAGTGGCCAAGTTTCATGCTTCTATCTTTAAAAATAAAAAAGTTATAGGCATTTTTGTAACACAATACTAGGCTATGGGGAAAATAATTCAAAATGGCGTCCGATGCTCCGATTTTCTCCGATTAAAATCAGAGAACAAAAAAATTGCTTCAGGAAAAAGGCAGATGTCCAAGGGAGTGCATCGGAATCGTGAATCAGATGTCCAATTTACTCCGATTTTAATCGGTATCGGACATCGGATCCGATACGATGCATATCCCTAATAACCAGCATGTTCAGTTGGTGCTGGAGGAGGCAGAAACTACTGGGGTGGGTTAGTAATTAGCCAACCTAATTACTAAAGATGGATAAACCCCTCTCAATCTGATTTGTAACTACTCTGGGGAAAACTAGATTAACTGAACATACGCAAAACAAAACCGAGAAAAGCAATCCATCTTCTATAGATCAATTGTGGCGCAGTTGTCTAAATCAGCCTTCTCAAACCTGGTTTCCTCCAGATGTGTTGAACTGCTCTAACTGGAAGAGTACAATAGGACTAGAGCGATGTCTAGGTGGCCATAAACTATTATCTCCTGCTAGGGCCTTAAGATCTCTTGAGAGTTGGCACTTCTCTGTTTGCATTTGAGATTTAAGTCAAACTCTGGCTAGTCAGGATCTGGTGCCTAGATGAGCGACAGATTCTCAAATCCAGTTAAAGGTCCAGAAAAATCTGCCCATCTAGAAAAAGATGGGCAGATTTTGGACACTTTTGGACTCCGTGTAAACCTTTGAAAAATAAAATCACCATTGCCTGTTCCCTGAAACCAGATACGCAACATCATGTGGCATTATAAGAGTGTTTTATTGACTCTTCAAACAAATATTTTGTTTGTTTGTTTATTACATTTCTATACTACCAACAGCAAAAACTCTCTGGGCAGTTCACAAATAGCCTCATGCACAACTCAGAAAGGTATCTTATCAACGTGCACCCTAAACTAGACAAGATGCCCCAAATATTTGTAATTATGAGTTACATTGATTCATGTAGACCTTTCTTACAATTTGTTTCCTTAGACAAACAGGACATCCTCTGAGGACCCTTATTGTTTCCTTCCTAGGAAATTCTGCTTTAGCTGAAGAAAACGTATGGTGTATTTACACAGATGAAAGGCAGCCATGATGAACAAAATTGTGTGGTTTCTATGAATCGATAAAAGGAGAAGTCCATCTGGTGAATGTAGCATATGCAGTTAACTAGATGTGGTCTGTCCCTTTGTTGGGCTTACCTTTCCTAAGCCTTCGGTAAATTCAGTTCTGTTTCCCAAAGGAATATGTATTAACTACTATCAGCAATGTGACAAACAATAGAGACTATTTCAGCATTTGACCAAATGCTTTCCATTTTGTCTAGAGCAAAAATATACCCCTAACCTGATTCCAGACATTGTAAATGGGCCATAATTTTAGAGCTGTCAGGCATAATTATTTCTGGCAACGATTACACACAATACTCACACCTGTAACCATTCTCCAGCACCTATGTGAATTAAAGCTTTCCTAATATTGTTCTGTGCATATAATATTACACATGGCTCAGAAACCATACTGGATTGTGTGTGGAGGGGGGCAGTCCTAGAAGATCCCACATATGCATTAACATTCATGTTGTGTAAATGAACGCATATACACAATATGACTGGAGCCAAATTCAAGCTACCAACATGGATGTGGTATCCTGTTTTCTATACTGTCGCTTGAATTTGACAAATGATATATAATCTTTATAGAAACCCTGAATCTGCTAGTTTTTCTTTTTTTTCAAAATTATTATTATAAATTATACATACAATTAGAGCAATACGATACATACTATATATACAATCAGTAAGAGAATACACGACAATAAGACAGTACTTCTCTGGGTTACAAAATTTATATATATATATATATATATAGGTTTTCACATTCATATATTATACATTATATTTTTTGTATGCAGAGTCCAAAAAAGAACAGCTGGGTATTGACATCTACTAGAATGTTGCTAGAATTTAACTGTAGGAGTTCGTTGCAATCAAATCAAGGCCCTTACATCTTTATTTTACTTCTGATAGCAGATTTTTAAGTGAGAATCCACAGAAGCCAGACGAGGATCGGTTAATAATAATAATAATAATAATACCAGAATAGCATTTAATATCAATAGATTTGGAATTGACAAGGATATAAGGTGATGCCAATCACAGATGTTATAGAGACTAGATGGGTAAGTTTCCCCCTTTGCTCAGGCTATAACAGGGAGAAACAGTTAAAGCTGCAGAAGCCCTGCTCTCTTTTACATCTGGTCACTCAAATATAGGTCCTGCAGCTTTAACTGTTGTGATGAAGAGGGAATTTCACCAGGTTCTGCATGCATACAAATGACACCTGTTGAAATTCCCTTTCCTAAGCAACTGTTAAAGATGTGGGAGCCCTGTCTTCCTTTTCATATGGTCACCCTAAAGTTATCTGTTGTACCATATTGCAAAGGAAAGCTTGGTAACACAACAACAACAGTCCAGGAAGGCTCATTAGACAAAAGACAAAGCGTTAACAGACCAGTGGAGCAGAGATCATTGGCAGAATAGATTGCCCTGCACACCCCAAAAAACTTATCTGGGGGATTAAGGGGCATGCAAGGTGGGAGGAGAAGCAGGGGAAGTCCTATTGTATGACCAGAAGTCTGGCCTTACAACACTGGATGTCATCCAAAAAGACAGCAAATAATAATTGTCAATATTTGGAGATAGCCAGTTGGCAACTGGACTACAGGTAGTTGTTGTTACAAAGATACCATGTTTTATCACGTAAAAACACACACGCATGCACACACAAAGGACAAGAAATACTCTACAATGATGAAAATATATGGTTGAATTTTGTCCTGATATTGCTGTTCCAGAACATTGAAAATAGTTTTTTTTTCAGCACATTTATTTGTCTTGATCTTTTATCATGTTAATTTTTATAGACCTGCAATATTCCGTATTCTATCGTGGAATTCAGATATAGTTGAAGAAGCTGCTTTCTTCCAGTTTGCTATTATTATTATTATTATTATTATTATTATTATTTACATTTATATACCGCTCCATAGCTGAAGCTCTCTGGGCAGTTTACAAAAATTAAAAACATTGAACACTTAAAAACCAATATACAAAATTTAAAAACATAAAAGTCTAAAAACAAACTACATATCATTTTCACATTTTAATTGCTCTCCACAGATCTAAAACAGCTTCAAGGTCAGCATCACTAACCAAATCTTTAAGATAATACAAGAGTATTACTGTAGGATTTTGTGATCAACCAGTGATTTCATTAACCAAATTTTAAATATTAGTCCAAAAGGGTTGTATAACTGGACAATTCCAAACTATATGCAAAGAATGTCCCTGGCCACCCCCTACCGCCACATCGCCAACAAAAAATGTGAGCGTTGAAGTCAAATTCCACAGGTATTGAGAGGCTTTTTTTTTTTAGTTTTCTTTCAAATTGGCTGATATTACTGCTTTTAATATATTCATTTATATCCATGGACTACATCTTCTGAGCTCTGGTTCCTATTCCGACCACATCAATCTTCAGAGCACAGAGAATTTTCATTATTTTCATCAACCTTGAACTTTAAAGAATAATACAATTTTTAGGGAGAATCCAAATTTTATCCAACAACATATATTACCCCCCCCCAATTTTTTTTTTAAAAAATCAAATCTCAAAACGATTTTAATAAAGTTATAGAAGAAGGAAAGTTAACTCAAACATCCTTAAATAAAGGCCTTTATTTTTCTTATTGATTCCTGGAATTTTTCCACCTTAGCAACTGTGGGAGCAATGTGCGTGCAAAACAATGTTTGTTGGGGATCTCCTTTGTAGCATTTTACAATAAGGCCACCCTGCATTTCCTTGAGTTGATTTCTTATCTCCATGATAGAGAGAAACAGTTACTGGAACCAGTTCGGCAACTTCAAATACATGTAGAACGTTTATGGAAAATCATTTTTATAACAGTATATATACATTTAATGACAGAGATCTCAGAGCAAAGTTCTGAAGCGATGCAGTATCTTTACGGTGGGTGATTCTATGTGCTATTGTAGAAGAACAATCACTCATATACAAGGCGACTTCCTGACTAGGAAGTGGGCTCAGTAAAACAGATTATTTTATGGGATTGGGTGCTTCTTCATTCATGAAATGGGGTGAAAGTTTTCCATCCTGCCTTTCGCATGCCTTAAAAGAACCTCCAACAAGGCACTTCTTATATACAGAGAGGCCAGGAGTTCATTCACTTATGCTACTAGAGAGGGTAATGGAGTTTACCCTAGAACAGCCATCCCTAACCTAGGACCCTGCAGATGTGTGAACCCCAGCTAGCAATGATCCTGCTGGTTGGGAATGGTGGGAATTTATGTATTTATTTCATTTCTATACCCCCCCCAAAAAGCCAAAGCTCTCTGGGCAGTTCACAAAAATTAGAACCATAAGTACAGCATAAAATATAATATGAAAGTTTAAAACCACAATATAAAAGTACAACTAGAATAAAACTAAGCAGCAATGCAGAGATTTAAAATATAAATTTAAAATGCAAATTTAAAACAGAGTTAAAGGAGTAGGATAGTAAATTGCCAAAATACTGGGAAAATAAAAGGGGCTTAACCTAGCGCCAGAAAGAGTATAACATAGGTTCTGGGCGAACCTCTCTAGAGAGCCCATTCCTGGTAGCCACCTGCCTCACTTCCTTTGACGGGCTCATGAAGAAGGACCCCTGAGGATGATATTAGGGTCTGGGCAGGTACATATGGGAGGAGGTGATCCTTCAGATCACCTGGTCCCAAGCTATTTAGGGCTTTAAATGTTAATACCAGCGCTTTGAATCGGGCCGAGACATGGACTGGCAGCCAATGCAGCTGGAAAAGTACTGGCTTAATGTGGACTCATTTGCACAATGCATCTGGAGACGCCAGGTTGGGAAAGGCTGTTCTAGACTTTTGTTTACAAAGCCAAGAAAGTGTAGGCCTATTTATATGAAAGACTCATCAAGAAGGCCCAAAGCTTACTCTGAAATTCACCATGTGTATATCTCCCTGCCAGTCTGTTCTAACCTGAACTGTGATATCCAGGTATTCTTATGGTAGATCTTCTTAAGACACACAAATTGAACTTGATCAGCAGTGTAATCCTGTTAGGGATGGACAGATCACTCTAATTCTGGTCCGAGATTTGAACATGTCCAATCAAAAGTCCATTCTATCCTGCTTCTGTAATTTAAAACAAAACAAAAACAAACATGAAAAATTACATTTAAATTGTACACATTTCCCCCTAAATTTTGCATTTTTGTGTGCGTATTTAACAAGAACTGCATCGTAAAGTTCAGAGAACTGCAGAATTTGATGGATAACTCTGTTCTGTTGTGCCTATCAGTCCAGAAAGGAGAAATTAGGTTTGTTTATTTATGAATGCAGACCAAACAACATCCTCCAATGTCCCTAAATTCTATTTATGTCTACTTAGATTTAAATCCCACTGAGTTTAATGGGACTTACTCTCAAGGGGATGTATAAGATTGCAAACCAAGCGAGGGCACAGTGATGTTGTATTGTACAGGTAGACTCTTCTACACTGAACTCCATTGCTGTAGCAGTGAACCCTGCTAGCGTGTTTTGAATTTTCCCATTGATGATGAACATCAAATCATACTTGGGGATCATTCAAGGAAAATCCACAAAATAGGTTAATCCAGAAACTATTGAGATGCAATCTATACATGTTGGACCATTCACAAGACCACCTATACTGTGATGTATTGAAGACCTTGTAACGTTTTCAACATTTGAACAGGTAGCATTTAGACTCCAATAAGGATCCAATTTTCAAATGGATCCTTATTCAGATAGCTGCTTCACTTTTGTTGAAGCCTATATAGAGATATTCATTAAACAAAAAACCTATGGTTTACAAAAACAATGTTAAGGCTCTACAGATTCCAACCAAGCACCAAAAAGCAGGGAAATTGGGAGTTAAGGCTCACAAGCCTTAACGTCACATCCTCCCTAAGGAGGCAGAAAGTGCAAGTGAAATTCTCATTCTCCCAAAGCAGATAAACCATGAGGACAGGATGGAGAATATGATATGCAGAGGTGACTGTGGGGTTGTGGAAAACTGATCACGAACAACTTAGGGCCACCTACTTCTCTTTTTTTTGTTTACAGCAGCCCTTCCCCAACCTGGTGCCCTCCAAAGGTGTTGGACTACAACTCCCATCATTGCAAGTCAGTATGTCCCATGGTCAGGAATGCTGGGACTTGCCATCTCAAAAATCTAGATATGCAATTTGATATGCAGAGGTGACTGTGGGGTTGTGGGAAATGATGATGAACAATTTAGGACCAGCTACTTCTCATTTCTTAGAGCATCCCCGTGGGCAGCTCTAGTTGACCACTGTGTGAAAAGAATGCTGGACTAGATGAACCCTTGATCTGATCCAGCATGGCTCTTTTTATGTTCTTGTGTTCTTAATATTACCAAACAAGTGAGGGACCAAAGCTCTTTGCATACAGCGGTTCACAATTTCAACCCTTTCCAGTTAGAGCTAGGAAAGAGGCCTGCCTGAAACCCTGGACAGCAACAACCACATAGTGTAGACAGTGGGCGGGGAGCCTTTTCACTGCCAAGGGCCACATGCGACAATGGGCAGCAAGCCAGGGTCCACACATATACAAGTGCACCCAGGTATGTGTACACTCTCATACACACACACACACACACACACACACTTCCTCCTCACCCTTCTGCCTGCAGCCTCCTGCACACTTTCCCACAGACACAGTTGTGGGGAGGGGCTGAAGGAGGAGAAGAGGGAAAATCCTGGAAGGAAAGTTACGACCTGAATCATGCCTGACATGTTTAGAAGTCAATGGGAAGTTGACTTTTTCTGTGGATTTGTATGTGTTGGTTGATTATATCTATATCATCTATATCTATATCTGTATATATTAATGACAAAGTTACTATGAAAAAGATACTATATTATTATTACTATGATATTTGTTAATGTACATGTGCTAAAATGTCTATGTTGTACATTAACAAGTATCATAGCAATAATGACATTCGGTTGCTTTTATAGTTCATGCAAAAGGATACAGGGCAATGGAGCCTCTTCGGGAAACTAGAGGTGCCTCTACAAGAGTGATTTAAAGCTCTTTCAAGTCGCATTAAAAAAAATTACCTCTACAAATCGGGGGTTGAGGCGCTTTATCTATCCGATTATGCGCATTATCAAATGCATGTTAAACAGTGAGTTTTAATTCTCCGCGGCAGTTAAAGCACATGATGACCATGTAAACGAGCGATTCTCCGCATTTCAACCACTTTAAAGCGCGTTTCATACTGCTGGTTATGCGCTTCACCGCATGTCATTTACAGGATTTAGGCATAAAAGCACTTGTGAGAAGATGTGCATAATCGGACAACCAGGCACCAAACCAAATTCATGTAAAGGGGGCCTAGGTCAGAACTCACGCACTGCATGTCTTGCACTGTATCAGACTCAAACAGAAATCTTCAAACCTACACCACTGTATGTTCACTTTGTGGAATCCATATGTGAAGTGTATTTCTTTATATATGCCCCACCTTTCCTCCAGTGAACTCAAGGTGACGTACACGTCCCTCTCCCATTATAGCTTCACAACAACCCTGTGAGGTAGGTTAGGCTGAGAAATAGTGACTGGCTCAAGATCATCCAGTGAGCTTCATGGTAGAGTGGGGATTTGAACCTGAGTCTTCCCAGTCCTATTCCATCACTCGAACCCCTGCAACATGCTGGCTGTTCTTAATAATTTCTCCCTTTTGTGGGAAGGTGTTTTGAGGCTTTATTAATGAATGAGGTTAAAGGGTGCACTACAGAAATACAAAGTGTGATTATTTTCCAAAGGGGTATTCTCAAATGGAAGTGCCATAAAAAAAAAAATAGGTTCTTTGAATTGAATAACTGGCTGAGGTTTTCTGTTGAACAGATTATCTGTTCTCTGGCTATGAACAATGTGAGTGTAGCCCCTTTATTCTCACATTTCAATTCACGGAATTTTCTTGAAGGGGGGAAAAATCCTTATAACCATAGGAACTCCCAATTTTGAAGGACCCACAGGCTAGATCGAAATTTGCATTAAAACTTACTCCAGATGAAAACATCCTCCGTGAATTCATCAAACAAGAAATCTCTCCCTCTGCCCCTGAGAATAATGCCATGATTAGAGAGTGAATAATGGAAGAGGCAGGCCTGTGCGCCTTTCAAGAGAGTGTACATGACCCTGAAGCAGCTCCCAAACCATCCACCCAGAGGCTGAAGTGATTATACAGTCATCCATATCTTTCATGTGCTTTTGCATGTATGGCATGCTCTGCATTTTTGTTCCTCCCAAGCTCTAACGCTAAAGAAAGAATGAAGACCCACAAATGGTTTCTTCATTCGAAATTAAAAGGAACTTTCTCACCGGCTTTTCACAAGAGAGAACACCACACACTACACCACCTTGGGAAGTTCAATCTGGATGCAAACATCAGATCTTCTAGGCAGAGACCACCTGCCTCTGGACAATTAGGATGGAAAACTCATTACAACCAAGGGAGGGGAAAATATATCCGTAGTTTCTATGCTAAGCACACACCTTGTGCTATTCTAAAACCAGAAGAATAAGGGTCTTCAGGCTTAAAAGGTTTAGTTAAGTTTATTTTAAAATAATTGTTATACTTCCCTTCATTTTTTCAATTCCAGAACAACATACAAAATGAAGTCCAAAATTCAATATATTACACAAACAATAACAATTACAACAATAAAAGGCAGAAAACACATAACATATATGTACGAACAAGCTTACGATAAGCCAACTTAAAATACCTGGGCAAGCTGAAAAGAATATAATGTTGGTGCCAGTTGTGCCTCCATGGGCGTGTGTTCCACAGTTGGGGCACCACAACAGAGAAGATTTTTCCTTTGTCACATTATGTACCAATGGGTGTCAGAGAAGAGCTTCCCTTGAACATCTTAAAGTGATTACTACATAAACATATGAAACAAACCAAGTGTGTATTCCCTTCTATATTAATATAGATTATCTAACAAAAAACAGGCTATTTTCATTTCTTAGAGCTTTCTTACGAGTGTGAGACACACACACACCCCTAGCAAAAAGACCTGGCTTTGGATGTGTTGGAATAGCCTTCCATTTGATAAAGCAAAGCCTTCAAGCAACCTTATACAGCTGTCAGAGTTGTGCCCATCTGAAGGAAACGACACTGATTGGCACCGCTGTGTAAGGCCCCTGCCATGGTGTATTCTTATAGCCCCCTGAGGGAGGGTTCTGTCCACTCCATTCCCCTAAAGGGGGGGAGTGGCAGTTGCAAGACAGCAGAGGGAAGGGCAGGCGTAAAACTCTATCCCTCAATCTACTAACCTCCTCTGCCTGGCTTCAAAATGCACAAACTGCAAAGCTATGGACTCATTAGGGAAGTCTGCCTCTAGTGGCTGGAGGTATTTTTCTATGCAGCAAACACATGGACACATTCAAATTAATTCAAATTAATTATTGCATAAAACAATTTTAAAAAACCAAAATAACCCTGAGGTGCACAGCCATCAGTATGATTGGGGCAGCTTTTAGCAGGCTTCTTTGTCTGCTTTGTACATATAGGGTCTGTATGTACGGTAGGCTGAATGTGTAGCATGGGACCTGACAACATGATCCTACCCCACCCCATGCACATCCAGTCACCCTCGTGGTTGGAAATGGACTGAGAAAATAACACCATTAACCACCATCAGTGGCAAATTTGGAAGGGCAGGTGCTCATCATGACAATCTGCAGAGCCACGCCCCCAAGGAGAGGCTAAAAATGCAGGCAGCTCTATTGATCCATGTCAACAAACCCATTCTAGCCATTTTGATCTCTACCAGGAACAGATATTTTGTAAAGTGAATGACGCTTAAGCCACCCCCCCCCCAGATATTTTGCATTACACCAAGGAATGATGTATTGTTGCTGAGGAAGTTCATTTCCTCCCAACTGCTGTGAGAATTGCAGCTAAGCTCAGAGAGAGGAGGGAATTCTGAGGGTGTTGTGTGTGATGACATCAGCACTCCTGCTGATAAACAAATGGCAGGGCTGCATCCCTGTGAGCCCTGCCTCCACTACAACATTGACAACCATTTCATTTTAGCTGGCACTGGGAGATAATATGGAAATCCTACCTGTGGTGATTAATCATACAGCCAGCAAATGATGAAACAGCCCTTATACTCACCGATGTGGTTCTTTTCCCCTTTGCATAGGGTGTTCTAGTGGAATTTGGTCCCATGTAACATATGTTTCAATCTTCCAAGATATTGCCAGGCATTTTCCTATACAACCTGAGCATCCTCAGTTGTCCCACTACAAGGGTTTATTTCATGGAAATGATTGCTGTAGTAGTTTCAGCTCCAAACACAAGGGAAAGACCAATAGATCCTGGTCTACCTTCCACCTAGAGCTACCCATGAGTTAGTGCCTCTGTTTAATCTTTTCAAAGGACAAGGCTTTTCAATGAAGAAGTTGGGGGAGGGGGGGAGAGAATGGGAATTGTACCCTGAGCACCTGTCCCAAAGGATTTCAAAGATCTTTTAGCATATTTTCCATTGGGATTGCACCAAATCACTCCAGATGGGGCCCAGCCAATGCTTCATTGAGTAATAATATATCTTTCCTTTGGCTGATATTCTATCCCCCTGCTTATGCAGTCTAGGTTGCTTCTTTTGGGCTTAGCCGTTCACCAGACAGAAGGTTTGGAAAGATGAAAGGTCCTCAGAATGATATCAATATAACACAAGCACACATCTTTTCTGAGTGCAATGTTTTAAAAAGCAGAGCAAAACCATCTAGGAAGAGCAGAAAATATATATAACACAAGCTGAAGTTCAACAAGTGTGATTCTTTTTTCTTTTTTTTAAATCCTTTAAGGAAAACTCCCTGCTTAAAAATGATAGCCTCAGATTTCAGCACAAAAGCAGAAAATAAGAGGTTTTGGGCTTTCAGCCCATGATATTAAATACTAAGCAACACATATGAATGGCAAAGCCTGTAAATGCATCTATGAATCAGAGCTCCAAGAGAAATCCACTAACAAGTGGTTCCTACCCCCAGAGAGTAGAATAGGCATAGGTAGTGTAGGGTTTTACATTTTTAAAACAGATTATGATTTGAATTTTTTTAAAAAAGGCATTCACATTGAGTGGCATATTCTGGACATCAACCTATTTCTGTGTGAGAGATTTGAGCACATGCTTAACTTTCCCATTTGAAATCAAGGGGACATAAGCCGACCAATCCTATTAAGGTTGGAGCAGCAGTGGGGAGAGCAGGGAAGAGAACTCTGTGGTAGAACCACCACCACTTCCTAGGCTCTGCCAAGTTTGCATTGGCCAGGGAAGAATGTGGAGTGTGACTTTACACCCTCCTTTTTACTTTTCGTCCCATATGTTTTTTTCCCCTTTAAAAACAACAACAGCTGTAACTTCCCTCCCATTAGTCTCATTTATTTATTTATTTATTTATTTGGCCTCTTTTTAGCCCACCCTTCATCCTAGGATATCCGGGAGGCATAAAAATCAAAATATGCCACAATGTCTATCTATCTATCATCTATCATCTATCTAATGCTAAGGCAATGCATGGCAATGCATGGCAGTACGTGGCATGAAGTTTCTGAGCTATATGACACGCTGGAGGTTCTGAGCTATGAGAAGAACTTTGTGTGGCTAAGCAATAGATATATAAACACAGCTGGGATTGGGGAAGTGGGGGGGGAGTGGGGGGAAGCCCAGAAGGGAGGCTGGGTGGCTTGCCAGTGCACACAGGCCTAAGGTATGTCCCACAGGTCAGCTGGCAGGCGAGCGGCAGGGGGTGGCTGGCAGGGAATGGGGGGGGGATGACTCGGAGGGAGCAGGGGAAAATGCCTGAGGGTTGGGGAGTCCAATGGAATCCTGGTCGGCCTCACTCCCAGCTTTTATGGGCACCCACAGAAAACCCGGGAAAATATAGTACTGAGCAATAAAGTACTAGCACACGGATGGTCTGCACGTGTCAAGCTAGTAATAGAGTAAAGCCATACAGCATCAAAACAAAAACAAATCAAAAGCATGTGCACTGGTAGTCTAGGATTAGTTTTAGTTCCAGGATTGCCTTCATTATAGCCATAACCACAGTTAGATATTTAGGATTTTTATTTGGATTTTAGTAATTAACTGCTGTTGTTTTTATGCATGATGTTTATATGTTTTATTATTTCAGTGGGCCTGTTCAGACAACACTTCAGGCTCTGCGGTTAGCGAAACTGTGGTTCTCTGGGGTTCACACTAACCACAAGTCGTGATGTCCCACACAACACTTTAAGCCATGGTTAGAGTCGCTAACTCTGCTGCAGAGAGTTTGACTGGAGTTAGAAAGTGACCAGGGTTTAGCAAAACACATTGCACAAGACACCTTAAACCCTGCTGCCTAACCAAAAGCCTTAAACAGCAGGGTTTAAGGTTTCTTCTGAACAGGCCCACTGTGTTATGGCCTGTGGTTACAACAATAAACTACTATTACTACTAGTAGTAATAGAGTAAAATCGTATAGCATCAAAACAAAAACAAATCAAAAGTGTGTGCCCTGGTCTACATTTTTGCCTTGGGGGGTATGTGAAGGAAAGGAGGGGCTCCTGATATACCCCCAACACTTTTATTGTTTAACACTTTTACTACTTACCATAGGCTGAGCAGCAAAAGAAGAGCTGGCCACCTCATCTTTCCCCAGGTCATTAACACAAATGTTGAAGTACAGAGTCCAGGACTAAACCATGCAGCAGGCAACCCACTTGATACCTTCCTCCAGTTTGAGGAGGAATCATCAGTTGACAGCCATAAGGACAGGAAAATGTAGTGGTTGTTTTATCACCAAAATCCAGACATTGCTAGGGCCAACATTTTCACAGAACTTAAAGCAAACTTTGACTTCTGAGCCTGAAGAATGTGACCCAGAGATTGTAATGACACAAATGTGACTTTGTAATTGTTTCAAAGAAAAGTGAAACCGGAATGACAGGACTCGACAGAGATTAGAATCATATCATAAAGGGTAGGGCACCTTGAAATTGCACCTGCCATTAAACAATATAAATTGATTAGTGCCAGCCTATCTTAGAGGACATAAGGATAGTTGCTTGTCGGCTGATGTATTTCATCGTGCCAGGCTTTATCAGTTCATTCTTTGATAAAAAATTAATAATAAATGGATATGAAAGTAAAAATCGGTACTAAAGTGCAGCCACATTTTTTGGTATTATAGAAACCAAACCAAATTTTTCTACTGGGATTTATACTACGATTAGTTGAGGTCAATCACGATGTCTTGAATCCCGTTAACTACACGTGAATTTTGCTCTTAAACTAATTTTAGTGATGGCTGAAGTATCTTTTCTCACACACTATACTCACAAAGGCACCATGTGTATTGATGGCAGCATTGTCACATCAATAACAGTACTGAATTGCATCCAAGGGAGAGGGTTGGATCCTCTAAGAACATCAGGATGTGCATCCATTTCATACATTTCCAGTATAATGTCTCAAGTAGAAACTTGGCATCTCCACCAGTAAGAAAAAGTTTTTACAACCCCCTCACCGCAGGAAGCACTCTTAGAATTTTCTAAGTCATCCAGGGCTAGTGCCTCCAGTAAGCTCAGGGAATAATGAGAATATTCGTCACAAGGTTGTTGAGATAATAATACCTTTTTTATTTACACTAAGAAAAGAGGAAAATGCAACCACAGACTAAACACATTTATTTATTATTTGTGTCTACTGTTAATCTATAGTAAACCCAATGGACTGGATCAAGATGTACTTATGCTTAGAGTAGATCCATCAAAATAATTGATTTTATTGGGTCTACTCTAATTATGAGAATATCTAGATCAAACTTCTATATTTCACTCCATTTTTGAGGTGATTACATTCAGTTAAATTAATGGTATTTTTATTTGGCTACATTTGTACGCACTGGGTTATACATGTAATGGAAGGGGATAAGAGCAATTATCTCATCTGATCCGTAACTGGTTCTTATCATGAATTATATCTAGCCACTGTGTAGGGGAGGTACCTAATAATGAGCCTGGCACCTCTAGCACAGGGCCATCAATAACAAAGACTGTAGTTGATTAGTTATGCATTTTTTAACCATTCAGGTACTGGCCAGGCCTGGCCACACTTAGCTCTATTTATTCTCCCTTTAGTCCAGGGGTTGACAGCCTAATGTCCTCCAGATGTTTTGAACTACAATTCCCATCAGTCCCAGCTAGCATGTCTGTTGCTAAGGGATTATTGGAGTTGTTCAAAACATCTGGAGGGCATCAGGTTGCCTCCCCCATTTTAATATGTTCTTGAGACCTCTTTCCTGCCCTTCCTTGAAGGTCCAGGGGGCAATAGTAGATGCTTCCAAACCAAAGAGGGGGTAATGTTAATTTATAGAGACTAGAACATGAAGAACTGCTACAAAATCAGTACAGTGCTAATACAAAGTTGACCCCCAAAATGCTTTTTGGTTATCATCTGGAATCATCATCATCTTCTCCTATCGCTCTATCACTAACAATAAAGCACTGTGGTCCCAAATGTGCATGATTTTACTAGTTCAGTTGTGTTTGTTAGTACTCCTGGGATTTGCATTTCCGATCCTGTTATTTCTCCCCACTGTTTGTTAAAGGAGAACACATTGTAATGCTTAGTCTAAGTAAATAAATCTACATGAACTTTTGGTCCTCTGAGTTGTCTTTAAAGGGGGGGGGGGGAATTTGGGTGCTCATGCAAAACTTATGCAAAGTTCTATGTTTTCTTCCAAATTCCTCCAAAGAGCATGCGTCATCACAACGTTTGATCGCAGAGACACTTTAAGGACTAGTTCATACTGCCATCTAGTTTCCAGTTCTTTGTTGTTAACCTCCTAGAGATCATGCCGTTTTCTTGACTCCAGAAAGATATATTGCCATAGCTCGGGGAAGCTAATTTTAGCCACATACCATATACATTTTGTAACATGTATAAACAGAGCAAGCATGTGCCATCATAAACCCTTTTAAAGGATAATGCTTGATATAATAAAGCAGCTATAGGCCATCGCCAACTTTGGAGCCAACTGTGGAAAATGCAGCCGAATGCAGCTTTGGCACAGAAGGCAGTCAAAATTAAAATCGCAGATCTGGAAATTCCAACGCTTTGGGACAATCCAGATCCGATTCCACACTTGGCAGCCCTTTACAAAGCTGTGCACTGTGATGTTAAGTTGCCACAGGTATGGATGTGTCAGGGCGGGTGGTCTGGAGGCAAACAGGTACTACCCAGCAAGTAAAAGCATTGGGAAACAGTCAATCTGTAAAACTGATAAGCAGGGAGTCTGAAAGCGTCTCTTACTGTATTAGGGCCCAAACAGACATTACTTTGTGTCTAGCAGCTATGTCTTTTCTCTCTCTCCATTTTTACTATAGAGAAGACACAGGGGCCCCAATCCAGTTCTTAAAACACACACACAGACATACCTCTCACACTATGGTTCTCAATCAGGATCGAGCCCTCTGCACCTACTCTAGAAGGGCGGGGGGAGGAGATGTAGCTGCTAGACACAGATCCAGCCAACAACTTGCTCAGAGTTTGTAGCAAAATCAGAGCCAGGAACCTTGTAGGACCAGGTAGAATATCATTTTGGCCCCTGGTATTGCCTGACCCCTGCTAACTGGTTGCAACAGCACCCTCTGGTGATCCCCAGTGGTACTTAAATCCAACAGGTAACATGTCAGCAGCTCCCTCCTCTGGCAAGCTAGCTACTACAGTGGCACTCAGAAAGTAACGTGCCTGTACCCCTGTATCAAGAGCCCCTGCCCTCCCCTGCCCCTCTGCGCAATCATTCAAAGGGACCTCCGTGTTTATATCCATCTAGTTCTCTGTTCATGCTTTAACAGGAGAACATGTTTTTGTCTTTCTTTCTGCTTCCGAACATTTCTCTACTGTTTGAGTGAATTGAGAGGCATGGTTTTATGGCAGGTCCAATAAAACTCCCAATTTGGTACTTTGGCAGAGGCGTCCCACCAATGATAATGTGACACAGGGGGAAAACCCTGCCCCCATCCCCTCTCTGGCAAAATAGGCAGCATTTCTATGTTGTTCCCTTCTGATGTCCCAATCTGCCATGCAGGGAATCAACACAGGCTAAACTCTAGCTCAGGTGACTTATTTATTTATTGCATTTATAGCCTGCCTTTTTCCTCCAAGGAACCCAATGCAGCTTACATAATACTCCTCCTCTCCATATTATCCTCACAACAACAACCCTGTGAGGTAGGTTGGGCTGAAAGTCCGTGAGTGGCCCAAAGTCACCCAGTGAGCTTCCAAGGTCGAGTGGGGTCTAGAACCTGGATCTCCGGACTCCCAGTGTAACACTTTAACCACTACACCACACTGGCTTTCCATCCCTATAAAAATGTTATTAGTAGATCCAAACCTGTTACAGTGGTGTGTCCAACCTCAGGCCTATGGGCCAAATCTGGCCCTCAGAAGTTCCCCCAGATCATGGCCACACCCCTTTCCCTCCCCCCACTATTATTGGTGGTTTTCCTGCTTTGGGGCATTTTCTGCCATCTTATAAGAATGAAATAAGGCTTGGTTACTGACACAAAGAGCTTTAAATGCTGGTTGTTTTGCCCCATACTTTGCCTTTGGCACCAGCCCCTTTTGCCTTCAACCACCCTGCCCATCCCTGCAATGCAGTCCCCGAAAGCTTCTCCAAAATGGATTTTGGCCCTTGAGCTGAAAGAGATTCGACACTTCATATTGGAAGGTTACTGTGCAAGGGTGCCTGAGATCACATCCCAGGATCAGTATTTGCAGCCAAAAGGATGAGAATGGCCATGGCACTGACTCTGAAGTATATCACCACCACCCTGAGTATGTTTTGTGTTGTTTAAGGGTGGGAGAGGGGGTAATGTTTGAATGTATCATCTGATTGTGAACTGAGGATTACTCTGTTAAAAATATAGAAGAAAAAAACACCCCACTGTGCAGTACCACACTCATCCCAGTAAAATAAGTGCTTATACAGTATTACAACAGACCAACAGTCAAAAGAAAGGTTTCCCTGGTATATGTAGAGATGTGAAAGTCCGGGAAAAAAAACAGAAAAAAATCAGGAAAAAAACAGTTTTTTTCCGTTTTTTTCCCCCAAAGGCTTTTTTGGGGAGGTTTCCGAAAAATCGGAACAATTGAAAAAAATGTCGAAAAAATAGATTATGGAATGTTTTCGATTAGCATGATGAATAACATGTTTAAGACAAGGTGTTCATATATTACTTCTCCAAATGTTTTCTAAAAACTATTTACAGTATCAGCTTATTACAATTTCTGTGCACCAAGGACAAGCAAGTCCTAGATTGCAAACTGAGAGACTACAACTGTCAAATACAAAAGCAATATGCATTTCTGTCTCTAGGGGGCACTGCCATTGTCACAAGAGAAGGGAAGAGGTTTCAGTTTCTTTTTTGCTTGTGGGTGGTTCTGTCCTCTGGTCTTGACTAGTCTAGGCCACAAAGGACTGGAAGAAAGTACAGAGCAACAAAAGGGAGCTGAAAATATACGTAATTGAAAGGTAAGAGTTTAAATTTATCTGATTTCAGAAAATTAAACCATATTTTAGCTACATTAGTTTATTTTCATAACCCTTATGTAAATCATAATTTAATTCCTACTAATCTTATTCTTTATTGCCCCCCAACCATAGTTTAGTGTTTACTTGCAAGCTAGCCACTAAATTATTTTCTCCCCACCCCCCTCAGGAAAATGGTGAGACCAACATCTAGCATAGGGACGCATTTCCACACTACAAGTTCTTCTGAGAAAAAAAATGTGATTTGCAAATACTGTCAAATGAAATATGCATTTCCAAATGCTACTAGGATGACAAAACACATTCTTGTATGTATCGAGTATCTAGTAGATATTAAAAAATCCTTCATGGATCTAAGGGAGGAGGACCATAATGATGAAAGTACACATAGCTTTCCTCAACGTTCCCATTCAAGAAGTCCTCTTTCTGCTCCATCTGTAACATCAGCATCATCACAAAGTGTTGTCCCATCAGCAGCATCTTCAAGTAAACAAATATTGAAACCAACTGCATCCAAAAAATACTCAATAGCTTCATTTGTAGACAAGATGACATCTGAAGATCAGGAAAAAATTGATCAAGCTCTTGCAAGAGCAATATATTCTTCTGGAACTCCATTGTCAATCACCGAAAATACATACTTGCAGGAAGCTTTTAAATTATTAAGACCATCATACCTTTTGCCCAGTATACATTCGTTGAGCAAGCCTCTTTTAGAGTCAGAATATGAATGTGTAATGGAATCTGTGCAAGGAAAACTCAACAAAGCACTGTGTCTTGCACTACTTACAGATGGATGGACAAATGTGAGAGAAGAAGGAATTATAAATTTTTTGATAACAACACCTCAACCAGTTTTTTACAGAAGCATTGAAACAGGAGAGAACAGACATACTGCAGAGTATATCAGGGGTACAATATGTGAAGTCCTACAGCAAATTGGGAGTGGTAAAGTATTTGCTTTGCTACTGTCGTGAACTTGCCCAACCCCCAGGCCTTCCCTCATGAAGTTAGGCAAACTGACAAGACACTCAAGACGGTGAGACTCCTTTTATTGTGAAATCACATGGAATTCAAGCATGACAGTTATATTTTTGCATATGTCCACGTAAAGCTGATGAAGACCAGCCAGCTTTAGGCTCCAAAGGCTTGACATGATCCAGAACAGTAATCACTCGGGGGAAGAAGTGTAGGGATAGACCAAGTCCTATCTGAGCAATTAGCAGTCGTGAAACACACTGACCCATCAAGAACAGGACCAGAGCCCAAGGAAAAGCTCCAGCACTGGGATGCATGAAGCCCAGCACAGACAGATCCATCTTGCACTAATCTCCCAGTCTGCCAGAAGCACTGAGTAGATCAAAGTAAGCAAGATGCCAGGGAACAAACTTCTTGACCCAGGAAACCCCCCACCTGTAACAAAGGCTCTGAGGGAGGCTCTCTCGCAACGGCCTGCTCAGGAAACTTCCCTTCACCCGTAACTTTGGCTCCATGAAGAGAAGCTCTCTCGCAGGCCATAGAACACACGATCCTGAGCAAACATAAGTCCAAGTCTATGAAAAGCCCCAGAGCACTTTCCATGGCACAGTCCTTAGAAATTCCAAATCCAAATAGCAAATGAAGATGAGCATGTACAGAGTGCTTCCAAAATCTCCAAACAGATAGAATCCAAACATGAGGGGTTTCATGCCAAGCGTTGAACCAATGATCTCTAGCAAAGGTCCTCCCCCTTTGCTCATCCCTCTTATATACTGGAGACCTGGCTTATTCCAAGCCACTTGACAGACAGACCTGTAAACCAAACCCATGTGCCAACAGGGTGGCACAGTTCAACCTCCTCTTGATGATGCCACAACGTGAGTGATAGCTTGCAAGACAGCCCCCCACCTTTTCCAAACACTCTTCGTTCCCAAGAAAACTATCTAGCTCAAGGCTAGCAACTTCCTGTGAGAACCAGAGACAGATGATAAGCTAACAGAGACACAGACTTTCTCAAAACAATCTCCAATTCTTCAGCTTTCCATTCACTAGGCCAGAGGCATCAGTCCAACATCTGACTGACAATGCAAGTAATATGAAAGCAGCATTGGAGATCATAATGGATAATTATCCACATATTACTTCAATAGGATGTGCATCTCATGGGCTAAACTTGCTTCTTAATGATATAGAGCCTATCTACACACGCAGGATAAAACACTTTGAAAATGTTTTGAAAACTGTATATGGAGTGTGTCCTGGGCCTCCACAGTTCTCAAAACTGTTACAAACCGTTTTAAACCATTTTAAACTGTTTTAAAGCAGTAGTGTAGATAGGCTGACAGTTTTGAGAACTGTTGGGGCCAAGGACACATTCCATATACAGTTTTCAAAATGTTTTCAAAATGTTTTATCCTGCGTGTGTAGATAAGTTCGTTATGAAACTGGACACCCTTCAAAGGATCTATAGAAGAGCAAAAGAAGTTATAAAGCATGTAAAAGCTACTCATATTGTAGCTGCAGTTTTCAAGAAGCAAGTAGAAAAAATGCAAAGAATTAAATAGTGACACTGAAGCTTTGTAGTAAAACTCGGTGGGGTGGAGTGGTGATCTCCTTTGAAAGTTTACTAAAAAAACAAAGAAGCTCTTCAAGAAACAGTAATAGTTGAGGATCTTAAAGTACCCAAGAGTGTAAGGAACACTGTACTTGATGAAGATGTCTTCTGGGTTCAGCTACAGAATTCCTTGAAGATTCTAAAGCCAATTTCTTCAGCAACCACTGCAACTGAATCAGACAGTGCACTTTTATCAGAAATTCCTTACCAAATGGCCAAGATAAAAACAACTGTTCTTGAGAAACTCAGTGTATCTCCATTTACAACTACAGAAGAAAGTAAAGTGAAAGATTTTATTTAAAAAATGGAAAAATTTTGTTGCCATCCAATTCATGCTGCTGCAAATCTGTTGGATCCAAGGGTCAAAGGTGGAAATATCAGTGCTGATAGCACTGCTACTGCATTTGACTGGGTTACAAAATAAGCATCACACTTAGGACTTGATGTTGGAAAAGTACTTTCAAATGTTGCAGAATACAGAACATCTTCAGGGATTTGGACCAGGAATGCAGTCTGGGATTCTGCCAAACATATCCCTCCTACAACATGGTGGCAAGGTCTTTGCACAACACAGCCTCTGTCTCCTCTTGCTTCTCGCCTTCTTCAGATTCCTCCATCTGCTGCATGCAGCATGTGAAAGAATCTGGTCTATGTTTGGGAACACTCACACCAAATCAAGAAATAAACTGACATGTGAAAGGGTAGAGAAGCTTGTTTCAATCGGGCAAACCTTCAGTTTTCAGAAGTCCATGATAACTATGATGATGACAAACATAATGAAGCAGAAGCAGAGACTGAAACTGATAGTGATAGCTATAGCTCAGAGAAGGAGTCTCATTAAATGTCATGTCTATTTATTGAATCTTGTTTCCCCCCCCCCTTTTTCCCCTCCTTTTTATGGGAATGGATGCTTTATATCTGCTTGACACTGTGGAGGACTAGCAGAGAAATGTGTTTCTTTGTTACTAATGTTGATGGTTTCTTCTGTTTTTTAAGAAAATCATTTTTGCCTGTTCCTTATAAACTGGCAAAACCAAAGAAGTTCTTTACAGTTCAGGTTTTCCTTACAGTTCAGGAGCTTGTAGCTCCACTTGTTACCAAATAAAGTAAAAAAAATAAAATAAATTCAGTTTGTAATAATTGTTTGAATACACTGTACTTTGAATATACCAAATGTGATACTTTTATGTAGGGATGTGCACTGACCCCCCGGATCGGATCGGATAGCGGATCGGAATCGGACCTGGGGGGTCGGATCGGATCGGATCGGATCGGAGGATGGTCGGATCGGATTGGACCGGATGTCCGATCCGGATCGGACGCCATTTTGAATGCTTTTTCCCATAGCCAAGTATTGTTTTACAAAAACGCCTATAACTTTTTCATTTTTAAAGATAGAAGGATGAAACTTGGGCACATTATACACTGGTTAGGGATAGTTATCTGTGAGAAATTTCAGAAAGATTGGTGCATGCGTTTTGTGGCAATTAATTGTTTAATAAATATCCAGAAATGCCTATAACTTTGTCATTTTTAAAGTTACAAACATGAAACTTTGCCACATTGTAGGTGGTACCTTGGGACCTATCTGTGAGAAATTTCAGAAACTTAGGTGCTTGCCTTGTGTGGCAATTAATTTTAGAAAAATGGGTAGTAGTGGGGTAAATACATTTACGCCTCCCATTTTTTTATTTTTGAAGATACAAACAGGAAACTTGGGCACATTACAGGTACCACTTGCCTTGATATGTGTGTGAAATTTCAGAAACATTGGAGCTTGCCTTGTGTGGCAATTAATTTTTGAAACAATGAGGAAAGAAACACCTATAACTTTGTCATTTTTAAAGTTACACACATGAAACTTTGCCACATTGTAGGTGGTACCTTGGGACCTATGTGTGTGAAATTTCAGAAACATAGGTGCTTGCCTTGTGTGGCAATTAATTTTTTAATAAATACCCAGGAATGCCTATAACTTTGTCATTTGTAAAGTTACACACATGAAACTTTGCCACATTGTAGGCGGTACCTTGGGACCTATGTGTGTAAAATTTCAGAAACGTAGGTGCTTGTATTGTGTGGCAATTAATTTTTGAAACAATGAGGGATTCATTGGACAGCACTTGCCCATAGGGATTCATTGGACAGTACTTGCCCATAGGGATTCATTGGACAGTACTTGCCCATAGGGATTCATTGGACAGTACTTTCCTATAGGAAATCATTGGAAAGCACTTGCCCATAGAAAATCATTGGAAAGCACTTGCCCATTGAGAAATACAGTTATGCCTCCCACTTTTTTATTTTTGAAGATACAAACAGGAAACTTGGGCACATTGTAGACTGGTTAGGGATAGTTATCTGTGAGAAATTTCAGAAAGATTGGTGCATGCGTTTTGTGGCAATTAATTTTTTAATAAATACCCAGGAATGCCTATAACTTTGTCATTTTTAAAGTTACATACATGAAACTTTGCCACATTGTAGGTGGTACCTTGGGATCTATGTGTGTAAAATTTCAAAAACGTAGGTGCTTGCCTTGTATGGCAATTAATTTTAGAAAAATGGGTAGTAGTGGGGTAAATACATTTACGCCTCCCATTTTTTTATTTTTAAAGATACAAACAGGAAACATGGGCACATTACAGGGAACACTTCACTTGATATGTGTGTAAAATTTCAGAATGATAGGTCCAGGCATGTGGTGGCAAGGTGTCTGCACACACCACTTTGAAGACTGTAGAAAATTTCTCCTGTACGATCCTAGCGAGAGAGAGAGTGATCCTAGGCTCAGCCGTTCTGCTTCAGTGAAAGTATCAAAGCAGACACGAGCCAAGTGCTACTTTGTTTCTCCTTTTGTAATGGATACTAGCTCAGTTGCAGCCAAGCGTGCAAGGATCAAAGAGATGAGAGAAAGTGTTTCCTTCTTCTTCCCGGGAGGCGGGAGGGTGCAATTGACAGCCCCAGCCTCTGTGTAAAAAAGGTTAATAACTTTTAATCTAAAAAATTCGTAGCCACCAAATGCCTGGACCTATCATTCTGAAATTTTACACACATATCAAGTGAAGTGTTCCCTGTAATGTGCCCATGTTTCCTGTTTGTATCTTTAAAAATAAAAAAATGGGAGGCGTAAATGTATTTACCCCACTACTACCCATTTTTCTAAAATTAATTGCCATACAAGGCAAGCACCTACGTTTTTGAAATTTTACACACATAGGTCCCAAGGTACCACCTACAATGTGGCAAAGTTTCATGTATGTAACTTTAAAAATGACAAAGTTATAGGCATTCCTGGGTATTTATTAAAAAATTAATTGCCACAAAACGCATGCACCAATCTTTCTGAAATTTCTGACAGATAACTATCCCTAACCAGTCTACAATGTGCCCAAGTTTCCTATTTGTATCTTCAAAAATAAAAAAGTGGGAGGCATAACTGTATTTCTCAATGGGCAAGTGCTTTCCAATGATTTTCTATGGGCAAGTGCTTTCCAATGATTTCCTATAGGAAAGTACTGTCCAATGAATCCCTATGGGCAAGTACTGTCCAATGAATCCCTATGGGCAAGTGCTGTCCAATGAATCCCTCATTGTTTCAAAAATTAATTGCCACACAATACAAGCACCTACGTTTCTGAAATTTTACACACATGGGTCCCAAGGTACCGCCTACAATGTGGCAAAGTTTCATGTGTGTAACTTTACAAATGACAAAGTTATAGGCATTCCTGGGTATTTATTAAAAAATTAATTGCCACACAAGGCAAGCACCTATGTTTCTGAAATTTCACACACATAGGTCCCAAGGTACCACCTACAATGTGGCAAAGTTTCATGTGTGTAACTTTAAAAATGACAAAGTTATAGGTGTTTCTTTCCTCATTGTTTCAAAAATTAATTGCCACACAAGGCAAGCTCCAATGTTTCTGAAATTTCACACACATATCAAGGCAAGTGGTACCTGTAATGTGCCCAAGTTTCCTGTTTGTATCTTCAAAAATAAAAAAATGGGAGGCGTAAATGTATTTACCCCACTACTACCCATTTTTCTAAAATTAATTGCCACACAAGGCAAGCACCTAAGTTTCTGAAATTTCTCACAGATAGGTCCCAAGGTACCACCTACAATGTGGCAAAGTTTCATGTTTGTAACTTTAAAAATGACAAAGTTATAGGCATTTCTGGGTATTTATTAAACAATTAATTGCCACAAAACGCATGCACCAATCTTTCTGAAATTTCTCACAGATAACTATCCCTAACCAGTGTATAATGTGCCCAAGTTTCATCCTTCTATCTTTAAAAATGAAAAAGTTATAGGCGTTTTTGTAAAACAATACTTGGCTATGGGAAAAAGCATTCAAAATGGCGTCCGATCCGGATCGGACCTCGTCGGATCGGATCGGATCGGATCGGAGGTTGATCGGATCGGATCGGATCGGATTTTCCCGATTTTGGGGCGGATCGGATTCGGATCGTGGATCGGATCCGATCCGATGCACACCCCTACTTTTATGCCAGACCAACTTATACTTAATTACATTTTATGTTCCTAAAGTAACAAAGTGACTTTCAGTCCATGAAAACTGCTAATATTGCATCTTTTTCCATTTTTCCAAAAATTTCCATTTCCCCCCCCCCCCCAAAAAAAACTGGAAAAAAATCATTTTTTTCTATGGCTTCAAAATTTCCAGGAATTTTACATCTCTAGGTAACGTAGTAAAAAGGCAAGAGTGTATTTGAGGGTTGTTGTTTATTGTGTGCATATAATTTGGGTCTCCAAAGCAAAGAATCTGAAAGGGAACTGTATGAAAATGCCTGTCACAGCACCCTTTCTGAAAGTACATAGGCCCGAGTCTGCATAGAACTTCACTTAAATACCATGCCAAGCGCATTGTATTTATGAAGCTCAGAGCTCCTCAAAGGAAGGATGGGACACAAGTACACCTAACATTAATTAAAGCAGGGGAAGGTCCAGGACCAAGGGCTTGTTTGCGAAGCTCTTTCAAATGTTATTCCTGGAGTGAGTGAGGCCAGGGTTCAAAAGGAAATCAAAGGAGATTCTCTTTGCCCTGAAGCCTCTACTGAAGAATCTGAGGATTGCTTCCATTTACAAAGGAAGTGTTTTCTCACTTCCTTTATGCAGAGATGTGTCTGTTCCAGATGCATGGGAAATCCAGTTAGCTCACTGTGGGAAGAATATCATTGCAAATTTTGACCCATCTTGAATTGCAGCCCTGTTCCTATGTAGTAATGAACCTGAAGATTCATACGTTTGAGCATATTTGTATCCCATCCAGGCCCTCATATATAACACATCCCCACATAGCTTGAAAGTCCCTGTATGCCCACTGAAATCATAGAATCATAGATTAGTAGAGTTGGAAGGGGCCTACAACGCCATCGAGTCCAATCCCCTACTCAATGCAGGAATCCACCTTAAAGCATACCTGACTGATGGCTGTCCAGCTGCCTCTTGAATGCCACTAGTGTGGCAGAGCCCACGACCACCCTAGGTCATTGGCTCCATTGTCGTGCTGCTCTGACAATCAGGAAGTTTTTCCTGATTTCCAGCCGGAATCTGGCTTCCTGTAACTTATTATTCCGTGTCCTGCACTCTGGGATGATCGAGAAGAGATCCTGGCCCTCCTCTGTGTGACAACCTTTCAAATCAAGGTGCTGAACTCAGCTACAGCTCTAGGATTTGAGGGGTTCCTAAGACAAAAAGCAGGACGTGGCAATCGGAGCACTCTCACGGTGCCTCCAATCATCTTGGGTGCTTCATGCAAAGCCAGAACGGCAGCGCTGTTACGGTAGTGGAGCAGTATTGCCTCAAGCCAATCAACCATCTACAGCGCATGCTACAGTCTTGGAACCAGGACAGCCATAACTATGCCTGCTGCAATTAAAAATTATATATTTTAGTGAATTTGAGCATTCAACCAAAAAAAAAAAAAATGAAAAACCGCATGAAAAAGAAAGGTCAATTGGGGCACAATCCAGAAGTAAGTGGATAAATTAAACCCAAAATGAAACAGCCCACATTGTGGCAGGTTGATGGGTCACAGATGGTCTGCAACCCACCCACCCTTTTCCTCTACTTTTGTTTTAATTGTTACTGAAAGATGAGATTCCATTTGATCTCAAGTGCTAGGCCCCTAAGCTTAAAAACATCTTGTGCACCCCCCATGATGCTCAGGTTAAGTTCATTCAAACTCCACTATGCTGCGACTGTAAGGATCCAAACTCTGTTTTTCCTTCTACCCCAGTGCCCCCCTCCCCAACAGGTTTGTTTCTGGTCATAAATTCTTACTCAGTGAGCAATCTAAGTTGTACAAGTTAGTAAAAACTGTACTTAAAACGTGTTCAAAGCCAGAAGGAAAAAGACCTTACAATGGCCTATTGTCGTTTCCCCCATATCTGAAATGCACCTTCTTTGATTCCCTAACCTTGTTGCACTTTAGTGCGAAATTACCCCTTTTCCGTACATCAAGCCTGCATTTAAAGTGCTTCATTAGCATCTCTCACAGCATCGGCAGCGATTCGGCAAACCCCAACATTCATTTTAGTCAAGCCACCATGCTTTTCTCTCTGTGTTTAACGTCTAAACCCGCCTTGACAAAGTCCTTTCTCAAAATGTACGTCTTTTGTTTCGCCTCAGTTTCTCTAAAAAGCTCTTTAAACTTCGATGTACTCCAGGATGACTCCTGAACAAAAATCATGGCTGGCTGAGCTAGTAAATCTAGTCTCCATTCAATGGGATTAAATAAGTGCTTCACGTCTATTGTAAACAGCTCTTAAAAGATCCTGCATCTTTAAGGGTTTCCTACAATAAATTAAATAGATCTCCCACCCCCACCCCCATTGTAAAACAAAACAAAAATCTAGCATTTGAGAGCTGGTATGGGTCCATAGAAGAAGCACTGTGCTTCTAATTCCATAAAATTCTCTATGATAAGAAAGTCGACGTTAATCACAATGGGCCCAGGAGTTTAATTCCTTATGCATTTAATTCATGTCATGGAAATGGCATTCCATTTGCTCAGCCATCCACAAGCCCATGCATCCGCTCCAACTGGCTGAAATGCCAAGTCAACAGTTGGATGTAGGTGAGCATTTTCTAACCCATAATGTCTCCATCTTGAGTTTTAAAAACGTTTGTTTGTTCAGTTGCTAATATGTGTATCCATGCACCGTCAATTCCAAGAGCTCTCAGGGCAGCTAATAATAATAATAATAATAATAATAATAATAATAATATCAGACTACACAATATGAACTCTAAACAAATTTAACAAAAAATAAAACCATCATAGCAGCAGCTGAACTTCAATATCTCCAAACTTTTTTAAAAGAACGAGGGTACTAAATGTTTAACTTCGGATTACAAGGTAAAGTTTATCATCCAACATGTTGAGGAGGGGACACTTTAAAGCTTTAAAGCGGTTTCTAACAGTACTGACAACTGTTGAGGCCCAGGACACACTCCAAACCAGTTGTCACTATTGTTATAAAGTGCTTTAAAACAGCAGTGTAGATCCTGCCCCAGTTCACATGTCACAGCAGCAAATTGTGATGTGCCACCTGCAAGCCGCTTCCACATACTGTAATCAACCTCAAATCAGCCCCATTGGAGGTTGTGAGTGTGACTTGTGCACCTAGATCAATGGATTGTTTAGGGGCTAAACCCAGCATATGAAAAGGAGGACAGGGCTCCTGTATCTTTAACAGTTGTATTGAAAAGAGAATTCCTACCTAAGGTGACCAGATACAAAAGAGGGCAGGGCTCCTGCAGCTTTAACTGTTGTGATGAAGAGGAAATTTCACCAGGTTCTGCATGCATACAAATGACACCTGCTGAAATTCCGTTTTCAATATAACTGTTAAAGATACAGAAGTCCTGTCCTCCTTTTCATATGGTCACCCTAAAGAAATAAGAATCAAGAGGTTGTGTGATACCTAACATTAGGCTGACCATATGAAAAGGAGGACAGGGCTCCTGTAACTTTAACAGTTGTAGAGAAAAGGGAATTTCAGCCGGTGCCATTTGTATACAATTAGTTCCTGGTGAAATTCCCTCTTCATCACCACAGTTAAAGTTGCAGGGGTCCTGCCTTCTTTTGCATATGGTCACTTTAGTACAGTGCCTGCACCTTTAACTGTGGTGATGAAGAGGGAATTTCACTAGGAATAGGCTGACCATCTGAAAAGGAGGACAGGGCTCATATAACTTTAACAGTTGTAGAGAAATGGGAATTTCAACCAGTGTCATTTGTATGCAATTAGTCCCTGGTGAAATTCCCTCTTCATCACAACAGTTAAAGTTGCAGGGGCCCTGCCTTCTTTTGTATATGGTCACTCTAGTATAGTGCCTGCACCTTTAACTGATGTGATGAAGAGGGGATTTCACCAGGAAGTAATTGCATACAAATGACACTGGATGAAATTCCCTTTTCTCTACAACTGTTAAAGTCACATGAGCCCTGTCCTCCTTTTCAGATGGTCAGCCTAACTAGGAACAAATTGCATACAAATGGCACCGGCTGAAATTCCCTTTTCTCTACAACTGTTAAAGTTACAGGAGCCCTGTCCTCCTTTTCATATGGTCAGCCTACCTAACATGGTCCATATAACTTACTGTAAAGTCATTGAAATTACTCTTGAATAAGTGCTTTGGAGATTGCTACCATGGGCCTCCTTTTAGAAACCAACCAATTATGGGTTGTATCCAGTTAGTCTAACTTAAGTCCCATTCATTTCAATGGGTCTGCTCTAAGTAGGACTAACATTTGATTCAACCCTACCTCTTTTCCTTCAATAACATTTATTTCTAGCTAGAGCTTTAATGTGACTTCTGGTGCTAATCCTGTCCATAGGATTAATTGTCAGAGGTCATGTCCTTTTTATTTCATGCTGCAGGAAGTAACAATCATGTTTTCATAATTATGGCAGGACGCTTTGCGTTAGCAAAGTTGAGTTCTACCCAGCCTTTTGGTTGCTCATTTGTAGCAGCTTTCTGCAGAACAAAGTCAGAGGAAATTGTTTCATTCCCCTGCCTCTCCCCCCCCCCCCACTGCCCCAGCTGGGTTTGTCAAGGACAGCCTATCATCCTCTTCCCTTTTTCTAGCTAGCTGATAACTGTTTTGGCTAAAAAAAACCGCTTTGGGAGACAAAAAAGTAAACATGTTTGCCATGAGGAAGTGCCAGTTGGGTAAAAGAATGTGCAAAATGCTAAAATCTTGTCCAAATGAGGCTCAAAGCCAACGTTCAAACCCATTTACTCGGATTTCAGTGGAGTGCTGAGCTACTTCTTATTTTACCTGAGATTGGGCTGAAGCTATAGGACATTACTGCCATTCAGCCTCCACCAGTTGCATTACCCTTGTGGGACCCATTGCTTGCACAACAGGGAATTTGCTTTTCTAAAAGTAACCCCAGAAGCAAGCAGAAACAGTGGTTTCAGAGTGGTGTGGATCTGTGCCCTTCCAGTAATGAGTGTTCCTGCTTGTTTCAAATATCTTTGAGAACTGCTAGGTTCCCACTACGCTAGTGGTGTGGCCCACCAGTGGTGGTGGTGGGGAGATTCTGCATTCCTTGCCCACTTCCCATTCCCACCTTTCTTTTTACGTCACTGGAGTAATTCCATGTTTACACTGCTGCCATCTTATCTAGGTTTAGCCTCCATCCAGCTGATTTTTCTGGTTGCAGGCAATTACTTTCTCCCATGTACATGAATGGTTGTCCTTCATTGATGCCCAAGTGGAAAGTAAAAGGAAGCACTTGGGTCAACATTGCTGGGGTGGGGGTGGGAGGGGATGCTCTCTCTTTGACACTGAGTGGTGTAGCCACTTCCACTAATCAGAACTCCCATGGAGAACCAATGCCACTCTAGTGGGAGCTCTGGCCTTGCCAGGGAGGGGAAGTATATTGCTATTGGTACAGGACTTACATGTCCTCTCCTCCCCCCTGCAGCCTCCCCACTAAACCTTACAAATCAGAGCCATCATCAAGGTTAGGCATGGTGTGGTACCTGCCATGGGACCATATCCCAGCAGCGGCCCACTGAGAAGAGCCCCCTGGAATTGCCCCTCATCTTCACCATTGCATCCCAGCTTGTTCATTTGTCTCTCATTCTGGTCCAGACAATGGTGGTGATGAGAAGGAGAAGCAGTAGATGCTTGTCAAGCAAGCATGTGGTAGCAATGATGAGAAAGAGAGGGTAAGCAATAGCAGCTGGTGACAATGGGGTTGAAAAAATAGATTCATTGAGGGAGGGGGCCCATTGAAGGTGTCCTACCTGAGGACCCTCCAAAAACCGGCTACAAAACTTTTCTGGAGCATCCCCCCCCAACCCTCTGGAGCACAATTAGAGGGCAAGTGGAGGGCGAGAGGAGGCGGAAATCCCTGTTCTACCAGCAGTATCCCAGTTCTGGATCTAAGGCTTAGTATTTCCCCTCTACTAATAAACTGGCTTTCCAAATACACAGGAACTCTAGAAATACCAAAAAGAAATAGTTATACAACAAAAACGTATGAAACTCTAAAAACTATGGAGTGGTGTTTATCTTTTTTATTTTTAATCTGCCCAATGTCTATGGATTTGAATCACAGGCGAACACTTCAGTTTTAGCCTAGTGTTCTTCAGAGGTGTTTCCGTCTGTGTTCTTCGTGACGGCTTCCTGAGAGTGCCAAATTTAAATATAAACTTAGTCCCCCAGATACCTTTTGTATTTTCCATAGTATCATGTACTGTGAAATGCACGGTCCAAATTAGCAATCTATCATACTGCACAGCTAAGAAAAACATGACTGTACAATGGGAAGTCTCCACTGCTTCTGCCGAATTGTTTGAATCTGAAATCATCACTTGGTCCAGGTATTATAGCACCCTGTGCGTGTGCGAACGCATGTGTGTTTTTAAGAACAGGAGAACAATGGCTTGGCAGGCACTGAACGCTACAAGGGAATGTCTAGTCAGCTAAAAACTGCCTATAAAGGGCACCCAAATGCTTCAATTTATCATTATACTTTTCTTGGCCATGCAAGCCTTCCTGCCATTCATTGTACCATGAATATCTATATCCATCTTGGGCATTGTTAGTTTGGTATTTTTATACGTCTCTGCTTATGAAGAGGGTAAGGCGTTGCTAGATCCTATCACTACCAGCCTTCCACTTTCCATTAGTTATTTGTTCATTTATTTATGCATAACGTCTTTCATTATGCATTCCCTGATTCACAGACTACACCCAAAGTGGGATGCAACATGATAAAAGCCCAGAGTCAATCCTTGAGCATGGCAAGATTGGAGTAAAAGTGGTTGTGGTATTTTTTGCCATGGGCAGGACCAATGCATAAATCACAATCTTCCATTCAATGGCAAAAAGAAACAGCACCTCTAAGTGCTGTTAGAGAATATTAGAGTATCTGGCCTGCAACTAAGATGGCTCTGTATGTATTGTTTGATACTACCCATTTCCCCAATCTGAGATGTTCCACAAACAGTGGGTGCCTCTACAAGTGGCATTTAAAGCTCTTTCAAGGCGCATTAAAAAAATTACCTTTACAAGAACGGAGTGCAAATCGGACGTAGAGGCGCGTTATCTCCCTGATTATGCGCATTATCGAATGCGCGTTAAATCGCGAGTTTTATTTTGCTCCGTCCGTTAAAGCGCATTTTGACTGTGTGAATAAGCGCTTATGCGCATTAACTACTTGTAAAGTGCATTTTGGACATCTGTTAATGCGCTTCGCCGCCTCTCGCTGCAGAAGGATTAGGCGTAAATGCGCTTCTGCGATTATGCGCATAATCGCCTAACCAGGTGCAAAAGCGAATCCTTGTAGAGGGGACCGGTGATACTTGAGATGTTTGGTGCCTTTGTAATATATGCTTTATTTACAAATATCTATGCAGTGCCTACTGGAAGCAAATAAATACTGCTACAACAAACAGCAGACCCCCAGCAATTCACTTCAGGTAGAAACTCCCAGTTCTCGATCTCTGACTCGCCTTGTCTCTAACATCCATTCAAACTGCATGCTGCTTTCTGTCTGCTCCTTCCTCTGGATGGGTGTCATCTTCTTCAAGCGCCAATGAGTCTGTGTCCAGTCCCTTGAGAGAAATTCCCAACTACCTGTTCCTGGAGTCCACCTTCTGTCTTTGACCCTGTTCAGACAACAGGCTAAGCCACTATGGGTAAGCATTTTGAGTTAAACATTATGGCTTAGCGTGTCATGTGAACTATTCCTAACCATGGTGGCTACATAATCATGGTTTAAACACGCTCACTAACCATTTGCTGCAAAAGGGTTAGTGGTCTGACCATGATTTAGTGTGTTGTCTGAACAGGCCTGTTAGCTCACATGGACAAAACATCAGCCCCAAAACCTGAGGTTTGAGCCAATCATCAGGAGCTCAGGGCAGCTTCCATTTTATCCTCAAAAGCCTTGTGAGGAAGGATAGACTGAAGTCTGGTTCTTATGTGCATGTGCATCATTTGATTTCTCTACACATCGATGACCGGCAGCTGCCTGTGTAAACCAACCCACTGAAAAGCATTGGATTTGGAAGTGTCAGTTTGCGATAGTCCATTCACACATACCGGCCATCAGGTGATGCTCATGCATGTCTCGACCAGCCATTAGACATTGTTGATTACTGAAGCTTACCCATGATCCAGTAGGATTCATAGCCAAAGAAGGTTTGGATGTGGGCTTCACACATCCATACTCTAACAGTCTTAACCACTGCACCACACTGACCTTCCCAGCAATTTCTGTCCTATATGAATGTGTGTACCTTGAAATCTGGATGATTCATAGCACTGTTGAACAGGAATGGATACTATATAATATTTGTTGCAGAAAAACATTGTGAACAGGATCTCTTACATGCCTATAGAAAAGGTCGTATTATACTCTTATTATTATTATTATTATTATTATTATTATTTATTACATTTATATACCGCCCCATAGTTGAAGTTCTCTGGACGGTTTACAAAAATTAAAAGACTGAACATTAAAAGTCAATATACAAAATTTAAAACCATAAAACATAAAACTGCAGATATTAAAACATTTTAAACTTTTAAGCCTGGCCACAAAGTCAGTTAAAAACTCAACTTAAGCTGTTAAAATGCCTGGGAGAAAATAAATGTTTTGACCTGGCATCAAAAAGATTACAGTGTTGGCGCCAGGCTGGCCTCATCAGGGAGATCATTCCACAATTGGGGGGCCACTACAGAGAAGGCCCTCTCCCTTGTTGCCATCCTCCGAGCTTCCCTCAGAGTAGACACCCGGAGGAGGACCTTTGATGTTGAGCGCAATGTACGGGTAGGTTCATGTCGGGAAAGGCGTTCCATCTGGTATTGTGGTCCCAAACCATGTAAGGCTTTATAGGTTAATACCAGCACCTTGAGTCAGGCTCGGAAACATACCGGCAGCCAATGCAGACTGGCCAGAATCCGTCTTATATGTTCGAACCTTCTGGTCCCTGTTACCAATCTGGCCGCTGCATTTTGCACAAGCTGCAGCTTCCGAACCGTCTTCAAAGACAGCCCCATGTAGAGCGCATTGCAGTAATCTAACTTGGAGGTTACCAGAGCATAGACAACTGAAGCTAGGTTATCCCTGTCTATTTAGGAGCGTAGCTGGGCCACCAGCCGAAGTTGGTAGAAGGCACTCCGTGCCACCGAGGCCACCTGAGCCTCAAGAGTTTATGGTTCAGAGGTACAAGTAGCTGAGAATTTTGTTCTGTCAAGGTTTTTTTAATGAATTTAACCAATTCATACCTCCCAGAAACAAACATGGACACAAGTGCAATTTGCAGTCGGAAATCCACCATTTCCAAGTTTGCAATGCACTTGGCAAAACAAAAACAAAAATGTGTCCGTTAACATGTGCACATTTGAAAAATGTGCAAATCCCCAACACACTTTTGCAGGTTTTTAAAATACACACAAACACACTTTAATCAATGGGTGCATACATACAAAAATACCTACGTTTGAAAAATGTGCACAAAAATATATACAAATTTCCATGCAACAGGGAAAAAAGGAAAATGAAAAATCTGATGTGATAGGGAGCCAATCTACACCTTCGGTTGTAACGTTCCGAAAACTAGGTTATAACAATGATAATTGCTACCTTTTAAAACGTAAAAAGTCACATGAAGTAGTCCCTACCGTTCTAGACTGTTCTTTCTTCCGTTTTGAGTTCGTTTAGGAAGGGCACACTCTATTTTTTCTTTGTTACTTTCTTCATCGTTGCTTCTTCGCCCCGTTCTTAACACGCCCACTTCCTCCTACAGCCTCCTTCCTTTCACTTCCTCTTAATTACCGAGGAGTCAGTAGAGTAGGGAACGACTAACACCACGAGGGAAGGCAAACTCAGTAACGCAGCATTTGGGCGCCGGAACAAAAGGACAATCCCCGACAACAACCATTGGATAACAGGGGTTTGATTAGAGATGCAGTGAAATGGTAAGTAAGGGC